>OY740716.1:57576331-58776331 GCA_963513945.1 Hydrotaea diabolus
ATGTGACTATTTTGTTAATGGAAAACTTTTCTACGCTGGAATTAAAAAGTTTTTATTTCGCGGAAGTTTAAACTGGTGGTGTAATGGAATTTTAAGAATTTCCAACTCATTGTCATGTATGGTTAAATGGTAGTAAATCGGCATAAATAGAATTATTATTAATCTGTTGGAGTTTAGGAACAAAGTTTTGGGGGATAACAAAACTTTTTCTTTTATTAATGTTTATGCTAAAACAACACTCTTTCTGGTTGGGATTTAAAATCTATTAAGAATGCAAAAAATAGTTTAATGGATTTTTATAATTGTTTTTAAGCAAGTTAAAAAATGTTATTTTGAGGTTCCAGTAGGCTCTAACTCAGCTGGTGCATTTAGTGATCACAAAATATTTGGTCAGTGACATTTCTTTTCAGCTCGATAGGTTGAACGAAATTTAATTTACAGCTGCTAGGACTAAAATCGAGAGGAATTCTCCTATTGTATGAAGTCAAAACGGGGGTTTCTTTTAAGACTTCGGCAGGTTCTAACTCAACTGGTCCCTTTTTTTTTTTTTTTTGAATCATAAGAAATTTCGACAGTCACTAGGTCTGAAATTGGAAGGGATTCTCGTATTATATGAATTAAAAAAGGTTTATCCACCAGGCTCTAATTCATATTTTGGGAGTGACAGCTCTTTCCAGCAGTGAATCATACTATTGTTGTGAGGATCATAATATGGTTGTATGTGAAACACACAACCGTGGTATCTTGTGAGGATCATAATATGGTTGAGGAGATAATAATATGGTTAAGTGTAATAATAATAATATGGTAAGTGTGAATTATGCGTAAATAACACTCTTCTTGTGAGGATCATAGTATGGTTGTGAGGATCATAGTATGGTTGTATTTGAATCATGCTATTTTTGTGAGAATCATAATATTGTTGTACCACAAGCATGTGCCCAACAATAGTATGATGCTCTTCGAATACTTTTATCCCAACCATACTCTTTTTCTACTTGTGAGGCTTTTAAATCTGCAGTTTCTTAAATGGTACGCTGCAAGATTTAAGCAAGATTGGTTTAATGTGTGACTTATAGACCTGTAGGATCTTAAAGCGGGAGCGACCTGTGTGTGGGGACTAGTCGAACACATAAACCGGTACTTTTCATAGGCGGGTGTTGGCCGATCATACTCATGCTCTATGAATCAAATCAAGTGTGGAATCAGTACTGGAAATTTAAAGGACATTTATGGCATTAATTTTTGAAAATAATTACCTTCAAATGTTGGCAACTGTATTATGGAAATGAGCGTTCGGTGAGAAACGGAAAGATCCGCTGTTCGACCAAAATTTTGTTCAGTGATTAGGCCCATTTCTGACTCAACGTCAAAGTCAATAAACAAAATTGCGGCATTTGGGCTGAAGTGCAACAAGAAGAGGTTCAAGAGGTGCCATTACACCCAGAGAAAACCACGATTTGGTGCGGTTTGTAAGCTTGTGGATCATCGGTGCATATTTTTTCAAAAATGATGATGGCCGGAACGTAACTGTAAATGGTGCTCGCTGTAATGGTGCTCGCCATGATGTCGATCTTTATGCTTCCTGAAATTGAAGCATGTAATCTTGACACTTGGTTTCAACCGGACGGTGGCACTTGCCATACAGCGGCTCAAACAATGGATCTATTAAGAGGTCATTTTGAAAAGCAGCAAAGTTCACGTTTTGGACAGGTGCCTAGATCGAATGATATCACACCTTTAGACATTTTTCTTTGGTTAAAGTCCAAAGTTACGATTCAGGTTTTAAAAGCCAACATTAGGCGTGCCATTAAAAGCATACAGGTCGAAATGTTCGAACAAGTCTTCCAAAATTGGACCCTCAGAATGGACAACTTAAGGCGTAGTTGCGGCCATCATTTGAAGGAAATTTTATTCAAAAAATAAATGTCATAAAATATCCTTTCAAATTACCAATAAAGATTCCACACTAGATTTGAATTTTTATATATATTTTTTGTTCTAGCTGGATCACCCTATATATGCAGTCCTTTAAGGTGTTAAAAACATTACGACCAGTGTCGTGTAGCGTATAAAATTAACCTTGAGTGGGTTAGGGTATCTGCAAGTCAGATCGACCGACTCAAACTTGCTGTCTTTTTTATAAATTCCTAGTTACGAAAGCTTGTAAAAATGAGCTATATCGACTCAGTTTTCGGAATATCCACCTATCATATCACTCCCGATTTCAGAAACCTATCACATTATGTTTACATGTTTGAAATTACCAAGTTTCCTACAGTCGCGGTGGGTCTTATCTATTGTGCCTCTAGACACTAGAATTTTAATGGCGAGCTGGTGAGGATTCTCTGTAACTGCTAACTTAATCTTCGATTTAAATACCAAGTCTAGTAAGAGCTAAGATATCTGGGACTCGAATCTAGCCGCTCCTTAAGGCCTTTTAAGGTTAGAAGTAGTCATTTAAATACTCGTAAGTAAGGTGAGCCTAATGTAAACCACCGAAGTAATAGGAGGTATCACATAATCGCTCACACCCACCTTTTTGACTTGTTTAATTGAGAATTATTTTTCCTTTTTAAGAAATGTTATAAAACTTCCATGTGGAAATCTTTTAATATCTTAGTACATTCTTTACAAAAAAAAAATCCAAAACTGAAGGCAGTAAATCTCAACCGCGCTTAGTTTAATCGAAACATGTATACACTGTAAATCCTCTTTAAAGCGGGGTCATCATAGCTGCTTGTCAAACGCTTAGTAAATCCACAACTGGGGTACAAGAGTAACGACCCATTTGCTAAGTCTTAAAGTTAACCTTAAACGGTCTCATTTTCGCCGAAACTTAATATGAATGAACATTTACAGAAGAAAAAATGGTGGCAGTCAAATGTAGCAGCATCCGCAGTGGCCCAAATAGTGAAAGCAGCAACTGTAGCTGCTCAAAGCTACCCCACTGACTACTACAGCGACCAGCTAATGCGTTGCGCGCTGACTAATGCTGTATAAGGTTGAGCTCATTTCTAGATTTAAACATAATCAACATTAATACTCATTAAATCGCCAACAATTAGATAGCATACAATAGAAGTTTGGACAACAGCAGCAACATTAGCAGCAGCAAACATAATGAAAATACATATGCCAACTGGCAAACCAATGAATGCGAACGGAAGCGAGGGTGAGCAAGGAAGAGAAGAGAGAGAGAGAGAAAGAGAGAGAGCATTAAAGGATACATTGAAGCACTTTTTAACAGGATACCAGTGTATGAACACACAAATACCAGCATAGACACAAACAGTGTTCCATGTGGGTAAACATACTGTAGTAGTGGTAATTTGACGCTTGTTCATATCCGGGTTAGGAGAGCCAACAGGTTTTAGCGGCAGGTTTTAGTAGGTTCTCTAGAAAACTTCTTTAGGGTTAAGGTTTAAGTCACCCTGAAAGCCGACTGAACCTACTAAAAATTCCAAATAGCATTTATTACAGACAAAAATAACACTTTTTAAAACTTGTTCTACTTAAGGGTGTCCCAAGAAAAACGCAATTTTTAAATCTGGCAACATTCGAAGTGTCAATGTTTTGACATTTCAACAATTGTTATTGTTTGTCAGTAGAAGGTACGAGGTTAGTAAAAATGGAGCGCTACACGAAAGGGAGTTCGTTAATTGGGTATTGGAGAGACAACATGAAAATGCTGATTTTGCCGATAAAATCATCTTCAGTGACGAGGCCCATTTTCATCTTGATGGCTTCGTCAATAGGCAGAATTGTCGCATTTGGGGTGCGGAAAATCCTCGAGTGATTCACGAGAAGCAAATGCATCCTCAACGTGTCACTGTGTGGTGTGGTTTTTGGGCTGGAGGAATCATTGGACCTTTTTTTATGAAAATGAGGCAGGTCAAGCGCAAACAGTCAATGGTGTTTGGTATCGTGAAATGATAACCAGTTTTTTCTTGCCTAGAATTGAAGAAATGAATGTGGAGGGCATGTGGTTCCAACAAGACGGCGCCACATGTCATACAGCCAGAGAAACAATTCAATTGCTGCATCAGTCATTTCCCGGTCGTGTTATTTCGCGTTTTGGAGATCAGAATTGGCCGTCTAGATCGTGCGATTTAACACCATTAGATTTTTTTCTTTGCGGTTTTTTGAAGTCGATGGTTTACGCGAATAAGCCGACGACGATTCAAGCCTTAAAAGACGAAACTGGACGCTGAATTAATGAAATACCGCAGCATTCATGCAAAACGGTCATTGAAAAGATTGAAAAGAACGGTCATCATTAAAAGATCGCGTGCATGCCAGCAAAGCCGCGGCGGCCATCTGCACGATATATTGTTCCATACATAACCTCATTCTGTCTACTTTACGATATAATAAAGTTTCACGATTTTTTCTTAAATATCTGTGTTTTATTTAAAATTTAAAAATTGCGCTCTTCTTTGGACACCCTTTACAATGGAGAAGGGTGGCTCTATACGGAATTTGAGCAAGAACGGATTTGTATCTGAAATCGGGATCAAAACAAGAGACCTTTGCCCCTATATACCATTTTTATCCAATATGTTTGCAGATCGATCATAATGATCTATGCCAAACTTTATTCTGATTTTATGTAATAAATGCTAGAATTAAAGAAGAAAAAACAGGTGACTCCCACACCTATCGGGTGATCAATCTAAATAAAAAAATAAAAAATTTAAATCAAGTGTATAATCTTTATTGTTCATTCGAAGGGACATTTTATAACATTTATTTTCAGAATATAATTCCCTTCAAATGTTGGCTTTAACTAAGCCTCAGGCTGTCCATTCTGAGGGTCCAATTTTGGATGACTGGTTCAAGAATTTCTACCGGTATGACGTAAATAACACACGTACTGTTGGCTTCCAGAACATAAATCGTAGCTGGTTTGTTAGCTTAGACTTTGGACATTACGTAGCCCCAAACAAAAAAGTTTAAAGGTGTGCTATCACACGTTCTAGCTGGCCAACTTACCGGTCCAAAACGTGAAATTAGCTGCTCTTCGAAATGACTTCTCAATAGATCCATTGTTTGAGCAGCTGTATAACAAGTGACACCGTCCTGTTGAAACCAAATGTCGTCAAGATTACATGCTTCAATTTCAGGTAGAAAGAAGTCCGATATCATGGCCCGATAGTGAGCACAATTCATGGCTACGCTCCGGCCATCATCATAAGGACCGATGATTCCACCAGTCTATAAACCACATTAAACCGTGGTTTTCTTTCGGTATAATGGCATCTCTTGAAGCTCTTCTGGATGCTCTTTAGCCCAAATGCGGCAATTTTGTTTATTGACTTTGCCGTTGAGCCAGAAATGGGCCTCATCACTGAACAAAAATTTAGTCAAAAATAGGGGTCTTTTCATTTTCCTCATATAGTTGCATACTTTGGAGACATTGTTGCCGAGTAAGTCTTTCCTTGATGAAATGGGAAACAATACTGAAAAGAAAAAATAAATTAAGTTGAACACAACTCACGTGTAGCTGTAAAAAAGAAACCCTATTGAAAAAATACCTCTAGATATATCACCCATATTCGACGGACCCATGTTTTTTTTAAAAAAATCAAAGAAAAAAATAAAAATTTGGCGGTTGGCAAACTTAATCATTTAATTTGTTCCAAGTAGATTTGTTTACATCAATTTTTGAATATGATATCTCTCAAATGGCCGCCTCTGGCGTTGATGGCGTATTGTGCCCTTTTTGCAGCATTTTCCATCGTTTTCTCCAACATTTCGGCCGGAATAGCGGCTATTTCTTCACGAATGTTGTCCTTGAGCTCTTCTACGGTCCTTGGCTTGTTAACGTAAACCTTTGACTTCAAATATCCCCACAAGAAGAAGTCAGGCGGCGTCAAATCGGGCGAACGCGGTGGCCAGTCAAAATCACCACTTTTCGACATCAAACGGCCCGGAAACAAATTCTTCAGAAAAACGATTGTTATGCGACTTGTGTGCGGTGGAGCGCCGTCTTGTTGAAACCAGAACTGCCTCATACGCTTTCGACGAATAATTGGTATCACAAAATTGGTCATCATGTCGCGATAACGCTCCTGGTTGATGGTAACAGCATGGCCATTTTCATTTTGGAAGAAAAACGGCCCAATGACCGTTTTCGCACTAACGCCGCACCAAACTGTGACTTTTTCGTCATGAAGAGGCACTTCTTGAATCTCCTGAGGATTTTCAGTGGCGTAAATACGGCAATTTTGCTTATTTACGGTCCCATTCAATGTGAAATGGGCTTCATTGGACATGATAATTTTGTTCCAAAATTGCTCGTCATCTTCGGCCATTTCGATGACTCTTTGGGCCCATTCCAATCGACGAGGCTTGTCCACAGGCAACAATCTTTGCGTCAATTGAATTTTGTACGGGAACAAATGCAAATCAACGCGAATAATCCGTTGTAAAGTGGACCGAGCCATGCCCAACTGCTGAGAACGGCGTTTTTGGGATGTTCTTGGGGACCTCTCAACACTGGCTCGTACGGCAGCGATATTCTCGGCCGATCGCCTTGGTCGACTTTTATTTGGCCTCTTCGGATTAGAAAGAGCCTCACCAGTCGAAAATTTTTCGTATAAACGCTTAATGGTGTTCTTAGAAGGCGCACTTCTCACATTTTTTAATATTTTAAAAGCACGTTGAATTTTCACAATTGACTTGTTCTGTTGAATGTAAATTTCAACTATTTCAGAGCGCTCGCGTGGCGTGTATTGTTGCATGGTAAAAACTGCTTGGACTGACGCTTCAAACGCGGTATGTCATTAAGCGATCTGACATCTCTGTCAAAAGTTATGGCGTTGCCAGATGGGTCCGTCGAATATGGGCAACCCGGTATAATAAATTATTCTTAAATGTTGTAAGTGATTAGTTGACCTTTAGTGTTGTTATTTTATAAAATTATTTTTTGGCTTGAGGTCATTTATTTAAACTCGTTGTTCTGTGTTGTTTAAGTTTTATTTATCCCAATATTTCGATTGACTTCGTCAATCATCTTCAGGGGTTGTCAATTAACAAAGCAATGTCGTCCGTCTGATTATCGCTGTCAACTTAAATTTCTTAGCGTTTTTTTCTTTGTCCAAAAAAAAATTACTTCAGTTGAATTTTATAATAAACCTAGGATCCCAAATAAATCTAGGATGTTTGATGGTAGCTTACGGTCTAAATCTGAACGGTCTAAGTCTGAAATTAAAAATGGGCGAAATCGTGCGAGAGTGCTAAACTTTTCCTTTAAGGCACTAAAGTAACTCGATAAAAAATCATTTTTTTTGAGTATTTCTACCAAATTATATATATTTTGGTCGATCCATAGTTAAATTGTGGACTTTATGTTGGGATGCACGTAATATCTGAAAAAAGAGACGGTAGCTGGTCGCTGGACCAGCTTAAAGCTAATTTTGCTGCGTAACCAAATATGGTTATATTTCATACTTTTGCCGGAGATTGGCGTCGGACACATGGACCGAAGGCGTAATTATGTTCAAATGAAGACACCATGGGTACTCAAATCAAAGCCAATTTCGTAACGATTCTACCTACGAGTACATATGTGACAGCGCATAGAGAAAGGGACCTAAGGGTAAAAAAAATCAATTTTCATTTTTTTTCTTTTTTGATGTGGACAACATCTGAGCACCGAATGAGACTGATCCCATGCCCCAAAAGTGTTCCCTCCCAGAGATATGCGCGTTTTATGATAGTGAAGTCGACGATTCTAAGCGCAATCAGAAAGGGACCTAATCTTTAAAATGGCTCTCCTGAACAAAACTGGTTTTTAACCGTATGTCCCTTTGTTGTATTTATTTTGAAGGTTTGGCCTTATATTATGATCGGATCACGGATCGGATTTATTTCGATGATTTGGCTAATATTATGCTCGGATCAGGGACCCAAGGGGTCAAAAAAAGGGCCCCATATTTTAGCTTTTATAGCGAATCCACGTGGAAGTTATAAGTATATAAGGTTAGTCCCAGCCTAGAAATTCAAAAAAATACTTTTACTTAGAAGCAGTTAATGTTTCCAAGGCTTGTGCCTGCTGACAACATATTCACTAGGGTTTGCCATATCGCCATGCAGAGTTTCAAGCCTACATAACATTGGGAAATTATTAAAAAAAAAAAAATTCTGAACATGTGGTCTGATTTGCAAAGACACAACTTTAATATAGTCGTGTGGTCGGTTGGCATCTAGTCGTCGTTTCAAAAACCACAACTGTCTTTTGGAAATTAACCTATCAACCAGACATCATTAATTGGTACCCAGTAAAGAAAACATAACTGCCTTATAAGACCCCGAAATCTTTTGGAAATTAACCTATCAACCAGACATCATTAATTGGTACCCAGTAAAGAAAACATAACTGCCTTATAAGACCCCGAAATATTTGTCATAGCCGGAAAAACAACAGCATTAGCTTCAACTGAAAGTCCTCCAGCCCAAGAGCCCAAAGGATGTGGTGGTAGTGGTAGTTGTGGCCTCACTTAACCTAATTAACTAAAGCCGGAGACTCATAATGGCTTTTTTCGCAATTTGATCCTACTTCTGCATCTGATTGTTCTGATGCTATGAATATAGCCGAGCGACCAAAGACAACGCCCCAAGTTGAGTTTTTGGACTCTGGAAATGTTGGTGGATAAGATACGTTTGTCCTGGGCGTGGAAAGATGTTAACTAATTTTCTATGCGATACCAAAAATTCGTTGCTACGTGTAATACCAGCGACTCAACTACTGCGAATGTGGAGGAAATATTTGGCGACAGCCCCGTCTCACAGCTAGCTTGGACCTTCGTTGCCTTCGAATTTAATTTATCTCAAATAAATTATTTGTGGCTTCAAGTCATAGTAACAGATCATGCACTTTCGCCGAGCTCGACGTCAACATTCGTGATATATTTGGCGTAAGCCCCGTCTCACAGCTAGCTTGGACCTTCTTTGCCTTTGAATTTAATTTATCTCAAATAATTTGTTTGTGGCTTCAAGTCATAGTAACAGATCATGCACCTACGCCGAGCTCGACGTCAACATTCGTCTTAATGAATATTGAAGCGGTCCCTGAAAACTGTGTTATGACTTAGGGTATATCGATAGATTTAGAATCACTATCTAATTACCTTGAACGATGCGATGCCCGTTGGTCCGTTTGTCCCTCTGTCCATCCGTCCAAGCGTCTGTTCATCTATTGCATTGGACCGCAAGTCCATGTCTATGTACTCGTATGTGACATTGTTTGCATCGCAGCCTACGACATTTAATATTAGGATTTAGATAGAATTTTTTTTAAAGTAATTTACTGTTACCAGGTTTGTTATCTTCTATTTTGGTTCCAGCTTGTAGTGAGGGCAACTCACTGTGCGGCGGGTGTCGAGTATATTTATTATAAGCCACAAATAAACAACATTTGTTGTAGTTCTCACGCACACCAGCCAATAAAACCAAAAAATAAAGCAAAACACTCACATACATTTACACTTAGAGACCTTTAGTAAAGCCTGAGCAAACATTATGCACGCTAAGAAAAGATATGGTTACTAAATAGTCACGGCAATAATAGTATGTTCTCTGCAATAAATGTATGGTGGCGTTGTTTTTTGAATTTCATTTTGACAATAGTATGCTGGCGGCAATATTTTAACATAATTTACTTAGTAAAAATCTCTGTTGTTAAATAATAACTTTGCCCAATCCTTTCAAAAAAATTTGCGGGATCATAGTATGATTGTGGGTAAATCATACTAAGGTTGTGAGGATCATACTATGGTTGAATGTTTAACATACTATGGTTATAAGGATCATAATACGGTAGTGGGTATCAAAGTATGTGTGTGTAATAATATGTGAATGATAATATGGTTGGTTTTTGGTTTTAAGTACCAAAATATTGTTAAGGGGATCATGGCATGGTTGTGTGTGAGCTATACTATTGTGGTGATGATCATAATATTGTTGTGCCACAACCATAAAACCAGCAATAGTATGCTGCTCTTCGAATATTGTTACCCCAACCAGACGTTTTTTTCTTCGTATGGGTAGTTCCATGCTAATCATCCAAATAGTATTTAAGTACTTTCAGTAACTTGCGCCTGAAAAGACCCATATATCCTCCTCCATATCCCTCTCGCTTTAAGCAGTGCACACGTTTATTGTAAATATGACCACAATTTAAATGGATAAAAACCCACACTATGCAGCAAACAGAAGAGAGGAAAAACCAAACGAACGTTCCAGCTGAAATTATATTTTCGTAAACTGTTTGTTTTGTTGTTGCTACTGCCGTGGTTCCTGTTGGCGATGGCGGCACGTAACTACTGCTGCCATCGCTCCTCGTTTAGCCTTAGCCATGGGATATGGCGCTCTATAATCCAAATAAAGTCTGGCCATAAATCCCATTTCGTCGTCGCAGGGCAAAATAAGCGCCCCGTAATGATGGTGTTGTTAATTTTGGTGCTTAAAACAACGACAACAAGAACAACCAGAGTGGACAAAACAACTGAACGTGAACGAGACTGACTACGCAAATAAAAAAATATTTATTTTTTTTGTTTTTATTATTTTCGTATACTTAAATCATCATTAGGAGTGTTTGTAATGCCTTACAATAATAGAATTTCTGTACATGGCATAAGATCTATGGGTCCGGTGCGGTCCGTCTGGCTGGCATTCATTAACCCAAAGACCATACGTCGAACAGTGGTTAAATTCGTAAAAAGATTTGTGACAATACAGAACTGAGAAAATTATATAAATTCTACGTAAGCTAAACTATGGCATATACTCTTCGAGACCCCCATTGTTAAACCTCTATTAATTCTATGAGATCACTCAGAACTAGTAAACAATAAGCTTAACTCTGGCGTGACCGACTATATTATATCCTGCCCAAGAAGATGTGTAGAAAATTCAAATGATAGTTGGCTTTTGGACCCCTTTAACCTATAGGGTAGGTTCTAAATATTTATGTGACGCGCAAAATAGAAAGGGACCTAAGGTTAAAAACCAGCTTTGTTTAGGAGAGCCATTTTAAAGATTAGGTCCCTTTCTATTTGCGTTTAGAATCGTCGACTTCACTTTCATAAAACGCGCATAACTCTGGTAGGGAACACTTTTGGGGCTTGGGATCGGTCCACATCAAAAAAAAGTGAAAAGTTTATGAAAAGTTTTGTTCAGGAAAGCCATTTTAAAGATTAGGTCTCTTTCTATTTGCGCTTAGAATCGTCGACTTCACTTTCATAAAACGCGTATAATCTGGGAGGGAACACTTTTGGGGCATGGGATCGGTCTCATTCGATGCTCAGATGTTGTCTACATCAAAAAAAAAAAGTGAAAAGTTGATGAAAAGTTTTGTTCAGGAGATCCATTTTAAAGATTAGGTCCCTTTCTATTTGCGCTTAGAATCGTCTACTTCACTTTCATAAAACGCACATATCTCTGGGAGGGAACACTTTTGGGGCATGAAAAAAAATTGATTTTTTTACCCTTAGGAGGCCCCTTTCTCTATGCGCTGTCACATATTCGAATATATAAGAGATTCTTTGCAAAGCGGGTCGAAAAATCATAATGTTGGTTTTCCTCTAAATGGTATACCCTACACAGTGGTACCGGGTATTATGGCTTAGTGGTAATGTTTGCAACACCTTAAAGGAATTGAGATAGGCCCGAACAAGCCTAAACTGTGCTTGGTACGTTATGAGCGAGCATCACCAACACTGTGGTAAAAATGGACCACATAGGTCTTATAGGGTGATCCATGTAGCAATTCAAATCAAGTGTGGAATCTTTATTGGTATTTTGAAAGGACATTTTATGGCATTTATTTTGTTAATATATAATTTCCTTTTAATGTTGGCCGCAACTACGCCTCAAGGTTTCCATCCTGAGAGTCCAATTTTGGATGACTCGTGCGGGCATATCGACCGGCATGGCTTTAATGGCACGCGTAATGTTGGCTTCCAAAACCTGAATAGTTGCTGGTTTTTCAGCATAGACTTTGAACTTTACGTAACCCCAAAGAAAAATGTCTAAAGGTGTGATATGACTCGATCTAGGCGGCCAACTCACCTGTCCAAAACGTAAAATACGCTGCTTTTCGAAATTAACTCTCAATATAGATGCATTGTTTGAGCAGCTGTATGGCAAGTGGCTCCGTCATGTTGAAACCAAGTGTCGTCAAGATAACGGGCTTCAATTTCAGGTAAAATAAAGATCGATATTATGGCGCGATAGCGAGCACCATTCACTGTTACGTTCTGGCCATCATCATTTTAAAAAAAAAATATGCACCGATGCTGGTGGAATCAGTTTATAAACCGCACCAAACCGTGGTTTTCTCTGGGTATAATGGCACCTCTTGAACCTCTTCTTGTTGTTCTTCAGCCAAAATGCGGCCATTATGTTTATTGACTTTGCCATTGAGCCAGAAATGGACCCCATCACTGAACAAATTTTTTGTCGAAAACAGCGGATCTTCTTGTTTCTCACCGAACGCTTATTTCCATAATACAGTTGCCAACATTTCAAGGTAGTTATTTTAAAAAAATAAATGCCATAAAATGTCCTCTCAAATTAACAATAAAGATTCCACACTTGATTTGAATTTTTATATTTTTTTTTGTTTTGAAAAAATACCTCTAGATGGTTCACCCTATATTTTTATCTAGCCCCCATAGAAAGTACATTTTCGATTTTAGAAGCTACAGCTCTGATTGATTGATTTGATTCCGACCAAATTTCGTATAAAGCCTTACTAGTTGCCAACATATCTCCATGGAGTAACTTAACCATGTCGGTCAATGTTTTGGAATAGCCCCACACAAAGGTCCTTCCATATTTTAGAAGCTGCTGCTTTAGAAATACATTTTAGCTAACTCATCGATAGTAACGATCTCTGGCAAATTTTGTCAATATTGTGTGAATATGTAGCCTTTAGAGCTTAAGCCATTAAATCGTTTGAGTTTTAAAAACGCGCGACCTAATTATAAATTTCATTATAATCGGACCACAATTGGGACATTTATTTTTATTGTAAGCTTAAGGACAGCGGATAGACAAAATATAAATACTTTCAACTAGTTGTCTTTACAGAATTTCTAAATCGTTTCGACAAAAAGACAAATACGTGGAGACTTCAACTGTGCCGAAGAAGAAGAACATCTTGTCATCTTTTAGATCTACAGCAATGTTGGTGGACTCACCATTTAATCATGGGAGCAGGTTCTTGACGAACGTAGAATAACTTTATTGGGTCTGTAAAAAGTAGTTATAAAACTGTCTGAATACATACTTCTTCTTAGCTAGGTCTTTGCTTTCCTCCTCCTTTCATTGGCATCCTTAAAGGACAACACAAAAAGCCTAGTCATGACCTGCATGTTTTATTTGACCAAAGGAGGGGGCACCATTTTAAGCTAACCTCTCTAATATATATATTTTTGCTTTGTTGTTATGAAAACAGGATAATTTCATTTCACTAGGTCTGGACAACACCAGAGGGTGGTGGGTAATATTAGGCTGAGCAGTAGTTCGGACACAAAAACACTAGGGGCCCTTGAAGCTTCTTACACATACCCCTTTATAGGAAGACATGAGCGCTCGGTGGCAGCACATACGAGTACTAGACAAAAGCGGCAAAAAAGAAATTGATTACCAAAAGTGGCAAAGCGCAGCTAATGGTATGATGAGGAATGTTGGGTCCTGCGATTGAAGCAAAAAACATAGGCTGTAAGTAGTGAGACGTTAGTAGTGTTTGAGCGATATTAGTAGTTAAAAAGGAAGCCGAATCTCTTATTCCGAGGAAAGAAAATAGCAACAACTAAAAAGACGTCAATGTAAGGAGATCGAGTTTTGCAACTACAGAACGGACGCCATAGAATTTTATTAACGAGTCGAAGACCAGACGAAATACTCTTATACTGGCATACACGCAGAGAAAAAATATGGTTACTATATGGTCACGGCAACAATAGTATGTTCTCTGCTGTTAAAGTATGGTCTTCGCAACAATAGTATTGTTTTTTGAATTCCATTTTGACAATAGTATGATTGCGGCAATAATAATATTGTTGAAATGTAACAAAAGTATTGTTGTCAAATTTTAAAATGAAAATATGGTTGTAGCAACCATATAAATACGGTTGGTGGGACAAAAGTATTGTTTTCATGGGTTTTATGTTAACGATAACATGATTACGGCAATCATATCGGCAAAACCTTAATTTTTTAAATTTGACAATGTTATTTTTACGATTCTTACGCAATAATAGTAATATAAATTAAATTTTTTCAAAAAAAAACTACGGATTAGTATAACTAAAATATTTTTAATAAATGAATTGTTTTACTGTTAAATAAATCACTCCTATTGTTACATAACTTACCTATAAAACTACAAACAATCTTGGGGATCATAGTATGGTTGTGCGTATGTCATACTATGATTGTGAGGATCATAATATGGTTGTACGTTAAACATACTATGGTTATGAGGATCATAATATGGTTGTGGGCATCATAGTATGGTTGAATGTGAATAATAATATGGTTGTGGGGATCATAGTATGGTTGTGTGTGAATAATTCTCTTGTTGTGAGGACCATATGTTGCAATGGGGATCATAGTATGGTTGTGTGTGAACCATACTATTGTTGTGATGATCATAATATTGTTGTGCCACAACAATCTAACCAAGAATAGTATGTTGCTCTTCGAATATTGTTACCCCAACCATGCTTTTTATCTGCGTGTAGCCAAAGAAAATCCGGTAACTGTCGCGTCGAGTGTGCTGAAAACTGTAAAGAAAATGTTAAAAATTTTTAAGCATTTGCTTTTGTTACGGTTAAAGTCCTTAATACCACTGTCCTTCAAGCTAGTTGCAAGAATACCCCTGCCCACTGGAACGGCAATCCTTGGCTAATCTCCTTTTTTAAATTCTTCACTTAAGCTTTATGCATTCAACATTTTTATTGCGTAGGCTCAGTTGAAGGAATCCGAATGTTGGCAGGCCATAAATTTCCAAAGACTGTGAAATAAAAATGAATAAAAGCCACAAAAATCGTCATAAAAAATTACACAAATTATTTAAAATAAACTTTTTGGCCAAATGTAGAAAAAAAGAAAAACAACAGCATTAACTTCAACTGAAAGTCCTCCAGCCCAAGAGCCCAAAAGATGTGGTGGTAACTAATGTTAGCTATGGGATCATTATGTGGCCTCTTAAACTTAATTAACTATAAAACGAAATGGCAGGACTTACTTAAAATCCCTGAAATACGACCAAAAGCCATAAGGAAGAGACAATAAAAGGCCCACAGACAGACAGACAGGCAGGCGGACGGACGGACGCACATAATTTAGTTATAACCATTTAAATGTGAATTTTATTATTAATTTTATGTTGGTTTCCCTTTTTCGGTTTTTATTGCAGCTGCAACTTGTGGCGTCGAGCAATTCCGCTGCGGCAATGGCAAATGTATACCCAGTAGATGGCGCTGTGACCAGGAAAAGGATTGCGCCGATGGTTCCGATGAATTCACCTCCCTGTGCAGTAAGTTTTTCGTATTGTTCTTGGTCCACTTTCTATCGCATATTTTCTAAATCATTGTGGTTTTCGAATTCTTTGCACCCACACATACACGATGTTTTTATGTTTTATGTTTTTTTCCCCACCTATCTACTCTTACTCTTTGCCCGTTTGTTTTACTGATTTCTTTATTTTATAGTGGGCTTCTGCAAGCCATACGAAGTGAAATGTAAAAATGGCGAACAATGTGTGCCCCAAAGTTGGTGGTGCGATGGTAGTCCCGATTGTCGCGATAGATCCGATGAAACAAGTTGTCGTAAGATCATCAGTATACACAAATCAAATCGTTTGAATGGCTCCTACTAACCAACACTAAACAATAGTTATTAAGACATTTGGGAATATTCTAAAGGATTTCCAATGTAATCAAAAACGAATGTGTTTCAAAATTTGGGGTTTTAAAATTTTTAAATTATTCTGAAATTTGATTGTGTGGTTATGCATGCTGTGGTGAGCACCGCCATTACTTTAATATTAAAAATAGATTAAAAGAACGAAAGAGATCGAGTGGGATACAACACAAAAAACATTGGTCGGACCACATCAACCGTGGATTCGCTATTTCCAACGACAAAAATAAAATTTATTATAAGTGGTGATCCATCTAGAGGTATTTTTTCAGAACAAAATAAGCTTTAAAAATTAAAATCAAGTGTGGAATATTTATTTGTAATTTGAAAAGACATTTTAAGGCATTTATTTTTGTTAAAATAATTTCCTTCAAACGTTGGCAACTCTTTTAAGGAAATGGGCGTTTGGTGAGCAATGGGAAGAACCGCTGTTTTCTGCCAATATATTGTGCAGTGATGGGGCCCATTTCTGAATCAACGGCAAAGTCAATAAACAAAATTGCCACATTTGGGCTGAAGAGCAACAAGAAGAGGTGCCATTATACCCAGAGAACACCACGGGTTGGTGCGATTTATGGGCTGGTGAAATCATCGGTCCATATTTTTTCAAAAATAATGAAGGCCGGCACGTAACCGTGAATGGTGCTCGCTATCGCGCCATGATATCGGACTATTTGCTACCTGAAATTGAAACCCGTAACCTTGACTACACTTGGATTAACAGGATGTTGCCACTTGCCATACAGCTGTTTAGCTGGTCATTTGAAAAGCTGCTTATTTCACGTTTTGGACAGCTGAGTTGGCCGCCTAGATCAAGTGATATCACACCATTAGACATTTTTCTTTAGGGTTAAGTAAAGTCCAAAGTCTTTGCTGACAAACCAGCTACGATTCAGGTTTGGAAGCCAACATTAGGGGTGTCATTAAAGCCATACCGGTCGAAATGCAAGGACGAGTCATCCAAAATTGGACCCTCACAATGAAAACCCTGAGGCGTAGTTGCGGCCAATATTTGAAGGAAATTATATTCAAAAAATAAATGCCATTAAATGTCCTTTCAAATTGCCAGTTAAGATTACACACTTGATTTGAATTTACATATTTGTTTTTTGTTCTGAAAAAATATCTCTAGATTGAGCACCCTTTATTTTTACCGAATTTTTAAGTGACTTGGGCTAATAGTTCTGAGCCACACTTTCTGAGAAATTCTTGAAAACATTTCATATCTGGATTCTTTGCGAAATTTGCTTTAACTTAAGATGTCACATGCCCACATTTACTACTACATTTACACCATAACTAGCTGACCCGGCAAATGTTGTTTTACCTTATCCAGCCCACTTTTCTAGCAGAACTTAGAATATGTACACCAGACCATCATACCAAATTTTTTTCAAATACCGTTAACAGGAGCAGAAATAATGTATTTTAAGTTGGTGATTTGTATGGGAGGTAACACGCCCACTGGCCGATTTTATGCAAACTAAACATTAACCATCTACCGATCATCCCCCACGTAACCTAACATTTTTACAATTGTCAGCCTTTTAGTTTTGTCTTAACAGTTTTGTCATCTCCTCCTACGCGCACAGTCCAAAATTTGACTTTTCTTTTATCGTCAACCTTCGTGTAGCAATTATGAACAAACCCGCATAAGGAGGTATCCAGTTTCCCCCAGCCGTTTTAAGGTTTTAAGCGGTGTAACCCACATTACATTTTAAGATATATAGATGGTAACCCTAAGAAAGCTTAGCTCAGCTCAGCAAAATAAATCCTTATTTTGATTTACAGCAAAAGTTTTTTAATTTAGGTTTACCTATTTTCTATATATGTGACAGCGCATAGAGAAAGGGACCTAAGGGTAAAAAAATCAATTTTCATTTTTTTTCTTTTTTTGATGTGGACAACATCTGAGCAGCGAATGAGACCGATCCCATGCCCCAAAAGTGTTCCCTCCCAGAGATATGCGCGTTTTATGAAAGTGAATTCGACGATTCTAAGCGCAAATAGAAAGGGACCTTATCTTTAAAATGGCTCTCCTGAACAAAACTGTTTTTTAACCTTTGGTCCCTTTCTATTTTGCTCGTCACATATACTATTAATCTCCTATACGGGCCGTTTAGTGGTCCACTAGGGTCTATGAGTCCGTCCTCTATCCCAAACGTAGCTTCAAAAAAACAAATGTAGTGTATATGTAGGTGTAGGGTATATACTTACACCTACACCACACTGTGGTACAGGGTATTTTGACTTAGTGCTGATGTTTGCCACATCGTAAAGGAAATGGTGAAACGCCTTATGCTAAGTATACCGATCGACTCAGAATCACAATCTGATTTTATAGAGCGATATTCATCCGTCTATCTATCAGTGTCGCAATTGTAAACCGATTTCGATGATACGTGGTACTTTTTTCTGGTTTGGGCCATGGATGAACACTTTTGAAATTGGTCAACATCGGTCCATATTTTTATACCATCGATAGGTTTTTCCAGATTTCGGAACATAAGCTCTAAATCTACATACTACATCTGATGTCGACCAAATTTTACTTACATCATTTCGAGTGACCAACGCCCATCTCCCACCAGAGGTCCCTCCCTATTTGAGGTCCTGCAGCTCTGGAAGCCTTAAATTACACCCCAACAAGACCAAAAATGCCATGGTCCGTTATGAGCAAGCATTAATTAGCTAGACTACGTAGGTCAATAATTTCTTATAGCCTCCATACAAAAGTCCTATCTCTGGTGAAATTCGATTTTATCGAATAGCTCCCACACAAAGATCCCTCCCCGTTTGAGGTCCTGCAGCTCTAAAAGCCAAACATTAACCCAATCAAGCCCTAAATTATTTAATCTTAATTAACTTGAGGTCCTTAAAGCTCTCTCCCGCTTACACCCGATTCCGACCAAGTTTCACATAAAGCGAATTTCTGCTAAAATTTGACCATTTGACCATGTTTTTCTAAAGGTTATACACCAAGTTCATTTCCGATTAGAGCTAGAAGCCACAAATAATGCTCAAATTATGAGTTGTACCTAGTCAGCGAGTATTAGTTAACTGTAGTGAAACTGTGCTACCTGGGTCGATATATTCGTATAGCCCCTACACAAAGGTCTTTGCCGATTTCTAAATCTTCAGCTTTATAAGCCACATTTCGCATCCGACTGTTACCGAAAATCGCATGGAGCACTACGAGCGAGCAACACCCATTTCCTGTGGCATTAGATCACATTGGTCCATGTTCTGGAATAACTGCCACACAAAGGTCACTACCGTTTTGAGGTCCTAAAGCTCTAGAAGCTACAAATTATATCCGATCACTCTTGAATTTTGTATGTGCGACAAAAAATGAACACTAGCATATTGAGTCCGACCTTGCTCAAGCTCCAGACAGAGGAGCTTAATCTGATGAATAGTTGAACGGTGTAGGTATCTCATAGTCGACCGCGCCCAATTTGCTTGTTGAATTTGTGTTTTAATTCATACAATAAGCGTACCCATAAGTCTTTAGTTACTACTGATTGCCCGTTTTTACCATTATTTAAATTATTTGAAATTTATTTGAATGGCTTAACACTTTGAGTATTTGGAGGGTATATGATATAAAGGAATTCATAGCAATTTAAAAAAACCTCAATCTGTCCTTAATATAGTTTCAACAACATGTCTAACTATCCTTTCCCTTCCAGTATCAACTTTTTACCTCATCCTGAAATATTTTTTTTCCTCTGCGTTAAGTTCTATTTTATAATGAAAACTTATAAGGAGCTTTCCCTCCGCCGCCTTGGCTAATACCACATATTATATAGAGTCGTTATTCCTAAAACTGGCAATTAACCTAACATAATTATCCGCTGGCAATTATGCTGTAGCGTACTAGTTCGTTACAGCTCTGCACCAGCGGATGTGTTTTTCATTTTTGCCCTGCCGCGTTTGTGGTGACACCGCAGACGCGTTGTCCTTACGGGCACCAACCAGCACCTGAACGCTTGATGAATTTTGTTGAACATTTGTTGTTTATAGCGTTTTTATAACAAAAGTTATCACCCCTATATATAAGTATAAGGGAAATTTTTCAAGTGTCTAGACAGGCTGAGACAGACACAGGCAGACTTGCCTTTAGACCATTTTTGTTTGTATGTCTGCTCGTGTAGGATATTCATGTGGGCTTTGCAGGATTTTTAGAATTTTAAGGGAAACTGAAATGATAGCCAATTCAATCAGTTTAGGGTAAACATGTTAAATCTGTTTTAAACTGCACGCTATGGCTGAAACAGTCTATTTAGCAAGTGGACAAGTAAAGTGCATTTTATACTTTCCTTATCAAGGACTAAGTTCCAAAGTATCAAAGTCAGTACATCTACTTATCGCATTTAAATGTTTATCGACACGCCCCACCAGGTTGCGTATTTCCATCCATGGGAATATCGTACACAGCAATGATCATTGGCGGCAATACTCACCTTATGAGATCATCATAGCTCTGATTTGTATAGCTTAATGCCACGCCCTTTTTGGATAACATTTATAAATTTGTTTTTCTTTTTACGCTAATATTGTATGAACCGAATGTCATCGTTATATCTCTTAAAGTTGCTTAGATATGACCTTTTTGAGTTCAGAGTTGTATGGCCGGTGCCATGCTTCCTTGTCCAGTCACAGTCTATGTAACCCGAAAGTTTCTCCTGGACCAAGGTTACATAATATAGCAAGATCATAACGATCGGAGTCTATACTTATGACATACGAGTATAAGCAAAAAGTCGGAAATAATACAAATCTAGCGATTATTTGCAGAGGTTTTCTTAGTCCCGTGGAAGAAAAGATTTTACATCTTAGCCGATCTGGTCTATTTTAAATACGAATCGATTCAGAACAACAGCACAGAACTCTGCTTAATTTTATTCAGTTCAATATTGGGACCTGTAGGAATAAATAATTTGATCATTTTAGCAGAAAGCCTGAACATAGGTGACGCGCAAAATAAAAAGGGACCTAAGGGTAAAAACCAGTTTTGTTCAGGAGAGCCATTTCAAAGATTTAAATACGTCTATCTTTGGTGTAGAATCGTCGACTTCACTTTCATAAAACGCGCATATCTCTGGGAGGGAACACTTTTGGGGCATGGGATCGGTCTCATTCGATGCTCAGATCTTGTCCACATCAAAAAAAAAGGTGAAAATTGATTTTTTACCCTAAGGTCCCTTTCTCTATGCGCTGTCACATACATATATTTTAGGGTATCAGATCCATAGTTTTCGGTATTGAAAAAAGAATAAATATGTACTCCCTCCCATGGTGGATGCTCAGTTCCTAAGCCAATTTTTCTTATAGAAAATTTGCTCAGTTTATCCGAGCCCCTTTTTATACAGAAAATTTGCTCAGTTTCTCTGAGCCCCATTTTTTTTATAGAAAATTTGCTCAGTTTCTCTGAGCCCAATTTTCTCATAGAAAATTTGCTCAGTTTCTTTGAGCCCAATTTTCTTATAGAAAATTTTGCTCAGTTTCTCTGAGCCCAATTTTCTTAAAGAAAATTTGCTCAGTTTCTCTGAGCCCAATTTTCTTATAGAAAATTTGCTCAGTTTCTCTGAGCCCAATTTTCTTAAAGAAAATTTGCTTAGTTTCTTTGATCCCAATTTTCTCATAGAAAATTTGCTCAGTTTCTCTGAGCCCAATTTTCTTATAGAAAATTTGCTCAGTTTCTCTGAGCCCAATTTTCTTAAAGAAAATTTGCTCAGTTTCTCTGAGCCCAATTTTCTTATAGAAAATTTGCTCAGTTTCTCTGAGCCCAATTTTCTTAAAGAAAATTTGCTCAGTATCTCTGAGCCCAATTTTCTTAAAGAAAATTTGCTCAGTTTCTCTGAGGCCAAATTTCTTATAGAAAATTTACTCAGTTTCTCTGAGCCCAATTTTCTTTTGAAAATTTGCTCAGTTTCTTTGATCCCAATTTTCTCATAGAAAATTTGCTCAGTTTCTCTGAGCCCAATTTTCTTATAGAAAATTTGCTCAGTTTCTCTGAGCCCAATTTTCTTAAAGAAAATTTGCTCAGTTTCTCTGAGCCCAATTTTCTTATAGAAAATTTGCTCAGTTTCTCTGAGCCCAATTTTCTTATAGAAAATTTGCTCAGTTTCTTTGATCCCAATTTTCTCATAGAAAATTTGCTCAGTTTCTCTGAGCCCAATTTTCTTATAGAAAATTTGTTCAGTTTCTCTGAGCCCAATTTCTTAAAGAAAATTTGCTCAGTATCTCAGCCCAATTTTCTTAAAGAAAATTTGCTCAGTTACTCTGAGGCCAAATTTCTTATAGAAAATTTACTCAGTTTCTCTGAGCCCAATTTTCTTTTGAAAATTTTCTCAGTTTCTCTGAGCCCAATTTTCTTATAGAAAATTTGCTCAGTTTCTCTGAGCCCAATTTTCTTATAGAAAATTTGCTCAGTTTCTCTGAGCCCAATTTTCTTATGGAATTTTACTCCGTTTCTCTGAGCCCAATTTTCTTATAGAAAATTTGCTCAGTTTCTCTGAGCCCAATTTTCTCATATAAAATTTGCTCGGTTTCTCTGAGCCCAATCTTCTTATAGAAAATTTGCTCAGTTTCTCTGAATCCAATTTTCTTATAGAAAATTTGCTCATATTCTCTGAGCCCATTTTTGTATAGAACATTTGTTCAGTTTCTCTGAGCCCAATTTTCTTATAGAAAATTTGTTCAGTTTTTCTGACCCATTTGCTTATAGAAAATTAACTTAGCCAATTTTGAAAAAAGATTGTTTCACAAAGTTTGGCTGTTCTTTTAAAGCTTTTCAATTTAATTATTTAAGAAATGTTTTAAAACCCTCTTTAGATTTTGTGTAAAAAAGGAGGAAAAAGATAATGCCATAAACAACTCTTCAACGAAGCTAAGTTTGCCATTTGTTTCTTTTGGTGTCATATTCACTGACACATTAAATGCGTCGGATTTCATCACGAATTGCGCCTGTGTATATGTGTGCGTGTGATATGAAAATGTATCTGCCGGTGACTGTGTGCTCGTTTAAGTACGTGTAATATGACGATGAAAATATATTAACGTTGCTGTGAAGGTCGGTGTTTTGTTAAATATACCAGAGTATGCGTGAGATGCTTTTGCCTGTACAGTGTAAAGAATGGCAGGTATTGTTATTTTACACTGGCTGCTACTACTTGACAGCCCCATCCCTTCGAATCGTCTGTGAAAACATCTGCAAAATATTGTTATGTTAGAAATGGTGGCCGAAGAAAAGGCGTAGAGAGGGGTAGGGAGTGTATTTGTCAGTCGCCTTTTTATAACAATAAATAAAGTGAGCGTCTTTGGCGTTGTTGTTGAAAAGGTCTTTGCGTTTACATGAATATCCCCTTAACAGGCACAGCAAAAGGATACACTTTGTCTTGATTGTATTTTAGCTAAGGGAGGTGTGGCTGGGTAAGGAAGAGCAATTTGATTTGTAAGTTTTGTACGGGATTTCGTTCCAAGCATGCCTTTTTCTACTCTTGCTGTGTTCATATTTTGTCAGTTTTGTACGGGATTTCGTTCCAAGCATGCCTTTTTCTACTCTTGCTGTGTTCATATTTTGCTAACAGCTCCTCTTGGCATATGATGTGTGATATTTGCTTTATGGCATTTGCTGGTTCAGGGTGGCTGATGAATGTCGTTACATTAAAAAACTTAAAACACTTCTTTTTTTAATTTATTTAATCGAATTTATTTTTGTTTATTACAAATGTAATAGAATTTATATGACCTCCGCTCGGTCATATAAATTCGGTTAGGCATGTGCAAGATCATAGTTAGGCATTGCTGGAGATTTACAACGGAAATTTACTTACTCGTAATTCTTGTATTTATTTTAAATTATTGAAACTATGTAGTTTGTTCTGTTTTGCAAATATTCCGGAAATAGTATAGCTTAGGAAGGTGGAGTATTTTTACTTCAGCTTATTGGGAATTTTTTGCTGCAATTCTGCCATTTCATTGAACCCACTCCATATTGAAAGTGGTACTCCTGCGGTGAAGTTCTGTAAAGAAAAGCTCTTAAAACGGTCTCCATTGCTGTAAGACCAATGTCATCGCTTAGGTAAGGTCTGACAATTCAAGTTGATGAAACTTCATACCTCAATATTTCTCGAGCTGGATTCAATGTTCATGCTTTATCTGTTGATTACATTCACACTACATTCGACAACTTGCATGTTTTGAATATTGTCATATGCAATCACTATTTGAGTGAACTACTGGCAAATTTCCAAGCGAATCGCAAGGTCCTTACCATTCAGTTTGCTTGTTATTTGAAATCCATAAGGAAATACATAAAAATTCGTATGGAAAATTGTCTGTATTGGCAATATTCATTTGGGTACATAAGCTCCTTGTCGACACTGCAGGATCGACTTGTATGGCAGCAAGAAAAAATCAGCCATAGTTTCCGAACTGGGAGCTCTGAGTCTGAACTGGAAGTTCTCGAAAAAATGTGTTTCGATCCTCATTATAGTCCTTCTGCTCAGAGAAGAGCCGTCAAACATGCGCCTAAACACTCTTCGGACAAAACTGACAGACTCCAACGACTAACGACACACCAACCACATTCCTGATTTATAATGCCGATAGCTCATTTCCTTGAAACGAATGTTTTATGTGGTTCTGAAATCGGGAAAACCCTATGTATGATATAAAGATCTGGACTGATTAAAAAACAATTCGAATAGCGTTCGTTCATGAGATATTTTGTTTTTAAGTACAGGTTTTTTTTAATGTTTTCACAGGTTGAGCCAGTTCCGGCATGAGAAAGGTTTTTACCTCTTGCCCACTCTAGCCCATTGTCAATACGAAAAGTTTTGGTTCATCGTTATATGTTTCAGCAAAATGTCAGCCATCCAGCTTTATTAGCGGTACCTGAAGTTTGCCTTTCACAGACGGACGTGGCCAGATCATCTTAGAATTTTACGACTACTCTGAATATACAGGGTGGTGCATCAATTGCGCTACAATCACAAATTCATAAATTCTTTTAAATCAATGTATTTCCTTTTCTTTTTTGTGTATAGAAAATACAATAAGATTGTATATGACACATTGCGTTCGAAAATTTTAGACCGTAAATGACCTCAAAATGACCGCACATTTTCTGTTTTACTAGCAACTTTTTTTGTTTTGTTTTTTAAAAGCAATCTTTTATAAGTCATCTGTCAAAATTTCCGAAATATTTAATGAATATTTTCTTTGTTACAGGTGATTGAAGTAAACAAGTTTTATAATTTTTGAAAAATGGAAAATAAAGAGTTTCGTGCGGCAATTAAACACTTTTATATGAAAGGTTATACGCCACAATTAATCAAAGATGAATTGGATTCTGTTCATGGTGATAATGCACCATCATACTCCACCGTGAAATCCTGGGTTCAACAATTTAAAATGGGTCGTTCAAGTACGGAAGATGAACAACGCTCTGGAAGACCGAAAACTGCTACTACTATTGAAAACTTTCGAAAAATATTTAATGAAGTGACTAAAGATAGACGAATAAAGCTCAGAGAACTTGCTGATATTGTTAAAATACACGAAAAACAAGTTTGGAGTATTTTACATGATGAACTCCACATGAAAAAGCTATCCGCAAGATGGGTGCCGCGTTTGTTGACTTGCCGTTGGACCAATTCCGAGAAGCTTTTAGCGATTTATCAGCGTAATCCAATAGAGTTCTTGCGCCGATTCATAACTGTTGATGAAACATGGATCCATCACTACATCCCAGAATGCAAAGAACAGTCAAAACAATGAATAGAAGCTGGTAAAATTGGTCCCAAAAAGGCGAAAACTGTCAAGTCAACAGGAAAAGTAATGGCCACAGTATTTTGGCATGCAAGGGGTATAATATTTATTGATTATCTTGAGAAAGGAAAAACTATAAATAGTGAATATTATTGTGCATTATTGGATCGGTTGAGTGAAGAAATCAAGATAAAACGACCGCATTTAGAAAAAAAAGTTCTTTTTCATCAAGATAATGCTCCTTCACACACTGCATTTTTAAACTCAACAAAAACTGGCCAAATTACGATTTGAAATTGCTCCGCATCCACCATATAGTCCAGATTTAGCTCCTTCTGATTATTTCTTGTATCCAAATTTAAAAAAAATCTCGGTGGCAAAAATTTTTCGACCAAAAGCGAGGTTATTGCTAAAACTGAGGCATAGTTTGAAGCTCTTGAAAAATCTTATTTTTCGGATGGAATTAAAAAACTTGAAAAACGTTTGATGAAGTGTATTGAGTTGGAAGGAGATTATGTTGAAAAATAAATAATAATAATTCCAAAAAAAAACGGTTTTTTTATGTTAGGCCAGTTACTTTTGCGGTTGCCCTCGTATTATACATTACGGTCTAAAGGGTTGAAGTTGGGATCAGTTGAATTTTTGTTTTAATAAACTGATTTAATTCAGTCATATTCCTTGGTAACGTTTTGTACACCACTTGCCTGACATAACTACATAAAAAAATCTGGTGCATTTAGGTCCGGTGACCTTGAGGGCCAGCGGAAAGTGGAATTTCTGGATATTAATTTTGTTGGGAATTATAAGAGTTTTTTCAGGCGTGTTGTTTTCAATCTGGCCACACTTTTTTCTGAGTTGGTCTTTTTGCCAGCTGTCACTTGATTTATGTCCAGTTTGGTTTCACTTCGGAACAATGTTTGCAAATCGTGGTGTATGGGCCCAAAACTGATTTTTACAAGGAAACTTTGTTCATCGATGAAGCTCACTTTTGGCTGAATGGGTACGTTAAAAACCAAAATTGAAGCTTTTGGAGTAAAGAAAATCCACAAGCCATTGTTGAGACGCCGTTGCATCCTGACGTTAAAATGTTCGCCAGGAATACGTTACTTTCCAGGAATTCACACCCGTTTGTTATCGATTGGCCAGTCGACCGCACTATAAGTACACTACAGATCGAATTTGTTTTTTTTGACCGTACTGTCCGTATGTGGAATCGACTTCCGGCAAATGTATTTCCCACCAATTACAACATCCGGAAATTCAAGACAAATGTCAATAAACATTACTCCCTCTTTCCCACCTCTGATCCCTTACTTTCCATCCACCAACACAATGCACTGTATAATAGGGGACATACCCTGAGTGTTGGTCAATAAAAAAAAATCACGGTTTGGTGTGCCCTATGGGCAGAGGGCAGATCATTGGTCTATATTTCTTCAAAAATTAAGCCGGCCATAATGTTACAGCCAGTGGAGAACGCTATAGAGCCATCATTAATGACTTTTTCGTATTTGAATTGGTGGATGTTGATGTAGACGCCAACGTAACAATCAATTCATTGAAGGAAACTTTAGGCGAGCTTATTATCTCGCGTAGTGGGCCTGTGGCGTGGCCTCCAAGATCGTGCGATTTATCACTGCTGGACTTTTTTTTGTGTGGCTATGTGAAATCGCTTGCCTACGCAGATAAGCCCGAGACGATTGACGTCTTGCAAGAGAATATTCGGCGCGTTATTCCTGACATACGGCCCCAAATGCTGCAAAAAGTGGTCGAAAATTAAACCTCTTGGCGGCCACTTGTCCGAAATCATTTTTAAAACACAATGGCGAACCCTTATCTATTATAATAAAGCAAAGTACTTGGCCATAACATTAAATTATATGCGTTTTATTTCTTCTTGAGAACCAGACGTCTGGAAGAACACCCTTACTTTGCAGACTGACAGGGTAAATATAACCTCTGTCCTATGCTGGAGGGTACTAAAAAAATGTGTTTTTTGTGATAGCAACCTATTCCATTGTCTCTAACCGTCAGGCTGCAATTCTTGCGCCTGTACAATCTGAAAGGGCGCAAAATAAGCCTGCCCATGTGATCGGTTCAGCGGTGCATCTACTTTCGATTACTGACTTCATTTCGTCGGTGGCTTAGGGTTAAAAAATTACTTGACGATGTGGCGAATTAGCTGCTACTGTTGTTTGCTAGTCAAGCGCTGCAAGTATTGTCGAAATATGCTGATATTATTGCCACGACCTTTGGCCTTTTCAGAGGATTTATCTTTATAAGGACGTGAGCTGTGGCAATTTTAATTTAAAAGCTTGCGGAATTCATAGATCTCTCCGGGTAGTATTACAATTCACAAATCCCGCTGTTGTTGAGAAATATGATAGAAAAGTAATAACATACTTATATATTCAAATTGGCGCCCAACAATGGGGGTAATATAACTGGCATATTGAATACTCTATAGGGTCTAGCACTGAGTGACATATTAAGTTTATCCTCTGTTCAATGGTGAAGGCTATCTTTATATGGTTGGTGGCTTAGGGTTATAGACTACCTCACGATATGACAAATTGGCTTCTACTATTGTTTGCAAGTCGAGCGCTGTAAGTAACGTCGACCTGTGCTGATACAGGTGCCAAGACTCAAAGAGTTTTTAGGGGATCTATCTTTATAAGAACGTGAGCTGTGGCAATTTTAATTGATAAGCTAACGGAGTTCTTAGCTCTCGCAGAATAAAATAACTATTCTCAAATCCTGCTGTTGTTGAGATCTATGACAGAAAAGTGATATTTATTTAAATTGGCGCCCAACATTAGGGGTAATATAACTGGCATATTAAATACTCTATAGGTCTAGGACTGAGTGACATATTGAGTTTACCCTCTATTCAATGATGGGCTCTATAATAATAGTAAATTGTAAGCTTCTTTCGATCAGACTCAAGTCAAAAATTTCCCTGGGGTTATGCATAAATTGGAATCAATCAAATAGTAGATTTTTCAAATGGGTTGTTTTTCGTTCCATTTAGAGCAGTGCAACTCTTTGGTGGCCAACCCGTTTTCTAAGTCTTGTCGGTCTTACAACAAATGGCGTGTCAAAAACCAAATAAAAACCTGAATTTGCATTAATTTTTATGAAACAAAAACTTTTACAAACGAAATATTAATAACCGACACAGTACGAGTAACACGTAGCCTTAACTTCTCACACACATACACACGTGCTTTGGTATATGCGTATGTATCGACAAAGTGTGTGTCCTATGTTGAGGCTGTTAGGATAAGCAGGTCCTTGTCTCTTACGCACGGAAATACGAGAAATTTCGTTCTTTTGTCCTTTGTCCGTCCATCCATTTGTCTGTCATACTGGCTGGATATGAGTTATTTTCTATAGGATAAATGGCGGTTTCTTTTGGAAGGGTGTCGGGACTACCCATAATTTTGCAAATTTAAAGAAGTCGCTGCCATTTGTATGAGTTTCGGCTGTTCAGCATGTCATGTCATTCCATGCTGTTCATAAATATGTCATTTTTAGTATCGTATTGCTTTTCAGTTCTGTCGGCTGCCTTATTTCCATCATGGCTATGCCTCGATGGTGTGCGGGAGCGGCGGAGAGGTCCTTTCTTAGACATGTCATGTTATCAAATTATGAAAATTTATTTTCTTCACACTTGTTGGGCTGCCTGCGAAACGCGCGAAACGACTGAACTCATTCGGTTATTGGTGCAGCAAAAGCGGGTAGTTGAACGAACATTTTCATACTTTTGGCCCTGTTCATGTTTTCATTGTTAACATAATTTATGCGTTTGCATATTTTAATACGCTATACTGTAGGGTGGAGTGTATTATGAATTTACTATTCTGTTTGCAACACCTTGACATATTGATCGGAAACTCTCTCTTTATATATGGAGGGTCTTCGATCGTTAAATTCTATGACGGTGTAGTAGTAAAGTATGTATGTCCGTGTGTTTTTTGACGGCATGATAGCAGACAAACGAATTGGGCTAGGATCCTGAAATATTACACGATAGCTGCGGCAATATTAATTAATAAGCTAAGTGAATTCGTAGATCTCGTTGGATAGCATAACAATTCACAAATCCTGCTGTTGTTGAGATCTATGACAGACAATTTTAATATTTATTCAACATTAAGGTTAAAATAACTGGTATATTTAATAATCCAAAGGGTCTAGGACTTTGAAATATATTAACGTTACCCTCTATTCAATGGTGGGGGCTATAATAATAATAAATTGTAAGCTTCTTTTGATCAGGCTCAAGTAAGCAATGTCCCTGGGGTCATGCATTAATTAAAATCAGCCAAATAAAAATAAATTTTTTAAATGAGTTGTTTATCAATCATGGGATCTGTAAATGGGCAAAATCGGCCAAGGGGGGAAAAGTATATCTTTAAGGTACCTCAAAAACCAGAAGACAATTAAAATGTCATTATTTTTTGTAGATGAGCATGGCTAAAGTTCAGACACACTTAATGCCTAAATATAGGAGATGGTTGTTGAACCTCTCGCCTCGGTAATTATCGTAAAAAAATACAATCAAGTAAAAGTTTAACACAAATAGAACGTTTAAAAAAGCGGAAAAGGTGAGAATTTTAAAAAAAAAATCTTAAATAAAAACTGAGAAATGATGCCTCGTGATCAAAAACAAAACCTAAAGGCTGACAAGTGAAAACAAATGAATATCTATTGAAAGAAACTAAAGCAACAATTAATATCTTTGCATAATGCATATTAGGGCAAAAATACCTTTTAAAGGCTGGTCCAACCATAATGCACGATATTAATTGTGAGTCACACCTTAAGGTCAAGTTTTTTTTGGCATTTCTTTGTATCTGTATTTGGCAAATTAATACCATAGAAAGGAACACAAGTGAGTAGCGCGTTAAGATTGTAGAAGGCTTTTACCAAAATGAACGTTCAAATCAAAATGCGTTTCGCACATTTCGTGATTTTATTGGTGAGCGTAATCGACCAAATGTGTTTACAGTAGATTCACTAACCAGCAGAATTGCCGCATTTGTGGCAAATGAGAATCCACGAGTGATTGTGACTTAGGGTTAATAAATTACTTGACGATGTGACGAATTAGCTGCTACTGTTGTTTGCTAGTCGAGCGCTGTAAGTATTGTCGAAATATGCTGATATTATTGTCACGACCTTTGGCCTTTTTAGAGGATTTTTCACGAGTGATTGTTGAAAAGCCAATGCATCCACAAAGAGTGACTATATGCAGAGTTTTAATGACTGGCGGCTTCATCTTCGAAAATTAGGTCGGCCAAGCGATTACCTTCAATGGTGTTTGCTAACGCGAGATGATCAGGGGCTTTTTGTGGGCAGAAATTGGGGATATGGACCTGGAAGATATGTGGTTCCGATAGTATGGTGTCAGTTGCCACGCAGTCAAGGAAACAATGACACTTTTGCGTGAGATACCCGGCAATTGAAGTGTTATCTCATATCATGGCGATGTTAGTTGGCCGCCACAATCATGAGACTTTGCACCGTTGGACTTCTTTTGAAAGAACCCGTACACATCAACAAGTTATGAACAATTGAAGAGTGAAGAATTATATAGCTATCACTTTAACGATATTGAAGCTCCATTTTGTCTCAGGGTCATTGAAAATATGGATCAACGGTTAGAGGTACGCCACCGAAGCCGCATTTTTGTCATTGATCTTTTGATAATAATAAAAAATATTAACATAATTCTATGAATACTGTTTTGTTTTATTTACAATTAACATCGTGCGTTTGAGTTGGACCACCCAAGGCCTTAAAAAAGTACAATAATTAGCTTTACTAAAAGACATTATAAAAAAGAAAGCAAATTCTTAGAATGCCAACAGAAACTTTTTGATGAAAGAGGAAGCTCAACCGAAAAATTCGGTTGACGGAGATGTTAAAATGATTTATGGGTTTCACAATAATGATGTCGTTAGAAAATTCGCACGTATATCAAAATCAAATAAGATATGCTTAGCATAGAAATCGTACGATAGTTTGGAGCAAAGATTGTTGACTAGAACTCAAGCTCCTTCTCATTTCATGCTATGGCCGTATTTTTGGAACCTGGTGTTAAAGTGAATTCAACTCTGTACTGTGAATCAATCTTAAAACGTGCACTTACGAGGGCGGCCGCAAAAGTAACTGGCCTAACATAAAAAGAACCGATTTATTTGGAATTATTATTATTTATTTTTTAACATAATCTCCTTCCAACTCAATACACTTCATCAAACGTTTTTCAAGTTTTTTAATTCCATCCGAAAAATAAGATTTTTCAAGACCATCAAAATATGCCTGAGTTTCGCTATTGGTTGAAATTTTTTTGCCACCGAGGATTTTTTTTTTTAATTTGGAAACAAGAAATAATCAGAAGGAGCTAAATCTGGACTATATGGTGGATGCGGAGCAATTTCAAATCGTAATTCGGACAGTTTTGGTTGAGTTAAAAATGCAGTGTGTGAAGGAGCATTATCTTGATGAAAAAGAACTGTTTGTTTCTAACTGCGGTCGTTTTATCTTGATTTCTTTACTCAACCGATCCAATAATGCACAATAATATTCACTATTTATAGTTGTTCCTTTCTCAAGATAATCAATAAATATTATACCCCTTGCATCCCAAAATACTGTGGCCATTACTTTTCCTGCCGACTTAACAGTTTTCGCCTTCTTGGGACCACTTTTACCAGCTTCTATCCATTGTTTTGACTGTTCTTTGCACTCTGTGATGTAGTGATGGATCCATGTTTCATCAACAGTTATGAATCGGCGCAAGAACTCTATTGGATTACGCTGATAAATCGCTAAAAGCTCCTCGGAATTGGTCCAACGGACGATTTATTGGGGCAAAGTCAACAAACGCGGCACATATCTTGCGGATAGCTTTTTCATAAGGAGTTTATCATGTAAAATACTCCAAACTTGTTTTTCGTGTATTTTAACAATGTCAGCAAGTTCTCTGAGCCTTAATTGTCTATCTTTAGTCACTTCATTGAATATTTTTCTAATGTTTTCAATAGTAGTAGCAGTTTTCGGTCTTCCAGAGCGTTGTTCATCTTCCGTACTTGAACGACCCATTTTAAATTGTTGAACCCAGGATTTCACGGTGGAGTATGATGGTGCATTATCACCATGAACAGAATTCAATTCATCTTTGATTAATTGTGGCGTATAACCTTTCATATAAAAGTGTTTAATTACCGCACGAAACTCTTTTTTTTCTATTTTTTCAAAAATTATAAAACTTGTTTACTTCAATCACCTGTAACAAAGAAAATAATCATTAAATATTTCGGAAATTTTGACAGATGGCTTATAAAAGATTGCTTTTAAAAAAACAACAACAAAAAGTTGCTAGTAAAACAGAAAATGTGCCAGGCCAGTTAGTTTTGCGGTCGCCCTCGTAAGCCTTGGGCAGAGAAACATTTCGGTAATACGCCTTATACTTTCCAACAGGACTCTGCACCATCGCATAAGGCACGCGTAAATCAGGACTGGTTAAAAAACAACGTTCCTTACTGCGTTTCGGACGAACAGTGGATTCCACCGGATTCGCCGTATGCTAACCCCCTGAATTTCTGTATTTGGGGTATTTTGGGCTCCAAGATTCTAACATAGCATTGAAAAACCCCTTCGACGAGAATGAACGCGACTTTCCCAGCATTACATTAGTGCAACCTGCAACTCTTTTTTTTTTAAAGAATCGATCGAGTATATTTAAAATTTTAAATATATTTCTATACTCTGCTATAATTTAAATAACAGAAAAAATATAAAAAATACCAACAAAAAAAAACAAAACACTTTCAATTAGTAACACTTCAATCCCTGCACTCTGCTAATTAATTTAGAAAATTTTCCTAGGGCCAAAAAATCCACATGGTTCACAAAATCGATCACTATGATGGCATATGGATACCAAAGTTCACATCTAAACTACTATTAAACCAAATTAACATTCTGTTTCAAGATTAAGCTGAGATTTAGGTAAAGGCTCTTGGAACCACTTGTGGTCCACTTGTTACTGTTTATATAGAAAAGCTTAAAACAAAGCCATAGGCTTAATTTCAGGTATGAAATTATTTTATTCATGTTTTTAGAATGTGTGGTCCAAAGATCCAAAACGGAATGTATATAATTAATTCCTCAACATTTCATTGGGGAACAAACGTGAAACTTATCTCGAATCAGTGAGCTACACTTTATATAAGTTTAAGTCACTCTGATCGGTATCTACAGTCTAATGGCGGCTGCAAATGTTTAATGCCTTTTTATCGTGTATAATTGTAATGGACTTAGAGATTAATCTTCTAATCGCCAAGTCGCCTGCATTTACGAGATCATAATACGCAGCTGAAAAATTGCTAGATGTTCTAATCTGGATTTAAACCTGAATTAAAAGACAAGACAGCCGTACACACTAACCTCTGTAGCTTTAGAATACTAAAATACAGTTTTTAAGATCAAGAGAAGCTTCTTTAGAGACCATAAATATGAGAGTTGTTTTATAGCCGTTTGAATACCGTATCCACGATGGAGGGTATATAAGATTCGACCTCGTCGAACTTAAGGGGTGTTTTTTCTTGTTTCCTTGTTTCACTACAAACGGAGCTTTTTCCCAACATGTGATGATGTCCTGGCTTGTCTGTTTGCCTCATGTTGGCGCTGGTGTTGGCATTTCTGCGACGGCGTCTCAGTCTTTGCAAATGTCAGGATATCGTATATCATCCTTCGTCGAAGGAGTGCGAGCGTATCCTCTTCCCTTTTTGCGCGATATACCCTGGCATTGATGCATGTGGGTGGTGGTATGCGTATGTATGAGCATGTGTGTGTGTGAGAAAATATCCTTATATATATGTATATATATTTTAATTAGGAACGTAAATGAAGACTAAGGATTAAGTCTTATGAAAATTCTGAGCCTTTTACGCAAGCGACACGAGCAAAAGAAAAAAACGCATCCTTCGCCTCCCTTCAACACCAGCGACACGTTAATGATGATGATTTTCACAATGTCAGAAGGCGAGGAAAGAAGAAAATTTAAAATATTGTATAAGAAATTCCTTAATGAACGAAAAAAATGTTGTCGTGGAGTTTTCTTTGTGGGTTGTGGGTTTTCGTTACGGAGTTTTCGCTAAATTTTTTGCTCTTTTTCCCTGTGCGTATAAGTAAATGTGTATGTGTGTGTGTGATAATTAACACAAAATGATAAATGGTTTGTTGGACGGACTTAAGCTGTGAAATCTTAACTTAACTTAAGTTTTTTTTTTCGTTTTACCATTTTCCCTTTTTCTTGAGGGGCATTGTAGGGGTGATAGTCGTCCAGGCATGGAAAGGGAACCGAGTGTTTTGCAAACTTGAAATTTATGGGAAAACTGACTGGTGTTGATGGTGCTGTGACGGCTATCACTTTGCCAAAAGTAGTTTTTAGTTGTGGGAGAAAATGCTGCCACACTCAACCACACGGAAAGAAAAACACAATCCCAATTAGTGGGCAAGCTCAAATTATCCGGTTATTATCTATATACACTCTAGCAGATCAGCCTAAATGATAACTTCAATATAAGCTTAGTCGTTTGTATTTCAGATTGCTGGGGAAAGGCTGAAAATACAGAAGGTAAAATGCATAGCCAGCGCTTTCGTAAAACTTTAATCCGCTCTTGGCCGCATAAGTGCACTTTTTCATACCTTTTGCTAATTAGCACCTCGAAATACTGGTCTACCTATAAGAAATATATAAGACAGCGCATACAGAAAGGGACCTAAGGGTAAAAAAATCAATCAATGAGACCGATCCCATGCCCCAAAAGTGTTCCCTTCCAGAGATATGCGCGTTTTATGAAAGTGTTGGTACACCATAGATACACGTATTTAAATCTTTTAAATGACTCTCCTGAACAAAACTGGTTTTTACCCTTATATGCAATATCAATGCATGTTTCTAGATCGTTAAACGAGTAGAGGCCATAATGGTATTGAAAAGTCCCCCACACCAACGACAAAACGCGGCGTCTACCAGACGGTGATGTTTTTGCTTTACTTTGCTGTTTTACTTCTCCTATCCTCTAATAACATATAACAAATGAGCACAACAATTCCAAAAACTCAATATATTTTTAATCGTCGTACAAATCTAAGATCATCTAGCCATGTCCGTCTCTGGGTCTGTGGCCGAGCAAACTACTAGTGGCACTATTGGCTGACTTTTTGCTCTGTTGATGATCTGAAACGGTTGGTGTCGAAAAAGGGCCGGATCAGTTAAGAGTCAACCTCCAAAAAATCCCTATATTTATGGGTTTTTTTGGGGATTTTTTGCTTACATGTATCGGGTGATCAATCTAAAGGTATTTTTTTAAAATAAAAAAAATAAAAAAAAATCATATAGAATGTGGAATATTTGAGGTTCTTTCGAAAGGACATTTATGCCATTTATTTTTTGAATATTATTTACTTTAAATGTTGGCCGCAACTACGCTTCAGAGTGTCCATTCTGGGGTCCAATTTTTAATGACTTGTTCGAGCATTTCGACCGGTGAATGGCGTTAATGACACTCGTAATGTTCGCTTCTAAAACCTGAATCGTAGCTGGTTTGTCAGCATAGATTTTGGACTTTACGTAGCCCCAATTAAAAATGTCTAAAGGTGTGATATCACATAATCTAGGCGGCTAACCTACCGGTCCAAAACTTGAAATTAACTGCTTTTCGAAATGACCTCTCAATAGATCCATTGTTTAAGCAGCTGTGTGGCAAGTGGCACCGTTCTGTTGAAACCAAGTGTCGTCAAGATTACATGCTTCAATTTCAGGTAGCATTAAGATCGATATCATGGCGCGATAGCTAACAGCATTCAAGGTTACGTTCCGGCCATCATCATTTTCGAATAAATATGCACCGATGATTCCACCAGCTTATAAACCGCACCAAACCGTGCTCTTACCTGGGTGTAATGGCACCTCTTGAACTACGTCTGGTTTCTCTTCAGCCCAAATGCGGCAATTATGTTTATTGACGTTATCGTTGAGCCAGAAATGTGTCTCATCACTGAACAATATTGTGGTTGAAAACAGTTTCTCACCGAACGCTCATTTCCATTATACAGTTGGACAATTTTGAGACGTGGTTTCGTTGTAGGTCTTTCCATGATGAATGACAAACAATACTGAAAGAAGAAAATAATAAATTTCAACACAACTCACGCGAAATCTGCGAAAAAAGGCTATTAAAAAAATACCTCAAGATGGATCACCCTATATATTACTACTTTGAACTCCTACGCTTACGAAGTTCACGTTATGTGGACATGGACGCCGTGGCGCCGCCCATAACACCCTGAGCATGTGTAACCATATGTGACGCGCAAAATAGAAAGGGACCTGAGAGTAAAACCCAGTTTTGTTTAGTAGAGCCATTTTAAAGATTTAAATACGCGTAGCTTTGGTGTACCATCGCTTTCATAAAACGCGCATATCTCTGGGACGGAACACTTTTGGGGCATAGGATCGGTTTCATTCGATGCTCAGATGTTGTCCACATCAAAAAAAAATAGTGAAAATAAATTTTTTTTTTACCCTTAGGTCCCTTTCTCTATGCTCTGTCATATATATAATGCACTATTAGAGATAGGACGATAATATTAGGCTTAAAACACCTTCTGTTGGAACAGAAGGCGGTGTTACGCCCCTTTAAAAATCGCATTTATGGCCAAAGTAGTGAGCTGATCGTTATATGATATTAAGAGAATAAAATGACAATGTTGTGTTAAAATTGGACAAAAGTACTTGGAAACCCTATACAACTCGGAACTTTAAAAAGCCGTATCTCATAAAGTAATACTTGTAAGACAAGAGTAGTGGTTAATTGTAGTGTTGGCGTAGAAAAAGAAATGGAAATTCTTCAAACAAGTTCCAAATTCAGCCGGGCTAAACCATTTATACTCTCCACCACGGCTTGCCTTCCCGCTTGGCATTGGCAGTATTGAGCGATAGGGTTGTTGATGGTAGGTCTATTTTTGAAAGGATCGGATTTTTGGGTCGTATGGAAAAATGGACCACTTGGTTCATGGAATCTATTTCAACCAAATCGTAAAACTAATATCATATTCGGTCAAGGTTCTAATTAAGCAAAATCGTAAAATTTTCTAAACTAAGGAAATGGCTCGGTGGAAAGAGATTCAGCACCAACGATGAAATTATTGATCAAACACATGTGTATTTTATGGACTTAAAAAAATCCTTTTTTTGAAAGGCATACCAAAATTGGACTAAGTGTATTGAGCTAATAGTAGATTATGTTAAAAAGATTTTTTTTGCAAATAAAACTGTGGTTTTTCTAAAAGTGACGGAATTATTGATATGCCCACGTACTTCATTGAAGCATTGTGGGCATTATGTGGTTAGCGCGAGTTGCTTGCTTTAGTGTAACAGCCTTCTTCACTATTTTTTCGACTGAGTTTCCAGAAAACTTAAAAACCTTGTTAGGGAAAATAAACAAAGTCAAAATCGGTAAATGCATTACAGAGAATATCATGTACTAAAAGGCAAAGCAAATTTTATTTTGTTATAAAAAATAAATGTTGCAAATCATTAATAAAGTAGCATATGTCTATGCTTAATAAGGATAATCGTAGTGCACTTTAAAGCATATAAATATATTGATAGAATAATAATTTCATCATTTTCCGCAGTGCTGATTGAATTGAAATATTTTCAAGGCAATGTATTGTGTTACGTGATTTCTCACTGAAATCGAGTCAATTACAAATAAATACATATGCAAATATATACGAGTGAAATTACAAATAAATGCATATGCTTTTTCATTTGTAATATCCCTGGCAACGTTTTCTTTTATTTTACATCGTTTGTCTTTGCTTGAAATACACGAAACGTATGAGTGATATTAATTTTCTTTCTTGCAGGCATGGAGAGCGTATGATTAATAATTTGTTAAGGCATTGAAATATTGCTCATACGTTGCGTTTGAACAAATTTACATGCAAATTGCATATGTGACGCGCAAAATAGAAAGGGACCTAAGGCTAAAAACCAGTTTTGTTCAGGAAAGCCATTTTAAAGATTAGGTCCCTTGCTATTTGCGCTTAGAATCGTCGACTTCACTTTCATAAAACGCGCATATCTCTAGGAGGGAACACTTTTGGGGCATGGGATCGGTCTCATTCGATGCTCAGATGTTGTCCACATCAAAAAAGAAAGTGAAAAGTTGGTAAAAAGTTTTGTTCAGGAGAGCCATTTTAAAGATTAGATACCTTTCTATTTGCGCTTAGAATCGTCGACTTCGCTTTTATAAAATGCGAATTTCTCTGGGAGGGAACACTTTTGGGGCATGGGATCGGTCTCATTCGATGCTCAGATGTTGTCCACATCAAAAAAAGAAAAAGTGAAAAGTTGATAAAAAGTTTTGTTCAGGAGAGCCATTTTAAAGATTAGGTCCCTTGCTATTTGCGCTTAGAATCGTCGACTTCACTTTCATAAAACGCGCATATCTCTAGGAGGGAACACTTTTGGGGCATGGGATCGGTCTCATTCGATGCTCAGATGTTGTCCACATCAAAAAAGAAAGTGAAAAGTTGGTAAAAAGTTTTGTTCAGGAGAGCCATTTTAAAGATTAGATACCTTTCTATTTGCGCTTAGAATCGTCGACTTCGCTTTTATAAAATGCGAATTTCTCTGGGAGGGAACACTTTTGGGGCATGGGATCGGTCTCATTCGATGCTCAGATGTTGTCCACATCAAAAAAAGAAAAAGTGAAAAGTTGATAAAAAGTTTTGTTCAGGAGAGCCATTTTAAAGATTAGGTCCATTTCTATTTGCTCTTAGAATCGTCGACTTCACTTTCATAAAACGCGCATATCTCTAGGAGGGAACACTTTTGGGGCATGGGATCGGTCTCATTCGATGCTCAGATGTTGTCCACATCAAAAAAGAAAGTGAAAAGTTGGTAAAAAGTTTTGTTCAGGAGAGCCATTTTAAAGATTAGATACCTTTCTATTTGCGCTTAGAATCGTCGACTTCGCTTTTATAAAATGCGAATTTCTCTGGGAGGGAACACTTTTGGGGCATGGGATCGGTCTCATTCGATGCTCAGATGTTGTCCACATCAAAAAAAGAAAAAGTGAAAAGTTGATAAAAAGTTTTGTTCAGGAGAGCCATTTTAAAGATTAGGTCCATTTCTATTTGCTCTTAGAATCGTCGACTTCACTTTCATAAAATGCGCATGGGATCGGTCTAATTCGATGCTCAGATGTTGTCCACATCAAAAAAAAAAAAAAATGAAAATTGATTTTTTTTACCCTTAGGTCCCTTTCTCTATGTGCTGTCACATATACTCTTACTAGGTGTCCCAAATAAGACTAGGTAAGACTTCAACAAAAGGGGTTGATATAAGTTACACTGTGGATGTTGCTGTATGCGCAGTGGGTCCATCTTGCTGGAATCATATCATGATTAGGATCATTCTCAACTTGCAGACGCAAAAAATTTCAATCGTAGTCCTATACAAAGTTACGTTAATGGTTTTTCGTTGAACCTCCTCATTTTTGTAAAATTATGGACCGATAAGTTTATCAACCATAACACCGCACCAAAAAGTTAATCTGAAGGGGTGTAATTGACGCTGATGTATAACCCAAGGATACTGACACTGACACCTCTTTCTCAAAACGGGAGACTTATTTGCCAATCCTGTTGTTACTGGCCTGACAATAAAATGACGACAATAATTTCGTTAAGATAATAGCCAGATGAATAATACAATAGCAATGTTGACGCGTATATTTCCATAAAAAATTACACAACCTGTAGAATAGAAACCAAAACAAAATTTATAGACAAAAAAGTTATGAATATTTTTAACCCTTCATCCTTTTTTAGACCACCCTGTACATAACTGTTTGTGTGTATATCCTTTTAATATCTATTATCAATGTTGTTTTTATTTGTGCTTGGCGGAAAGTTCATACATCATTTAGATGTTACAGCAATAAATATTGCCTTAATAAAGCATTTGAAATTGCGTCTTGTCCTTGTGGGACAACAGAACACATACTCGTACATACAGTGGTGGCCATAAGAAATGCAACTAAAATGTATTTTTCTGCAAAAGTTGTCAAAATCAATTTTAAAAGTAAGCCATCCGGTTCTTTCGCCTAAGTATTATTTAATTGTTGCTTTGAAAATGTAATGATTCATAAAAATTTGCATTAAATATTAAAAGACTCAATTCAACTTAGGAAGAGCTCAATTTTTGTTGGCCAAAACATAGGCAACCAAACAGTTTTTTCGGTAAAAAAAAACTTATATTTAGTGGCAAACGAGCAATTTTTAAAAAAATGTTGCAACACATAAAGCATGTTATATACATTGAAAAGTAGGTAACACTGAAGTAAAACTGATTTAAAAGTTTTTCATTTCGTGATCCACGTGAAAGGACCTCAAAGTTTGAAATTATGTTTTAATGAAAAAAATATGTAAAAAATTCGTAAGTTATCCCACGACTACTTTGGTATCACAATAAAGAAGATAACTATGGCTTTCATTTGCCCATGTTTATTTTTATTTCGGAAAAAGGACATCAAAAATTTCCTTTCAAAAATGTATCCTTTAAGTGTACTTCAAAATTATTCTTCGAAAAAGTACACTTTAAAGGTCTAAGCAAGGAGTGACTCAAGGCAAAATTTCATTTTTCTAGCGATATTATTTAGTCGAATTTGTAATTAACTATAAGAGCTAACCATTTCCCCCCTTTACTAGTCGCCAGTTATGGTCATGCATGCCCCAGTTCGCTAATTGCCGTATTCCTGAGTCGCTCGTCTTATTATGCTTATAATAGACATAAAAAATATCCATGAAAAATAAATCCTTCAAGATCTTTTAAGTGTATCGCAAAAATATCCTTAAAGTTGGACTCATCGCTAAATAGAACAGCCATCTAAAGGGTGTTTTTTATTGAGGTATAGAACTTCGAATTGAAATAAAACACAAGAAAATCGTTTTAATGTCCATCAATTTGGCTTTATTGGAAGGATAATTTTATGCCATTAATGTTTAAATATGATTTCGGGCATGTGGCCGCGGCTGGCTCGAATAAAGCCAATTCTACAGGTCCAATTTTCAACCACTTTTTCGAGCATATGGGGCCGTATGTTGGCAATAACGCCACGAATGTTGGCTTCCAAGTCCCCTAACGTTTCTGGTTTGTTGGCGTAGACGAGCGACTTCACATATCCCCAAAGAAAATAATCCAATGGTGTCAAATCACACGATCTTGGTGGCCAATTGACAGGTCCATTCCGCGAAATTATGCGCTCATCGAATGTTTCCTTCAATAATTCGATTGTGACGTGCGCTGTGTGGCATGTAGCGCCGTCTTGTTGGAACCACAACTAATCCACATTCATGCCATCCAATTCGGGAACAAAATAGTCGGTTATCATGGCTCTATACCGGTCTCCATTAACGGTAACTGACTCTCCAGCATTATTTCGGAAGAAGTATGGCCCAATGACTCCACCAGCCCATAGAGCACACCAAACAGTCAGTTTTTGTGGATGTAATGGCGTCTCAAGAGTCTCATGTGGATTCTCTTCACTCCAAATGCGGCAATTTTGCTTGTTGACGTAGCCATTCAACCAAAAATGAGCCTCATCACTGAACAAAATTTTGTGATGAAAATCAGCATCGAGATGAATCTCATTTTCGGCCCATTTTGCAAGCGTTGTCCTTTTGTCAACCTGTTCATGATGAAATGGCAAACCAAACTAAATATTAATCACTTGACAGCTGACAAAATGGCCGCCAGTTAAAAAAGTGATGCCAACTTAAAGTTCTATACCCCAATAAAAAACACCCTTTATTAATTTTACGATCAATTTAAATGCTCCTTAGCCAAATGAAAACATCTTTTTTAAGCGGTTTTCGATGTGGGCGGCATGCGTGCTTCCGGGATGCTTCGACAAGACAAGTAGTTCGCGTATAAATTGGTTTTGCCATGCTTGAAACAATCTATACCAAAGATGCAAATGGATATTTTTTGTCTGCTGGAATAATTTGATGATTTGTTTTACGCGGTCGACCTCCCCGGTGGGCCACCGAAATTTTCCTATTTGTATGATATTTGGCAGTAATGCGTCACGAGTTCACGAGTTAATTCCATTCTTTTGCCACATTGATTTTTTCAAGTCACTGTAAAAACACAAATGATGGTCGTACGTCAAAACGTTCTGAGTACGTTTATGCTAAAAAATGTCAAACTCTCCAATGGAAGTGTCAGATGGCGATAGGCAACAGTTAGTGTTGCCTCGGCCAGCAATACATATATCAACCCTCGTATTTAATTAACTAAGTATCTACTTATTTTGATGAAATTGTTTTAATTTCGACCGAAAATATTCAACTAATTTGATCATTTAAGCTCAGCAATAAAACTAAATAACAAAAGTTATGATGCCAATATCAAATAAAATAAGTAAAGTGGCATTTGTTTTGTCCAGGACGACCGATTTTTAATTAATTGATTAAAAAAGCAAGTAACAAATGTTAAGTTTGGCTGTGCCGAACTTTGGATACCCACCACCAGATTCCCAAATAAAAAACTATTTTTTTAATTTTTGTAATTTATTTATTGTAATTTATTTAAAGCAATATAGTTAATATCATTTATTATAACTTAAAATTAACATATTTTCTTTTTTGTCTTTTTTTATTAATGCATCATGATGAATGTGAGCTGTAGAATACCTTTGAAATTTTACCGAATTATGTTTGGAGTTGGTGAACGCCCAATCGATATGTGTTCCGTGTTTAGTTGTTGGTAGAGATTTTTCTAACAATGATGAAAATCCATTTTGTTCGAGAAGAGTTTCTGTTGATTTTTTTTTTGCAAAGTTGCGCGGCATATATTGAAGTTCCCTACAACAAGAACCATTTGCGAATTAACAGACATCTCGATCAATTCATCTAGAGCTTGAGATAAAAACATTCTGAAGAGACCTTCAGGGTATGAAGCATTTCGATAAAGGGCAAGTACAAATATGCTTCCAATCTGTGTTTCTCAAGGTCCATAAGACCGTTTGTATGGGAGGTATCAGAAGGGACTACTTAATATCAACTCAATTTGGTGCAGAAGTGTGTTCTATATAAAAATCTTTATGTAGAAAATTTAATCTCGATAGGTCAAGTTTGTGGTGAGTTATTGTCATATTATTTCTCAAGGCCCATAAGACCGTTTGTGTGGGAGGTACCAGTAGGGCCTTTCCGATCTTAGCCAATTTTAACGCAAAAGTCTGTTCTATATATTAATCTTTATGCCGAAAATTACGTCTCGATAGGTCAAGTGTGTGGTGAGTTATTGTCATATTATTTTTCAAGGCCCATGAGACCGTTAGTGTGGGAGGTACCAGTAGGACTTCTCCGATCTCAACCGTATTCAGCGTAGAAGTGTGTTGTATATAGAAATCTTATGTGTAAAATTTCATTTCGATAGGCCAAGTTTGTGGTGAGTTGTAGTCATATTATTTCTCAAGGCCCATAAGGCCGTTTGTATGGGAGGTACAAGAAATGGTGGCCCAATCTAAACCATTTTTACATAGATGATTTCACCTATATAGAGATTAATATTTGCAAAATTTCAGTGATTTTGCTCAAGAAACTGGACGGATATTTCCAAATAAAAAACTAATTTTTATGAGGTAGTGTCGGTTGAGGGTCTCCAACACCAACATCCCGTAGAGCTATATAGCCCATTTTCAATACCAACCATGCTAGGTTAACTACACATGTTTGTGCCAAATTTCAGCTCCCTAGCTGTTTTCATGCAGGCTCTATCTTCTTTTCAACAGACGGACAGCCGGACAACATGGCTAGATCGTCTTAGAATTTTACGAGGATCAAGAATATACACGCAGAAAAAAAGTATGGTTGTGGTGACAATATTCGAAGAGGATAATACTATTGTTGGGTATATGGTTGTGGCACAACAATATTATAATCCTCACAACGATAGTATGATTCAAATACAACCATACTATGATCCTAACAACAATAGTATGATTCACACATAACCATGTTATGATCCCTACAACTATAGTATGATCACACACAATTATACTATGATCTCCAATATAATTTATTAGAATTTGTTTAAGTTGTCGACAATAGATTTGAATTAGAAAATTATTCAAAAAAAAAACATTAAATTCAAAATAACGTAAGCGATTTTATTAAAAAAAAATTTAATTAAACAAAGCCAAAGCAGCTTGTTTAAAAAATATTAATTTTATAATAAATAATTTCGATAAAAATGTACTTTTATTGCATTAGATCCGTACCAATAAGATTTGTTCTTATAAGCATATTTAAATGCAGAATAATTACAATCATACAGTATGATTGCCGTAATCATATTATTGTTAACACAAAACGCAAAACACAATACTTTTGTCGCACCAACCATATTTATATTGTTGCTTTAACCATATTTTCATTTTTAAATTTGGCAATAATACTATTGTTACATTTCTACAATAGTAATGTTGCAGCAATTATACTATTGTCAAATCTAAATTCAGTTAACACTGCTATGGTTGCGGAGAACATACTTTTATTGCCGTGACCATATAGTAACCATGTTTTTTCTCTGCGTGTATATACCTTGTTGGGTCTCCGATGATTATTTCAAGGTGTTACAGACGGAATGACAAAACTAATATACCCTCCATTGTATGGTGGAGGGTACAAAAAAGGGTTTATAGTTATCATTCTTAAGAATTATATTGACGAAAATTTAAGTACTATTGACTTGTTTTTGGAAACAAGTACCTAAATTACAGATCATTTTAACCTTGGCGAATAGGGATTGCATTTGTTTTGGCCACCACTGTATGTATAAGTTTATGTGTTTTCTTTTAAAAAACACTAAATTTTTCAAAAGATTTTATAATTTTATGGCCTTTTATGCAGACAGACTCATCTGAAGCATATGTCTATCATGTAAAATATTGTAAAAATTTATAATTTATAAAGTCCCAGTGTCTACGAATTTGTATTACAAATAAATACCAAAGCAATTTAGAGGAAAAAAAAACATTTTCTGTTTTTATTACCATAAAAAAAACGATGCATATTTCGGGAAAGTCAAACAAGCTGTATACATTCATCGCTCGCTTCCGCTGAGATTTAGTGACTAATTTGGATTTATTGTAATTGTAAGCAGGTTTTGTGTGGCAACGGCAGGGGCGTGCGCCGCCAATCCTAGTTTGGTGCTAGTCTTACATTGCAGGTGTGTAAAGATATTCAGCTCATTAATTCACTTGTGGCTCCTCCACAGACGTCCAACCAGCCCAGCATCAAGCGCAAATGTTGTATATGCTTATTTGGAGCATTTTCTGAACTTTGTCTACAGAAAGATAACTTTATTTCTGTTACAACTTCAAACAAGAAATTATTTGATGTTACCTGCCAAAAACGAATAAAGAGCAATAAATAGCACAAAACAAACAAACAACAATCGAAGGAGAAACACCACTTGAAAATGCGCATATTTGTTAGGATAGTGAAGGAAAAAACACACAGACACATGCCCACATAGCCTGAAACAGATACTTATACTTACATACGAGGTCTAGAGGCAAGCATACCTTTAGACTTCATTACCTGGTGGCTCACTCGTTTAGAAAATGACAATAGAGAGGACATAAGAAAGGCATTATATGTTAATAGTCAGGACAAAAAAAATGGTTAAGTATCCATACAGCACACACGTTATACAATAAAATGCCAAACACAGAAAAAATGGAAGTAAAAGTAGGACATTAAGTGCGGCCAGAACGAATCGTATGTACCCTCCACTTTTGAGCAACTACTCATAAAGGTGTAAAATTTTCGAGGAGGTACCCTTAGTCTCATTAAAGCCGGAATTGTACCATTTTCAATTTTAAGCAGTTTGTGTCGATAAGTCATCATCGTAAAAAATTTCAGGTACCCAGCCTAATTCATTCGCAACAAAAACATAGACGGAGAGATGGCGGAGTTTACGACAGCTAGTTCTACATAGCAATTTTGCGCACAAGGACTATCACCTAGGGTGGAGTGAAAACATGCTTTTTTTATAATTTGAAAAAGTTAACCTCGGAAAGAGATGTAGTCTGGGGTCCTAAAAAGGGGAAAAATAAAGAAAAAAATTTAAAAAAATTTTTAGGGGTCGCGCCACTCCCTAGAAATTTGGAAATTATCGCTATTTTGGCGTTGATTTTAGAAAAATCCTAAAAATTAACGACTTAACTTATTCGAAATTTAAAAGTTTGAGCTTGTTCAGTGCCCAAACAAAAGTATTTGAGGCAAATATGAGGATAATCGACTAATATTTGTAGCTTTGGTGGCGATTTCATTGTTCAGTCAATTTTCTGAAGAAGGGACGATTTGACTTATTTTACTTTTTGAAATTTTTGAACAATGAGAAAAAATTTTTTAAATTTTGTCATGCCCTTTTTTCATTGTTTACGCTATTGCAAACATTTATTGACATAAAACTTTTTAGGATTTTTCTAAAATCAACGCCAAAATAGCGATAATTTGCAAATTTCTAGGGAGTGGCGCGACCCCTAAAAATTTTTTTAAATTTTTTTCTTTATTTTTCCCCTCTTTAGGACCCCAGACTACATCTCTTTCCGAGGTTAACTTTTTTTTTTTGAATTTCACTCCACCCTACTATCACCCCTGCATTAGGTGCAGCCACTACAATAGGAAGACGGACAGGCATGTCTTGATTGTCTTAGATTTTGAGAATGATCAATAATATATTCACTCTAAAGGGTCTCACTTCAATATTTCCAGGTGTATCGAGGCAGAATGATTTATTTATTGCTCTCATTTCATATCAAGATGACATGAACACAAGAAAGTCCAGTATATCCAAACTCAATAGAACCCATTTCAGAGAGAAACAAATAAAAAATACCCTGCGCCGTCCCTGCGCTACTAAAGCGCAAAACGTTGGTCCGTTTTGTGGGCGCTTTCTGCCCATGCTTCTGTCTTTAATCTCAACCAAAACTACAAATTTCTTCTAAAGGGTGTTTTCTTCAAACGTGTGATTTTTAAGAGAAAATAAGACGAATTTAATTGTATATTATGGTCAAGAACTTAGCTTTATTATAACGATAAGGGTTTGCTATTATGTTTTAAAAACTATCTCAAACAAGTGACCGCCGCGGGACTTTCTGCAGCAGTTTGGGCCGTATGTTAGCAATTATGCGCCGAAAGGTATCGTCAATCGCATCTGGCTTATCTGCGTATCTACGTCACCTAACCCTATAAAAAATAGTCCAGCGATGTCAATTAACACGATCTTGGCCACGCCACAGGCCCACGACTCAAAATAATGAGCTCACCAAATATTTTCTTTAATAAATTTTTTATTTCGTTGGCAAACCAAAGGTCGTCCACATCAACATCCTCCAATTCAGGCGGCAAAAAAACGTTAATCATGGCTCTATTGTGTTCCCCATTGACTGTTACATTATGGCCGGCATCAGTTTTGAAGAAATATGGACCAATGATTTCCTCTGCCCATAGAGCACACCAAACAGTGACTTTTTGAGAATGTAATGGCGCCTCAACAATAGCTTTTTGATTTTCATTACTTCAACTGCCACAATTTTGGTTATAACGTACCCATTCAACAAAAAGTGAGCTTCATCGCCGAACAAAATGTTTTTGTAAAAATCAGGATCGGTGGCCATCTCGTTTTGGACCCATTTTCCACGAATTGCAAACGTTGCTGGCAAAAAAAAGAAAGACGGGTGGCCAGATTAAAAACCTAAAAAAGACCCTTTAGAATACGTTTAGTAGCGCCGTTCCTACGCTATTAAAGTACTAAAAATTACATAATTTTGTAGGCCCTTTCGGCCCATGCTTCCTCTACTAATCTTAGGCAAAACTTTAAAATTATCCTTTTTTTAATTCCTAGAAAATTTTTCTCTCATTTGAGTCCATATTGACCTTCCGTTATGACTATGCGGGACGTATTTTATGCTACACGAACCTAACGTCCAACAAATTTGACCATTGTCGGTCCACAAAAAATTACAATTTCCTAACCAAATTTTAAAGAAAGACCACATATTACCCAGGTAGCTTTAGTCCCTTATAGCGAAACTTTTTTTGCCCTGAGTAGATTTTACCCATTTACAATCCCAGACGGCTTATGACCATAAGCCGTCATCGTCCACACGTCCACGGTCCACAAAAAAAATTACAATTCCCTAACCAAATATTGAAGAAAGACCACATATTACCCGGGTAGCTTTAGTCCCTTATAGCGAAACTTTTTTCGCCCTGAGTAAATTTTACCCATTTACAATCCCAGACGGCTTATGACCATAAGCCGTCATCGTGCAAAATTTCAAGATCCTAGGTTGATCCTATAATAGCGGTCTATAGTGGTTTTATCAGACGAACGGACACACAGGCACACAGAACGGATGGCTAGATCGCCTTAGGATGTTACGATGACTAAAATATCAATATTTCGCAATGTTGCTAAAGGAATTACAAATTTAGTATACCATCCGCTCCAGGTTGGAGGGTCTACAAAAAATCGAGTACAAGGTTGGACCTGACCTACAGGGTGGCTGATGAATATTGCTTTTTAAGAATATTGCATTAAGAAGCTCACATAACTTTTTTTCAGTGTACGGAATTCATTTTTTCTTTCATTCATGTTAAAGCTCGTTCAATTTTATAACATACAGCTGAATTAGTTTTAAAAATAATGGAATTTAAATACCCCCTCCTGCTCATGGATGCTTATCAAAAAGTTCTTCAGTACTGCTTGGACAGTTCAGACAGGAATAGCCGCATTTGTTTCTCGAATGGATTGCTTTAGTTTATTCAAATTTGTTGGTTTTGCTTTATAGACTTTCTGTTTGCAATAACTAGCTCCACAAAAAAGTCAGCTACAGAAAAGTTAGGCTACCTGGGGGGCCAACAGAATGTGGAGATGCTGGATATCAGCTTATTGGGAAATTTTTGTCGCAATTTTGTAATAATAGGTCGGGTTATGTGAGCAGTTACACCATCTTGCTGAAACCACACAGAGTTGAAAGAAATTCTCTTTCGGCGTAAAAAGTAAAGGTCTCCAGTAAGCGTAACGGTGTGACCGTTTTTTTTTTTTTTGAAGAAGTGGTGCCCGACAATGCAGCGTGATGAAACTGCACACCACACTGCAACACGAAGTGGATGCAATTCCGTCTTATGGAGTATCTGTGGATTGGAAACACTCCATATTCGACAATTTTGTTTGTTTATGTTGCCGTTTAAATCCATATGGGCCTCGCCAGACATGGACAGACAGTTTCAACATGTTTCCATGCTGTTTCACCATTTGAAGCATCTTCTGGCAAAATTCCAAGCGACTCGGGAAGTCTGCAGCATTCAGTTTGTTGGCCATTTGAATTTTATATGGGAAGAAGTCCAAATCATTGGTAATAATTGACTGCAATGATTGTCTGCTGAACAGCCATTTGAACAGATAAGCTTCTTGCCGAAACTGTTGGATTGTTTTGTTTGACAGCAGCTACAGCATCGATTGGTTTCTTCGTCCGAACTGAATCATCTATTGACTTTCCCATGACCCATCTGCTCGTAGAATTGCCACAAAACGTGCACCTATACTCTTGTTGAACCGCAACTACAGACTCCAATCCAAATTCTCGTTTCAATATCCCAGTTATTCATTTTTGTTAAATCTAAAAATCCCTGCAAAATAAAAAAAAATTTAACCAGATACATTAAATAGAAAAAAGTTTTTAATTTTTTTGGTTGAGGCTTTCATCAGCCACCCTGTACTACAAGATACCTCACCACAGGCTTTAGACTCCATTTTCAACCTATCAAATGTATCCTGATAAACATGTCCGGTCTAAGGTGGGTTGGACCACGTAAGGAAGGGACATTTGTATTGTGGCTTAAAAAAAATTGATTTTCAATAATAGGCTTGTTCTTTTATTGATCGGTTATAAAGCGAAGTTGTCGCTAAAGCGATAACTTCGCACCATTGTACAAAATTAGAAAAATGTTGGTCTTTAAGTATAGTTGACTTATTTAATTTATTTATACTTTCTGAATTGTCTGGCGAATTGTCGCAAATAGTTTTCAAGCGCACCGGTTTCCTTTTTGTTTGTTAAATTTTTTATTCCCTGAGGATGATCGTCGAAGGCGATCGAAATATTGGAAAATAAATATAATAAACAAAATAAATTAAGGAAATCACCATCTTTTTATTTTGTACATGACCTCGAGCCAGACAATATAGAACATATTTTTATATTTTCTAAAAAATGTTTTTTATAGAAAACTATTTACAATCTGTGTCAAAAAAAGTTTGTTTTAAAAAAAATTCAAGTTTTTAGCAAAATAGGTTACTTGCTCATTGGATTTCTTACATAACCTTTTTCTTTAGATCATCATTCATACTAAATGGTTGATAATGGCTAGAGTTGTTCGGGTCTTGTATAAGTAAGTTATAGCCTTAGCGACCACTTTTCTCTTTAAGCACCGGGCTCCAATATAACAGGCCCTTAATGCACCAACCACATTTCATTAAAAGCTGATAAAATTTGCCGGTATTGAGACGACTAGAACAAAAAACGGAAGTTACATTTGTGTGCGGGGCTATGTCAAGATATGGACTGATCTGGTCTATTTTTAGCAAAGTTTATTCTGTAAGCAAAATAAAGCCAAAATCAAAATTTGGTTAAAATCTGATTAAATTTCGCCGCTGCACAGTGGCGCCATTTGAGTTTTTTCGTTGCAAAAATCATATCTTTTGAACCGAATAAGATAATTGAACAGTTTAACAGCATATGATAGATAACTGTTCAGCCTATAAAATGAGCGTTTGGAAAGGGTGCTACGCTCTGTAGGGGCCTAATTATAGGTTATCAAAGTTAAAATTAGTAGAAAAATCAATTTTATGGTAACTAAAAAAAAATATTTTTAAATTTTTAGATTGTTTTTATTTTTTTTCTTTAGGGTTTTAAATTATTACCCAACAAATTAAAAAAAAAATATTTTTTTTTTTAAATTTATTTTTTCAATTTTCTGTAAAATATTCATCACAGTTCGTAAGAGAAGGTATATCTAAAAGACTAACTATTTCTAAACTATAATTATTTTCTAACTCTATTCTTGACTTCACATGCCGCAGGGAAGAAATAAGTGGATCGGAAGATGCTGCCAACATGTTGAAGAGGGACTCATTTTGCCTTACCCTTGATGCTTTGAATGTGTTCTGCAATCTATATTTTTTATAAAATTTGTTAAGAGACTCCTGTGCTTCTTCAGAAAGCTCTCCAATTGGCAAAGACTGGTACTCAATTATATCTTTGCCATGCGCCAATATTTTATGGACGGTCGGGGTCAACTTCTTTTGTGGATACATTTCTGCTAAAAGAGATGCAGTTTTCGACGCATATTCTCCATATTTTGTAGAATTGACATTTTCTTTGCAGTTTAAAACATCTAAGATCGTTCCCAATCTTTTCACGATTTGATTGTCAATTCCAGTGATTTTAGTTACTGCCTCATCATTTTCAAAAAATCTCCTAGAAGTGTTTCCATCGTTTGAGTTACCGTATCCGTGCTTGGGACAGTCTACTTATAGTCCAACTTGTTTAAAAAAAGCATCCTGTATTTGCTTCTTTCTGATCTTTTCCTTATCCTTTATTGATGTATTTTCATCGAAGTTTTCCTCCTCTTGTGGTAGGGTATACGCCAGTTTTAGCAAGAATTCCATACACCTTATCCTTGCGTGCAATGGTGACATTCCATATTCGTAATTCTCCTCATTTGTAGAATCGTTTAAATTACCAAAGTTCTTCTGACTCTTTTTGCAAATCGGACATGACATTGTTGAGGTTGTTCCTGTCAGTTCGTTTACGACTTTTCCGTCAACCATGGTCAGATGGAACTCGTAATTGACCATTTGTACGCCAAAGTATTGTTTAAGTGAGGTACGTACCTGCTAATTTCAATGAGTAGTTTTTTTCAAACTATTAGCTCAAACTATTGTCAGTCAAAACATATAAGGGATGGACGCCATACAATTTCTGCAACCATGTCTTTTTAACCTTTTTTACCTCTAGAAGCCAAACGGGCACGTACGGGCAGCTAAAATTTTTGAATTATGTAAAGAAATAATCAATGAACAGGTTTTGCAAATATGGCAAATATAGAAAAATATAGATTTTTTTTTATTTTCCGTCAAAGTTGAAAAATAGTGAAAAAACGGATAGTTTTTAAATAGTGATTTACCAGGAGAAACACAAAGCAAACAGTTAATTTTTTTATCATTATACATTTAATAAATACATCAATCAATACAAACAAAAAATAAGGCGATTCGTTACCTATTTTTCGTGATATTACACCTGAAATCGCAACAAATTCACTAAAAATTGTGTGTTTTTTTGAAAACCGAAAGTCGGTCAACTTTGAACGGCTATATCTTCTAAACTAAAAATGTGATATTATTAAGAGTGGCAGATTTGAAATCGTTGAAAAGTTTCCTATAACATGGGTTTATTCAAAACTTCGTCGGCGCTCATGAAAATTTTGATTTTTGCAACCTCGTTTGCTCTACGGGCGCTACTGTGCGCTGTGAGGTCTGTGTGACCCCAAATCGAGTGGTATATCAAAAACTAAAGCGATTACTTGCGATTCAAAAAAGCCACCTCGTTAGCCGAAAACAAACTAATGCGCAATGTTTTATCAACGTCCTTTCACCATGTCCGTCTGACAGGACACGTCTAAATCGACTCAGAAAATATTTTTCGGTACAATTTTGAAAAAGGTCGATCACACTTTTATTTGTTTGTTGCAAACATCAGCACAAACTAACAATACCGCGGTATCACAGTGTGGCGAGCGCATAAATACCATCCCCACGCCCCTTCGAACACATTAAAATAACCACCCCACCGGCAAATAAAAAGCTTGTAACAAATGCTAGATTATGTTTATTTGAAGATACTTACAGACAATCACAGCAAAATAACGACAACATACTTTTCCCACTTGAGTTTGTAATAAAGCAGAAGAAAAGATGAGAGAGAGAACGAAATACTTGTAACCAAAACGTGTAGAGTCTCTTCGGTGTGTCCTTGTAGTCCTTGTTATATTTACATAAAAAGGTCGGCCGCATACATACATAAGTATCTCTTGGGTTTCCGTTTAGAATTTCGAGAAGACAAAAAAAACACCAAACGCAAAAAAGACGACTTTGACATTTTACGCTTTAAGGCCATAATTGTTGGTGTACATGCGAAGAGCTGAACTGTGAGTGTTTAAAGCAAAAAAACACTTTTCGAAATTCAAGTGAATAATGAAATAAAAACTCAAAAATGTTTACCATAACCAGTTTGGGGAGTATTTAGAATTTAGCTCAACAATCTGGCAACTTCTAACTGACAGGGTCCAATTGACTCTGCAATTGAAAGGTAACCCAATCAACCGCTTCGTTGTTGTTTCTTGGGCTCGAAAGGGACAGCAATTTGGCGCGAATCTTATATTTTCTAGTGAAGTGCGTCTTCAGATCGCTGGCTATGTTAACAAGCAAAACTGTCGCAGTTTTCTTTTTGTCCAGTTTTTTTTTGAAAAGGCTACTGGAAAAGCCTTGGAGGTAAACTCTACACTGACATTCGTCCACCACGTAGAAGAAAATTCGTTTCAGCCGGCTGACGGGCCACGCCACAATAGATCTGCTTCAAGTTGGGTAACACTGTTCTGCAAAATAAACTTTTGAGCCCTCCTTCAGACATAACGAACTTATATTTATCTAAACTACGAGGGCGGTTCGGAAAGTTCTTAGCCTATCAATGAAAGAGAATAGTTAGTTTTTCAAAAATATTTTTATTTTCAATATAATCTCCTGAAACTTAAATACACTTAGTCCAACGCTTATCTAGCAATTCTATCCCTTGATTAAAATAGTTTTCCTCAAGGTCTTCAAAATAGTGGTTTACAACTGTAATTGCATCTTCATTTGAGGTAAAACGCTTGCCAGCAAGGAATTTTTTTAGATTTGGGAACAGGTAAAAGTCGCTGGGAGCTAAATCAGGAAAATAAGGTGGGTGGTCAAGCAACTCGTACTTTAATTCGTTGATTTTAGCCATTGTTAAAACACTCTTGTGCGCTGGTGCGTTGTCTTGATGAAAAATTATTATTTGTGTTGTAAGCCAGGACGTTTTTCTCGAATTTGTACATTTAATTGATCTAAAAGGTTGCAATAGTACTCCGAATTTATTGTTTTACCCTTTTGCAGATAGTCAATCAATAAAATACCTTTGAAGTCCCAAAAAACCGTTGCCATAACCTTACCAGCCGATTGAATTGTTTTTGCCTTCTTTGGGGCACTTCCTCCAGCTTCAGTCCATTGTTTGGATTGTTCTTTTGTCTCTGGAGTATAGTGGTGGATCCATGTCTCATCAACAGTTATGAAACGACGCTTAAAATCCATTTTATTTCGCTGAAAACGATCCAAACAAACGTGAGAAATGTTCATTCTCATGCGTTTTTGGTCGACTGTTAACAAGTGCGGCACCCATCTTGCAGAAAGCTTTTTCATCTGTAGTTCTTCATGCAAAATTAAATGGACTCGATCATTTGAGATGCCCATGATATTAGCTATTTCACGCACTTTTATTCGTCGATCATTTAATACCATATCATGCACTCTGGCTAAAATTTCTGTTGTTGTTGCTGTTTTTGGACGTCCACTACGTGGTTCATCTTCAATGCTTGTACGACCACGTTTAAATTCAGCAACCCAATTTTTTACTGTTGCATATGAAGGAGCACGTTCACCTAACACATTCACCATATCATTATGAATTTCTTGTCCCGATAAACCTTTTTTTGTAAATATTTAATGACACCACGCATTTCTAATTTTTCCATTGTAAAAAAATCGCGGATGCGTCTTTTGTGAACACCTGTTTCTATATTAAGGAGTTGCCAGATGCATGTGTTCATAGCAGAGATGGAAGTTTCCAAAACACTTAACTTTTTTCTGTTTATACCGCGCTTTTTGTGCTAGGCTAAGAAGTTTCCGAACCGCCCTCGTAATATCCTGAATCCGAATTAAGTGTTCATTTTGAAATCTCTAAAAGTGGCCGCGATAATGCAAAATGAATGGAATATTTGTATTTTATCTTGGAATGGAGGATTTTTATACAGACTTTATAAAGAAATTACGCTTATGCTTTGTTTAAAATCTCGTTCTTACGCTGGGAAAAAATCTTGTGATTTTTACAAAAGTGATATCAGGCAAATTTCAGCACGTTACAGTAGGTTCTTTATGACTTTGAATGAAAACGAGTGGGAGAGCTCCAGAGTTGGAGTACAATTGGCAGTTGAAAATTTTTCAACAAAAAAAACTAAGCTCTGACTTATTTTAGCTCCAACTTGCAAAAATTGTATTTGAATTTTATAAATTATGATTTATAAGCATATGAAAGATGCATTTCTTACCTATTAATAGCGCTCATTTTCAGTGAATCGGCTAAGAATTGCCGAAGTTTTGGGCAAACTAATGAAAATCAAATACTATAAGTGATGGCTTAAAACGGACATTCAATTCGGATGCAGGAGATCCCATTTTACATAAGAATCAGTTGGTTTCGACCAACAGAGGATTCTGTTACAGACAGGGTAAACAGCCAATGCACCCTTAGAGAGTCACGGTTGATGAGATCGGCGATTTTGAAGCGATGTCAACGCCGTCTCTGTGAACGTTGAGCGTAACAGTGGCACTATAAAACATTTTTTGTGGTCGGAGAGCGTTACAGTGGCACTATAGAACATTTTTTGTGGTCGGAGATTGACAACAAAGCCATGGGCAATCTTTAGTATCAGCAGGGAAGCGCGCCATGGCATACATTTAATTCCTCAATCGATCAAATTCGGTAATAGGGTAATCAGCCGTCTCGGCGAAGTCAATCAACCCCAGATCGTCCTACAGTCAATGCATCACAGCTTGGCATGGATTTCAAATCGGTGGCCTAGTTTGTTCTTTGAAAATGCAGCAGCATGGAAACTCTTGTCTTGTAGCCCAGAGATTGTAGATATGTGAAGCGCAAAATAGAAAGGGATCTAAGGTTAAAAACCAGTTTTGTTCAGGATAGCCATTTTGAAGATTAGGTCCCTATTTGCGCTTAGAATCGTCGACTTCACTTTCATAAAACGCGCATATATCTGGGAGGGAACACTTTTGGGGCATGGGATCGGTCGCATTCGATGCCTAGATGTTGTCCACATCAAAAAAAAAAGTGAAAAGTTGATGAAAAGTTTTGTTCAGGAGAGCCATTTTAAAGATTAGGACCCTTTCTATTTGCGCTTAGAATCGTCGGCTTCACTTTCATAAAACGCGCATATCTCTGGGAGGAAACACTTTTGGGGCATGGGATCGGTCTCATTCGATGCTCAGATAATGTCCACATCAAAAAAAGAAAAAAAAAAAAAGGAAAATTGATTTTTTTTAACCCTTAGGTCCCCCTCTTTATGCGCTGTCACATATGGAGGATCTTTGTTATTGTCTGGCCACAATTGCTTACCAAGTTCGATAATGGTGTTTTTATTCATCTTGTCGATGTCGGCTGGCCCCCTCAGAGCTGCGAGTTGACGCTGTCAGACTTTGTTCTAACGCGGTAAAGGACCGATGTGCATTAACAATTGAGGTCCTAAAGGCAAATAACCATCCATCCATTCGCGCAATAGAAACAAAAACCGTCACCAAGGAATTAATGCAATTTTGTTTGTAATATAAGATTGCCAATAGGATAACCCGGATCAGTTTTGATTCGGGTTTTGTTTTGATACAGACACCCCCCCCCCCCCCTAGAAATGTACCCGCCGGTTTGCGTTCTAACCGAACTAACAGAGCAAAAATTAATCAGATTGCAATGGAATTTGGTTTTGTTTTACTATTTTTAACAGAGTATAAACATGGCTGAGTGTGGACCAGATCGGTGCAAATATCGATTTGAGGTATTACCGACCTAGGAGCGCTAAATTGTATCAGATTTTACTAGAACAATTATTGCTAGAAAGCCCTCGGATAAGTCTATGTTTTCAAATATACGAGTAGGGTAGGTTACTTAACATTTTAAATTTAAATCGGCTGTTATAAAAAAGGTACGAATAGTTTTTTCAAAATATAGGTTTTACGAGGGCTGCTATATATAATTCTGTCCAAATAATGAAAATGCAAATATTTATCATCAAAACTGGTTTTATTGCTTTTCAAACTATTCTCCAGCATGATTTATACACTTTTGCATGCACTCAAACCAATTGTCGAAGCACCTTTTCCACTCCGATTGAGACGCCTCCGAAACATTGTTTTTGAACGCTTCAACAGCATCTTCTGGCGACGAAAATCGTTGAACACGCATTATTTCTTGATGTGCGGAAACAAAAAGAAGTCATTGGGTGCCAAGTCAGGGCTGTACGAGGATGACCCATCAAGCCGATGTGTAAGAGCTCGCATTGTCATGGTGCACAAGAGCTCACACTGTCATGGTGCACAATGATTCGTCTTCTCTTGTTCATTTTTCGAATTTCTCCGAAGACTTCAGGCAAACTAATCAGAATAGACCGTCCTACGTTGCCCAAGCGGAACAGCTCCACATGACCACCATTTGTTTCGGCCACCATTTGCTTCGAAGTGCTTCTTCCACAAACAACTTTAGTTGGTTTGGCTCGTCTTTGAAGACCCACACGGTCGATTGCTGTTTTGTTTCGGACTCTTACGCATTGATACATGATTCGTCACCTGTGACAATTTTGTTAACGTCTTTTGAAGCACCGCGATCGTATTTTTTAAAAAAAATATCGACACGAGCCTTTTTTGAGCGATTGTCAAATTGTGCGGGATTCAACGAGAACAAACCTTTTTTTACGGCCAGGTATTCATGCAATATCGAATGTATGCTGGTGAAAGAAATGCACAAGGATGCCTCTATCTCCTGGTATGGCACATAGCGATCTTGCTTTATCAGTCCACTTACGGCATCAATGTTCTCTTGCACAACGACCGTTTTTGGACGACCTTCGTCTTTGAGCGAGCGTCGGCCACGATTGAATTCATTAAACCAGTTTTTCACAGTGCTATAGGATGGTGCTTCATCGCCATACAAAGATTTAAGTTCATCGATGCATTTTTGTCGTGTCCACGTCGATAATTTTGAAAAATTATCGCACAATGTTTACGAGTTAATTCCATTTTTTTGCCAAATTGATTTTTTCAAGTCACTGTAAACCACACAAACGATGGTCGTACGTCAAAACGTTCTGAGTACGTTTATGCTAAAAAATATCAAACTTTCCAATGGAAATGTCGAATTTGCCAGAAATATATATATAGCAACCCTTGTATCGCAAAGATAAAACTTTGTCATTTAATAATGGAACACTATGCGATGCGTTTTCCTTCGCCCATTAGACTGAAGATTGTCTGGCAGGAGATGAAGAATTTTACCGAAAATTTTCATCTCGCTAGCTATGTCAATAAGCAAAATTGCGGCAGATGGGGTTCAGAGAAGCTATAAAAAAGCCAATTTAAATTAAAAAGATTTAATCGCCCACCCTGTAGTATCCATACGAATGGACCAGCCGACCTAGGACCGGAAAATTTCATTAGATTCCAATAATAAGTGATGTGTGGCATTAGACACCACTTGAAATAAAAGACGGGAAAGTTTGATTAGGTCAGTCCATGGTTTCATGTAGCCCTCATACCTCCCTATCTGGCACCAAACAATCTGAGAGCGGAGATATTCACCAGATTTCAATGACATTTGGTCTGTGTCATATGTAGTCGCTAAATAATCGATATAAATCTCGTATACATAGGAGGGAACGAACACCAGCATTCCGGGGACATTACTTTGCTCATACTCGTATACTAAAACTTTGAAGATCAAATCTGAGTTGATTCTTTTTATCTTATTTTCTTTTTAAATGTATAAAACGAAAGATGAATTTGTACCACCCTATATTTCAGTTGGAGTAATTGTTCACAAAACTAAAGGATAAAGGATTTCTCTTCTGTATTCTCATTTTGTCGGTTTTCCCAAACATTATGTATTGTTGTCCAATTATGCATTTCGTGCTGCCTTGCGGAAATTTAAATTTTCTTGAAATGTTTTCAAAAATTCCTTCGCATTGTTATGCTGCTGCCGGTTTGTTTGTCGATGATAATTGTTTGTGTACACTTGTTTGCCCGGAAATGTGATACAAAATACCCCCTAATACCCGGGGGCCAATACAACAATCATATTATTTTCCAATGTACGTATAAGAGAATGTGGCAGAAAAACAAAAAACCTTTATACATTTAAACATAAGTATGTACGAGTACATGTATGTTTAAGTGTGTATGTAAATGAAATATGTGCAAATGACTCATACAGCCACAAGAAAAACTCCCATATGAACTTCGGATGAATTGAAGCTATTAAATTGAAAAATGATATGCTATCAACTTTTGGAAAATTACGGCAGCAATTATATCCCTTGTACTTGTTTAAGAATTCCGCCGAGATTCATACTTAATTGTAATGGTATATGCATAATGCTTGCCGCAATAAATACATACACATATACATGCATATGTTTCTAATCAAATATAGCTGTCAAGGGAAGGACAATTATGCCTTTGCTTTTATGAGGTTGTGTGGCGTATGAGCACTGTTTGAATAATTAATATTACTCATACGCAAGGTATACGTTCGTAAAGAAAGTTGCTTTTAGGACTTAATTTATTAATTTTAAATACAAAGCATACTTAATTTCTTCAACATTGCCAAAAGGAACAACCTGGAAATTTCTTTTTACATCAGTTAACTAAGCTGATACCCATTGACCGAAACATAATGTGTTGTACTAATGATTTTTTCCAATGGCTAATGCACTTCATAAAAAGAAAGCTTTTAGATGGCTTAGAGTGAAAGCTACACCGCCAAAGAATTGTTAGATATTCCTACAAGAATTTGAACCAGGCTTTACTTTTGTGGCTTTCGTAAGCCCTAACCATCACAGCCTACTGCTCATGATGCACTCTTAATCAAAAGGTCAAAAGCTTTTTAATGACTCGATTGATAAAACTCTAACGTTTACTTAGTAGGGACATAAATACTGTTAAAATATTGAGCACACCCATTTCAATAGTAGAACTAAATATACCCCATTAATGTCATATTTTAGCCTGAACACAAAATATAAAAAGATCATAACCATAGCGAGCCCTTACCGCAAAAAAGAAGTAAGCGCCACTTGCATTTTAAAGAAATTCCATAGAAAGCTGTACAACGTACTTAGGCTTAAATATTAAAAGTTAAATTATAATATTAACAAAGGCCTAGCAAAATCAATTGTATCGGAATTTCTCCAGACGAATTAGACAAAAAACCAAAAAAAAACCCTCTACTGTAAAGTTTTCTTTTTGGCGATTACATCTTTCTTGCTGTTAGGACTCGATGTGAACACCAATTATTGCTATCAAACTTCTGCAGTGTAATTGCATCACCCTGTGTACTAGCGTTCGCATAAAGTTACATTGAAATTTTTTACCAATTAACACGAAACAAAAACGCAAAGAAAACAGTGGCAATGCCATCGTGCGGGGGGGGGGGGGGGCGCAACACCCACCTTTGGCGTGGCCGTATAAGCGATATTTATCTTAGACTTCAATTACAGCACTCATATGCCCCATTTCGCTTTATTTGATATGCAAAAATAATCAGAAAGTGATGTGTTTGCTTAGCAAACAAAAACTCACATCGCAATTGCGATACGGCGGTGTTCGACACACAGGCTGGCAGGCAGGCACTGTGTTTCTTCAGCAACATTTGGTTTTTATTAAATTCCTTGCCAGTTTTCATATGAACTTTTTCATTTGTTTTTCGATATTTTTTTTTTGTTCGTTGTTCTTAGGTTTCCTCCTCTCCTTTGTGGGGTTAGGAATGAAGATGCCCTTAGCGTGAAAGCCACCGTCGTCTGTCGACAATTTTCTTTTTTGCCTTCGTTTGTTAAGTTTAAAATGTGGTTACGATACATGTACAGAAGTGAAGCAAGTTGATAAAGCTATAGTCGGTTGGGGCCGACTATGAGGAACCATACACCACTCTGTTTTCCTGTAGACACCTCGCCTTTATTTGGAGTTTGGGGATTATACTCGTATAAAAAAATGAATCAGTATGGCAAAGCTACAATAGAAATGAATTTGATTCGCTCTATGCTAAATTTGAGCACAATCGCGTTTAATTTGTGAATTCAAGAGCGGCAGCACTACTTCCCGGTTTGGTGCTTTATTAGGGTTGACATCGCGGCTATTCGAAAACATGGACCAAAATGATCCAGTTTTCTCATATTTGCTTAAAAGACATATAACATAATGCTTAAAATTAGAGCAAGAAGAGATATAATATGGAACTTATAGAGCGAAAGGGCCTCCCATTGGCAAATTCCTTTGTATTTATTCAAAATCATGGACCAATACGGTCTAGCTTTACCAAAGTTTATTATTAGTCGCTCACAACGTACCAAGCGACATTTGAGCACTATCGGTGTTAATGTACGACTACAGGGCCGCAAATCGGAAGGTACCTTTGTGTTACGGCTATTCTAAAATATCGATTTAAATTGATCACATATACCAATTGGCCGCTCATAAAAAAAAATCCTGCAAAAAATGAGCACGATCTCGTTAAATTTGTCCCTTCTAAAGCAGCAAGACCTCAGGTCAGAAGGGACCTTTGTGTGGGGCTATTCTAAGTTATGCACCTACATGCTCCAAATTCAACAGATATACTTATTGGGCGCTCATAAAAAAATCCCTGCAAAATCTGAGCGCGATTGGATTTGTCGCTTCTAAAGCCACAGGACATCAAATCGGAAAAGACCTTTGTTTACGGGACGGTGCAGTTTCACTGGAGTTTCCGGAATTCTTGCACGATCTAAGTAAGAACGTGAATTATAGAGCGGCTGTACTCAAATCGAACGGGACCTTTGTGTGGGGGCCATGAACAATTTTAGCACGATTAGAATTAATCAAGTGGGTTGCTGGCGACGGGTGGGCGGGGATATATTGCTGCATGTTACAGTTCGTTTGAATCGATCTTCAGCTGCTGGTTCAAAAAACTGAAAACGGTTTCTATGATAGCAAAACTTGCACCCGCTTTAATAGGTCTTTGAAAAAAGTTCATATTTGCTAAATGTTCACTGATTACAACGATGGATGGACAGGCGTACATTGCCCATGGGAAGTAGATAGTGATTCTGAATCAATCGGTATAATTCACGTGGGTTTTATCTCCATTCCTTAAAGGTGTTACTAACATCAGCACTAAGCCACAATGCCCTGTACTACAGTGTGGTTTTGGATAAAAAAAAAATCGCTCACTCTGTATGCAAGCAGTTGTTAACGCAAAGAAGGTGAATAGTAACAGTTGTTGTTTTCACCACCCCATAGCCGCCACGTCGCACCGTGGGGTTTTTTCATACAAAATGCGGCAAAAATTAGAAGGAACCGACCTAAGGCTTAGAAAATTTGCACACGTCTCTCATTTTGTTAAATTCGACTAAAAAATAAGTTTTGGTTCAAATCCGCCCACCACCACGCCTACCTACTATGTAACGTAAAAAATATATGGTTGTATTTTCCTAACTTTTATATTTATCTCAATAAAAATTATTACCAGTGTTTGCATTTGAGTCTTCAATTATATTTTAATTTTAATTGCCACTCTCAACACTCTTATAACAATTTTAATTTTTTGGAATTTTCGAAAACACTGATAGAGCCCTTTATAGTTTGTGATCGATGTCGAGCAGCACTTACGTCTATATAAATAACTAAAGCCTTATATGTAAGCTGAACATTTGCAAAAATTTAGGAGGTCATGGCTTACCATTTCTTTTAATTGAACAAAAATTACAAATAAAAATCAAATATTTTCTATAAAATTCTCGATTTATTGACAGTAATACAGCATTTTTTAGTGCATACTTTTGGGGATAATTTTTTTCGACATTTGAAAATCCATAGTGTGGTGTTTTTTTTGTCTTGTTTTTGTTTACGACGGCAGATCAATAATTTCCAGCTTCCCACGTAGTTATATATGAAATGCAAGACTGCTCCCATTAAGTACCATCTGCAAAAATTTAGGAGGTCATGGCTTACCATTTCTTTGAATTGAACAAAAATTACAAATAAAAATCAAATATTTTCTATAAAATTCTCGATTGATTGACAGGAATACAGCATTTTTTTTCAGTACATACTTTTGGGGATAATTTTTTTTGTCACTTGAAAATCCATAGTGTGGTGTTTTTTTTGTCTTGTTTTTGTTTACGACGGCAGATCAATAATTTCCAACTTTCCACGTAGTTATATATGAAATGTCTGTAGTCGCACAAGTACAAATGACGCTGAATGTTCTGTTAAGGTCAATACGCCCGAAAATGTCGAAAAAATCCACGATTTGGTGTTGGCCGATGGAAGGCTTAAAGTACGTGAAATAATTGACTGCCACTTAATATGGCAGTGGTTTCGATTTACATGATCAGTTGGGTTTTCAGAAAGCAGTCTGCAAGATATCTGCCGCGTTTGCTCTCAATTGACCATAAACGTAATCATGTGACAACTTCAAAGGATTGTTTGCAATTGTTTAACCGCAATTTCAATGAGTTTTTGCTGCGTTTTGTAACTGTGTATGAAATAGTGATCCATTACAACAACACCCCGTAGACCAATTAGCAGTCTAAACAATGGGTTTCTTCAGATGAACCGTCTAGAAGGAGAAACCCATTCTTTAGACTGCTAATTGGTCTCCGGAAGGCCAAGGAGACTTTGTCGGCCAATAAGGTGATGGCAACAGTTTTTTGAGATACACGCGGGATAATCGGCATCGATTACCTTCAAAAGGGAAAAATAATACATGGCGATATAGTGTCAACTTATTGCACCGTTTTAATGAGAATTAAAATGTTCTTAAAATTCTGGATTGATTGACAGGATACAGCATTTTCAGTGCATACTTTTGGGGATACTTTTAGCGACACTTTGACACTTGCTTCACACATGAAAACTCATATTGTTGTGTTTTTTTTTGTTTTTGTTTATTTTTTGTTTAGTTTTTTCCTTATGCACTTCTTTTAAACAGCTGTAAAATAGTCTTTAACAAACATTTTATTCAATAGCGGCAAGACATGCACCTAAAACTATAGGCCAATTTATATACGATTATATATGGACTTTTTTTTTTATAAAATATAGAACTTCATAACAAATATTAGCAGAAAATTATATATATAGGGTGATCCATCTAGAGGTATTTTTTCAGCACAAAAAAATATAAAAATTCAAAACAAGTCTGGAAGCTTTATTGGTAATTTTAAAGGACATTTTATGGCATATATTTTTTGATTATAATTTTCTTCAAATGCAACTACGCCTCAGGCTTCCAAAACCAGAATCGTAGCTAGTGTGTCAGCATAGACTTTGGACTTAAAGTAACCCCAAAGAAAAATGTCCAAACATAAAAATGTCACTCGATCTAGGCGGCCAACTCACCTGTCCAAAACGTAAAATTAGCTGCTTTTCGAAATCACCTCTCAATAGATCCCTTGTTTCAGCAGCTGTATGGCAAGTGGCACCGTCCTGTTGCAAACAAGTGATGTCAAGATTAAGAGCTTCAATTTCAGGTAGCATAAAGATCGACATCATGGCGCGATAGCGAGCACCATTCACGGTTAAGTTCCGGCCATCATCATTTTTAAAATAAATATGCACCGATGATTCCACCAGCTTATAAACCGCACCAAACCGTGGTTTTCTCTGGGTATAATGGCACTTCTTGAACCTTTTCTTTTTGCTCGTCAGCCGAAATGTGGAAATTTTGTTTATTGACGTTGCCTTTGAGCCAGAAATGGGCCTCATCACTGAACAAAACTTTGGTCGAAAACAGCGAATCATCACTGAACAAAATTTTGGTCGAAAACAGCGAATCTTCCCGTTTCTCACCGAACGCTCATTTTCATAATACAGTTTCCAACATTTGAAGGAAATTATTTTGAAAAATAAATGCCATTAAATGTCCTTTCAAATTACCAATAAATATTCCACACTTGATTTGCATTTTAATATTTTTTTTTTCTGAAAAAATACCTCTAGATGGATCACCCATTATAATAAAAAAAAAACACTTTCACCAATAATTTGTTTGCAACCAGAACACCTAGGTCGACCTAGGCTCTTCTATTATGTTTGTCGAAGAGAAACAAGAAACACTGACTTTTTGAGGGTCATCATAATAACCTGCATTTTATTAAAACTATTGTTGTTATCTAGTTAATTTGTTTTCAAAATTTATGATGAAATACCGTATTGTTTCAATATAGTTCCATTAAATAGACATGACAAAAAAAATTTATGTGCATAAAAATCTGAGGCAGTTACTGCAGAGTTTATTGTTATATTATTATTTTCTTGTGTACAAAAACAATAATTTATAAACAAAATATTGATGTATTCCTTTTCATTAAACAATTCTATCACTACATTTTTACACTTGAAAAACGATACTTTCGCCCACTGTGCCTCGCGCCGTACAATATGTTGCTGATACTGTGGAAAAACATTTAAGAAAATTAAAATGTTTTTCCACGCATACATATCGGTGTAAATATCTAAATAAGTGTGTAAACAAAGGCTATAAATAAATGTGTACACAAACACATGTGTGTTGGTTTGTTGTCTTCCCATTGTGCACACAGACGTGGGATCTTGCTCTTTTCGCCGCGCCCTATATTGTATCGTGCTTTTTATATCCTGAATAGGCGTTCTGACGTTGGATTCTCGGTATCATGAGTTACAGCGACAATATTTTGGCACCATCACCCCACACCCGCCTCCAGCAGACCGAGTTCAACCACAATTGTAAACATGCATCTGCGGCTGGCAAAAAGACATTTGCTTAAGCTTTACACACACGTAAAGTATAATAGAATGTATTTGTAAGTTTATGCGTGAATTTAATTTATAAAGTATCGTCTTCCAGCAAATGGTTGTGCAAGAATTTCACTTGATTGGATGGCGTAGTAAAAGAATTTGTTTGGCTACCTTAATAGTACTCTTTAAGGTAGCCAAACAAATTCTTTTACTACACCATCCAATCAAGCGAAATTCTGGCATTCAAATTCTAACTTGTTGTAGAGAAATTCCGCTGACAGAAGTCTCAATTGACACATGACATTCTTTGTGATGGTGCGACCGCTTCTACCATTTAATTAATTCTGAAAAATTGTTCTTTAAAGGTTGGCCGCAACTACGGTTCAGGGTGACCATTCTAAGGGTCTAATTTTGGAAGACTCGTTCGAACATTTAGAAAAGTAGTGCGTTAATGACACACACCGTGGTTTTCGCGGTGTAAGTCTTTTAATGATGAAATGGCTACTAATACTGAAAAGAAGAAAAAAATTAGGTTCAACGCAACTCATGCGTAATATGTGAAAAACTCCTATTAAAAACAAATACCTCTACCCCGACCCAATACTCCGTTACAAATTTGAAAGAATATGGACCGATGAAAGAATATGGACCCCGACCCAATACTCCGTTACAAATTTGAAAGAATATGGACCGATGATTTCAGCAGTCCATGAATTGCACTAAACTGTGGTTTTCGCGGTATAAGTCTTTCCATGATGAAATGGCAAGCAATACTGAAAATAATAAAGTTTAACACAACTCAAAAAAACCCTATTGAAAAAATTACCTCCAGATGGAAATCCCTATATCTAATAGCTCGAAACGAATGTTGATTAGGTACGCGGCATTTTACAGTAGTAGAAACTGAAAGTATCGGCTAAAGAACTAAGTTTCGGTAACGGGCTAATTATTGGAACTGCTATCGTGAGATGACAAAGATCTTTTTATGGCCCGAATTGGAAGACATGGAGGTGGACGACATGAGGTTTCAACAGGGCGGTGCCACTTCCCACACAGCTAACGAAACAATGGCTCTTTTGCGCGACAAATTAAATGGCCTTGTTATCTCACGTCGTGGCGATGTCAATTAGCCGCCAAGATCATGTGATTTGACACCGTTGGACTTCTTTCTTTGTGGTTATTTGAAAGAAAAGGAGTACGTCGATAAGCCAGCAACAATGCAAAAGCTAAAGGATGAGACAATTTGACACATTAACGGCATAGAACCTCAATTATACCTCTGCGTCATCGATAATTTGGCACATAGGATGGAGATGTGCCGCCGAGGTCGCGGCGTCAATTTGGCAAATATTTTGTTCCATGCATAATTGAATCACACCAATATTAGCATAATAAAAAGAAATGCCAATAATTTCCTAAATAATTTGTGTTTTATTCAAAATCAACATCGGCCCTTAAAATTAAACCACCCTTTACTTAGTAGGGACATAAATACTGTTACAACATTGAACACACCCATTTCAATAGTAGAACTGAACATACCCCCTTAATGTCATATGGGTTTTGAAAGCTAACCTCAATAGCGTTAGGCTGTAACGGGATTTTAAAATTGTTCCAGCTTTCATCATGGAGTGGCCAGATAATGAGAACCGTATCGCTGTAATAGCGCTTTTCAAGTGTGAAATGAAAAAAACGATATTTTCAAAACGCTCCGGCCACTAGGGATTAGCCGCATGTTCTTCTACCGATACATGAAACTGTTTGAGGGGACTGGAGATGTAAAAGACCACCAACGGTCGGGCCGCCCACGCTCTGTTCGATCACCGCATGTCATCAAAGCCGTCAAATCAAGAATTCACAGAAACCCGCTCCGAAAACAGAAAATCATGGCCCGTGTTATGAATATCACGCAAAAGTCCATGAGTCGAATCATTAAAAAAGACTGGGGACTTGGGGCTTTCAAACGAAATAGTGGACATTTATTGACTGCAGCTTTAAAAAAATAGGATTAAAAAATACAAACGTCTTTTGGTGAAGCACACTGATAACTTGTACAGAAAAATTTTGTTCACCGATGAAAAAATGTTTACCGTTCAGGAAAAATTTAAAAAAAATTTAAATTTAAAAATTTGGTGTACCATCACTTTCATAAAACGCGCATATCTCTGGGAGGAAAACTTTTGGGGCATGGGATCGGTCTCATTCGGTGCTCAGATGTTGTCCACATCAAAAAAAAAGTGAAAATTGATTGATTTACCCTTAGGTCCCTTTCTCTATGCGCTGTCACATATAAAAATCATTCCTTTTGTTAACTATTTTTTTTTTATTTTTAGATTTTTTTCTTTATTTATTTTTTTATTTGCATATTTCCCTATTTTTAAAGCATATTTTTTAATTTCATAGGGCAAATTTAAAAATGCGATTTTTTAGTGCACATAATTCCGATCCCTAGTTTCTATTGTGTCGTATTTTTTTACTTACTGTTCTTCCATTAAAACTCCAACTAAGCAATTTAGTTTGGACATTGACATATTTATGTATAACTTTGCTCTAAAGCATCCAGTTGTAGTAGCTGGAAAAAAGATTTTAATTTTAGATGTGTTATTTTCTTTGACATTCATTGTTTCAGGTGGAACAATTTATAAAAGATATGTTTGTCTCTAAAACATGACAAAGATTTTTTTTAGTTGGGGGAGGGAAGAAAAGCGGTAATATTTTGAGGTCCTTAACGATCTGAACATGGCATATGTAAAAGATGAAACTAAACGATACTCCGAGAAATACCTGAAAAGATTAAGCAACCATTCAAATTTACTGGCGATCTGTCTATTGGATGACAGCAACGAAACGAACCGTTTAAAAAGACTTCACCTATTGGACCTTCCTTTTAGAATATGAAAGCTAGATTAAATTACTCGTACATAGAACTAAATAGAATTGTAAATATAAGTGATTTTACTTATTGAAGTAAAATCTTAAAAATACATTGCTTACATAATTTGCTAAGATTGCAAATAAATAAATAAATAATTAAAAAATATATTTTGAGGTGTTCCACTACAGTACCTTGAAAAATGTCTCTTAATTTCTAAAATTGGGAATGAGCAAAAATCGCGTTCCCGTAAAAAGAGTTTAATTCGGGCGTACACCACTGTTTCCGAACCACTGCCAGATGTTTGAGCAAGGTCAGGTATAATAAAAGGGATATATGTAAAGGGTGGGCCATTTATAATTTTATCTTTAAATCGGCTGCAAAAAAAATACTAATATATTTTTCAAAATTCTGGTTTTAGTGCAAAGGTTGAACTTTGTTATTTTATAATGGAACACCAACCGGTGCGTTTTCGCTTCGCCCAATGGGCTGAAGATTGTTTGACGCAATTTTAGCAATAATTACTGTTTTTAGATGAAGCTGATTTTCATCTCGGTGGCTAGGTCAATAAGCTGAATTGTCGCATATGGCGTTCAGAGAACCCATACGTGACTTTTGAGAAGCCAATGCCTAATGCATCCTTAGCGAGTCAGTGGTGTAGATTCTGGGCTGGCACCATTATTGGACCCTTTTTCTTCGAAAATGAGCAAGGAGCCTTCGTTACCGTCAACGATTAGCATTACCGCGCCATGCTCCACGAATTATTGTTTCCAAGAATGCAAAAGAATGACATGGTCACCAACAAGGCGGGGCCAGATATCACACAGTCAACGCAACCATTGATATTTTACGCACTGTTATTGAAATTCTAATAATCAGCCGAAATTGTGATGTCAATTAAGCCCTTTGCATTATTTTCTGTGGAACAAATGTTACGCCAAGCATCCAGAGACAATTGAAGCTTTGAAACATGAACGAAAATGTAATGAAAAATTGGTTTGATCGGATGAGGTACAGCCGAGCCAGTTGTGGTAGTCATATGAATGATATTGTGTTCTATTACACAGTACAACATTTTTCAGGTGATTCGCAAATGAACAACTTACGAAGAAAATAAGGTCATCAGACGTCAACTTCAACGAGGATAGATAGGGACAATAATTGAAAATGTTCTTAATTTTGTTTTCATGCATAGATAACATATAAAAGTCGCATATTTTCTGTGTAAGAATAGCTGTAATATGAATCGGAATGTTTATTTTCATGCAAAATAAAGAATCAATAAAAAAGTCAAAGAATTTTGTGCATATCCCGAGCAAATTTTTGAAATGCATACCTTCACTTAATTGTGCATAAAAGCGAAACGCGTAAATCGATTTTCATGATATATGTCTCATTTTGTTCATAAACTATGTGACTTTACGTGAGAGTAATAGGACTTGACACTTTTTACCGTTTTGTATTTTTTTATTAAAAAAAACTTTAATTTTTTAGGCAAAAAATATTTTTTCTCTTCATACATTTATTGATAACTGCGAAACTGTTGCTTATGTAGCGAAACGTTGTATGAACAGATTAAAAAAATTGTAATTTTTAATTTAAATTTGTTTCAGCTTGTTCGGACTAGTGGTTCTCGAGTTATGACAAGCAAAAGAGCCTAAAACGTGACAAAGTTATGACAAACAAAAGAGCCTAAAACGTGACAAATTCCCCTAAACGATACTTACTAGCTTCAAATTAAATATTAAATTATTCTTTGATGTACCTTGACTAATGATGCAGAAGTTCTTCTTTTTGAGGCTACTTTCACAAACAAATATCAGAATTGAGCCCCGAAATCATGCGTTGTACTGTGTTATTAAACGGCAAAGTTCAGCCTTTTGAATTAAACCGGAAATTTTAAAAAGTTATCACTACCTTATTTTATAGCCGATTCAATTTTATGATGATTGTAGGGGCCTTATGAATATATGGGCGTTTCTGGCCTAGTTTCACCAGAAATAATTGTTGTTCGTCATAACGAGCCATGCAAAGTTTGAGTGTGATCGGGTTTACTTTATGGTTTCTAAAGCAGCATAACCTCAAATCGTGGGGGATATTTGTGTGGAAGCGATGTAGTTTGATAAAAACAGTACACGCAGAAAAAAAGTATGGTTGTGGTGACAATATTCGAAGATGATAATACTATTGTTGGGTATATGGTTGTGGTACAACAGTATTATGATCCCCACAACAATAGTATGATTCAAATACAACCATACCATGATCCTCACAACAATAGTATGGTTCACACATAATCATACTATGATCACCACAACCATAGTATGATTCACACTCAACCATACTATGATCTCCACAACCATAGTATGATCCTCACAACTATAGAATGTTACATATACAACCATAGTATGATCCTCACAACCATAGTATAAATCACACGCAACCATGTTATGATCCATACAACCATAGTATGATCACACACAATTATACTATGATCCCCATTATAATTTATTAGAATTTGTTTAAGTTGTCGACAATAGATTTGATCCCCAATATTATTTATTAGAATTGGTTTAAGTTGTCAACTATAGATTTAAATTATGAAAATTATTCAAAAATACATTAAATTCTTTAAAGCATATCTAAATGAAGAAAAATTACAATCATACAGTATGATTGCCGTAATCATATTATTGTTAACATAAAACGCAAAACACAATACTTTTGTCGCATCAACCATATTTATATTGTTGCTATAGCCATATTTTCATTTTTAAATTTGGCAATAATACTATTGTACATTTCAACAATATTAATATGCAGCAATTATACTATTGTCAAAAATTAATTCGGTTAACAATGCTATGGCTGCGACAAACATACTTTTATAGCCGTGACCATGTAGTAACCATGTTTTTTCTCTGCGTGTGTGTATGACTACCACAACTGCCTCGGCAGTACCTCATCCGATCGACCCAATTTTCCAGTACATTTTCGATTGTTTCAGGTCGAATCTCTTCAATGGCAACTTCGATTTCATGTTTTAACGGTTGAATTGTCGCTTTGCGTAAGATTTACCCTTATTGGCTCCCCACAGAAAATAATCCAAAGGGCTCACATCAAGCTACGAGGCGGCCAAATGAAAACACAATTTCGGCTGATTATTCGATTTTCAAAAACAGTAGCCAAATGTCTTCCATGTCATTCTCTTGACTTTTGAAAACGAAAATTCGTTTAACTTGGCGCGGTAACGCCCACCGTTGATGGCAACGGCGGCCTCTTGCTCATTTCGAAGAAATATGGTCCAATGATGCCGCCAGTCCAAAATCCACACTTAACAGTAACTCGTTGTGGCTGCATTTACTTCTCAATAGTCACGTGTGGGTTCTCTTAACTCGATATGCGGCAATTTTGCTTTTTGACATAGCCACCGAGATAAAACATTATTTTTCTGTAAATTTCTTCATCTCCTGCCAAACAATCTTCAGCCCATTCGCCGAAGCGAAATCGTATCGGATGGTGTTCCATTATTAATAAAACCAAAGTGTGGTTTACTATACCGTACAAAGTTTTTTCTTGAAACCTATAACATATTTAATTTTTGAGTTTCTATTTTATTATTTTTTCCAATAAAGGAATAAACGGTAAGCTTTTCTCGAATCATTGAGCTACGCTTGATAATGTTCTTATACTTGATGTGAACGACGCATACTGATATAAAGACGGGGTTCCGTCCAGGTTTCCCCTGGCGATTTCCAATTTGACGTATGATGTGTGGGCTTATTTCTCCTTCTACGAGTATAAAGTCGTTATGGAGCATCGTCAACCTTTGTCACTCTACAGGTTATAGCTGTATTTTGCTGGCTACTCTTCTACAAGTCACAACTCTGCCCACCGATAAACTTTCTGAAGGAGTTTCAGAAGGCAAGAATCTGCACCATTTCAGAACTTAATAACCATCGATGACATATACACTTTGTGGAGGCGATTTCAACTGCACTTATTCTTTTCAAAAGTTCAATTCACAAAAAAGTGTTCCAGCAAAAAAAAAATTAAAAATATTCAAATTTCTTTGTGTGTCAGTTGCTGTCGAGTTTTTTCTCCATCTCTCTGTCTTGCATACAATTAACCCCTGCTTTGAAAATACCCCGCTTTTGGGTTGGCACCAGTCTGCTCTTGTCGTTTTGTTTCATTTAGTCATTAAATGCACATAATTATGGATATTAAGTTAATAACACGAGTATGCTCTTCATCTAATGAAAAAGCCGAGATTCATATCTGATGAGGAAATTAAAAAAAAAGAAAAAGCGTAATGGCGGGGTTTTTGTCTCTTTTGAATCTACAACTGAGGGCAGGTAAGGGGGTATACCAACATGGAAAACAAAAAGAAAAACTCAAACAAAGCCCAGTAATGGAAGATAAAGAAATGCACATGTTAGTTTTGAGATGTTCGCGTGGTATAACGAACTGACACCAGACATACACACAGTTATATGTGTTTGCATTAGGGTGTACCTAATTGTGTTGACATAAAAATATATGTTTTTTAGGGATCTACGAGGGTTGCTATTTATATTTAGGATCCGGCAATAAAACACAATAACACTGTGCGACAGCCACAATCGGTTTGGGATGAAACCACCGGGGAAAGTTATATCGGTCAAAAAAAGGTCATACGTGTCCCAGCGTTTCGTTGGGTCTCATCTAGGAATCGAGATATATCGATTTGAAGTTAGTAAGTATCGTATAGGGGAATTTCACGTTTTTCACGATTTTCATGATTTATGTCTCATTTTGGTCATAGGTTATGTGACTTTACGTGAAAGTAATAGGACTTGACACTTTTTACCGTTTTGGATTTTTTATGAATTAAAAAAAAAAAAATTTTAATTTTTAGGCAAAAATAATTTTTTTTTTTCATACATTTATTTATAATTGCGAAACTGTTGCTTAAGTAGGAAAACGGTTTAAGAACAGATTAGAGGAATTGTAATTTTTCTAAATTTGTTTCAGCTAAATCGGACGAGTGGTTCTCGAGTTATGTCAAACAAAAGAGCCTAAAACGTGACAAATTCCCCTATACGATACTTACTAACTTCAAATCGATATATCTCGATTCCTAGATGAGACCCAGCGAAACGCTGGAACACGTATGACTTTTTTTTTACCAATATAACTTTCCCCGGTGGTTTCATTCCAAACCGATCACTGACCCTTACCATTTGTCGCAGAGTGTAATTTATCATTGGAAATGGTTGTATTGCTTTTCAGAACATTCTCCTTTAAGATCAATACACTTTTGCATGTGCACAAACCAATTTTCGAAGCACTTTTTCCACTCCGATTGAGACACCTCCAAAACATGATTTTTGAACGCTTCGGGCGATGAAAAGCGTTGACCACACATTTTTTTCTTGGAATAAGAAGAAGCCATTGGGTGCCAAATCAGGGTTGTTCGGTGGGGATGGCCACTCAATTCGACATCTTGAGTGCTCAAATAGATCTTTGTTTCAGCTGATGTGTAAGAGCTCGCATTGTCGTGATGAAAAATGGTCCGTCTCTTAATATTTTTCCTCATTTCTTTGAACACTTTTGGCAAACAGATGGTTGTATACCACTCAAAATTGACCTCCTACGTTCCACTAAAGGCACTCGGCACTCTCGGTATAACCGGTCATGTGGCAATCATTTACTTCGATGTACTTCTTCAACGAACAACTTTTGTTGGATTTGGCTAGTCTTGAAAGACCCATATGGTCGATTGATGTTTTGTAGAGGGTTAATACGCATAGATCCATGATTCGTCACCTGCAATTATACTTTTTCAACATCTCTTTGCACCAATCCATAAGAGCCTTTTTTGAGCATTCGTTAAATTATGTGGGATCCAGCGAGAACAAATTTTTTTACGGCCGAATGAACATGCAATATCTTATTAATGCTTGCCATAATAATGTGCAAGGATGGCTCAAGCTCACGGCATGTCACATGTCGTTCTTGCTTAATTAGTTCAAGCACAGCATCGATGGTTTCTGGCAAAGTGACCAAAGTTGGACGTCCTTCACGAAATTCATCCTGGAGCGAAGGGCGTCCAAGACTGAAGTCTTGGTACCAGCGATTAACAGTGGTTTTTGATGGTGTTTCATCGCTAAAAGCCGCAACAAGTGGATTTAAACACTCCTGTCTCGATAACCTACGCCGAAAATCGTAAAAAATCATCGCACGAAAATGTTCACGGAATAATTCTATTTTTTGACTGAGATGAATTTTTCAAGACACTGTAAACAAAACAATTCGCCCTCAAATGACAAAACCTTCTGAGTGAAGATATGCTAAAAAATGACAAATTTCTAATGGAAGTTACAGTTTGCATCTGAGAACAGGACCCGAAAGATAAATAGCAACCCACCTAAAAATAGTTCAATTAAACAAAGCCAAAACAGTTTGTCCGAAAATATTAATTTCCATGTAAAAAGTACTATTATTGCATTGGATCCATAACCATAACATTGTTCCAAAAAGCATATTCAAATGAAGAAAAATTACAATCATTGTCGTAATCATATTGTTGTTAACATAAAACCCAAAAAAAAACGATACTTTTTTCGCACCAACCATACATATATTGTTATTACAACCATATTTTCATTTTTAAATTTGGCAACAATACTATTACATTTTAACCATATTAATATTGCGTCAATCATACTATTGTCAAAATTAAATTCAATAAAACAATACTATGGGTGCGACGAACCTACTTTTATTGCGGCGAACATATTATAATTGCCGTGGCCATATAGTAGCCATCTTTTTTCTCTGCGTGTGTACATACGAGGGCGACCGCAAAAGTACCTGGCCTAACATAAAAAGAACTGTTTTTTTGGAATTATTAGTATTTATTTTTCAACATAATCTCCTTTCAACTCAATACACTTCATCAAACGTTTTTCAGGTTTTTTTATTCCATCCGAAAAATAAGATTTTTCAAGACCTTCAAAATATGCCTCAGTTTCAGCAATAACCTCGCTATTGGATGAAAATTTTTTGCCACCGAGAATTTTTTTTTAAATTTGGAAACAAGAAATCATCGGAAGGAGCTAAATCATTGTCCAGATTTAGCTCCTTCTGATTATGGTGGATGGATGCGGAGCAATTTCAAATCGTAATTCGGACAGTTTTTGTTGAGTTAAAAATGCAGTGTGTGAAGGAGCATTATCTTGATGAAAAAGAACTTTTTTTTCTTCTAAATGCGGTCGTTTTATCTTGATTTCTTCACTTAACCGATCCAATAATGCACAATAATATTCACTTTTTATAGTTATTCCTTTCTCAAGATAATCAATAAATATTATACCCCTTGCATCCCAAGATACTGTGGCCATTACTTTTCCTGCTGACTTAACAGTTTTCGCCTTCTTGGGACCACTTTTACCAGCTTCTATCCATTGTTTTGACTGTTCTTTGCATTCTAGGATGTAGTGATGGATCCATGTTTCATCAACAGTTATGAATCGGCGCAAGAACTCTATTGGATTACGCTGATAAATAGCTAAAAGCTCTTTGGAATTGGTCCAACGGACGATTTTTTGGGACAATGTCAACAAACGCGGCACCAATCTTGCGGATAGCTTTTTCATAAGGAGTTTATCATGTAAAATACTCCAAACTTGTTTTTCGTGTATTTTAACAATATCAGCAAGTTCTCTGAGCTTTATTCGTCTATCTTCAGTCACTTCATTAAATATTTTTCTAATGTTTTCAATAGTAGTAGCAGTTTTCGGTCTTCCAGAGCGTTGTTCATCTTCCGTACTTGAACGACCCATTTTAAATTGTTGAACCCAGGATTTCACGGTGGAGTATGATGGTGCATTATCACCATGAACAGAATTCAATTCATCTTTGATTAATTGTGGCGTATAGCATTTCATTTAAAAGTGTTTAATTACCGCACGAAACTCTTTATTTTCCATTTTTCAAAAATTACTTGTTTACTTCAATCACCTGTCACAAAGAAAATAATCATTAAATATTTCGGAAATTTTGACAGATGGCTTATAAAAGATTGCTATTGAAAACCAAACAAAAAAAGTTGCTAGTAAAACAGAAAATGTGCCAGGCCAGTTAGTTTTGTGGTCGCCCTCGTATATAAATCCTCGAAGTGTTACAAACGCAATTACAAAGTCAGTGTGTGAAGTAAATGTGTTTTGGGCGAGGTGAGTTCAGTGATATTTTTGATTCTCGTTTCAAATTGCAGGCTAAACATAAAAGTATTTTCCACAGAGAATTTTCGTTCAAGAATTTCATTCTAGATAATAAAAAGATGTCATTTTACACCCAGCCTTAGTGAATATACACTACATCCTGTTTTGAAGGTTTAAAAAAGAAAAATCTTAGCCACGCGCACCCTAATGTATTAAGTGGCATAAACTCTAGAACAAATACAAATACGCACACTCATGTACACACACTCGTAGGTACACATACTGTAACGCGCGTTCAAAGCGCGCTTACACAGATAAACACACGTTAAAAGTCAAGAACACAACTAAGCCTTTTTTAAACACATGTACTTGCATATGTGTGTATATGTGTGTATGTATAAATATGTGCACAATATTGTCATCATCACATATACACAGAGCCGCCATGTATCAACAGCCCCACCGACGCGTAGCTGTGTATATGTGCAAGAGGAGAAGTCAACAGTTGACACACGCACACAGCCGTAGTAGATACATTCCCATTGAAGCCTTTAACGTAGTCACAACGTTTACCCATCTATTCTTACGTGTGAGAAACACATACCCACCCACCCAATAAGAGTTATGATGAGATATATGTGTGTGTGTGCGTACGTGTGTACTTAGCGCGTAAGGCCATGACCCTTATAGCAATTCTTGTATATGTACGAATATCTAAGGATAAGTGTATGTGCCTTGTGTTTTATGATAACAAATACAACAACAATCACCATAACTTTAGTTCGTAACGGTGAACTTTGATGTGTATGTTTGCGTGTGCGTGTACATGCGTGTGGCATAGGAGGGAGGCATATTTTATGTCGCCATGCGTTAAACTCTATTTAGAAGTATGTGTGTGTAGGTGTCTATGTCATATCCTTGCGTCTGGCTCCTGCCTATATGCTTGCGTGGACATTAATGCCTAAAACCCCCAATTTTTGCCGAAACGTGTTTATGTTTGAGCCGTTTGGCTTTGTGCTTCCGGCCCGATTAAAGCGTCGGTATGAATGCTTTAACCTTCGTCGAGGGTGTGTATTGGCTAAGAAGGCCAAGTGAGATTATGTACAATCGAATATTAAATAATCATTGAACTACTTAAGCGGCATGCCCGAAATGCATTGGTAATGGAACAAAATCGTTTTAGGGCCAGTAAAACAAATCCCATATGCAATTTATATATGTGACGCGCAAAATAGAAAGGGACCTAAGGCTAAAAAACAGTTTTGTTCAGGAGAGCCATTTTAAAGATTAGGCCCATTTCTATTTGCGCTTAGAATCGTCGACTTCACTTTCATAAAACGCGCATATCTCTGGGAGGGAACACTTTTGGGGCATGGGATCGGTCTCATTCGATGCTCAGCTGTTGTCCACATCAAAAAAAGAAAAAAAATGAAAATTGATTTCTTTACCCTTAGGTCCCTTTCTCTATGCGCTGTCACATACACTTATAAAAGGGGTTAATAAATGTGGCAGTTTAGTTACATGCGAGGGTACAAACGGGTTACAATTGAAACGCTGAATGGCATTCACGGTTGACCTAAGAATAGGCCAGTATCTTGCAACCTCAAGGATATACTCGAAAGAATAGGATTGTTAATATAGGGTGATCCATCTAGAGGTATTTTTTCCAAAATAGAAAAATGCTAAAATTCAAATCACGTGTGGAATCTTTATTGTTTGCGAAAGGACATTTTATGGCATTAATTTTTTGAATATAATTTCCTTCCAATGTTGGCAACTGTAGTAGTGAAATGAGCGTTCGGCGGAAAACAAGAGGATCCGCTGTGTTCGACTAAAATTGTGTTCAATAATGAGGCCCATTTCTGGCGCAACGGCAACGTCAACGAACAAAATTGCCGCATTTGGCTGAAGAGGAACCAGAAGAGGTTCAAGAGGTGCCAACTTATCGAGTGAAAACCACGACTTGGTGCGGCTTATGGGCTGGTGAAATTTCCGGTCCATATTTTTTCAAAAATGATGTTGGTCGAAACGTAACTTTCAATGGTGCTCGCTATTGCTCTATCGGACTATTTACTACCTGAACTTAAAGCCCGTAATCTTGACGACACTTGGTTTGAACAGGACGGTGCCGCTTGCCATGCAGCTGGTCAAACAATGGATCTAGTAAGATTAGCTAATTTCACATTTTGGACCGGTGGATTGGATTTATAATAATTATACCCATTGACCGGGACAAACTCTTTAACGCCGCCACCGAGCGGCTAATGAATATTTTAGAGAAGTATTTACATAGCTTTGAGATTAATATCTTTCTCGTAAAGTCGTCGAAATTTACGAGGTGAAAAACATGCCGCTCAAAAAAGTGTTAGTTTTTCGTACAGGGACTTGAACCTGGTTTACTTATATTTAACTGGCATCATAGTTGTGTACACTAAAAATCACACCATTGCGGCCGATTTTGGCTTTGTCTTAGCACAGAAAAAATAAACTTCATAAAGGAAAGGGACATTTTATTAAACGACAGTTCAGACTTGTAGGACGGGCTGGCGGTCAATAAGTATATATTCTCTAAACCTTAAACCAGCACATCTGCAGTTGTGCTCAATTGCAATTTCTTTAGTTACATAAAAGGTCTTTAAACTAGTGGACTTCAGAGCAAGAAGATTTTATTATTTGCATTCATAAACCACCTATCTTCGTAGTCAACATCTGCTGACTTGACCAAATTCGGTGTATTAACGGCCACAAACACTAAGCCAAGAGTAATTCTACAATTTAGCTGTTTAAGTCTGATGTCTATTGTACACCCCGCCCTGACAAGGACAGCTGAGCATGCGAATAAAAATATTAAGTTTTTATGAGGTCCTTTTAATGGTAGGCATGAAAATGAGATTTCTTGACACAAGTGTTAACCGGGCACACTATAAAAAGCACCACCACAGACAGACACTTGTCATTTAAAGTCACATGGACAAACACAAGCATATACAGGGTAGGCCAAACCGGAGTTTCCTTTGGATAGAAACACGCCAATTTGTTGGCAATCCAACGATCCAAGATCTTGGTTTGTTTGATATGCACCTTAAGGACTCTAAATTCGTAGCCTTAAAAAGGGACCATTTGACATTGCCAAGACGGCTGAGAGCAGGATTACCAAGCAACATTCACTCAACACACATAGACTGACCGCAGGTGTACACCAGGGCTCTGTCCTTTCTCCCTCTTTATTTCTTATTTTCATTGACAATCTTTTGGTTAAGACCGTGAATCCAATCTACTCTTTTGCGGACGACAGCAAACTGCGTTATTCATATTCATTCGACCGTAGGCCGAGTCTTCAAGATATTGAAGACACAAGGCTTATAATGGATTAGACACTTGACCGGGATCTATTGGCCATCGTCGAATGGAATCGAGTGAATAGAGTAGATTTTAATACGCGTAAGTCGCAGTGCTACTCTTAGAGTAGATTTTAATACGCGTAAGTCGCAGTGCTGCTTGTTGTCTTACAAGCGATTCACTGACCCAACAATGTCATTATCTATCGATGGTATGGATGTTGTATGATCAGAAACTCTTGATGTTATGGTGACGCTCGTTAGGCGAGACATGTATTTGAAGTGTCCATTGGCTTTTTAAAGCGGTGCAAGAAATATTTCACTCCTTCTGATCTTTTCAACATCTATACAACTTACATCAGGCCGAAGATGGAATATAACTCCCAGATATGGGCAGATGCTCCAAAATCATCCTTGGAGATACTTGACCGTGTTCAAAGGAGAGCGATGGTGCTGATAGGTGGCAGTAGTAGTAGTATCCAACTCTATTGTTTCCCTTGAGTATCGTCGGAATGTAGGTTGCGTGACGCTGTTCTTTCCGTACTGCCGTGGTGTGTGTTCATCAGATATCCGTCGCCTAATTCCTGACGTAAGGATGTTCGGCAGGGATACGCGACTTTCTAGGAATCCACAACCGTTTGTTATTGTTTGGCCAGTTGACCGCACTATACTCTACAGATAAAATTCGTTTTTCGCTCGTACAGTCCGTATGTGGAATCGACTTCCGGCAAATGTGCTTCCCACAAATTGCGACATCCAGAAGTTCAAGGCAAGTGTCAATAAACATTACTCCCTCTTTACCCCTTCGAGCCTTTACTTTCTATTCGCCAACGCAATGATAATTAGAGGCACCGTTGAAAAAAATGTGGTTTATGGAGTTGGCTAAGAGATCTTTCAAGTTTAAATCTTTAAACTTAACGAATGTTTTGGTATTTTATTATACTTTTTCTTAACACTCGGCGTTAGTCAGAACTGAAATGCCAGCAGTAAATGTGACAGCGCATAGAGAAAGGGACCTAAGGGTAAAAAAATCAATTTTCACTTTTTTTTGATGTGGACAACATCTGAACATCGAATGAGACCGATCACATGCCCCAAAAGTGTTCCCTCCCAGAGATATGCGCGTTTTATGAAAGTGATGGTACACCAAAGATACAGGTATTTAAATCTTTAAAATGGCTCTCCTGAACAAAACTGGTTATTACCCTTAGGTCCCTTTCTACTTTTCGCGTCACATATTCAAAGTACAAAAAGGGAAATTAGCGCTAAAATCTTCACCAAACTGTCATTCTCTAAGGAAGTGATGACAGCTCTACGATGACATGCGGATTTTCTAAGCTGAAAATGAGCCTTGTCCCAAGAGATAAAATTACGAGCAAAATCGTTCTTGAAATCCAGGCCCTACTGAGAAGCGATAACAAAACGAACGATCGTGAAATTTTGATTTCTGTCAATTGGATTTTGTAGGCAAATACTGCGAGGTCTTTGTGCAAAATTCGTAAAATGTTGATGTGTTGGGTTTGATGCTTCGGGACTGCATAGCACAGTCTAGACTATAGCAGTCACATTCTTGCCAAAGCGCACCGTTTTTGAGCTATAGTCTCACGATCTTTTTGCACAAAACTTGCGTACAGCAGATGAGTTGGTAGCCACATCAGCAACAACACCGACTTTGCAATAAGTTTGCCTTTTTTACCAACGTTGTTCAAGCATAAAACGATTCATTTTGTTTCACGGAGATTTTCCACTTATAACTAAATAGTGACTGATTAAGAATAAAGTGACTAGATGGATCACCCGATATACACACCATATGCATACGAGGAGGCTTTGAGTGTTTTGATGATGATTGCAATCTCGTTGGGGTTTTTATTTTTAATGTTTTCGTGTCGGTGCCGTATCTGGGTTTTTGCTATTGTCATTGTCTTTGTTGCTGGCAGCAAAAGATGTGCTTATATGTATGTTTGCATGTATGTATGTGTTGGTTTTAATCATGTGTTGTACTCGTGTTAATTTCTTAATTATGAAGCTGATAAGCTCAACAATAAGAATAAAAAAAAGATAAACAACAAAAAAGCAAATAACATTTTGAATAACTAAAGTTCTAATAAAGTCATCACTTTCACACACACACACAACCGCAAATGCACGCCCATGGTCCCAAGGACATATGGGCCCAGCCAGGAACACACACAATACAGTTCACACAAAACAAAAGTCAGATCATAAAAAAATATCTATCTACGGCTTTGTTAAATATATGACAGGGTAAAACACAGTGGAGCCAGTATCATTAAAACGAGGCTGAACTTAAGGGCCGGCCAAACTTAGTCCGTCGATGACCTGTCTCTCGGTAAGATGGACTATTTGTGTGGCTTTATTCAAGTTTCTGTGTTATATTTCCATTAGGCGACACTGTGCAGCTATTGTTCGCAGCGGTCCTTCTTCGTCTACATATGCATCTTCATGTGTTTGGTATGTCGGTATGCGTGTGTTCGTGTCCTTGAATAGAACCTTAATATGTATGCGTTTGGAATTTTTATTGTCTAAAATGTATGTGAGAGATAAAGTTTTACCCTCATCGTCGTTAACGCAGACTTCGCTCATACAACACAACAACAAAAACTACACCGAGTAGACAAAATATCCTTGTCTTTATTTGCTCCGTGTGGGAGCATTTGTGCCCTGTATGCTCTATAATCAGTTTCTATGGTTTAATTATTTCCAAAAAAAAAGGAGGTGCACATAATTATGCCATAAAACTCGCAGGCAGAGCCGTACAAAAGCATGCCAGCGATAACAAAACAAGCGAGAAGTTTTTGCCGAAGAAATACTTCACCAAGTTGAAGGAAATATTTCGTTAAACAAAAATGTCATTATCATAAGGGGTAAAAGGGGAAACAAAGTTTGTCAAAAATATAGACGGCAGAGTCTTGGAGGTACTTGGCACAAGACAAAATTTGTTTTTTGCACTAACATACGGTGATCCATCTAGAGGTATTTTTTTAGGAACAAAACAAAAATATAAAAATTCAAATCAAGTGTGGAATCTTTATTGGTTATTTGAAAGGACATTTTATGGCATTTATTTTTTGAAAATAATTACCTTCAAATGTTGACACTGTATTGTGGAAATAAGCGTTCGGTGAGAAACGGGAAGATCCGATGTTTTCGACCAAAACTTTGTTTAGTGATGAGGCCCATTTCTGGCTCAACGGCAAAGTCAATAAACAAAATTGCCGCATTTCTGCTGAAGAGTAACAAGAATAGGTTCAAGAGGTGCCATTATACCCATAGAAAACCACGGTTTGGTGCGATTTATAAGCTGATGAAATCATCGGTGCATATTTTTTCCAAAATGGCCGGAACGTAACCGTGAATGGTGCTCACTATCGCGCCATGGTATCGATCTTTATGCTACCTGAAATTGAAGCCCGTAATCTTGACGACACTTCGTTTCAACAAAACTGTGTCACACAGCTGCTCAAACAATAGATCTATTGAGAGGTCTTTTCGGCAAGCAGCTAATTTCACGTTTTGGACAGGCGAGTTGGCCGCCTAGATCGAGTGATATCACACCTTTAGACTTTTTTCTTTGGGGTTACGTAAAGTCCAAAGTCTAAAGGATTTGGAAGCCAACATTACACATGTCCTTAAAGCCATACCGGTCGAAATGCTCAAACGAGTCATCCAAAATTGGATCCTCAGAATGGAAACCCTGAGACGTAGTTGCGGCCAACATTTGAAGGAAATTATATTCAAAAAAAAAAAAAATGCCATAAAATGTCCTTTCAAATTACTAATAAAGATTCCACACTTGACTTGAATTTGTATAGTTTTTTTCTGAAAAAATACCTCTAGACGGATTACCCTATAAATATGATAATTAAGAAGTTTTTTCTTTGGAAATCCTGCCAAGGAAGCCAGCATTGTATTGTGGTAAACAGCTCGCTGGTTGAAGAGAAGTGATGAGTTTCTTCCTTTAAAGGATGTTAAGGGAAATAATATAGGTATACCGTTTTAAAATGGGTAGATGTGATTAATTCCTTTTTTTAACCGCTTACTTAATATCTTTATGTGACAACGCATAGAGAAACGGACCTAAGGGTAAAAAATCAATTTTAATTTTGTTTCTTCTTTTTTTTATGTGGACAACATCTGAGCATCGAATGAGACCGATCCTATGCCCCAAAAGTGTTCCCTCCCAGAGATATGCGCGTTTTATGAAAGTGAAGTCGACGATTCTAAGCGCAAATAGAAAGGGACCTTATCATTAAAATGGATCTCCTGAACAAAACTTTTCACTTTTTTTTTGATGTGGACAACATCTGAGCATCGAATGAGACCGATCCCATGCCCCAAAAGTGTTCCCTCCCAGAGATATGCGCGTTTTATGAAAGTGAAGTCGACGATTCTAAGCGCAAATAGAAAGGGACCTAATCGTTAAAATAGCTCTCCTGAACAAAACTGGTTTTTACCTTTAGGTCCCTTTCTATTTTGAGCGTCACATATATTGTATGCTTTGCTAGAGTTATTGATGGAAATTTCTAACAATGGCATACGAGGGCTGCTATATAAATTTTTGGCCTAATAATGAAAATGCGAACATATCTTATCAAAAGTGGTTTTATTGTTTTTCAAAGCATTCTCCAGCATAATTTATACACTTTTGCAAGCGCTCAAACTAATTGTCGAAGCAATTTTTCCACTCCGGTTGAGACACCTCCAAAACATGGTTTTTGAACGCTTCAGCAGCATCTTCTGGCGACGAAAATTGTTGACAACGCATTTTTTTCTTGATGTGCGAGAATAAATAGAGGTGATTGGGTGCCAAGTCAGGACTGTACGGCGGATGAACCATCAATTCGAGGTTTTGGCTGGTGAAAAAGGCGCTGGTTTGAGCCGATGTGTGAGAGCTCGCATTGTCATGGTGCACAATGAATCGTTTTCTCTTGTTCGTTTTCCGAATTTCTCCGAAGACTTCAGGTAAACAAATTGTGATGTACCACTCAGAATTGACCTCCTACGTTGCTCAAGCAGAACAGTCGCCATATGACTAGTTTTGCCGTAGAAACAGGCGACCATTTGCTTCGTAGTGCTTCTTCCACGAACAACTTTCGTTGGATTTGGCTAGTCTTCGAAGACCCACACGGTCGATTGCTGTTTTGTTTCGGACTCATACGCATAGATCCATGATTCGTCACCTGTGACGATCTTATAAACGTCTTTAGAAGCACCGCGATCGTATTTTTCCAAAATTTTTTTGCACCAATCGACACGAGCCTTTTTATGAGCGATTGTCAAATTGTGCGGGAACCAATGAGAAAAAACCCTTTTTACGGCCAGGTGTTGCAATATCGATTGTATTATGGTTAAAGAAATGCCCAAGGATCTATTTTACGCTATGTCACATGACGATCTTGCATTATTAGTTGACGCAGTGCATCAATGTTCTCCGGCACAACGGCGCTTTTTGGACGACCTTCAAGACCTTCGTCTTTGAGCGAGCGTCGGCCACTATTGATTTGATTAATCCAGTTTTCACTGTACTATAGGACGGTGCTTCATCGCCATACAAAGATTTTAGTTCTTCGATGCACTCTTGTCGTAATAATCCACCTCGAAAGTTGTGAAAAATGATCGCACGAAAATGTTGACGAGTTAATTTCATTTTTTTGCCAAATTGATTTTTTTTAAGTCAAGTTGTGAAAAATGATCGCACGAAAATGTTCACGAGTTAATTCCATTTTTTTTGCCAAATTGATTTTTTCAAGTCACTGTAAACAACAGAGATGATGGTCGTTCGTCAAAACGTTCTAAGGACGTTTATGCTAAAAAATGTCAAACTTTCCAATGGAAATGTCAGATGGCGCCAGACAACACTAAGTGTTGCCTAGGCCAGAAATATATATAGCAACCCTCGTATATGGAGATGAAATATTAGAACCTTTACATTTCACTTTACATTTCTCTTTCTAATTTGTATTAATGCTTTGACCAACCTCTAGTCATCACATCGTGGACCAAAGGAGGAAGTTCTTTGCAAATACATCGGTGAGCTGTGCACGATGTCATTATTCTACCGGGGCCACCCCTTTAAATCGGGCACCAAACACCTTCTAATGTTTTTTTATTGAAGCTTTTCTATGTACTTGATACCCACAAAGTCCTGGCATTTTAGGGATGGAAAAACGCTGTTGGAAAAATAGCTCAGTTGTTGTTAACAAGGTTCGAAGTCTCACAATCCCTTCCACACAACACTGGCTGATTGAAGTCTTTAAGTTATACTAGTGCTGTCATTACTCTGCTGGAGTACCTCGTTGGACGGAATTTCAAGTAGATGAAAGTTTTGGCCCTTCGATAGAAAAAAAAGATTAACCGTCTTGGTGCAGGACTTTCATGCAAGTAAACCCTAGTTCAACTCCGCATGGGAGCATCTAACCATTGTTCAGCGGCGGATCTCGTAAATGTTGCCGACTTTACGATTAATCTTTAAAATTTATCTCCAATCTATGTAGAAACGTCTAAATAAAATTCATACGCCGGCGTTAAACAGTAGGGCCCAGTCCATGAGTATAAGTATTATATCGTGCTGAGCTCAATGATTTGAGAAGAGTTTTCTTTTGTTTCTTAATGGGATGTTGTGGGGCTTAATTAAGTAAAGGCTTTGTTTTATTAAAAAGATAAGAGCTGCGAGTTTTCATCTCGTCGTGAGTAACGAGTTTTGTATCAAACATAAGCTTCACATGGAAATCTCGAACGATTTCAAAAGCAGGCAAGTGCTATGAAACCATGAAGCGATGTTATTAATCAAAGATTGTCCATCATTTACAGGTACGAAACTTTTCAGCGGAAACTTTTGAGCGGTTGTATTTACATAACTGGTTTGCTTTTGTTTTTATATGCCATTCATTAGGTATTGTAAAAACGTATGAGATAAACGATAAACTTACCGCCAGACTTGCTCACATTTCACAGCGGTGTAGCAAGTTCAATTTTCGGTATTCTCTAGCAGGCCTCTTGTGTCGTTCTTAGCTAGGCCAATGAAGGGACTTAAGTGCAGACATTACAAGTACACACGTTCACATTTATAAAGGCTTATATAGCAGCATGGAGTTGAGCTGTTCATGTGTGTGTGTGTTTACACATTGTCGTGCATACACAAAGTACTTTGGAACAAAAGAGTACTAACTCAAAAATGCAAGAATTTCAGTAGAGGCAAAATAATACTTGCACACAGAGAAAAACTCAGTTGTAAAACGGTTGGAACAGAAATTCGTCATCGGAATTTCCTTTCGAAGTGGATATTCGGTTCAACATACCACAGTGAATGATAACGTAACGTAACGTACTCGTATTGTGCAAATAATCAATAAATTAGTGACACCAAGAAATGCGGGAAAAATAAGTGTCACACACATTCAATAAATCAGTGACACCAAGAAATCCGGAAGAAATATGTAGTTGGTGGTTGCGACCACCAAAAGTTTCGCAGTAAATTAATTGCTGTAACTTATAATAAGTTAAGATAACTAACAATTTATAAAAACAGCAAAACGGGTTGTTTATTGGAAAAGTTTAATTTTATAGTTCCGATGTTGGCATATTTAAAAAAATATTTAAATATTTACAACTTTAAGCCGATCGGATTTAAATGCACAAACAAGGTAGGGCAAAAGTAATCACCCAATGTTCTTTTGCTGTTATTTTTTTTAAGAAAAAACTTTTTTTCTGCTTTTAAAATTTGTTTATTTAATACACTAGAATTTATTAGATCAAGTTGAGAAAAGACAGCGGCCAAGTGTCGCCGCCAGAGTTGGTGACTATATGGGCTCGTTTTATGATATTTTGCATCACTCTTGCTAGAACTTCGGGCGACCGGTTCTCGCAGTCGTGGTGAAAATTACTCTTAGGCTCGTTGACGTAGACCCTATTAAAAGAAGTCTGCAACGGTTCAAAATGCTAGTGCAAATTACCAAAACGAGCAAAGCGATCCAGAAATGATTTCTTCAGAATATCAGTTGTGGCTGCAGCAGTGTGCACCGTCCTGTTGGAACCACATGTTCTTTAATCCCAATTCATCTAATTGAGAAGAAAAAATTCGGTAACCATGTCTCTACAGCCGAAGATAGGCACGAGGCGTTCACAAAAAAAAAATAGCTCGATTACGCCTCCAGAGAAAACAGCTCACTACGCATTAACTTTAAGCTAATGTACACGCAGAGAAAAGATATGGTTACTATATGGTCACGGTAACAATAGTATGTTCCCTGCAATAAAAGTATGATCGTCGGAACCATAGTGTTGTTTTCTTGAATTTAATTTTGACAATTGTATGATTGCGGCAATATAAATATAGTGTTGAAATGTAACAATAGTATTGTTGCCAAATTTAAAAATGAAAATATGGTTGTAGCAACAATATAAATATGGTTGGTGCGACAAAACTATTGTTTTTTGGATTTATGTTAACAATAATATGATTACGGGAAACACTCCGCCATAGTCGAATCTTAGACAATAATCGTACTTTTTGTATGAAAACAACTTAACCCAATCCTTACAAAAATATTGGGGACCATAGTATGGTTATGTGTGAGTCATACTAAGGTTGTGAGGATCATACTGTGGCTGTGAGAATAAAAATATGGTTGTGGGGTTCTAGTATGGTTGTATGTGAATAATTCTATTGTTGTGAGGATATTATACTATTGTGGGGATCATAGTATGGTTGCGTGTGAACCATACTATTGTTGTGATGATTATAATATTCGCTCTACGAATATTGTTATCCCAACCATACTTTTTTTCTTCGTGTATATGTTCGAACAGGCTACTTAATATTTAGTAACATAAAACGAATGAAAAATAAATTACACTGTGGAACATTTTTGGGGTTATTGTCTGGGGGGTGAGAAATTCCAAGTCAGGGTGATGGTACTAGGTCAGTATATTAAAACCCTCAAAGGGTTTTGCGTTCGTATGTGGATTAAAGAAAATGTAATTATTAATTTTTCTCAATTTATTTCAGCAAAAACGAACTAGTCGTTCTCGAGTTATGTCAAACTACGTTTTTGCCAACATTTTACAACTAAGCGAAAAAACATCAAGATAAGGAAAAAATGTAAAAGGTCATAAAAAAAACTGGCACCACCCAGATTGGCTGTTGTACTGTGTTATTGGTGGCATGAACCGCCTGTTCTGGCAACTAATAGTTTTGTGTGGAAAACAAATCATTTCGCTCTTATAACCTAATACGGGTGCATCTTCGAAACATCTTCGTTTTAAAAATTAACTTACTAGGGACATGAATACTGTTACACACATTTTATGCTGTAAAATAAAAAGTGCTGAATGATTTCGGACCAAATATTTTTTAATATATTTATTGATGTATATTGTATCCAAAAATAATCTACTTATTCGAAATGTCCGCCTTTTGCCTTTACACACGCCTTAAGTCGCACTGGCCAATCGTTAATAGCTGCACGAACCTCGTCCAATGGAAAATTGGCCACAGCTCGAACCAAAGCAGTCTTACGAGATTCAACGTTGGGGTATCTTTTGTGACAAACCTTGTCCTCTAAACCGTCCACAATTTGTAATTCAATGGGTTCAAATCTGGTAGGCATAGCAATCACCTTATGGAACGTCCATTCGAATGCAAATTATGATTGTTGACAATTGGTGATTGAAACTGACAGTATTTTCATTTAACAGAAATATTGTAGTACGGACCGATTTGCATTTGACTTTTTCTCTGTGAGCTTAAGCATGGGAAGTACTCTAGAACATTAAAGGTGTCGTGTAATTTTTTTATAAAAAGAAAGGAAAAATTTTGAGTTAATACTCTTTTGTGGACCGATATATGTATTTGTGTGCTTATATAAGGGTCCTTAGACATACTTCAGTTGTTTGTATACGTTCCACTTTTGTACGTCTTTATATAGATGTATGTATATATGGATCTACAGACATACATATATATACATATGTACGTATATATAAGTATATATACCGTTTGTTGTGTAGTTTCTAGTTAAGTGTTTGTTATTTCTTTTAAGTAACTTTTATTGTTTTCTTCTTTGTTTTATTGCGTTTCGTTTGTGTTTTTTTTTTTTGGTCTATTCATTCTTGTTGTCCAGTGTTATTTTTCAACTGTCCTCCACTTATCCGATATATGCACTTACGTTGGTAGCAGCAAACAAAGAGGAGGTCTCAAACCGGCGCAGTCGGCCGAGCCAGCACCGAGACCGTTGTTAGTGTGTTTGTCTAGAAAATCACGACATTCATATTGCCAATCTTAGAAAAGTATTTAACTTGTCTCGGCAAAATATGTTGTAAATGAAATCTTTTCTTTTGAATTCTGTAAAGGGTTTGGAGAGATCTAAGAGAACTTTGTGCGGCGTAAATATTGGCAATGTCTTAGTATGATTACTTATAATTTAAGCTGCATTCGAGATTTAACAATTTATTTTTAAGCACTTTTTAAAAAGTTGGCCGCCGCAGAGTAATGATTACTGTGTCGGGCTATTGTACAAGCCTAACCTGGTTCAACATCGAGTAAGAGCATTAGTTTTTTGGTCCGTCCATGCTTATCTCAGTCAAAACTTCAAAATTATTTCATATTTGTATTAGTAGCAAAATTTGCATTAATTTAAGTACCCATAAGTCCACATTGACTATAGATTGCCCATTCTAACCAGTTTGCTTTAATATATGTGAGGCACAAAATAGAAAGGGTCCTAAGGTTAAAAACCATTTTTTTCAGGAAAGCCATTTTAAAGATTAGGTCCCTTTCTATTTGCGCTTCGAATCGTCGATTTTACTTTCATAAAACGCGAATATTTCTGGGAGGGAACACTTTTGTGGCATGGGATCGGCCTCATTCGATGCTTAGTTGATGAAAAGTTTTGTTCAGGAGAGCCATTTTAAAGATTAGGTCCCTTTCTATTTGCGCTTAGAATCGTCGACTTCACTTTCATAAAACACGCATATCTCTGGGAGGGAACACTTTTGGGGCATGGGATCGGTCTCATTCGATGCTCAGATGTTGTCCACATAAAAAAAGAAAAAAATTAAATTTGATTTTTTTTACCCTTTCCCTTTCTCTCCCTTCCCTTTCTCTATGCGCTGTCACATATGGTGATTAGGGATACAACCAATTTTTTGGCATAGTACCATGAGGTCAACCATGTCCTAGTAACCACGAAAATCATAATCTTTTGTAATTTTTCTGGAAAAAGTTCACGCACCAATTGGTTTTTCTACCTGCGATAAATGTTGCAAGTGTTAGTAAACGAATTAACTATTAGCATTATGAGAGATTATTCGTTACACATTTTTATTTTTTTTCGTTAAAAAAGGTTAAAGATGCGTTTTGGTTTGCTGGAAAAATCTCTTACCATCTGTAAATATTAATGCAATTTCATACTTAAGTTTTTTTTTATTTTAAATAAACATATTATTAAGTTTTCTTAACCAAAAAGAAAATTAAAATTTTTCAAAACTTCATCGCGGTTGGTGCGTGAACTTTTTTGACCTTAGCGAAAAAATAAATATACGTTCCCTTATAGTTTTTTATGCTCTATTGGACTGTGCTATGCCAATTTTGATATTTTAAAAAATTGTTAAAAAGTTGTATCCCTAATGGTGATCCATCTAGAGCTATTTTTTTCAAAACAAAAAAAAAATATAAAAATTTAAATCACATGTGGAATCTTTATTGGTTATTTGAAAGGACATTTATTGGCATTACTTTTTTGAAAATAATTTCCTTCAAATGTTGTCAACTGTATTATGGAGATAAACGGGACGATCCGCGGTTTTGACCAAAATTTTATTCAGTGATCAATAAATAAAATTGCCGCATTTGGGCTGAAGAGCAACAAGAAGAGGTTTAAGAGGTGCCATTATACCCAGAGAAAACCACGGTTTGGTGCGGTTTATAAGCTGGTGAAATCATCGGTGCATATTTTTTCAAAAATGATGATGGTCGGAACGTAACCGTAACCTCGCTATCATGCCATGATATCGGACTTTTTGCTGCCTAAAATTGAAGCCCATAATCTTGACGACACATGGTTTCAACAGGACAGTGCCACTTCCCATAGAGCTGCTGAAACAATAGATCTATCATTTCGAAAAGCGAAATCACACCTTAAGACACCATTCTTTGGGGTTACGTAAAGTCCAAAGTCTATGCTGACAAACCAGCTACGATTCAGGTTTTGGAAGCCAACATTACGCAAGCCATACCAATCGAAATGGTCTAACGAGTCATCCAAAATTGGACCCTCAGATTAGAAACCCTGAGGCGTAGTTGCGGCCAGCATTTGAAGGAACTTATATTCAAAAAGTTTATGCCATAAAGTCCTTTCAAATTACCAATTGAAGGAAACACGTCATTCCATGTTGAGCATTTGTAAGATACTCCGAGTCTCTTACCGCTGGTGTGGCGAAAACTCGTTGATTTTTCAATTTTACCTCAGGCGGTAAAAAAAAGATTTCTTTAGCTCTGGCGCCAAAGATCAGATTTTTTTAACTTAGAGTCTCTTACCCTTGGTAGGGAAAACTCTTCGTCTTTAAGGTTCGAAGGACCAAAAATGAGTGAAAAACACGTCATTCCATGTTGAGTAGTTGTAAGATACTAAATTTTATTTATACAAAATGTGATTATATTAAATGTTGAAAATATTTCAAGTCATCTAGTAAAACCTCCCGCAGAGATTACAAATCAATGCGGAGGCCAAATATGCGATGCAAAATATACAATACAATTTTAATAACATATGTACATCCCTTAGGCTGGTATTCATCCTAAGTACTCGAAAAGTGACACATTTCGCTGCTCCTTCCACTGGCCATTATCACCATGTGGAAAACTACGATCATGAGCGAGCGTACAAATATTATCTAATATACGAGTATACAGCTAACAATTGTATGGGCTGCACTTAAGAATGCAACAATACCCAACACACAATTTAAAACATGTTCAACTTAGAACATTCTGCCAGCGGAAAAAGTTCTTAAGGTTTTCTTTATTATTCTTTTCTTAAAACGTGTTCTACTTTGAACACCAATAGAGATTCCACACTTGATTTGAATTTTTATATTCTTTTTTGTTCTAAAAAAATACTTCTGGGTGGATCACCCTTTATAATTAAGTAAAAATCTGATCAAATTTGCCACGGCTAGTTTGGTAAGACCCCATGTCGGGAGGTACATTTGTATAGTGGTTGAATCAGAACTCAGACCGATTTCTCCTAATTTAAAAGCGATGAGTCTTGCTATGAAATTCCTTAAAATCTATAGGGACTCCTGACTACAATTATTTTTATAAGCGCTTGTCTCAGTTCCTGTTGTTTGGGAAAAGAAAAACTTTAAATTTTCAATAAATCACAGCAACTGCTGAAAAGGGCTCTAGAGTATTACACTTAGAACATGTGGTAAAATAAATACTCCACCATTAGACTTAACGTCTTCCATCAAAGTACAGTGAGGCATAAACCCTAAATATGACACGCTAATATAAGTACATATGCAGCAATGCCGAACCCATTCAAACAAGTTCTTACTGCTGTGCTAATAAATCCATTTGAAGCCACCAAGTCTCCTTGGAAATATCTGCCACTTTTGCCAACAAATCCTTTAGAAATCCCCTTCAATCACAGTCCTTAAATCATTTCCTTTTCTATAGAAATTCCAAAAGGCACACTCAAAAGAAAACTCAAGAAATCAAATGAAAAAAAAACGTCAAAGTAAAAATTGATGCAAAATCCCTGAGAAAACAAAGACAAAGATATAGGCGGCGAATGGGAAAAAATGACTTAAAGAGTGTTTGAGAAAAAAGGTCAGCTACAAGGAAAAAGGCTATCAAACAAAATAAACAACTGGAGCAACAATTGAGTGCGGCAAAAAGGAACAATGAACGGATTGAAAACAAAACGGGGGAAAAGGAATTATGCAACAACAAAGAAATCCATACAACGCCGTCACGACGGTTGATCTTTTATGCAAAAAGGCCAGACAAAAAAAAAACAAAGTAAACAAAAACTCGTCATTTCCCCCTTGCATGGCAAACAGAGGCACAGTGTTTGAGAGCTGTTTGGCCGTGGGACAGACAGACTGGCAGACTAATGAAACTGCAGCTAACACTTAGCCTTAAGACCACACAGAACATCATGTCAACATTGCATGTATTTTGGCTTTCCCCTTACCATGTACTTTCGATTGTTACAAGGGTAATACGAGTTTGTGCTGATGTTTGTAACACCCACTAACAAAGTGTGACAGAGCCATTAGAAAGCATAACGATCGTCTCAGAATTATTTTCTGATTCGATTTAGACATGTCAATCTATCTGTTCTTGTTTTGTGTAGGTCGCAGTTATAGATCGATCGCGATTAAACTGTACACACTATTTTATTTTCAGCTAATGATGGTCGGCAGCGAAATTGGCACAAACCCACTACTAATGTATCTCCCGATTTGGGGTCTATTTTAACAGGCTTTAATAGAATTTCGTTTGTGGCAATGATTTTTACACAGGATACACATTACGGAGAGCTGATCAAATCTGTCCAAGGACTGATATAGACCCCACACAAATGCAACTAACGATTTGTAGTCAAACTGACTAATCTTACTAAAGTTTTGTTTGTGGCGTTATTTTGCACACAGGAAAAACATTATTGAAAATCGACCAGATCGGTCCAGGTTCAGATATACCGTTTATAACCGCGCACCTAGGTTTTTTACTTAGAATTACCTTGGACTGGAAAAGTTTATGAGATTTCAACAATATTTGTTATGTGGCTTTCGACCGCACATAGGACAAAAATGAAATCTAAGGCGTTCTGGTGAGGGTATATGCAAGTCGGTTGAACCGACTGAAACTAGCTTACTTGTTGTCTTTCGCTTCGTTGTATCTGCCGTTTGTCACTGTTGTTATGCAATGTCAATCGTTACATTTGACTGAATACCCCTACTCAGTGCTTCATTTGATTTCAGTTGATTTCATTTCATTGCATTTCATCCTGTTCGTTCATTCAACAGTTTTGCTGCATGCAACCTGCTTACGTCGCATAGCCGAGTGTTATGCCTGCTTATCCAAGCGTCCTTCCAGCCTTCAGTCTCCCCTCATCAGATGGTGTTTGTTATTGTATACACGTTTAACCCAAACCAACAGAAACAAAATAGAAGTAACAACAACAAAAAAGCATAAAAAGGAAAACAGCACTGCAAAAGTGCCATAGTGTCTGTCCCTCCTTTTTGACAGTGTTGATAAATTTCAATTATAATACATTCAATACTCTTCCCCTCTTTCAGAATGCTATAAGGTTTGTGATGTATTGCCTTTTCGTTTTCATTGAAATCCTGTTATTTCGCAAGGTGGCAGCCTGGCTGCAGAAAACAAAAGTTTCATTATCCTGTTTCTGGTTGCCGTTTTGTTGTTTTGCTTGCATGCAAGGCAAGATAAACGGATATTTTCGCATTGCAAAGATATTTTCGAATGAACAATTTTCTCTGATATTTTCTTTGTGCAGCTATTCGCCGAAGATGGGTGTTTTTGCTTTTCGTTTTTCTATTAATCAAGTGATTCTACAGGAGCAAGTTTTGTAACGAACTGGAGTTTAATTTAAATTAAGAAATAAAGTTGAGTTGTAAAGATTAGCAAAATGAAGCCCGGTGCAAAATATTTCTACATTTTTCCTTAGTATCGATTTTACTCAGCTCGCTAAATTGGGGCAAAGTACTCTGTGGCACCAGGGAGCGTATGAAGTATTTTAATTGTTTGGCCTCGAGTTAAAATCACTCATACGCACCGCGTTCCCTGAAGACAGATATACCGACCGGTTACTGCTTTCGTACGAACACAAAATAATTTTAATCGATTTCACGTTTTGATTTTGCTTCGCGTTTTGATTTTTGCGTCCATGATCATTTTCTCATATTATCCCACTCACATTTACCTCCCGACTTTAGATTCCGCCGCTATAGATATTGCAAAGTAAATGCGATTGTGCTTAAATTAAGCATATTAACGTTAAAGAATAACATCAACTAATATAGAACAGTAGGTCCCAGGTCAGTGGTGTGCCTTTACACTGAACAAAATTTGGCATGGAAACAGTAGATCTTCATTAAGCAGAGTCCATCGCAGACGTTTGTCTCTTCATGAGGAATGGTGGTGAAACAAACTGTCGCACAAGATATGTGAGAAAAGAACAAATGACAAGTTTCTCATAATGAAGCACTTTGTCAAATAGTAGCATACTTTTATGCCAGCAATTCTGGCCTTAAAAATCTGTAACGTGCCGGAACTTGCTAACGAGAATGTTGGAAATACTTGGACTATTTTGTACTAATTATTGCTACGATTTTCGTTGAAATATTTTATGTTTTTGTGTTGAAAGGTAATGATTTGGAAATTAATTATGTATTTGCTTTCATTTCCTAAGTTTTGTTTAAGGAAAACAAGGCAGTGCTTTCATCTTCCTGTATACACGGTAGCAGACAAGAGTATTTTGCAGCAATTCATGACAGCTTCATTACCAGTAGCAACCATTGGAACCTTTTAAAAATGACTAGATAGTTTCTTCTTTTAATAACGGCCACCCACTCCTTGCAAGATGAAGGAGAACAAGTTAAACGGGGACATGAACATAGACAGGCATGAACCCTTTAACGGTGCTACCGACTGCCTTTACTGGTGTTGATGCCCAAGCATGACATTGCTATAGCATGAAGCTACTGATAATGAAGCTATGATTTCTTCTCCCCCCCCCCCCACCCCTTTTGCCGTTTTAAGATGTTGTTGCCTAGATGAGTTAAAGGGTTGCGTAATGTTGTTGAAAAATATCAAAAATTAATTAGTCTTTGTAAATTTCCATGCGTTTATAGCGTAGCTGTTGCTCTGTGCTATCATTAATTTTCGAAGACCTTCAAGTCGTAGCGGCAACAGGATGTAGGCAGCACTATGCTGATGGGTGGTAAGAGTATACGTTTTTAGCATATCGCTCTTGTTCAGCTTAAGGTGTCTAACTCAAAATTTGCCAACGCTATCGCTTCTCCATCGTCAAAAGATAACAAAATCACACTTTCTATGTTTAAGGTGTGTAATTTCTACAGTTATTGGCCGCTACTGAACATTTTTTTTTTAATTTTGAGTTAGTACCTTTTTGTTGAACAAGTGCGATTTTAACAATACTTTAACTTATTAACCGGAGCAGCTTTATTGTGTAGAACGCTAATAATTAGAAAGTTCAATTTCAAATATTTTGATGTTTTTAAATAACTTTAAAATCTTTTCTGTTGCGAAGCGGAAAGATGCTGCGTTTTTTTCATACCCTCCATCACAAGGTGCAGTTTTTACTCACTTGTCAACGAGATGTAAGTGAATCCTTTTCAAACATTGCACTTGACACGTCTTAACTGGATTTGATGGTTCGTTGTACTAGGCCTTTAGGAAACCCCTGTAAACGGAACCTTATCGGTTCGTATTTTCAAATAAACCACACACAAAAAAACATCGTGATTTTGGTCGCATATTAAAACCAGCCGTGCTTAAATTTTGCCTTCTTGGCTGTAAGGGACCAAAAATAAACTCTGGCATAGCTGAATCACATTGTCCATGTTTTTGAATATTATACATACACGTCCTTACCGATTTGAGTGTTTTTCAATCTAGAAAACTCATATAACATCCCATTGTGGTAGAATTTCCCGTTTGGAGGCCCCCTTAGCTCCCCCTTAGATGTCACAAATCATAACATGCATTTCACGCAGGGAAAATGGATATTTTCGGTTCATGTTTTTATTTAAATTGCCTTAACATAAAAGTCCGCGAGTTGAGTTCCAGCCGCTCTAGAAGTCCGAGTGTGCTCAAATAAAATCCGAGTGTGCTCAAATAAAACAAAAAACCTGCGTTGAGCCATTTATAGTCATTCCTTCTGAAGCTGAATCAAATTGGTATATCAGTTGATATACACTTGGACCCCTCCGATTTGAAATCCAGCCGCTATACAAAATGCATTTTAAATTTCATCTCGCTTAACTGCAGCGTTGCGCGTTTAGCGCCAGCTATAACTTCCTCCGATGAAATTGTGCAATATCGGAATATGGTTTTATATAGCCCGAACGTTCGAACAGAGCGTGGGCAGCCCGACCGTGGCGGTCTTTTACATCTCCAGTCTCTTCAAACAGTTTTATGCATCGGTAGACGAACAAGCGGCTAATGCCTAGAGGCCGTAGCGTTTTGAAAACATTTTTTTTTATTTCAGACTTGAAAAGCGCCATTACAGCGATACGGTTCTCATTATCGGACCACTGCAAGATGAAACTTGAAACAATTTTAAAATCCCGTTACAGACTAACGCAATTGAGGTTAGCTTTAAAAACCCATATGACATTAACGAGGTATGTTCAGTTCTACTAATGAAATGGGTGTGTAACAGTATTTATATCACTACTTAGTATAATACTGTTGCCCTCTCAACTGATATAATACATTTTCAGCCATCAACGAACTAATTTCGGACAATGCTGTATTATAGCATTAATGCTCTTAAAAATGCTTTTTTAATACAAGAACCCCAAAATACATAAAATGCATCTAATTTGGCAATGCAATGGAATGTTTTCCCATTGCAAAAATAATCGAAATCCTGTTTTTGAATGATATTTTGCAGAACCTAGTTGAAAAGGTAAATTTTGATTTGTCGCGTTTTGCAAAAATTTAGCTATGTTAAGTAGCTTTCGCTGTACTTCCCTTCAACTTTTTTTAATCTATTAATTCTTTTGAAAGTCTCACATGGCACTCCACTTATACTCCCTTCAATAAAATCGTACGAAATCCATAAAAGTCATAATAGCTAAATGAAGATATAAATCTTCACAACATCCATTCAAAACTCCATCAAAACTTAAATGGCAATAAAAAGGGAAAAAAAATTAACTGCTCTATCACTTGAACGCAAAATTTGGCCATTATCGGGAACATTTGCCCCCTTTTGTTTTGATTTTTTTTACCACCAGTTAAGACAGCCCACCGAACTCTGTGCATTTTCCCAATGGCCCACATCGACAAGTGTTTGTGCCACAACCGGAGAAATATGGCGAAGAGGCTCAATTTTATGTGATGGAACGTTATTTCCTAAAACTTTCTTTTTATTGTTTTTTTTTTATTTTTCGAAAAGGCGATAGGCAAGAAAGGAGGTACAAAAGACGCCGCCCGGCCAACCAGAAAGTGAAAGAAAGCCGAAGTTTGATGTTGATGTGTTTAACTCGACAAATAAAAAAAAGTACGAAAACGATGCTGGGAAAACTTTTTAATTATGCATTTATCGTATATCGATAATCGGGATATTATTGAAAATGTATCGTATCGTGAGTAGCCAACAAAACGTGCCGATGACTATCGTTTGCCTCTGGAGATGGAGGATGGCGGCGGTGGCCGGATGGCCTTAATAAAATGAGTTTAAAAATGCCTTTTGTAACACATTCATTGTGGCCATGTTTTCGTTGGCTGGCTTTTTTGAATTTATATTTGGAATTTAGGATAACAGCAGTTGGTGATGATAACGGCTGGATATCTTTGTGTATTCATAAATGGTGCCTTTTGTTCACAAGTTTATGGCCTCCAAATGACTGTTTTTCTGTTTATATTTTTCGATTTTATTTCTTTTATGGCTTCCTTAAAAAAAATGTTAGATTTTTTCCCCCTCGATTATTATTGTGCCACTGTTTTATTAATAGAAAAACTTTGGATTTCCTGCTCTCGATGTAGCCCCTGCTGCGGTGTCTTTGCTGCCGAGTGGGAGCTGTAAAAAGTATTAAAAACGCCAGAGTGTACAGAAATCGGCGTAAAACAAATACATGGCATAGACTTTGACATAGCACCAAAAAATATAAAAAACAAACATATCAACAACATCAACTGTAGAGAAAGTTTTTCTATCTTTTTAATGAAATTTGTTATTTTGTCCGTAACATTTCAACGGATGTATTGTCGGCTGTTTTATTTCGTTTTTGTTTTTTTTTTGTGTATTTTTTAATAAAATCACGTTAAAATTAAAAAGTTTTAAAACTGGTGTGGGAAAACGAAAGCATTTTTTCCACAAAGTCTATTTGGAATTTACAAATATTTTCGTATAAAAAATGACTGTTTGATATTTATTAAATTGAGAAATTTTTAAATTTATGACACGTCTGAATGGCGCATTTATGGCACAATGAGCGACGGACCAAACAAAGACTTATAGTTCAATGAATGAAAGTAAGAACCAGCAAATGAAATATAAACAGCAAGTGAGAGAAGCTTAAGCGGGTACTACTGTTAGATACCCTACACCACTCTACTATGCGGAATATTCCGCTCGTCTGGCTCAAGGTCGTACTTCATATAAGGGTTCTTAAAGGGAAGGGATACTACTATTTGCGCTCATAGAAAAAATAGACCGATATGGTCCAAATAAAAACATAGACCGATATGATCCAATCTCAAGACAAATAGATAAATGTCGCACTTAACTACTTATGCTTCATTTCAACTACATCACATATGAAATTTTTCCAATACTGCAGCACGACTTTAAATTGAAGAAGTCATGTGCAAGGGGCCTATATCAAAAGACAGTTCAATATGGTCGAGCTTTGGTAGGAATGGATAGAAGTTGTTCATAAACTACTAGGCTAGATTTAAGCACAATCTGTTTCTTTTAGAGCGTCTGAACCTCAGCTTGGCAGAACCTTTATGAGGGGCTATTCAAAAACTCTAACAGGCCTCTTGCAACAATCAATTTCATTTTAAAATACATTAATTCTAAATAATAGGAGTGCGTTATTTATCAAATAAAGAAAATGCTTTAAAAAATACGTAAGTGTTTCACTTATTTAAAACTGTCCTACAACTCCACAGCAGCTTGTTAATTTATACGAGGGCTGCGATATATATTTCAGACCTTATAATGAAAATGCAAATATTTATCATCAAAAATGGTATTATTGTTTTTCAAAGTATTCTTCAGTTAATTTATACACCTTTGTATGCGCCCAAACCAATTGTCGAACCACTTTTTCCACTACGATTGAGACACCTCCAAAACATGATTTTTGAACGCTTCAACAGCATCTTCTAGCGACGAAAATCGTTGACCACGCGTTTGTTTCTTGATGTGGGGGAATAAAAAGAAGTCATTAGGTGCCAAGTCAGAGCTTTACGGCGGTTGGCCCATCAATTCGACGTTTTGGCCGGTAAGAAAGGCGCTGGTTTGAGCCGATGTGTGAGAGCTCGCATTGTCATGGTGCACAATAATTCGTCTTCTCTTGTTCGTTTTTCGAATTTCTCCCAAGACTTCAGGCAAACAAATTGTGGTGTACCAGTCAGAATTGGCCGTCCTATGTTGCTCAAGCGGAGCAGTCGCCACATGACCAGTTTTGCCGAAAAAACTGGCGACCATTTGCTTCGAAGTGCTTCTTCCACGAACAACTTGCATTGGATTTGGCTCGTCTTCGAAGACCCACACGGTCGATTGATGTTTTGTTTCGGGCTCATATGCATAGATCCATGATTCGTTACCTGTGACGATCTCATAAAAGTCTTTTGAAGCACCGCGATCGTATTTTTTTAAAATTTCTTTGCACCAATCGACACGAGCCTTTTTTGAGCGATTGCTACCTTTTTTTACGGCCAGGTGTTCATACAATATAGAATGTATGCGTTGCTCAAGCGGATCAGTCGCTAATGACCAGTTTTGCCGAAGAAACAGGCGACCATTTGCTTCGAAGTGCTTCTTCCACAAAAAACTTTCTTTGGATTTGGCTCGTCTTCGAAGACCCACACGGTCGATTGCTGTTTTGTTTCGGGCTCATATGCATAGATCCATGATTCGTTACCTGTGACGATCTCATAAAAATCTTTTGAAGCACTGCGATCGTATTTTTTAAAATTTCTTTGCACCAATCGACACGAGCCTTTTTTTGAGCGATTGTCAAATTGTGCGGGATCCAACGAGAACAAACCTTTTTTACGGCTAGGTGTTGCAATATCGATTGTATAATAGTGGAAGAAATGCCCAAGGATGCCTCTATCTCACGGTATGTCACATGACGATCTTGCATTAGCAGTTCACGCACGGCATCAATGTTCTCTGGCACAGCGGCCGTTTATGGACGACCTTCGTCTTTAAGCGAGCGTTGGCCACGATTGAGTTCAATTAACCAATTTTTTTGCAGTGCTATAGGATGGAGCTTCATCGCCATACAAAGATTTAAGTTCATTGATGCACTCTTGTCGTGATAATCCACGTCGAAAGTTATAAAATATTATCGCACGAAAATGTTCACGAGTTAATTCCATTTTTTCGCCAAATTGATTTTTTCAAGTCAAAACGTTCTGGCTAAAAATGTCAAACTTTCCAATGGAAACGTCAGATGGAGCCAGACAACACTCAGTGTTGCCTAGACCAGAAATATATACAGCAACCCTCGTAGATAAAAAGTATTAAAGGTTGTTTTTTATAGACGTGTGGTTTTCAATCTAATCTCACTTTTTTCGGAGTTGGTCTTTTGCCTTTGTTTGGTGAGCCATTTCATAACGAATAGACCTACTCCGCGGAACAACGTTTGAAATCGTGTTGAATGGGCCCAAAACGAGATGGCCACCGATCCTGATTTTATCAAGCAAATTTTGTTTAGCGATGTAGCCCACTTTTAGTTGAATGGTTATGAAGTATTTGGAGATTACAAACATAAAACGAATAGTATTTTCTATTATTTGTGTAATAGATGGCATAGTACTTATGTCAATGTTAAAGTAAAGAGAAAACAAATGAAATTTAAAAAATGTTCAATTTTTGCGGCTACTAAGCGCTACCAAAACGGTTGAGGAATCATTCCTTAGGAAGTTCATATGTTCTAGTAGATTGTTTAATGGATCTTAGATACATTTTTGTAGCTGATTGTTTTCCTGAATTTAGAACGGTTTGCTACCTAGGGACCTGAGGGGGAGAAAAGGTAAAAAATCTATTTTTTTAAAGTTTTTTTTTGCGATTTTGGCCTTAAAGATAATATTTTTTCTTTCTTTTCTTTTTGTACTTTATGACAAGATCTTTAACTTTGCCACAGAGAGTAAATACAAATTTCGAATGGTTTGCAAGATATGAGCCTACAAAAATATCAATTTCTTAGCAAAAATGACACCGAGGCACCAAAAAAAGTACATGACTTTGGGCAAAACTGGAAGACATGGGTCTTTTTTTGGTCTTTTATCAGGTAGTGATGTCCGTCTGTGGCTATATTTTGTTCATGGTGCACTGTGTAATCTACAGTTATACGTGTCTATAGAAACTTATTAAAGAAGATTAATTAAACTAAAGAGGGATTCAAGAATAACCCATTTAATCATGAAGTCATTCTCTAGAAAATGCAGTAGCCGTGTAGGTTAGTGCGTCGAAAACTATTATCGTACAGGGCTACTGATTGGAGATAAAGTACCCTGTTTTTTATATTACATGAAATGTTGTAAAAGTATATTAAAAGTATATTAAACGTTGAACAGGGATTAAACCGGCTCAAGACCTCTTGCTTCTATATTTAAATAGAAGACAAGTTTTTAACAAAATGGCAGGGTGACATTGATTTTCGTGGCTGCACACTACTTTTATCATGATTTCGGGTCCGTGACAACCCTCTTCAGAAAGCCTTGCTGCAATTGTTGAAAGTAAAACCGAACTCTATAAGGCCAGGCTCTCCCCAAACGAATGAGAACTACTGTTGTAAAATGTACTTTTCAAGTTTTCTTCACACAATTGCCCACGAAAATAAAGGGTGTTTTTTATTGGGGTATAGAACTTTAAGTTGGCATCACTTTTTTAACTGGCGGCCATTTTGTCAGCTGTCATGTGATTAATATTTAGTTTGGTTTGCCATTTCATCATGAACAGGTTGACAAAAGAACAACGCTTGCAAAATGGGCCGAAAATGAGATTCATCTCGATGCTGATTTTCATCACAAAATGTTGTTCAGTGATGAGGCTCATTTTTGGTTGAATGGCTACGTCAACAAGCAAAATTGCCGCATTTGGAGTGAAGAGAATCCACATGAGACGTCATTACATCCACAAAAACTGACTGTTTGGTGTGCTCTATGGGCTGGTGGAGTCATTGGGCCATACTTCTTCCGAAATAATGCTGGAGAGTCAGTTACCGTTAATGGAGACCGGTATAGAGCCATGATAACCGACTATTTTGTTCCCTAATTGGATGGCATGAATGTGGATGAGTTGTGGTTCCAACAAGACGGCGCTACATGCCACACAGCGCACGTCACAATCGAATTATTGAAGGAAACATTCGATGAGCGCATAATTTCGTGGAATGGACCTGTCAATTGGCCACCAAGATCGTGTGATTTGACACCATTGGATTATTTTCTTTGGGGATATGTGAAGTCGCTCGTCTACGCCAACAAACCAGAAACGTTAGGGGACTTGGAAGCCAACATTCGTGGCGTTATTGCCAACATACGGCCCCATATGCTCGAAAAAGTGGTTGAAAATTGGACCTGTAGAATTGGCTTTATTCGAGCCAGCCGCGGCGGCCACATGCCCGAAATCATATTTAAACATTAATGGCATAAAATTATCCTTCCAATAAAGCCAAATTGATGGACATTAAAACGATTTTCTTGTGTTTTATTTCAATTCGAAGTTCTATACCTCAATAAAAAAAACACCCTTTACAACTCACTCTTGCCACCTCTAAACGTTGTTTAGGCCTTTTAAACAAGGTCATCTACCCAGGCGGCCATAATCTCCCTAAACATTGCGCCTTCCATTATATCAAGTAAAGGAACTCGGTTGTACATTTCGGCTTACAACTTGACACTTAATGGCTTCCGATTACAAACACGCTTCGCCTACATTTTATTATTAATTAATTAAGCGTTAATGGAGCACGTGAAACATAATGTTTTTTTGCTTTGCATTTCAGTTTTGCTGTTATAATCGTTATTATAGGATAATAACTATAATACGTCGATTTAAAGATAATTAAAATATTTTAATGGCTTATAATTTGCATCGTAATTATACAATTATGAGACTAAGTAAAAATACAGAAACGACAAAAAAATGCCAGAAAATAACAAAGTTACAGAAAAACTCTTGATAAATCAAAAATTTAAATGGACATATTTTTAACACTTTAAAATTTGAATTTCAGTAGAAATTATCTTGACTACCTAATTATGCCTAAACAGTAGCTACACAAAAGAGAAAACACCTCTAGTTCGGGGAAACTAACATTTTGAATTTTCACCTTGAAGCCTGATTGTATACCCCTACCGTTGTATGGAGAGTGTAATGAATTTGTTTTTCCGTTTGCAACACCTTGAAACAATAATCGGAGGCTATTCCTCACAGTCGCGTAAATTCTAAGACGATCTAGCTATGGATGCTAGGAACTAATCTAGGAACCTGATGGTGGCTTATATGGCCATAAGCTGTTTAATACATCAGAATCACTCCAGAGGGAAAAAAGTTTCCCTTTAAAAGCCTAAAGGTACTTTGTGAAAATGTGCAATTTGGAGTATTTTTTCAACATATCAAACCATATGTTACACGCAGAGAAAAAACATGGTTACAACATGGTCACGGCAATAATAATATGGTCTCCACAACAAAAGTATGTTCGTCGCAACCATAGCATTGTTAACTGAATTTATTTTTGACAATAGTATAATTGCTGCAATATTAGTATTGTTGAAATGTAACAATAGTATTATTGCCAAATTTAAAAATGAAAATATGGTTATAGCAACAATATAAATATGGTTGGAGCGACAAAAGTATTGTGTTTTGCGTTTTATATTAACAATGATATGGTTACGGCAATCATACTGTAGGATTGTAATTTTTCTTCATTTAAATTTGCGTTTAACAAAGAACAAATGTTATTGGTACGGATCTAATGCAATAATAGTACTTTTTTATCGAAATTAAAAATTTTTAAAAAAGCTGCTTTGGCTTTGTTCAACTGAAATATTTTTAATAAAAACGCTTACGTTTATTTAAACTAGTTTTTCTAATGTGAAGTAAATCACTCTAATTATTTTGAATCTAATGTATTTTTGAATAATTTTCATTGTTGACAACTTAAACCAATTTTAATATTGTCGACAACACAAACAAATTATATTTAATAATATTGGGGATCATAGTTTAATTGTGTGTGATCATACTATGGTTGTTGGGATCATAACATGGTTGCGTGTGAATCATACTAAGGTTGTGAGGACCATACTTTGGTTTTATATGAATCATACTATGGTTGTGAGGATCATACTATGGTTGTGAAGATCATAGTATGATTGAGTGTGAATCATACTATGGTTGAGGGGATCATAGTATGGTTATGTGTGCATCATACTATTGTTGTGAGGATCAAAGTATGGTTGTATTTAAATCATACTATTGTTGTGAGGACCATAATATTGTTGTAGCACAACCATATACCCAACAATAGTATTATCCTCTTCGAATATTGTCATCACAACCATAATTTTTTCTGGGTGCATGTCACTTGTGGTCAACAACAACAAACCACTGTTGTAACCGTCAATATGTTAATCGTAATTTCTGCCTCATCTTTAGGAAATCCGTGTTAGTGAGCACGGCGTAGCCAAAGTTTTTTTTTTTAATTATTTTTCTTTTTCTTTGGAGGAGCACAAAACCTCATTAAGCCTACCACACGAGCAAACTGCGAAAAACCTCAACAAAACTAAATATAATTTTTCTTTTATTTCCTTTTTGCAGAAATTAAGACATGTTCGCCGGAAGAATTTACGTGTAAAACAGGCGAGGGCGAGTGTATACCCTTGGCCTGGATGTGTGATCAGAGTAAAGATTGTTCGGATGGTTCCGATGAGGCTTCATGCAGTAAGAGAAAATTCTAACAATTTTTTAAAAATTATTTTTCAAATCACATATTAAAGTACACCACCTTATGTTTGGTACTTTTCCTCTATTGCACAAAATGTTGTTTCTGGTTTTTGTTTTCTAGTAATCTGAAATATTAGCTGTCGTTTGTATTTAAACGTTTTTTTTACTTTTTACACTTGCTTTGGATCATTTTAGACACTTTTGCTTTTGTAGGCCTGTGTATGTCACTCTAATACACGCATATTTTCTTTACACACACACACGTACGTACATGTAGCAACATGCACAGTATTCTAAGTTGATGCACTTTTTACACGGCGTAATTATTCGTACACAAGTGTTTGCTTTTTTTACACCCCATTTGTTAATTTTACAAAAATGTCATGGTTTTGGTAATATTTGTCTTATTATATTCTTACTACTTACTGGTGACGGTCTTATATAAATGTTTAGTTTTATAAATGTTTTTTTATTATTTTCTTTTATTTTTAATATTATATTATGACTAATATGTTTAGGGGATTCTCTGCAAAGCACATCATAACACAATAATGTTTCTTCTGTCCTCTTGTGTGGACTCGCACTTTGTAAAAAACAGTTGGGGCCATTGGCTTCCCGATTTTCACCTGCCGAAGCGTTAGTTTTTCTTGTTAGCATAGCCGCCGAAAAGAATACACTCTTTGTCAGAAAATTTGATAATATGTGGAAAATCTTTCTTCATTTTGAACAGCTCTTCGGCCTCTAAAGCGGAAGTTCGTGTGCGTTAATTGTATCCTGAAATTGAATAATGCGAGGTCTATGGCCAACGTTAGCCTTTTGGGTAAATTTTGTACTCAGCCATGGCGGGCACACTCGATCAAATTTGCTAAAATTTGAGGGCTTGCATTTGGTATTGATAACTTCTATGCACAATTAAAATCCAAAACGTAATACAATGGATAGCGCGTGAATGCTATAAGCTAGCATGCCACTCTCACGAACTTTTTGCCCAAACTTGCGCACAGCGTATGCGGGCCAGTGGTTGCCTAATTTCGGTCAAAAATTCTTCTCAATAAACGCTACGTATCATCCAGTTTGGAAATGGTTTGCATTATTTTCCTTAGCGTTAAGATGTTCAAGTGTAGCCAGCATGTAGGATACTTCCATTCTGTTAAGATTTCAAGCGAGAAATATCAATAATTCAAGGCCTTCGGGATCACCTCTAACATAGAAATTAAAGTTCTGAAAATTAACTTGTACTCGTATCTCTGTATAATCTAAAATATGTTATTCTTGCTAAGGATCTCTTTTACATTTGTATGTTTATATATTTTAGTGATTTGTTGTTTCAAAGTATTTTTGCGAGTATAAAAATATATTAAATGGTGCTGGGTTTTTATCTTTTTTATGTTTGTGTTAACATTTCGATTGTTTCGTTTGAAATCCTTAGAAATTTCCTAAGCCCATAACGTATGTAAAAACTAACAGCCAATTAACACTAAAAGTATGCCTGGTATTCGTATTTTAACTAATTTTCGAAACTTGGCTCTTGAAACATTTTTAACATTTTGTCCAATTTTCTTTCTTCATTTGTCAACCACAAGATGAAACATGCCGTTCGGATGAATTTACCTGCGGCAATGGTCGCTGTATACAGAAACGTTGGATATGCGATCATGACGATGATTGCGGTGATGGCTCCGACGAGAAGAACTGCGCCAAAGTGCCATGTGCTGCCCATGAGTTCACCTGTTCGAATGGTGCCTGCATCCACAAGAAATGGAAATGTGATGGTGATCCAGATTGTTACGATAGCTCCGATGAAGTGGTAAGTTCTGTAGTTGTATAAAGACAAAGGACAAAACTTGACTGTTCTTACATTCTCACATGTGAGAGATTTCCTATGGGTGGTCGGTCCATTACTGATAAGTTGTCTTCTTTCGAATTTTCATCATATTTACTTGGCACCATAACAGACAATGCCAGTTGATACATGAAAAATCCATTTATGTTTTTTTGTTGTTTCCTCTCGCTCTCTCTGTCTCTTTGGCCCTCCTCCTGCTTACAGAACCCCATCGTTCCATTGCTTATGAATTTTAGCAGTTTTCTTTTGTGAAATTTTACTATTTCTTTTGTGTAACTAAATTTTCATTTATGCCCTACTTTTCCATTCAAACCTACGGACACAATGCCATAATTTCGAAAACAGAAAATTTAGAATGTGGTATGAATCTATGCTTGTTCTATGTGTTACGTATGAGGCAGGGTGGGGCAGATAAGGAATATTGCATGCTAAGGACGATACAAAACAAACATGTTTACTGAATTTCCCATGATCATTCATGAAGGAATTCTTTAAATGGTATAACTGGGTTGGGTATAGCTTAAATTGGCAAATAAAAGCTTATGTTCGGTAACGTTAACAGATTTTGCGAAAATCAAACAGGTAAAAACGTCATTAAGTTCGAGCAGGCCGAGCCTTATTTAGCCTCCAACCTTCCTACGCAAGTAAAGCGCTTAAAAAAGATCCGTTTCTTGGGCCCTTAAGCTCAGCCGAATTACATTGGGATTGGTGTCGAAATTTGCTTTATATTCAATACCAAATGTCCTGTTTTGGCCAAGCCACATTCTTTCAAACTAAAAGTAACCATTCCACAAAAATTATGATTTTTCAGCCGAATAATCTAAAAAGTGTTCTGTATAACAGGTATCCTTACTGCCTTGGAGGGAAACTCTTTCCCCCCTGCGTCGATTTTGCCATTTACAATCCCAAATAGCTGGTGACCATTAGACACTATCATGCAATATTTTAGGATCCTAGGTTTCACCAAGCTCACTGACTGAAAAACATGGCTAGCCAAATAACTTTTGCCGTCCACAAAAAATATGATACGAAGGCGACCGCAAAACTAACTGGCCTGGCACATTTTCTGTTTTACTAGCAACTTTTTGTTTTTGGTTTTTAAAAGCAATCTTTTATAAGCCATCTGTCAAAATTTCCGAAATATTTATAATTATTTTCTATGTTACAGGTGATTAAAGTAAACAAGTTTTATATTTTTTGAAAAATGGAAAATAAAGAGTTTCGTGCGGTAATTAAACACTTTTATATGAAAGGTTACACGCCACAACTAATCAAAGATGAATTGGATTCTGTTCATGGTGATAATTCACCACCATACTCCACCGTGAAATCCTGGGTTCAACAATTTAAAATGGGTCGTTCAAGTACGGAAGATGAACAACGCTCTGGAAGACCGAAAACTGCTACTACTATTGAAGACATTAGAAAAATATTTAATGAAGTGACTAAAGATAGACGAATAAAGCTCAGAGAACTTGCTGATATTGTTAAAATACACGAAAGACAAGTTTGGAGTATTTTACATGATGAACTCCACATGAAAAAGCTATCCGCAAGTAGGGTGCCGCGTTTGTTGACTTTGCCCCAAAAAATCGTCCGTTGGACCAATTCCGAGGAGCTTTTAGCGATTTATCAGCGTAATCCATTAGAGTTCTTAAGCCGATTCATAACTTTTGATGAAACATGGATCCATCACTACATCCCAGAATGCAAAGAACAGTCAAAACAATGGATAGAAGCTGGTAAAAGTGGTCCCAAGAAGGCGAAAACTGTTAAGTCAGCAGGAAAAGTAATGGCCACAGTATTTTGGGATGCAAGGGGTATAATATTTATTGATTATCTTGAGAAAGGGAAAACTATAAATAGTGAATATTATTGTGCATTATTGGATCGGTTGAGTGAAGAAATCTAGATAAACCGACCGCATTTAGAGAAAAAAAAGTTCTTTTTCATCAAGATAATGCTCCTTCACACACTGCATTTTTAACTCAACAACAAAAACTGGCCGAATTACGATTTGAAATTACTCCGCATCCACCATATAGTCAAGATTTAGCTCCTTCTGATTATTTATTGTTTCCAAGTTTAAAAAAAATTCTCGGTGGCAAAAAATTTTCGCCCAATAGCGAGGTTATTGCTGAAACTGAGGCATATTTTGAAGGTCTTAAAAAATCTTATTTTTCGGATGGAATTAAAAAACTTGAAAAACGTTTGATGAAGTGTATTGAGTTGAAAGGAGATTATGTTGAAAAATAAATAATAGTAATTCCAAAAAAAAACGGTTCTTTTTATGTTAGGCCAGTTACTTTTGCGGTCGCCCTCGTATGTTAAGTAAATATTAAAAAAAAATATTTTTTTTCTGCAGTACACTCAGAGAAAATATATGGTTACTATGTGGTCACGGTTAATAATAATATGTTCTTCTCAATAACAGTATATTCGTCGCAACCGAATTGTTTTTTTTTAATTTAATTATGACTACAGTAAAGGGTGGTGGAATTCTATCCACGATCATCCACTGTTGCCATTTCTTGCCACCATTCTGACCATTGACGACGCTTGAAATAGTCAAGAGGCTTTAGTTGATGAGTCAATTGCACCTTGTAAGCGTGTAAATGCAAGTCTGTATGCATAATGTTCATCGACGACGAGCATGAGAGGTGCAATTGTTGAGCACGACGACGACTTGAGTTGGACGGCGCTTCAGCCACACTATCGCGAACAGCAGCAATATTTTCTGCAGTACGAGCACGCACTGGTGTTTTCACATCTCCTACATACCCGGTTTGCCCATTGTACGCACATTTGGACGATTTTTCCGATTGTACGCACATTTTGGACCATTACATTGACCAAAAAAATCACGAAGTGCATTTTGATTTGAACGCCCATTTTCATAATAAGCCTGAATAACTGTAACGCGTTGCTCGCTTGCGTATCTTTCCATGGTTCAAATTAAGTTAGTCTGAAATGGAGAAATATCAAATAGATGTGGTTCACATTCAACATTGGCCGTTTAAATTTAACCACCATTTATGATTGCCGCAATAATAATATTGTTGATATGTAATAATAGAATTACGGGCAAATAAAAAAATGAAAATATAGTTGGTGCGGCAAAAGTATTGTTTTTTTTTTTGATTTTATGTTAAGATTACGGCAATCATATTGTATGATTGTAATTTTTCTTCATTTGAATATGCTTTTTCGAACAACGTTATTGTTGCGGATCTACTGCAATAATAGTACTTTTTCTATGGAAGTTAAAATTTTTCGAACAAACTGCTTTTGCTCTGTTTAACTGAAATATTTTGAAAAAAAACGCTTACGTTTTTAAAACTGATTTGTTCTTCTGGTAAATAAATCACTTCTATAATTTTGAATTTAATTTTTGACGATCAATAATATATATGTGACAGCGCATAGAGAAAGGGACCCTAGGGTAAAAAAATCAATTTTCATTTTTTTCTTCTTTTTTCGATGTGGACAACATCTGAGCATCGAATGAGACCGATCCCATGCCCCAAAGTGTTCCCTCCCAGAGATATGCTCGTTTTATGAAAGTGAAGTCTACGATTCCAAGCGCAAATAGAAAGGGACCTAATCTTTAAAATGGCTCTCCTGAACAAAACTGGTTTTTAACCTTAGGTCCCTTTCTATTTTGCGCGTCACATATACTTAATAGGGTCTACCAACTCTTAATAGGGTCAGTGCTACTCTTCTACTTTTATACCACCCCACCCCCACCTTTATAAAATAGGCACGAATCTCCTCCTTCGTTAGGCACCAATTTAAACATCGTACGATAAACAAAAGAATTTTCAAATTTATTTTCAAAAATTAATCTTTTGACTGCTATCGTTCTTTCAACACATAAACGGACGGACAAGGCAAAATCGTCTTAGAATAAGGCACGTACTCGTTTGTACTTTGTTGGAATTTCCGATCAATAATTCGAGGTGTTGCAAACGGAATAAAAAAATTAGTATAGTGAAGGATCCAACAATTATTTAGTGTGCATATTTTTGTTTTATAGAACTGGGTACATACGAGTATTCTGAATATTTATGGAACATAATTCCATTTATGTGGCTGTCAACGCAATTTTTTTTATTACAAGCCCTGGAAGTCATCTAAAAATGATTAAATCGAAATTCGCCTTCAGGGCCTAAATCGGTTCTTAATGGACATTCATTGACATTACTGAGGTGACGAATCGACAATACCAAACATGACGCGTGGGTTGTGTTATTGTGTAAAATGGCGCACCATCCTGCTGAAACTAAATGTCACTCAGGTCCATAATTTCAATCTTCCCTGCCCGTCCTCTGTAATGCTTACCATAAACTGGAATTTCATGTCTAACAATTTCCCTAAGGAAAATGGACCAATGACTCCACCGCTCCAAAATCCGCACTGGTCTGTAACTTTTTGAGCTTGCATCGGCTTCCCCACAGTTATTTTAGGTTTTCCGATTGAAGACGGATTGTCTTTAATAAGGCCTTGTGACAGAATAATTCGAGGTGTATTTGCATAATTCTCATAATTATGGTGCGTGACATTTTAAGCTATTGCAATTGATAATGGGTCGGTATTCTTGGGCTCCCGGCTCCATTCTCCTCATTCACGATTTTTTTGCTCAAAGTTGTTTACAGCAGTTGCACGAGCAACTTCTTTTCAGTAAACTTACAGTTCGGGTTACACACCATTGACATTAGCAATATGTCTGCATTAGATCCGACGTTGTTCAACCGTAAGGCAATTTATTTTGTTCTAACGAGACAGGCGACTGACTTTTTGTCAAGATCATGGGCGGGATGTAGCTATCAATGTCGAAATAACTTATGATTCAAAAATATAGCAGTACATGGTCCGCCTGGTATATTTCTCCGCCTTTTCCTCTGCAGCATTCACACTTCCCTATTTTCGAATTCTCTGTGGTAACTCCATAACTCATTAATGTTCACTTCCGTTTTTTAAGAGCAATTTCCCATACCTTCTTCTCTGTCGGTAGTAATGCTACTTTTTTTGACCGACCCTCGTCTTTTTGTAGATATTGTGTGTATTTGAATTTAAACCCAAATATATTATGACCGCAAAACCATGAAATTCAGCTTGGAATGCAGTACTGACCGCGTAGTCTGTTGGCTATTCCGAGTCAGCGTTAATACACTGTCATTCCTGTAGCAAAAGGAACTTTGGTCGAGTGGATACTAGTGGAGCAGTTCTAGTCTTAATGGATGTGTGGGAGTGGGGAGAGGTTGAGCAAAATAAAATATTTCTAGCAAGCGCCAGTACACGTAACATTTGATTCGGGTGTGGGTAGAGTACAACCCAGCGCTGAACTACGAGTACATACTGTCCGTGCCGCCAGTGACAGCGTAAGACCCTGCCAATAAATAATCCTTATGTTAGGTGGACTTCTAGATAGAGATGTTGAGCCACAAAAAAATGCTATCTGATCAAGGTATTTTGTGTGCGAGCTACCAGAAGGGGCGTGACCAGGAATCCAACTATTTGTCAGCAAATTAAATGTCTAACTCTGTTGTTAAGGATTTGAACAGAATCGTATTAGGAGCATATACGATTTTACAAGAATACAAAAAGTTGGCGGAATGGTACACTTGCATGGAAGATACCAGAATGGGGCTCAAGCACTTTTTATATGCAAGTAAAAATCCGTTAGTAAAATATTGCGGTGTATTGCAATTTAAACAATTTTCACGCACTATTTAAAAAGTTTTGTACGTCTGACTCTTATTTCACGCAACTATCAAAATTTGCTTTAAATACAGCAGTTTTGCCCATTTTTACCATACGGTTAATTTTTGGGCCACATAAGCCTGCAGGAAGTATGGCCTTTTTGAGTTGTTAAGTGCTTTCCTACTAACATTACCTGTTTATACTATATTGGTCCAAAAAATTTAACCTTTTCCAAAGGTACCTTTAGTCGTTTAATAGAATTTTTTTCCCTTCTGTCTAATTTTGGTCCATTTACAATCTCAAGGAGCGTATTACCAACCATAAGCCATCAGGAGAATAGGTTTATTCGTTTGGCCACTAAAGTGCTTTGAACAGATACCCTAATGGAAGGATATGGCTAGATCGTTTTAGAACTTTACGATATATGAAAGTTTCAAACAAAATGGCAAATAATTTACGTATTTACACTGCATCCTTTGAAGGCACTCGAATGCGAAGTGAATATATTTTAAAATTTGTTTATCTTAAATTACAAATTTTACGTAAATTCACCAATATTTGCAATAAAACTTTTATTTTATCAAAAGGTCCTCAACTCGGTATGGAATTTATAAAGTAGCCACATAAAACCGTGCACCGATATTTTTCAATGTGTCCAAAGTGGTTTGAGTCAGTGTTTTTTTTATTTCGATCGATCCAAATTCGCTTTATGGCTTCTAGAGTGCCAAGACTTCAAAGCAAATAGGGTTTAGTCTAAATACTGATATGAAATATTTAGCGCTGGTCTGCACAGTGTGCAAGATTTTGTCCAAATCGTTAGACACTTTTAACCTGTAGTAAGGCAATGTCATAATGTGTGATCAATCTAGAGGTATTTTTTTAATAGGTATTGTTTGTCATTTCATAATGGAAATACTTACACCGCGAAAGCCACGTTTTGGTGCGGTTACTGGGCTGGCGGAATTATCGGTCCATATTTTTTCAAAAATGATGATGGCCAGAACGTAACCGTGAATGGTGCTCGCTATTGCGCCACTGCAGCCCGTAATCTTGACAACATTTGCTTTCAACAGAACGGTGCCACTTGCCATACAGCTGTTCAAACAATGGATCTATTGAGAGGTCTGTTCGAAGAGCAGCTAATTTCACGTTCTGGGCAGGTGAGTTGGTGATATCACACCTTTAGACATTTTTCTTTGGGGATACGTAAAGTGCAAAGTCTATGCTGACAAACCAGCAACATTACGCGTGTCATAAAAGCCATACCGGTCGAAATGCTCAAACGAGTCATCCAAAATTGGACCCTCAGAATGGAAACCCAGAGGTAGTGGCGGCCAACATTTGAAGGAAATTATATTCAAAAAATAAATGTCATAAAATGTCCTTTCAAATTACTAATAAAGATTTCAAATGTCTATTGTATTTGAAAAGATAGCCTTCTATAAGGTCCCATATGAGAAGGCCTTTCATATTGGCCCACTGTATGCTCTAGAATATAGTCCAAATCCCGCACGGACTTCTAGTTTAATAACTAGAATTCTTAATGACTTTTAATATTGAGAGAATTATGTATTTAAGTACGGCTACAGTTTCGTCCTTATTAAGGCACTATTCAAGAGTTTTCAAATTCCAGCACTGGTCTAGACTCTAACATTCAACTGCAGAGAATGCTTGATATTGGCACCCATACAAAGGGAATGGTTTTTGCCAGTTTTCAATCGGTATGCCTTGGTCAGTTTGGGATTGTGTTGGTGTGTGAGTATCCTACGAATGTGGAAACACGACGTTTTCTTTTGCAGAATCACTGTGTGCGCACTTCCTTTCTACTATTGGGAATGGTCAGGCCACCATCGCCTCTGCCAGAGTATGCAACGCCAGTTGCATTGACTATATATATTTTTTTGTGGTTTTCCTACACAAACGACCATAAAAAGGGCAAATTTGTTTAAGACAGTGAAAGGAACAACGGCCAAATGGCTATTTGATCAAGAGCATATCATTTGTTCTTCGGAGGGAGTGGTAGAAAATCTTTACAATTTCGCAAAGCCAGTGTTATTTTCAATTTTTTGTGCCCTTAGTACACAGCCAGCAACAGCGTAGCCATACGGAGAAAAATAAACGATGCTGTTTTCGATACTTTTTTTTTCAATTAATTGAATTGTATTATAAAATTTATTACCCGTATAATGGCCAGATACACGCAGAAACCAACTATGGAGCGCATATAGACGCTCAGCGAAAGTATGCCAATAATTTTTGTAATTAAAACTTTGGCAAGGTGTGCTCAAAACATTAAACGAATAAATCAAGGTTGAATAATGACAGGTTTACAGAAATGGCAGTTTCCCGCGGCGCAAAACTCTGCCGAAATAAACGGTAAAGTTTAAATAGTAACTTTTAATTGTATTCAAACCGAACTAGGGGAATTTGCTGAATCATGAGGTAAATTTACCCTTCCCTCGATGTTCCCCCAAAACTAGAAACATCTGCAGAAACTCAACCACTGGTACCGACACTAACAATGTTATCAATGAAATCTAATTTGTAAAAATTTCCCCATTTTGTCGTAAATTTTTAAAGATTCTGTAAAAAAAATGTACGATTATGATTAGGAAACTTAGGAAATTAGCGAACAAATTAAGTTCAGACAGGCCGAAGCGTGTATAGCCGTTATTTTGGATTGTGGTGCACAGTACAATAGCCTGTTTACCTCTCAATCGAATTAAAATATCTAAATGCCCCGCGCTTTTGTGTAAGCATTGCTTTGTACAGTGTAACGCCAATGTCATCATGGAGTTTTAGGTCATAGACTAACAGCCTGTCCAGCAAATTGAGACCAGACGAACGATTATAACTACTTTTGAGTTGAGCTTATTTTCTTTTCGGTCGGACGTAAAAGCTCATTTTGTTTGTCGTTCTCATGGTGTAAAAAACAAGTTATAGTCGCTTGATTGTCAAAAATCCCTTAAACGTGAATGCCAACAATACATTTTTGTAAATGTTTGATGACAATTGTGAATTTTTGATACAGAATTTTCACTTTCCAATCTTTAGCAATTGACATTGTCAAATTTGAAAATTTGAAAATTTTAATCACTACGAGAACAAATTGTAAATCAGCTGTTACCATAATTCTACCTTTTTTTTATTGTACCATGGTTGTTCTTCAGTCAATCAACAATACTCGTATTGCCACCATCATTTTACAATGCACTTGTAAAGCTTCTACCACTGATACGAGTAATTATCGGATTCTTGCCTAACGAAGGTAACCGTATCCAACAGCGAATTGTCGGCGTTGAAACATAAGCGAACGAAATAAAAGTGGCAATTTAAAATTTGTAAACACAAACAAAAGAATGATAGATTGGGTCAGTTTCTCTTGGATTTTCCATTAATACAGGGTGGAGTGCGGTATTTTACTTTTTTCCACTGCAGGCTGGAGCAGCGCTGTTGGTCGAAGAGAGTGGCTTTAGTTGCCATCACTCGTTGGAGACGCGAGGAGAAGCTATTTTGTGTTGAAGCGTATTTTTCAAATGCGCACTCGATAATTGCAGTGCAGCGTGCTTTTCGTTTACGATTTGCTGTTCCCCCCGCGGACGTGTTCCTGGACGGCAATCAATTCTGAATTGGGTAACTTCATTGAGAACAGCAGGGAATGTATCTTGTGTTAAAGGCGACCTGAGGGAAATGCTTACAACACCACAAAACATCGAGAGAGTTAGAGCTGCGATACTTCAAGCTCCAAAACGCTCTGCTCGCAAGCAATCACTTGCTCTTGGCATTTCCATACTTTTTTTCAGCCTGCTCTTGAGGCAATTCAGTAAGAGGATACATGGTTCTGCACACACAGCCAGGGTTACCATGAATTGTTTGAGGCAAATGCTTCCTGGACGGCTTATCTCTTTGATGGGTGATGTTAACTAGCCGGCACGCTCTCCAGTCTTAGCCCCATGCGATTTTTTCCTTTGGGGTTACCTAATGTCGAAGGTGTATTTCAACCGTCCTAACGCCTTAGAAGACCTAATTAACAATATTGGGTCTGAAATTGGCAGAATCCTTGTACCAGTCGACATGCTTGTTAGAGTTCATTAAAACTTAAGAAAACGTATGCAGCAGTGTGTGGATAGCGAATTACCAAATAAGCAAATTACCGAGCTCCACCCAAGGGCATATCAATAATTCCGTGAATTTTTGAATATGTGACGCGCAAAATAGAAAGGGACCTAAGGTTAAAAACCAGTTTTGTTTTAAGCTTAGAATCGTCGACTTCACTTTCATAGGGAACACTTTTGGGGCATGGAATCGGTCATTGGAGCAGATTATCTTTCCACCTAGCCATTTCTTAAGGTTTGGGGCTTAATACGGAGAATATGGCGGATAAGCTACCAATTCGTAACCCAATTCACGCAATTTTGCCATTGAGACTCCACACAACAATGGCGTCTCAACAATGGCTTGTGGATTTTCATTGCTCCAAATGAGACAATTTGAGTTATTAACGTTTCCATTCAACGAAAAGTGAGCTGCATCACTGAACAAAATGTTCTTGTAAAAATCTGGATCGTTGGCAATCTCGTTTTGAGCCCATTCGCCGAACGTGCAAAGCGCTTGATGGTCGTTCGACCTCAATTCTTGCGCGAGTTGGATTTTGTTAACCTACAAATCGAGGTCCTTCCGCAAAATCGTCCATGAAGAAGCTCCAATTGCGCGATGGCGAATGGACTCATTTGGGTCTTCATCGATGCTCTGCTCCACAGCAGCAATAGCCTTTGCGGTGCGCACTGTATGGCGTCTCTGAGGATGCGCATTATCCACTAGATTAAGCGTGGTGGGAAACCAATTCATGGTTGCTCAATTTACTGACATCTTTGGGCGGTTATATCGACCGAATATTAGACGCAGCGCGCGATGCGTCGCTCGAACCGCGCCAATATTTTAAATTTGAAAAACTTCAAGTCTAAAAGTCAACTTTTGATTTTTTTTTGTAATAATCTAAAAGTCTTTAAGTCGACTTTAAGGCTTAAGTATATGACCCTATACTAAAGCATCTTCCGGGTTAACAGGGAAGTATTCTTGATGCTGTTAGCAAAGATGCAACCGAGAAGGATGCAGGGCACCAGCAATGCAACAAACAAATGGCACACGCGATTGATTTTTTGTGACTGTCCCATTTGACATTTCGCTTCGAGTTCGTAAGACATACGTGAATTAAGTTTTGAACGAAAATTAAAAGTTCTATTGTTAACACTCATAATATTGTGTGCATGAACCAAAATTTTTAATCGTTCGCCATTTTGGCGTACGTTTCGTTAAAAAAAAATAGTTAGAAAAACAGGCTGCAAGCCTGTCGACCCGAGATTACAATTAAATTAACCGCTTATCAAGGCCTCTTCTCTTTAAGTTTCTGCGTTGGAGTTTATTTCTAGTTAAATGCCTTTTCCGTTTAAAATAGTCTTTTGTTCTATCGAAGATCTCATGGCTGAAACAAAAGCTCCTTGCATTAAGACATTTTTCCAGAAAACAGAAAAATAGTAGCAAAGCACAAAATCTGTGAAATCATGATGGTTGGAAAACTCAAATCATGGAACTTTGCAATGACGATAACTCCGGCATGCTCCACGGCGCAGCTTGTCTATAATCTTCCCTTAAAATATGCTGGTTAGTTTATGAATTCATTTGAATTTCAGTAACTCTCTTGAACGAACGCAAAACATTTCAAACTAATTGAATTTAATTGAGTTTAAGCTTGTCATCGCTTGTTTGGTACATGTAAATTGTTGAGCAGTTTTTCACTCAGCCATAAATAAATTCCTTAGTCGCGAGTTCCAAGCATTGCTTTCGAAAATGTTGCTGATCTGTAGTTATGGCAACGACTATAGTCTCCTTAAACAGATTGTTTTTTATTCAAATATCTGTTGGTGTTGCGTTAGGTAAACCTAAATCATAAAACCCTTCGATGTCCTTGAGTTATGCCAGGAATTCGTTTGTGACAAGTTCCCAAATGAAAGGGAACTTGTTTTCGTTTGAAAACCTCAAAAATTATCCCAATGCGGATAATGCTGTGCTGCGAAATTTAGATTTACTCGGAAAATTGTAAACTAAAGGGAGTAGGGTGGTGCATATTGTTTAAACGTAATTCGGTTACCGGCATATCGGTGTACCTGGATATTATTAAGAAATGCACTGTGCTACTGTTTGCCACAAATAAAAAATCCGGTTCTATTAAAAAAATAAAGTTTAATAAAATAAACAACTTCACATATTAACTAAAACATTTATATTTTTCGTTATGAGGTGATGCAAATATTCTCATATTTACAAAAAAAATTGTGAAAATATTATCAAAAAGCAGTCCAGAAGACTTTTAGTTGAAATCAGCGTGGGGGTGACTGCGGTTTGGTGAGCGCACTTCACCATTATGAGACGCCAATTAAAACAATGTCTTTTTTTTGTTTTTATTTATTCGGTCTGTTTAGCTCGTTTGTTTTATTTCGGTTTGTTGCTTTTACACATTGAACAGGGATTAAACCGGCTCAAGACCTCTTGCTTCTATATTTGAATAGAAGACAAGTTTTTAACAAAATGGCAAAGTGACATTGATTTTCGTGGCTGACAACCCTCTTCAGACAGCCTTGCTGCAATTGTTGAAAGTCAAACCGAACTCTTTTTGCAACAGTAGTTCTCATTCGTTTGGGGAGAGCCTGGCCTTATAGGGTTCGGTTTGACTTTCAACAATTGCAGCAAGGCTTTCTGAAGAGGGTTGTCACGGACCCGAAATCATGATAAAAGTAGTGTGCAGCCACGAAAATCAATGTCACTTTGCCATTTTGTTAAAAACTTGTCTTCTTTTTAAATATAGAAGCAAGAGGTCTTGAGCCGGTTTAATCCCTGTTCAATGTTTATTCGGTCTTTTATCATTATTATGACTTGAACAGTTTTTATTCTGGCTCGAGACCTGTTTGTTGTTTCTTTTTCAGAATCAACGTAAAAAGTTGTTGAAATGTACAGCTGTTTCTAAACCCGCCAAGGTTTTTCTTTAGCAGTCATTGGCAACGATTACTTCGGCAACAAATCAATGTCATTTAACTTTGATCAGCGGCTATACCTTTAAGAGCAGGCTGATTCGCATTTAACGAGAACTGCTGGTAGTACAATTTTCCACCAAGCAACGTAAACACAATAAAAATCGCTAGCACTGTATACATATCAAAACAACTACACTCACACACGATACTGATTAGGGTCGTTGTCCATTAAAAAAAACATCAACAGCATTAGACGATGTCAGCTTTATTTTATGAATTCATTGAGTTTCATTGAAATAATTGATAAATATTTTGGCTTTATATATTTAATTGGTGAGGTTCATCAAAATGTGACTTTTTCGAGCGATAACGACATACTTGCCTAATTTTTATTCTTTGCGGTACATTTGTGCTGTTGTAAAATAGTCCCCGGACCTGATTTTTAAACTAACATAATGGCCGTGTTCTATTGGCAAGAAGGTCACTAACGTGATAACTTCACGCTATTGTGCAAGAATATAAAATGGTTTCGTTTGCAGAAAACTAAATAAAAATTAAATTATTAGTAGAATAATGAATAATAATTAAACTTTTTGGGAAGAATGTTATTCAAGAATAAACTTTAGCAAGTACGGTAATTAATCGCTTATAGATTTCGTTAATAACTAGTTTTCTAGAAATTACAAGTTTCGTAATCAAATTGGCAAGTTTCCAAATCAAAGAAAATTGCTCAAAAAGCATTAAAGTAATTTTCTTAGTGACCACTTACTAACTAAAAAAACCAAGTACTCTGGAATAATTGAACGACAAGTTCTAAATTGTTGCTGTTGTGCTTTCGAGCTCAAATTCTTAAAGATTGGGCTACTTGCGCGGGCTCGACATAAAAAGGCCTTGGTTCTCCTGAAATATCGGGCGTTCTATAAATTGTTCTTATGAAATTTCTCGTCGAACGCAACTACTAAACAATTCTGGTGAAATCTTAAAAGTTTTTTCCGATTTGAGGTCCTGCCGCTTTAATATTCACATATTAAATGCGCTTGTACTCAAAAGGTACTTTCTCATCGATCAGAAATGATTTCTGTTGAAATTAAAACATATCGATAGATATTTTCATACCAACCGAAAGTTTGGAAAGGTCCCTCACATAATAATCTTCGCATGGTCCTGTGGTGTGATGCACACTCCCACACACATTCACGCCAGTAAACCCAGGTTCGAATCTGTGTAGGAACATGAGTGTTTCTGGCCAGTGGATGGATTCTGCCTCGTGAATGCAGAATCCATCCATCGTTTACGAGTAAACGATTTACGTCAAAGTCACGTAAAAATTTCTCTATTAAATGCATAAGTCGTTCGGAGCTGGCTTTAAACATCAGTGAGTATAATATCGAACACAGCTCACTGATTTAGGAGAAGTATTCCCTTATTCCATAGTGGGATATGGTGGGAATTAGGTAAGTATGTTTAGAGATACCAATAAGTATCCGTGGTGATATTATGCCACTTCGTTCTGAGTTTACGCATGTCATCATGCAAAGCTAACTTCCGCTTTTAGGTCATGTCATCTCTCTTCCGAGCTTACTCGCATTGTGTATAGTGTATTAGACAAGTTGTATTACAGGGTGAGGCAAAACTCACGTAGTTAGTAGTTTAATACTTATAACTTATTTAATTTTTAATACAATTTTTTTTCTTACGAAATAATAAAATAGAATATCTGTAGTTTTTTTTTTAATTTATGTGTGAAATATTACGTCACGTAAGTGACCACCATTTTAGCCGCGCAAAGTCGAGGCAGAATATCTGGCTGCAACGCTCTTATTTCGGCCCGAATACTCTCCTTCAGCTGTTCACGGGTTCTGGGTTTAATAATAAACACCCTCTCATTAAAATATCCCCAAAGGAAATAACAGATGCTGCTTAATCCGACGAACGGGCAGGCCAATTGAATGCTGTATTTTTGGAAATAAAACGTTCGCTAAAAGTATCCCTTAGGAGGTGCATAGTGGTTCGGGCAGTGTGTGCAGTGGCCCCATCTTGTAGGAACCACATCTCTGGACTGTCAGAAAGAACTGGCTTTAAAAAGTTTTGGAGCATATCTCGATTTCGCTCGCCATTTTCAGTTACAGCATTGCCATCTTCGAAAACGAATGATCCAATAATTCTTTGGGACGTAATTGGGCACCATACTGTACATTAAATTGGATGTAATTATCGCTGATGAAGCACCCTTGGGTTCTCAGTACCCCATATTTTGCAGTTCTGCTTGTTTACAAAACCATTTAAGTGGAAATGGGCTTCATCATTCATTACACTCTGCGACAAATGGTAAGGGTCAGTGATCGGTTTGGAATGAAACCACCGGGGAAAGTTATATTGGTAAAAAAAAAGTCATACGTGTTCCAGCGTTTCGCTGGGTCTCATCTAGGAATCGAGATATATCGATTTGAAGTTAGTAAGTATCGTATAGGGGAATTTGTCACGTTTTAGGCTCTTTTGTTTGACATAACTCGAGAACCACTCGTCCGATTTAGCTGAAACAAATTTAGAAAAATTAAGAATTACAATTCCTCTAATCTGTTCTTAAACCGTTTTCCTACTTAAGCAACAGTTTCGCAATTATAAATAAATGTATGAAAAATAAAAATTATTTTTGCCTAAAAATTAATTTTTTTTTTTTTTAATTCATAAAAAATCCAAAACGGATTAAGGGAATTGTAATTCTTGGTTTTTTAAAATTTATTTCAGCTAAATCGGACGAGTGGTTCTCAAGTTATGTCAAACAAAAGAGCCAAAAACGTGACAAATTCCCCTATACGATACTTACTAACTTCAAATCGATATATCTCGATTCCTAGATGAGACCCAACGAAACGCTGGGAAACGTATGACCTTTTTTTGACCGATATAACTTTCCCCGGTGGTTTCATCCCAAACCGAATGTGGCTGTCGCACAGTGTTATCAGATAATGAGTGAACTCATTATGTTCTCTGGCCAATTCTTGGAAGCGAAGTGCATAAATTATTCGTTTTGGGGATCTCCTGGCTTTAAGTGTTGTACTAACTGCGCCATGTATGAAAAAAGATGAATATTTCTCCTTAATATTCTGCGTAAGGACCTGTCAGACATTTGCAGCTGAGCAGAGCGCCTTCGAGTTGATGTTTCAGGATCATCCTCAATACTCTCCTGAACGCGTTGAATATTTCTTACATTAATTACCGAACGTGGTCTGCCGCTTTGTGGAAGATCCCTCACTGAGCCTTGTTCCCGCGTCACTAAGCGTCGAATCATTGATTCGGAGGGCGAATTCCGCAAAATGACGACAATAGGCTCGTTGAGTTTGAATTATTGATCGATGATGTTCAAAATCAAATTCTATGATTTTGGCTCGTTGGATAACGTTGTAACTTTCCATGATTAAACTCCCAGATTTACTTTACAAGTCCTAAAAAGATTTACCAGATTTACTTTACAAGTCCTAAAAAGAAAGGGGGAAAAAATTACATTAGTAAAGTTATTAATTTTTCGAATCCCTTCGCGACTTTTGCCGCACCCTGTATAATCAAACACAGTAAAATTAGACCATATAGGTCTATTATTTCACATAACTCTGATGTCAAGTTCCGTTCCGACTTGAGGTCTTGCCTTTCTAGAAGCAACAAATTTAATCCGATCAAACTTAAACTTGGCATGGCCGAGGGCATATCAATAATTCCGCGACATTTCGAACGAAACACAGTTTTTTTTGCGAAACAAATTATTTTTCAACCTAATCTCCTTTTAGCTCAATACACTCAGTCCAATGTTTCTCCAATTTTTGTATCCCTTCCAAAAATTAGAATTTTCGAGGTCCATAAAATAGGCATTTGTTTGGTCAATAATTTCATCGTTGGAGCTGAATATTTTCCCCTGAGCCAAATCTGGAGAATATGACGGATGAGGCACCAATTCGTGACCTAATTTACACAGTTTTGTCCAATAAGTTGTCATAATATTCGCCGTTTATTGTTTTTCCATTTTGAAGGTAATCGATGTGGATTATCCCGCATGCATCCCAAAAAAGTGTTGCCATCACCTTAATGGTCGACAACGTCACTTTGGCCTTCATCGGAGCCGGTTCACCCGGAGAAACCCACTGTTTAGACTGCTGCTTGGTCTCCGGAGTGTTGTAATGGATCCATATTTCATCCACAGTTGCAAAACTCATTCGAATTGCGGCTAAACAACCCAAAACAGTCCTTTAAGTTGTCACATCGACCAACACCATATCGTGAATTCTTTCGACATTTTCGAGTGTATTGACCTCAATTGGCCGTCCAGAACGTTCTGCATCATTTGTACTTGCCTGACCACAACGAAAGTCAGTAAATCACTTTGTTACCATTGAAATCGATGTCTATAATATTTATCAAGGTTTTCCTTGGTTTGATTGCAGGTTTTTTCCAAAAAAAATAAAGTTTAAAAAGCTCTCGAAATTCAGCTGTTTACATTTTTAACAAAAATGTGTCAAAAATGGATCCTGACATTTATAGTAAAATTTTATGGATAACATTTTTGCAGAACATTTGAATTATGCTGCAAGAACAGGCCAGAGGTGGGATACTTTAGCCGCCTCCTAAATGAAAAACCGATGTGATCTATCAAAACGCCGTTACTCGTATATTTTTTCTTTTGGTCTCCTCTTTTACAAATCATTGTCGGATTCCCGTAATTTTGAAAAAAGTTTGAAATTGCTGTACCTTGTTATTAGTCATTCTATAGTTTGGTATTTTCATGTTAGGTACTCGTAGTTTAATTTGAAATAAAATTAACCCATAACGAAGGGTAAAGAAATTTTTGAAATTACACAGCACTACGCTCATTTCGGGGAAAGACAGCCCTAAAATATGCAAAGATCTTGTATTTTACTGGTTTAAGTTATCCTTTTTCATGTTGTTACAAAAGATCAGAACAATTTAAGTGGATTACTCGTACAACTCGTACAAGAAAGTATACATGTGGACGCAATGCCAAGACGTAAACCATCTGCTACTCCGATCCATGCAGTCCAAACACTACAGAAAAACTGTGTTATCTTTAAAACATTTTTTAAAGCATACTATTAGGGCTTTGGCGTAGTGAAAATTCATTGCACAGCATTGCTCTGCTTTACAGTCGGTAGGAAACCATGTGTGGTTCTTTCGTTGTTTTTCAACAGTTTTCTTTTGTTACAATCCCTAAATTTTTCTTCCCCCTGCTGCACTCACACAAGCACACACTCTTATTTTGCCCATTCTATGATGTTTAACTCTCTTGGTACCGGAAAAGTACCGGACATACATACCCATAACTGGAATAGTTTTCTCAAAAATGAACAACAAAATTCGTTTCGAAAAAGTATTAATAACGAAAAAAAAACAGCAAAAGCTGAAACTAAAACGGTAGTTGAAGCACAAACTAAGTTCAAGCTCAATGCCTCTGGGAGAGACACACCGGAAATGCAGCATTTGGCTTATGCTCCTCTGATGAGAGTGTGTCGGATAAATTGTTGAAGGTTTGGGCAACTTGTGGCACGAGTTTAATATATTTAAAGGGCAATGTAGTATTGATAATGGCACGGCTTACGTGGGGGATGCATGTAGGGTCAAGGATTCATTAAAAATGCTTAATACTCAGCATTGCTCTTGAAAAGGAGCTAAATATTGGACTTACGAGTACGTACATTTTAAAGTGTGTGGGAATATCGGGAAAATACTAAGAGAGATTGCTATGCATTTTACATTTCTTACTGAAGCATTTTGGTCTATTTTACCCACATAACACCTAGCCATCGAAATAACTCTGTTCTCCTGCACCTTATTAAGTCGGTATACGTACAGATCATGCAGTTCACTCTTTGTCCGTTGTCTACCTTTGTGGAATGAAAGGTCTTTTGTCATGAAAAAAAAAAATTCTTCGAGCATGGCGATGCTCGTTTGAAATCTACTAAGGTTCTGTTCTTTATTTCTTGTTATTATTTGTAAATTTAGTATTTATACCGAGACAGTATCCGCTTTACTTCAATAGACGTACCAGATTAAAAAGTGTTCACGATTCACATTTAAATTATTAAACACTGAAGGCTCAAATACGCCATATAATGAGACTTCTATATCGGAAGTTACTTCCACCGATATTTCTAGATCTATGTACTCAACAGTGTATCATCTAACTTGCGGTTGAAGTAATGGAAGTTCTACAAGGTATGTGGGCTGTACTGGTCGAAATACTCGAACGAGTCTTGCAAAATTGGACCCTTAGAGTGGACACCCCGAGGCGTAGTTGCGGCTAACATCTAAGGGAATTATATACAAAACATAAATGGCATGGAATGTCATTTCGAATGAACAATAATGATTCCACACTTGATTTCAATTTTCCTATTTTTTTTAAACTTCTAAATTAATCACCTGCTATTTCACTAGATTTTTATGAAATTGGAGTTCTGTCATTCCAAGCCATAAAAAGAGCTTGCAATCGTTTTTAAATTTGGCACATCGCAATATATTTCGAAAACTGCTTATATGATTGAAAGTAGCCCATATAGCCACACCCTTTCTGGTACCTGAGACACAAAAAATTAAGTGTTTTTTTCTGATTATTTGAAATGAAGGCGGAGAAAGCGCTGCTCATGTGGCTTAAAGACGTTTCGGGGTATATCAATTAAAAGCCAAATTTTTATTTTTAAATTAGCACGAAGGAGTTGTGAGCTGTGTCTTTAAAACTGAATATATCAAAATTAGAGAACTATGAGCGAAGCAGGCGAGGCGAAAGATTTTTTCTACAGATCACAAAAAAAAAACATATTACGAAATAAAGCCGTGATATGAAATGAAAGAACTTAGAAATGAAAGAACTTGTAACCTCCGACCACCAGTCCGAAAATTTTCATACCGCCGCCATTGCGCCCCTTGCATTTTCGGACATGGTCGCTGGTGGACATATTTTCATGAAATGAGCCAAGGAATACGCTGGTGAAATTTGTTGAGTCGTGAATGAATCGCTTAGTATAATTATATAAAATTGCATACTTAAAACGTGCCATATTATCCCACAACGCTAACCAAAATCCCCTTAATTTTTTTTCCATAGTCCCACTAGTATTGCAAATCACTGCGTATGACAAAGTAGCCAATTTTTCAAATTCGTGCCTCGGGCTACATTCGTATGGCATCCACTACCGGTTTAGAATCATAAAATTCAAGAAATCGTTACTTAACTTGTGATGCTCTTTGTAGTGTAATCGTCAAAAAACTACAAAAAATTAAAGAAACCAACAAAAAAACAGTTGGTCGAACAGCTCCAACCTTGTGCCATTTACTGCCGCCATGGCGCAGAAGTAAACAAAAAAGCATGCAACCGAAGACTAAAAACAGAAACTTTTGTAATGCATCGATGGCCACAAAAGTCCGCAAGTAATCTAAGCAATCAACATTTTCATTCGTGGGCACAATCTGCACCATGTTGTACTTCTGTGATAGTGTCGGGAGGCTATGGCTTTAAACATTTTACTGGTTAGCTATCCCCTTTCCATTCATGCTCCTGGCCCCCGCAATGGGAGCCAAATAATTCCTTTGCTAGTTTTTCCCTCTGACGCCTTCAGGCGTTTTCGTTTTTTCCTCCATTTCTGGTGTATGTAACTTTGGGGATTAATTACAACATAAATTAAACTGTTCTTGTGGCCGGCACTTTTTGTTGCCCTTTGCACTCTCTCGATGTCGAAGTTGATTGTTTTGTTTCCAAACACAAAAACATTGTTGGGCGAGAATGGCCGAAAAAAGAAACTTTCATTTTGACAACACTAGAATTTTATTGAGCCGATTTGTTCTCGTCCTCCTGCTGGAGGTCCCTTCAGTTCCTCCTACAAACTGCATTGACTTTCTGTTATTTTGTTTTGACCAGCTTCGTTGACAATATGGCACAATATGGTGCTGTTAAGTGTAATGTTCTCGACTTTACACGTTGTTCGTACGGTTTGAGTCACACGGAAACTTTAGATTTTTCTTAGGAAAATATAAGAATTTAAGAAATTTATTTTTATCTTATCTTTTAATGTTTTCTGGCCTTCTGTTTTGTGTGAGTGAAAATATTACTTTTTACTTGAAGTACTCTTTGATGAAGGTCCATATTTTTTAGATATACTGAAAAGTATTTGTCATACACACGCAGAGAAAGGATATGGTTACTGTATGGTCACGGCAACAATAGTATGTTCTCAGCAGTAAAAGTATTGTCGCCGCAACCATAGTATTGTTTTTTGAATTTCATTTTGACAATAGTATGATTGCGGCAATATTAATATTGTTGAAATGTAACAAAAGTATTGTTGCCAAATTTAAAAATGAAAATATGGTTGTAGCAATAATATAAATAGGGTTGGTGGGACAAAAGTATTGTTTTCATTGGTTTTATGTTAACAATAACATGATTACGGATATCATACCGGCAAAACCTTATTTTTTTTTAATTTAAAAATGTTATTTTTACGATTCTTACGCAAAAAAAGCAATAAAAATGAAATTTTTTCAAAAAAACTACGGATTAGTATAACTAAAATATTTTTAATAAATGATTTTTTTACTGTTAAATAAATCACTCCTATTAATACATAACTTACTTAATAAAATTCAATATTGTTGAATAACAACGTATTCCATTCTTTACAAACAATTTCGGGGATCATAGTATGGTTGTGAGTAAGTCATACTATGGTTGTACGATAAACATACTATGGTTATGAAGATCATAATATGGTTGTGGGGATCATAGTATGGTTGAATGTGAATAATAATATGGTTGCGGGGATCATAGTATGGTTGTGTGTGAATGATTCTATTGTTGTGAGGTCCTTAATATTGTTATGGGGATCATAGTATGGTTGTGTGTGAACCATACTATTGTTGTGATGATCATAATATTATTGTGCCACAACCATATAACCAACAATAGTATGGTGCTCTTCGAATATTGTTACCCCAACCATACTTTTTTCTGCGTGCGATCAGTAACAAGCTCTGATTTATAGCAAACGCCAAAAAGAGCTTTAGCTTAGTAGGACAGTGCATTGCAAACAGGTTATTTGATCCACACAAAGAGAACAGATTTGTTACCACAACCGAATTTGTGGCCAATAAACTATTAAGTTTTCATCAGTACAACCAAATGTTGGTAGGAGCACTACAATTGCTAGTAAATGCAAGGGGTGGCTTAACATATTTCTGGCCTAGGCAACACTAAGTGTTGCCTAGCGCCTACTGACATTTCCATTCAAAAGTTGGACATTTTTAGCATAAACGTACTCACAACGTTTTAAGGTACGACCATTATTTGTGTTGTTTACAGTGACTTGAAAAAATCAATTTGGCAAAAAATCACGACAAGAGTGCATCGATGAACTTAAAACTTGGTATGGCGATGAAGCACCATCCTATAGCACTGTGAAAAACTGGTTTAAGGAATTCAATCGTGGCCGACGCTTGCTCAAAGACAAAGGTCGGGCAAAATCAGCCGTTGTGCAAGAGAACATTGATGCCGTGCGTGAACAGATCATGCAAGATCGTCATGTGACATACCGTGAGATAGAGGTATCCTTGGGCATTTCTTCCACCAGCATACATTCGTTATTGCATGAACACCTGGCCGAAAAATAGGTTTGTTCTCGTTGGATCCCGCACAATTTGACAATCGCTCAAAAAAAAAGGCTCGTTACGATTGGTGCAAAGAAATTTAGAAAATATACGATCGCAGTGCTTCAAAAGACTTTTATAAGATCATCACAGGTGACGAATCATGGATCTATGCGTATGAACCTGAAACCAAACAGCAATCGGCCGTGTGGGTCTTCGAAGAGGAGCCAAATCCAACGAAAGTTGTTCGCGGAAGAAGCACTTCGAAGCAAATGGTCGCCTGTTTCTTCGGCAAAACTGGTCATGTAATGACTGCGCCAATTGAGCAATGTAGGAGGTCAATTCTGAGTGGTACATCACAATTTGTTTGCCTGAAGTCTTCGGGAAATTCGAAAAACAAACAAGAAAGGACGAATCATTGTGCACCTTGACAATGCAAGCTCTCACACATCGGCCGAAAGCAGCGCCTGTTTGACCGGCCAAAACGTCGAATTAATGGGTCATTCTTTTATTTCCGCACATCAAGAAAAAAATGCGGGGTCAACGATTTTCGTTGCCAGAAGATGCTGTTGAAGCGTTCAAAAACCATGTTTTAGAGGTGCCTCAATTGGAGTGGAAAAAGTGCTTCGGCAATTGGTCTCAGCGCATGCAAAAATGTATAAATCATGCTTGGGAATACTTTGAAAAACAATAAAAACATTTTTGTTGATAAATATTCGTATTTTCATTATTAGGCCAGAAGTAAATACAGCAGCCCTCGTAAAACTTAAAAATTTAATTTATCAAATCTGACATTTCGTTTGCACCACCATATATGATGTCGATCGTCGTAAAATTTTCCGACGATCTAGACATACTTGTCCGTCTGTCCTTGTGTGCTTTAAAATCTCGATAGCGGTCAAAAGAAGCAATCAAGAATCCTCAAATTTTGCATGATGATGACTTATGGCCGTACACTATTTGAAATTGTAAATGGGCGCAATCGGCTTAGGTTACGTTTCCTTTAAGGGACAAAAGTACTCAAAACTTTTTGTGAGAGGACAATGATTGAAATATTTACTGCTAGTGGGTCTCAAGAATAGCATAAGCGATCAGTAGTCAAGCAAATGTAAAATGCTAAATAGTTCTGATATTTAAGTTCTCCGATTTTAGGTTCTGTGTTATTGTGCAGTTTGCTCTCCATTATGACAGATTGGCGTGGCGTATAAAGTTATGAGCTTCTTCACATAACCAGAAGAGTTATACTCGTATTAAAGTAAGTTATTATGGAGGCATTTGGAAGATAAAGTTATTTTATTAGATCGTCTCTCTTCAAAATAACTTCCCTGTAGCAAATGATTGATTTTTGTATTTTAAAGTTTTGGCTGATTTAGGGTCGGTCGCATGGGACTAAGGAGTCTAATTTTTTGCACTTTTGTAGCGTTAGTAGTGGATTTTAGCTTTTAGTTCTAAGGTCTTAGATCCAGGCTTATTGTACACAGTTTTCTCTCCATACTCACAGAAAATAAATAACTGAATGAAATAACGTCTGCTCTGTATTGTTTAAATCTTTCTTAGTTTTTTGCCATGCTCTAGGCTTATGGAGTAGTGTATGAAGTTATACTTTAAGCTTCTTCACATAACCAGAGGAGACATATTATAGTGGAAAGTGCTATTAAAATGTTCTGTTGTTATGAAGTGAAATATGGTTGCAAGCAACAAAAATATCTATTGAAAAGTATAAAGCATTTGCCATCATACGCCAAGCCAAAGAAACCAACTTATATAAACTTTATTAAATAATTTCTCTGTAGCAAGCGCATAGCTCTTTCCGAATATTTGCCTTGATAGTCCACGCCATAAGCCCAAAGATTTTCAATGGTACTTTTCTGTATATAAAATCGCTGTCTGTGAATAATACGAGTACAAAAAAAATGATGGCGCTAGTACAACTATGATAATTCTTTTATACTTATAAGAACGTCTCTCAAACCCCTTTTGAGGAATAGAGGGAGTTCTCTATCTCTCTCAATGTACAGGAAAAACTTCTTGTACTTATTGGCTCCAAATAGCTTATACCTGCTTCATAGAGTAGTTTTTATATGGCTCGCCGGTATTTATGAGGAGAAAATTAAACTTTTTTTGTGTTATTTACGGAGTTTAACCTTGGTTTTTTGTACGATAGTTCAGCACATTAATAAGCACATCATGGTGGCCCACAATGGCATAACTGTAGCTTTATAAAAAAGATTGAGTAAATTTGTTATTTTACACTGATGTACTTATAGTTTAATATAATATTTTCTATCGTTCTTTTCTATCATATTTTACCTCCTTATCTCATAAAACTGAACGTTATAGCTCGTTTTGTTTTTATTCCAATAATTTTTATTTTACCCGATAAGCTATTCTATGGAAAGAAGTATTTTTGGTTTAATGGCGTGTATGTAAGGGCAAAGACTCAATTTTCAATTTGTCGTTTAAGGAAAGACAAACGCTTTTGTCTTCAAACATCACGCCAAAAAAGCTTGAACTTTTTATTGGTTTTCTTTGGAGAAAAGCTCTGATCTAATGGGGAAACTGTAAAGGCAAAAGCTTAATTCTTTATACAGGGTGTCCGCTAGGAAGGTATACTACTTTGTTTTGCCGCCATTTTGGTAAACATTAGTGTTGACAGCTCATATTTGGTAGTCGTGAAGTGGAGACGAGAGAGATGAGAAATTTATAATGGAAAAATATTCGATAAACCAAGGTGTTTTAATCATTAAAACTTTTTAAAAAAATCAAACATCGATTAATGTGACGATGATAAAGTTAAATGATACTTTTGAGAGAAACAACGTGCCAACAAAACGCAGTATTTATCGTGAAGTGAATGATTTCAAAGAAAGAGGGTCTGCAGCTGATAGGCCCAAGCAAGGACCACAAAATACTGAAGATCGTCCGAAAACAGTGCTCAAGAAAGTGTTCAACAATCCGACGCCGTGCTAAATGTAATGAAAAATGTGCGCCAAAGGGCTCGCGGACATTTATCTGATATTGTATTCCATACATAATTGCCGACATTAAATAACACATTTATCTATATAAGATCCATTCTCTTTCATTTAATCAAAAAATATAAACAAACAAAGTAGTACTTGGTAGGGACATAAATACTGTTACAAACGTTTTATGCTGTTAAATAAAAACTACTGAATGTTTTTGTACCAAATATTTTTTAAAAGTATTTATTGATGTATATTGTATCCAAAAAGAATCTACTTTTTCGAAATGTCCGCCGTTTGCCTTTACACACGCCTTAAGTCGCACTGGCCAATCGTCAATAGCTGCACGAACCTCGTCCATTGGAAAATTGGCCACAGCTCGAACCAAAGCAGTCTTAAGAGATCCAATGTTGGGGTATCTTTTGCGACAAACCTTGTCCTCTAAAATCGTCCACAATTTGTAATGCAATGGGTTCAAATCTGTACTGCCTGAGGGCCATTCTTCAGAGGCAATGAACGCTGGCACATTGTTTCGAAGCCAGGCCTGGGATGGTTTAGCCTTATGGGCCGGCGCAGAATCCTGCTCGAAAGCCTATGACTGGTTTTGAAACAGGGAATTGTTAAGAGGCTTCACAACAGCTTCCAAAACGATTTCTTGGTAAACCTTGGCCGTTGTTTTGACTCCTTAGTTATCAGCGTGCTTCACCAAAAGACGTTTGCACTTTTCACTATTTTTTTAATGCTGCAGTCAATAAATATTCGGTACGTCGTTTGAAAGCCCCAAGTCCCAAGTCTTTTTTAATGATTCGACTCATGGACTTTTGCGTGATATTCATCTCACGGGCCACGATTTTCTGTTTTCGGAGCGGATTTCTGTGAATTCTTGACATGCAGTGTTCGAACACAGCGTAGGCGCCCGACCGTTGGCGGTCTTCAGTCTCCTCAAACAGTTTTATGCATCGGTAGACGAACGTGCGGCTAATCCCTAGTGGCCGGAGCGTTTTGAAAATATCGCTTTTTTCATTTCTTACTTGAAAAGCGCTATTACAGCGATACGGTCTTCATTATCCGACCACTCCATGACGAAAGTTAAAACAATTTTAAAATCCCGTCACAGACTAACGCTATTGAGGTTAGCTTTCAAAACCCATATTACATTAACGGGGTATGTTCAGGTCTGCTATTGAAATGGGTGTGTTCAATGTTGTAACAGTATTTATGTCCCTACTAAGTATACCTTCCCGACGGACACCCTGTGTATTTGTCATTCTAGTCAGAAAACGCTTGTTATTAAAAAGATTGGCTGCCTACCTTAAGGATTCATTTTTAATACATTTTTCTTTATTAATTCCCTTTTTTCATTTCTCTCTTTTTAGGGTTGCAAAAATGTCACCAATACCAAAATTCCTTGCCTTTCGCATGAGTACCAATGCAAAGATCGCATAACTTGCCTTCACTCCAGCTGGCTGTGCGATGGCGAACGTGATTGTCCCGACGGCGATGACGAGGTCCTCAGTAATTGTAAAAATAAAACCTGTCGCCCCGATCAATTTCAGTGTGCCGATCATTCCTGCATAGCAGGTCATTTAATCTGTAACGGTGACTTTGATTGTGCCGATAAAAGTGATGAACTTAATTGTGGTAAGTACGAACGGGCTCAGTTTTTCAGTGGCTATCTTAAGTAAAGGTTTGGCCTAAACGGTAAAAATTGAGGTAAATTAGAGAATAGTTGAAAACGGGATGATCTACCATTTAAAACTGAGTCCTAAGTTAAGCCTAGTCAAATATGATCTTTATATATCCTCTGTTTGTGTGCTAGGTATTCGTAAGCAAACCGCTTGTAATGCCTCAACTCAATTCGATTGCGGCGGTGGTCAATGCATCGCTTTGGCCCAAGTGTGTGACAAGCGTAAAGACTGTCCGGATGGTGAGGATGAACCAGCCAATCAATGTGATATTAACGAGTGTGCCAACGACAATGGAGGATGCATGCAAAAATGTGTAGACCAACCCATTGGCTATAGATGCGAATGCGAGAATGGGTAAGTAATATTGTAAAGTTGTTGTCTCGAACAATATATCCTTATCTCTACATGCTATATATTTTTAACCGCGTATGGAAGGGTTCCACAACTGTCGTATCTCAGTTAGCTTGTTGAGAATTGTTAAGAATTCCTTGCATTAAAATTGTATGTCCTTTTTCGTGTCTTTGTCTATCTCAGTTGTGAGTACTTGCAGAACACTATTTGTTGATTTTCACCTCAAAAATTTCCCTTTAATTTTAACGTATTTTATTTGAAAAATGTGATGATTTTGTTTGCATTCTAGTAAAATTTATATCCCATTTATTTGTGATGAAATTCCCTGAATTGCCATTATTAACAGCATACAAAATAATTATTTTTCTATAATGGAATTTGAATATTACTCGTGTACATGTTTAATTAAAAACTTTACCAAGAAAGTATTTTATATTTATTCCACGTATTTTCAATATGGCAAAGTAGTCTCCCCGCCCCCATAAATAGCCGTGAAATTGATTATTGATTTCGAAATGAATTCATTAACATACAGAAGAGAGGGTTGATATGTGTGGCAAAAATTGCGGAAAAAACAATGGAACAATTCTCTGGGTTATTTTAGCGAATGTTAACAACTCGAATTTTTTTGAGATTGTTTTTCTTTACCTAATGCTTTTTTTTAGCTAAAGCGTATCAACTCGGAGTTTACAAATTTTAATTTGTTTAATATACAGTAAAGCCTCCCATGAGTGGACAGCGACGGTCGACCTAAATTTGTCCATTGTAGGGAGGTGTCTAACTGTGGGAGGTTAAAAAACAACACTAAAAATATTTTTTTATTTATTAGTTTATTTAACAAAAAGAGATCATTCTGATTACAAAAATAAAATAAAGTTAAAAATAAATTGACAGGCACATTAGGAATCTGTTATTGTTATTCGTTGCGAAAAAAATCCTTAATACATTTTTGGCGCAAGTTTGCTTGTTTTTCATATACAACACGATCTTGTAAATGACTTTCTAGTTGCTTTAAATAGTTAAACGCTTTAAACTTAGTCTGCAAATATGCAGACTATGCAGTCATCCTCGGTATTTACATTTTGATCAATGACAAGATATTCTTCAGGTCGAATCGATCCACAACCTCGAGCAAGCATTTGAAAGTGTTTTTAGGGAATGCAATTATCTTCGTCATAAAATTCAAAGTAATCGTAAATGTCTTTATCAAACCCAGCTTTACGAAAACAGTTTTGAATGATTTCAATGCTGACTTTTACCCATGCGGCTTCAACAAAAAATATAGCTTCAATAATGTTGTATTTTTTTGAAAAATCGGAATGTGTTTCTAAATTTGCCAGAATATCTATAACTATGAAACTGCGATAGTAAAAGTTAAAAGCTTGTATAACTCCTTGTTCTTGTGACTGGCATAACGAAGTTGTATTTCGAGGTAACCATATTATCTTTATGTTCTTTAACTCTTTAACTCCACGAGGATGAAAGGCGGCGTTATCCAAAAAAGGCTATCTCTCGTTTTTCTTTCCCCTACTTTATGATCTAATTGTTGCAACCACTCACTCATAATATCTCTCGTCATCCACGCCTTTTAATTCGAAGCTGATTTTCCTATTGCCAAAGGCAGTTATTTCTGACCGCACGCAGAAAAAAAACATGGTTACTACATGGTCACGACAATAATAATATGTTCTCCGCAATAAAAATATGTTCGTCGCAACCATAACATTATTAACTGAACTTATTTTTGACAATAGTATAATTGCTGCAATATTAATATTGTTGATATGTAACAAAAGTATTATTGCCAAATTTAAAAGTGAAAATATGGTTATAGCAACAATATAAATATGGTTGGTGCGACAAAAGTATTGTGTTTTGCGTTTTATGTTAACATAAATATGATTACGGCAATCATACTGTATGATTGTAATTTTTCTTCCTTTAAATATGTTTTTAAGAACAAATGTTATTGGTACGGATCTAATGCAATAACAGTACTTTTTTATCGAAATTAAATTTTTTTAAACAAGCTGCTTTGGCTTTGTTAAAATGAAATATTTTTAATAAAAACATGATTATGATGAATCATACTATGGTTGTGAGGATCATACTATTGTTATGGAGATCATAGTATGGTTGAGTGTGAATCATACTATGGTTGTGGTGATCATAGTATAGTTATGTGAGAATCATACTATTGTTGTGAGGATCATAGTATGGTTGTATTTGAATCATACTATTGTTATGAGGATCATAATATTGTTCTACCACAACCATATATCCAACAAAAGTATTATCCTCTTCGAATATTGTCACCACAACCATAATTTTTTTATGCGTGCGGTCATACTTACATAGAATAGCACTGTTAATCTTTCCTAAGACAGTTTACCCCCTGTGCATTTCTCGTTTGTAAATGATAACGTTTTATTGAGTAGTGGTCTAAATAATAGACTGGTTTTAAATCACGGAGCACTAATTTCAGTCTTTCTCTAAACTGGTTAACATCCTCTTCACAAACAGCCGCAGCTTGTCCACATACAGCTTTAAAGCTTATATTGTGTCTGTTTCGCCACTTCTCTAGCCAACCATTTGACGCTGCAAAGCTTGTCATTCCTAGTTTTGTGGCAATTTATTTAGCCTTTTCTTGAATAAGTGGTCCTGAAACAGGCAGGTTTTGGCAACAAATTTTTGAAAACCATTCCAAACACAGTCTGTCAAGTTTTAGATTACTTGACTGTAATTTAAAATCTTTTTGTTTCGCATTAGAACCTGACTGCCATTGGAAATTTTCCTTATTTTTTAATATGTTGGCTACAGGCGATTTTCCAATATCAAACCTTTAAAAGGCGAAAAATTGATAGACCAACATGTGTACACAATTGTTTAAGGATCTAATAACTAACCTCTTAGACAGTTCTCGAAAAGAAAGTTTATTTGTGTTTGAAGATTCAATAATTTCAACTTGTAAATTCGTGTGTAAATAACCCAAATATGTTTTTAAAGATTGGAGCCGGTACAGCCTGCATTATCGGCGCCGTTCATAAGCTGTCACGGTATCAGTTTTAAGTATATTGGCAATTTTTTTTTTATATAAACTTTATTTGAATTATAGAATCTGCTCCGAAGGAGCCTAACAATAAGTATACGAATCTTAAGTATAATTCAATAGTGAATCCTAGTATGGATTTCTTGTAATGTGGATCTCTGCTAATTGGCAGAAATTTTAATTAATTTGGTCAAAATGGTATATAACTGGTATGGATCACATGTCTGAGAATTTTAAACCTGGTTTGGCTTAAACCTCGTGATAAAGGGCCAGAGGACCCTTACAGTCATTTACAGAGTGTTCGCGATATTATGTAGAGTAAAGAACTCTAGGTATGTATGTGTAACGGATAACTCTAGAATAGCAGAGTGGACGACGTAATTTAGGTTTTGTAGGTTTTTCGTGTTGACTGTTTTAAGGATCACGTATGAGAGCATTTAAGCCACATGACGTAGAATAAAGGATTCTACACAGTCTTTTTTGAGTGTTCGTCCGCGATTGATATTGACTGTTTTAAAGATCACGTATAAGAGCATTTAAGCCACGTGACGTAGAATTAAGAATTCTACACGGGCGCGTGTGTTCGCGATTACTGTTACGGATGAAGCACAAGTGCAGATTAGAAAACACGTTTCTCCGAAGTCTTAAAGAGCTTGGACTGCACAATAATTGTCTAGCAAGTATGTTATCATGTCGTTCGAGCTTCTCTTTGTGCTTTATATTGATTTTTTGAATTGCCTCTTTAACGAGAGGTATTTCAAGTCTCGGAGGATGTTTTTATTCCTCATATACCAAGGGGTACCGGTAATGAGCCAAGGGGTACCGGTAATGAGTCGAGATTGCTCGAGCTTGCTTTGCCCCATAGCTGGGCACCGTATAACCAGATAGGTTTGATTGCACTGAATATAAGGTCCTGCTATACAACCTTATATTCAAGGCTTAGTTGTGCGTTTTCGTTTAGGAGCCAGTGAAATTGATGGACCTTAGGTTTGAGTTGAGTTTTCTTGGTTTCGATATGACTTCTCCAGGTGAGTCGGCGATCCAGGTGGATTCCAAGGTATGTAACATGATCAGATTGAGAAAAAGGGATATTGTTTAGTTTCAATGTCGGACAGGTGCTAAAATTCAGTGTGAAAGTTACCTGTGTGCATTTAGCCTCATTGTCTTTTATTATCCAGTCAGAGAGCCAAGATTCTACTCGTCTGAGATGTACACCTAGATTCATAGATGCAATATCCTGCTTTTTATGTGCGGCCATTATAGCGGTATCGTCGGCAAAAGTGGATGTTAGCACGTTTGGGCTGGTAGTTATATCTGCGGTAAACAGAAGGTAAATGATAGGCCCCATGACGCTTGCCTGGGGAACACCTGCTAGTATTTCGCGGTCATCGGTCACGTGGTGCCCACATTTGACTCTGAATCTGCGGTTTTCTAAGTAAGACTCAAGAACTCGTACACTACAAATAGGGATGTACACTACAAACAGGGATGCTAAACTGAGAAAAATAAACAAAAACTTTTTTCCTGTTTCAATATTTTTTCAAATTGGTTAGATGTTGTCCACATAATAGAGGTTTTAAAACCAAACCAAAATAATGTATTAAATGGTGTCCATGGGAGGTCAATTTACATGAAAATTTGTATTTGATGCTACGTTTTCTGAAAATTGTCCATTGAAGGGAGGTGTCCACTAGGGCGTACCTCAAAAAAAAAGTTCGCCGTACACCTTCGAATATGAAGTATTATTGAAAGGTAGTTTCAAAAAAAAAAATTTTATTTTTTTATGCCGAACGTAGGGGTCGCGCTTTTACATTTTTCTATATAACTTCTGCATTTAAAAACGGAATTTAAAGTGTGATACATCGATGTTTTTGTCTCGACGTCATTGAGCTCAAGCACCCCCTTCTGGTACTTACCCATCATATCTCAGTTGCTACTACCCTAATGTACCACTCTAATATCAGAAAATTAAAGCTCGCGCGGGGTGCTTGAGCTCAATGACTTCAAAGACAAAAAATCGGCCTCGTCTAGACAAAAACATCGATGTATCACACTTTAAAATCCGTTTATAAATGCAGAAGTTATATAGAAAAATGTAAAAGCGCGACCCCTACGTTCGGCATAAAAAAATAAAAAAAAAATTTTTGAAACTACCTTTCAATAATACTTCATAATCGAAGGTGTACGGCGAACTTTTTTTTTTTACTTGTAACCTGGTACGCCCTAGTGTCCACCTATGAGAGTGTTCACTCATGGGAGGTTTCACTGTAACAGCATACTTCAATTGTTTACTTCATTCTTTTATTTAAAACAGGGACATAACCCTATCTAAATTTTAGAGTCTTAGGTGTATCTAAGCAAGTAAATGTTTGCATTTAATGAACATTTTCAATTGCTTAGATAATACCCTTTTATTGAAAATGAGCAATATGGCTATTATGACTTAGTGAGGATGTTTGTAACGATCTTAATAAAGTGAGATAGGATGTAAATTTTACCGATCGATACAAAAATACTATCTTAACTTATGAAGCGATGTCAGTTAGTCCGTCCGTTCATCTACCATTGTCATATAAAAACCGGTCGCATATATGAAATGAGTTTTAAGAATAAGCAAATACGTCCAGAGCCATTCTTCAGGATAACGTGTACTCAACCTTTAACTAAATGACAACGACTTTCGAGCGCACTTTGAGACTTGTGAGATTTTAAAAGGACGGAGGCAACTGTGATGTTAGCCCAGAAGCCAGTTCCTTCTAAGTATTCTAGAAATCAGCAGAAAGATCATCCGCTGATCCCTATGCGACTTACAGTAATCATCTCTAAGCACTGCAAAAATCTTCGATCGGTATCTCTAAGAATCATCAACGAAAGAACAGAACTTGTGTGCTTTAGGGTAAAATTTATACAAATAAATTCGACCCGGTCTTATCTACACCATTTACCCTCAAACATGTACGAAATTTTGATTTAAATTCTAATGTCCTATTTAATCTATTTTCAGCTATAAATTAATAAACAACAAAACCTGTGTGGATATTGATGAATGTACCGAGAATGCCGGAGCCTGTTCCCAGATCTGTATCAACGAAATTGGCGGCTATAAATGCGAATGCATTGACGGGTACATGCGTGACCCGGGCAATCATACGCGCTGTAAGGCCACCGAGGGGCATGCGTCATTATTGCTGGCACGTCGTCATGACATACGGAAAATCGCCCTGGATCACATGGAAATGACATCAATTGTGAATAATACCAAATCGGCGACAGCTTTGGATTTCGTTTTCCGCACCGGCATGATATTCTGGAGTGACGTGACCACACAAAGCATATACAAGTAAGTACGGCCAAAAGGGGTAGATTTCGTGGATGAGTTTCATTTAAAATCATACCTTGCATGCGCATATAAATAGAGGGTTTCCGCTTTAGCCGTTATGGTATGGATGTGTTCTGAAAAGGGGCGGCTGGATGGGGTTTCAGTCGTTGCGTGTGTTAAAGGGTTGCTCTACCCGAACTGATGACTTCCCCTCTCCGCCCGGAAGGTCTTTTGTAATTGCCCCTTTCAAATGAATAAATTCTAAACCACAAAAATACCTCGGGTATTGCGACGTTTCTTGTCACATGATTGCATACAATATGTTCACAGTCCCTTCTGCGGCTGACTTTTGCTGCGCTCGGTCGGTCGGGCGGTAGGTCGGCATGATGTTCATCAAACAAATTTCCGAAAACCACCAGGAGGTCTTTGCTGAAGTATGGTTTTAATTGAAATTTCGTTGCCCAAAGACTGGGTATGGATTTATTTGAAATATTCCGCTTTCATTCGCGCCTTTTATGAGTTTAAATGATTTTTTAAAGTTTACCGTTCTCTTTTCATTTTGTTGGGTTATGGGGTAGGGAAATGAATAGTAGCTTGAGTTGCCGACAAGGTTCTTTTGTGATTTCCTACAAAGTGTTCAATATCCGAAATGGCCGTGGTAGGAGAGATGTGTCCGCCTAATTTAATTTGAAGTCCACATTTGATTTGCGAAAGCTTAAAAGGTGTTAAATTGACTTGTGGCAAGGCAAGTTCTAATTATAATTGATCAGACAATGATGTTTTTGTTGTTGTAAGTAATTGACTTGTGTTGCTTTATGAAATTAGTGTAGCGTAAATGAGATAATTGGTCTGCTTTAAATGTCCTAATGTCAGCAATAGCAGAAGAAATGGGAAATGACAGGTGGGGTATACTTTCAATATAAACTATAAGTACATAAATCCAAAAAAATGTATGGCCTCACCCTACCCTACTGCGTAGATAACATTTTGAAAATTTAATATATAAGTATAGGGTGATTTATCTAGAGGTATTTTTTCAGAACAAAAAAATGTTAAAACTCAAATCAAATGTGGAATCTTTATTGGTAATTTGAAGGGACATTTTATGGCATTTGTTTTTTGAATATAATTTCCTTGAAATGTTGGCCGCAACTACGCCTCAGGGTTTTCATTCTAAGGGTCCAATTTTGGATGACTCGTTCGAGCATTTCGACCGGTATGGCTTTAATGACACGCGTAATGTTGGCTGCCAAAAACTGCACTGTAGCTGGTTTGTCAGTTTAGCTTTTGAAGTTTACGTAACCCCAAAGAAAAATGTCTAGAGGTGTGATATCACTCGATCTAGGCGGCCAACTCACCTGTCCAAAACGTGAAATTAGCTGCTTTTTCAAATGACTTCTCAATAGATCCTTTGAGCAGCTGTATGGCAAGTACCATCGTCCTGTTGAAACCAAATGTCTTCAAGATTACGGGCTTCAATTTCAGGTAGCATAAAGATCGATATCATGGCGCGATAGCGAGCACCATCCACGGTTACGTTTCGGCCATCAGCAATTTTGAAACAATATGCACCGATGATTCCACCAGCTTATAAACCGCACCAAACCGTGGTTTTCTCTGGGTATAATGGCATCTCTTGAACCTCTTCTTGTTGCTCTTCAGCCCAAATGCGGCAATTTTGTTTATTGACTTTGCCGTTAAGCCAGAAAAGGGCCTCATCACTGAACAAAAGTTTGGTCGAAAACAGCGGATCTTCCCGTTTCTCACCAAACGCTCATTTCCATACTACAGTTGCCAAGGTAATTGAAGGTAATTATTTTCAAAAATAAATGCCATAAAATATCCTTTCAAATTACCAATAAAATTTCACACTCGATTTGAATTTTTTTATAATTTTTTTTTGTTCTGAAAAAATACCTCTAGATGGATCACACTATATTTTGATTTTACTTTTTTGCCATCCCCGACAAGTTGACTCTTTCTTTATTAGTTTTAAACTTGAAGTACAGCGGACGTTTAAAATATGGAGATCTCCAAACGACGCAAACGAGGTGACAGAAGGTTTAGATGATTCTCTGCTAAGGTGCCTATATGTGACGCGCAAAATACAAAGGGACCTAAGGGTAAAACCCAGTTTTGTTCAGGAGAGTCATTTTAAAGATTTAAATACGTGTATCTTTGGTGTACCATCACTTTCATAAAACGCGCATATCTCTGGGAGGGAACACTTTTGGGGCATAGGATCGGTCTCATTCGATGCTCAGATGTTGTCCACATCAAAAAAAAAGTGAAATTTGATTTGTTTACCCTTAGGTCCCTTTATCTATGCGCTGTCACATAAGTATGTGTGTTGCCAAAGGGCCAAAAAAACGCCTCTGATTACTTGAAGGACCCCAGCGTGAGCACTATAAAGGTGCAAATTTGAAGTATTCAAATCTGATTTTCTTTGCGAATGATTATTCGATTACAAGCAATTGTGCTGAATTGTTGATAAAATCGTACCTTACATAAGGTTTATGAAGTAAAAGCCTATGTAAGCTTTTAAGGAAATATTGTATTTTCTACTTGATATACTTATAAAAAAACGATTAAACGTCACAATTTCCCCGTTTGTTTCAGTAAATCGGTAAAAAAAATAAAACCGGTTGACATTTAACGCCGAATAACCGGGATAACCGGTTTTCATCGTAAAAACCATTTAAACCCCTACATATGTTTTGGCCTAATCCGTTTCATGGCTTTTAAAGTCACTTGAGCCATGCCCGCATGTCCGTCTGTGCGGTTCGCACGATAACTCTCGAGATTTTCATTTTTAATTTTGGTACGTCGACATATTATTTGAAAACTGCCTATGGGCCAATTGCTACATCCCTTCTGATACCTCCTACTGCAATGTAGAGGGTGCTATTTATACTTATTTCGAGTCCGGCAAAAAAAAAACAGAATAATTTATCATTGGATATGGTTTTATTGTTTTTCAATATATTCTCCTTTAAGATCAATACACTGTTGCATGCGCCCAACCCAATGTGGGATCCAACGAGACCAATTTTTTTTCACGGCCAAATGAACTTGCAATATCTTATTGATGCTTGATAATACTAATGCCCAAAAATGCCTCAATCACACAGTATGTCACATGTCGGTCAGTTCACGCGCATCATCGGTCAGTTCACGCGCAGTATTTTAGTGGGCGTGGTTTCATGGGGCGCAGATCCTTACTATCCCGGTGTGTATACGCGTTTATCATATGCACCGATTCGAGTTTGGATAAAATTATTAACTAAGTTGTAGACATTTGTAACAAATTTTCAATTTCAATTTTCAATTCAATATATTTATTCCATGATCTTAAACGAAGTTGGACGTCCTTCTTCTAAGCAATGGAATTTTGAATAAAGAATAGTTGACTTTTGGTGTTTTTATTTTTTAAAATTATTTTTAGGCTTGAGGTCATGTATTTAAGATCGATGTTGTGTTTTTGGTTAAATTGTTTTCCTCCAGTATTTCGATTGACTTTTGTCATTTTCATGGGTTGTTAATTAAGAAAACACTGTCGCCCGTCTGATTATCGCTATCAAGTTAGATATTTTTAAGATTTGTCTTTGTCTAAGCACCTAAAAATCGACCTCTTCAACACTGGACATATGGATACCCAAAAACCTTGTTATTTCGTTATGAATCTCAATATAAGATAGTTTTCACAATTTAGCCAAATTGAGGCCTCTAGGGCTAAAAATCAAACATACTCCCAATACCTGACAACCATATTCCCGAATATTGCCAATGGCATACTGAAAGGTAAACGTAAAGAGTAAAAAGCATTGGCTCGTCCGTACTAACTTAGGTGTTTCCCTGATTAGGTCAGTCACGTGGACAATCATGGTCCAAAAATCGGCCGTTTTAGAAGAGAAAAGATATGGTTACTATATGGTCACAGCAACAATAGTATGTTCTCTGCAGTAAAAGTATGGTCTTCGCAACCATAGTATTGTTTTTTGAATTCCATTTTGACAATAGTATGATTGCGGCAATATTAATATTGTGGAAATGTAACATAAGTATTGTTGCCAAATTTAAAAATGAAAATATGGTTATAGCAACAATATAAATATGGTTGGTGGTACAAAAGTATTGTTTTCATGCATTTTATGTTAACAATAACATGGTTACGGTAATCATTCCGGCAAAACCTTAATTTTTTTTAATTTGACAATGTTATTTTTACGATTCTTACGCAATAATAGTAACAATAATTATATTTTTTCAAAAAAAAAACTACGGATTAGTATAACCAAAATAGTTTTAATAAATGAATTTTTTTTTACTGTTAAATAAATCACGCCTATTTTCACATAACTTACTTAATTAAACTCTTTATTGTTGAATAACAACGTATTGCAGTCTTTACAAAGAATTTTGGGGATCATATTATGGTTGTGCGTAAGACATACTATGGTTGTGAGGATCATACTATGGTTGTGAGGATCATACTATGGTTGTACGTTAAACAAACTATGGTTATGAGAATCATAATATGGTTGTGGGGATCATAGTATGATTGAATGTGAATAATAATATGGTTGCGGGGATCATAGTATGGTTGTGTGTGAATGAATTTATTGTTGTAAGGACCATAATATTGTTATGGGGATCATAGTATGGTTGTGTGTGACCCATACTAGTGTTGTGATGATCATAATATTGTTGTGCCACAACCATCTAACCAACAATAGTATGGTGCTCTTCGAATATTGTTACTTCAACCATACTTTTTTTCTGCGTGATACGAGAAAGTGTACAGAAATTTTTTTTAAGAGTTAACTGAGCCAGAGTAACAAAAAATCTCGTAGTTGGCATAAGGGGCATACGAGTACATTTGGGAAATATTATTTCTTTTTGTCTAGTTTATGGCAGAGGACATAAAATATTCGGCTTGTCCTAACTGACGACATATTTACATGTGTTTGACCATGCCTGTATTCACCAATCTTGGGTGGTTCTTCCGGTGTTTGTAGCGTGGTGGCATTATCGGACCTTTTATCTTACGAAATGATGTAGAAGAAACCTTTGGGCCTCGGCACAAAGCGATTTTAACCGACTGCTGTAGGAACTAATAACGTAAATAAAACCTTTGGGCCTCGGCCAAAAAGCGATTTTAAGCGACTGCTGTGGGAACTACAGCTCGCAGCTTTAGGCCTTACTAGTGACGCAACAACTAAGCCTTCTTACGGCACAGCCTTTGACAACCCTGGTTTTTTCCTCGAGGCTAGCGTTATGGCCAAACTCAACTCCAATAAACACAAGGCCAACATGCTGCATTCTTTTTCCGAAATAGTGTTTATTTATCGAATGTCGATATAAAACTAAACCGACTGCTGCAGATTGTAATGGCTATTTGAAAAATGTGGTATTCCGTGTATAGAAACACAAGTATTCTAGCTGAAGTCTTAAGGATTGCTGAAATGTCAGACCATATTAAAGTGCTTCGGATCCAGGAAATCTATTAGCACCCCTCAAATATCTAACTTTCATGGTTCTTGATCCAGGAAATCTATTAACATCCCTCAAATATCTAACTTTCTTGGTTCCAAAAGCGCTCCACCAATCAAAAGGAATACTTATGAGAATATGAAAAATCATTGAGGATTACTTTAGCTTCTATTTCATATGCCCAACTTATTTCGAAACATTTGCGTTTTTGTTGTGCTAACTTCAATTAGGGCCATCAATCTCTAAAAATATTCGTCAACATGCATTTTTGGGTTTCTCGGTTTTTCTTTCTTGATTTTTTCTTTCTTTTTTATATAGCGTATTTATCAATGTTTGTTTTTCAATTTATACTCAACCCCTTTTCCAATTTCTTTTGCAAGGGCACCCATTGACGAAGGCAGCGATAAGACAATTGTTTTAAAGGATCACACAGTGACCTCCGATGGTCTGGCCGTCGATTGGATCTACAATCACATCTACTTCACCGACACACACAAATGCACCATCGAGCTGACAAACTTTGATGGCAATATGGGCAAAGTGCTCATCGAAGATGAATTGGATATACCCCGTTCCATAGCATTGGATCCCATTGAAGGGTAAGTATGGCACCAACAAATGTCTCAACGACCGACCGACCGACCAACAAACTGACAGGCGGACAAGCAAACAGGCCACAACAGACAAGAGAAAACACTTGACAGAAATAAAAGCCGAAGCTAAAAAGTAGAACAAAAACGTTATAAACAAAACAATACCGGAAAAAAGAGGAGATAAAATAAAGCGGCAGTAACAACGGCCCAACACATCCATTTGATTGACACTTGACATTATGATGAAGAAGAATAAGTGGTTGGCACAACCTCGTTCCTCCTTCTGCTGCCACTTGAACGAACACTCGCTCCACCCATCGCCACCCGAGCCATAGTGAAACCGAATAAATTGTTAGGCTCAAGTTAGCCATCCATCCATCCCATGACATTAAACATGTAACACATGCTGTTCCACAGCATCCATCCTCATCGTTTGGAGCCCTCTTCGACGGGTGGCGGTTTAAAGTTTTGTTTTGTGTCGTCTGCAGGCGGTTGTTCGTCGCTTTAAGGACATGTTATGATGATGATTCAGACATATTATTTCCTCATGCTTTATGTCCACTTATACTGGTCTCCTCTTCCAGTTGGATGTATTGGTCGGACTGGGGTGCCTCGCCACGCATTGAACGCGCCGGTATGGATGGCTCACATCGCACCACTATCATCAACTACGACGTCAGGTGGCCGAATGGCATTACTTTGGATTTGGTACGCAAACGCATCTACTGGGTCGATGGCAAGCTGAACATCATCTCATCGGCCAATTATGATGGCTCACAACGGCGCCAGATTTTATATTCCACGGAGTATTTGCGTCATCCCTTCTCCATCACCACATTTGAGGATAGCATCTACTGGACGGACTGGGATAAGCAGACCGTATTCAAGGCCAACAAATTCAATGGTGAAGGTGTGCGGCCCATAACCGCCCTGCATATGGTGAGTATCTGTAATAAAGTAGAAAAACTAAATCAATTATTGTCGAATCTTGTGGTCTATAGCCGAACATTTAGTACGAGTTCAACATTTTAGTACATGCGATATCAAACTTGTTCTACTACATTTATGAAGCGATTTTGATAAAACTTTGAACATTCTTAAAGTTAGGGGCAAACACGAAATCTATGGAATTTGGTGTACATCGTTGCATGTTTTGTTTTCATACACAAGTTTTTCGCAATTTCAGGACCAACAACTCCAAAAACCACATACTGGGTTAGGCGATTGAAGTGTTGCCTATTAAAAGGACCATATTTTTTGAGTAAAATTATTTTTGTATTGATTCAAATTACAAAATGTGTGGAAATAATCAAAATTTCCGAATCTATTTACTTAAGCTCAATGTAGCCAATTTTTTTTCCTTGACTATGGCCTGCAATGGGTTAAAAAATGAGTTGCAAGCTGCACGAATATGAACTAGCGTTATTTTGGCTCAGTCCCGTACAATTACATTTTTCAGTTTTAGTTCACCTTGCTTTTCAAAAGGCAACAGATGGACAAGTCCATCGGATTTCGGCGTATCCGAAAGAAATGTTTGCGTGTCTAGGACTCTGAAGCTGCTTTCAAAAAAATTTTCCAGCATTGACTTTGAAGGCGTCCTACGGTGGTCACGGCTGCCTATACTTCGGATGGCGGTTCGTGGGCTAAAATTTTTGTCAGTTCGTTCAGTGAAGTAAGCGCGATTGATATAAAAGTTTATGAACTGTCGAATAAGAAAATTATTTTTCATCACAATGTTTGGAAATTCACCACATTTTTGCAATATACGAGTATGTGACGCGCAAAATAGAAAAGGACCTAAGGGTAAAAAACAGTTTTGTTCGGGAGAGCCATTTTAAAGATTTTTATACGTGTATCTTTGGTGTATCATCACTTTCATAAAACGCGCATATCTCTGGGAGGGAACACTTTTGGGGCATGGAATCGGTCTCATTCGATGCTCTGATGTTGTCCACATCAAAAAAAATTGTTTTTTTTACCCTTAGGAGGCCCTTTTCTCTATGCGCTGTCACAAATAAGTAATAACAACTCCACTGCTTTTCGAATATAAATTAATTTGCTTTGGTGTGAGATCGTGTGCTTTGGAACTATTAAGTCCCATAACATTCAGTTTAGATTTGTGCCCGATTCAATTTATATACGAGGGTTGCTATTTATATTTCGGGTTCTGGCAATACTAGTGTTCCCAGATGCAAACTGGAACTTCCATTGTAAACTTTGACATTTTTACCATAACTTCATTCAGAACGTTTTGTCCAAAAAACGTTTTGTTGAAAAAATCATCTCAGTTAAAAAATGGAATTATCCCGTGAACATTTCCGTGCGATTTTTACGATTTTCGGCCTGGATAATCGAGACAATAGTGTTTAAATCAACTTGTTTCGACTTTGAGCGATGAAGCACCATTAAAAGCCACTGTTAATTGCTGGTACCAAGAGTTCAGTCTCGGACGCCGTTCGCTCTAGGATGAATTTCGTGAAGGATGTCCAACTTCGGCCACTTTGCCAGAAACCAACGATGCCGTGGGAGATATACCGTGCGATTGAGGCATCCTTGGGCATTAGTATTATCCAGCATCAATAAGGTATTGCATGTTCGTTTGGTAGTGAAAAAACTTGTTCTCGTTGGATCCCACATTATTTAAAGAATGCTCAAGGGAAGGCTCGTATGGATTGGTGCAAAGAGATGTTGAAAAAGTATAACTGCAGTGTATAACATTGTCACAGGTGACGAATCATGCATCTATGCGAATGAACCCCAAACAAAACAGCAATCGACCGTATGGATCTTTCAAGGCGAGCCAAGTTTAACAAATGTTGTTCATGGAAGAAGTACATCCAAGCATATGATTGCGTTTTTTCCGGTATAACCGGCCATGTTGCCACAGTGCCTTTAGTGGAACGTAGGACGGTGAATTCTGAGTGGTATACAGCCATCTGTTTGCCAACAGTGTTCGAAGAAATGAGAAGACGGATCATTTTGCATCACGACAATGCGAGCCCTCTCACACACATCAACTGAAACGATGAGCTATTTGACCACTCAACATGTCGAATTGTTGGGCCATGCGCCGTACAGCCCTGATTTGGCACCCAATGACTTCTTCTTATCCCTAGCATTAGAAAAAATACGTGGTCAACGTTTTTCATCGCCCGAAGCAGCTGTTAAAGCGTTCAAAAAACATGTTGTGGAAATGTCTCAATCGGAATGGAAAAAGTGCTTCGAAAATAGTTTTGTGCGCATGCAAAAGTATATTGATCTTAAAGGAAAATATTTTGAAAAATAATAAAACCATTTCCAATGAAAAATTATTGTGTGTTTATTGCCGGACCTGAAATATAAGTAGCAACCCTCGTACAAATTTAATTTTTGTGCATGCATAAGATACAAGTGTTTGCCACGCCCTATTCAGGTACGTACCAGTCAAGCGGCCCTTTAGGAGATTTTATTTAAATTTGATAGCCCAATGTATTAGCGGTAGATAAACTGCTTGTAAACAAATACAAAAAACATCGCCACGCCTCTTTTAGTAACCCCACTCAAATGGCTCACTTTGCTATTTCGGAATATTCTCGAGTGCCGACCCAGAAAAACATTAAAAGTATAAGACGGGATACGTATACAATACTGGTAAGCAAAATACTGTTTGGACAAAATACTGGTCAAAAAAACTGACATAATCCTGTGTTTCATAAAACTGTTTTACAAAATACTGGATTTCACAATACTGTTTTGCAAAATACTGTGAAGTAAAAATGCTGGTTTACAAAATTTATTTTATTAAAAGTAACTTCAACAAAAGTATATAATTCTCAAAAATTAACAAAAACATTTAACAAAAAATTAATTTCAATGCATTTTATAAACTTAAATTAGTTAAAGATTTTTTGCAGTTCGCCTTCAATGCATTTTATAAACTTAAATTAGTACAAGATTTTGTGCAATTCGCTTTAGGTAGTCTGCATGGCTTAATTCACACATTTTTCTTATTACTCTTTTAATGTTTGTGTACGCTTTTCTTTTCTTTAAGCTTATGTAACGTCTTTCTCCATTCGCGCGTTTGAAATGGTATTTACAGCTACCACGACCTCATTACCCAACTGCCTGGTAAGGTGGTATAATCCTGACTTTCTACGCCCAACAACAGCTTTCAGTCTTCTATGCCAAGCTTCCACACTATTTTGAGTTCTTGGGTAGGAATTTGTCATACTGTCATCGTAAACCGACCAAAAGCTTCTAGGATACTTTGGCTGATATGAGCCTTTGACGTAGTTTCTTTCAAACCACCCGCACAGTTTAAGCAAATCTTCATCTTCAAAAGTACTACTAAGACTACAGTAGTAATTTGAGATTTCACTAGATGGCACAAAAGCTAAGGCTTTCAGCATTCTCACTTTTAATGCAAAATCTTCATCGTTTCCATATTTTCGACTCAATCTGTAATACATATGTTAATGCTATAATGAATTAATTCTACTATGTTATACTACCTCTCTTTTTGAACTCGACGCCATATTATTTGGCTGAAATGGAAAAAGCATCCTTGAGTTTGTGCTCTTGGAAAGCATAGCTGAATTGCCTTCGCAATACCTACTTCAAAATCGCTTACAATTTTGGTAGGATTTAGAACACATCCATAGTTTTCGCCGATCTTTATTAGCTCCTTAAAAAATGAAGTGTACATGGATTTCGATTTTTTCGTCATTAGACAGAATACTAATGGCACTACTTCGCCTTCCACTCTACCATGTACAGAGAATAATTGCCGCATAAATGATGGAACAACGTCAAATGTTCCATCTACCAGCCAGCAATCACTGTTTTGAAGCAATTTTATAGATGTTTGCGTGGCCATAATTATCATACAGTCATTACCGGTCATTACCTCGGACTGAATAAATATCTCTCTATCCACAACATAGAAATTAAGAGGAATGTCTTTGTCTTCAATATTCTCCGGTTCTTTTGAAATGCAAAATTTTTTCCTGAATCTCTTTATTTTAACATTTTGAGCATTTTTGGATGGTAAAAAATCTCGACTGTTTGCACTTGTCTGCACTATTGACTCTTGAATTATTTGACTTAGTGTCAAAAACGATCTTTTTGCAAGGGTCTTAACCACATTATTGGTTTCTGCAATATTCAAGTCGATAGCAATAGGTTCATGTGTGTGCTGATTTGGATACTTCACAATTACCACATTATCATCAACCATGTTTGTTACAATACGAGATTTACACATATGGACTTTACGTTTTGCACAAGCCCAATTAGAAGTGCCTGACTTATTATTTCTCTCCAAGTGATAGAAATATCCATCAATAAATAATTTCTGATTTCCTTTGTTTGATTTAACAATATTAACTTTTGACATTATAAATTATTCACAAAACAAAAATTTTAACAAAAAGACAAGATTACTAAACATATGATTTGATTAACTACACGTGCGTATCAACACGTTTAATGCTGCTTGCAATATCAAAACATTTGCATATGATAACAACAACACAGGTGAACTGATAACATCTGCAATGAGATCAGCTGTTATTAACATGGTGTCTCGAGTAGCTATAATTCATGGCAATGTTGAAGTTAAAAGCTAGCGGAGACCGCTAATGTTCATGTCATGTCTTAATAACTCTAATAATTTTTTTTGTCTTTTGGGTTTGTTATGGTTTATTTTAATAATCATATATATAAATTGAGATAAATTTTACTTAATTATAACAGTGAACATTTTTGTAAAAATAAAGAAAAAAAGCGCTTTTTTTCTTTATTTTTACAAAAATGTTCACTGTTATAATTAAGTAAAATTTATCTCAATTTATATATATGATTATTCGCCGCGCAATAAAACAGGATTTTGCAAAACAGTATTATGAAATGCTGTATTTTGTAAAACAGTATTATGAAAAACAGGATTTTGAAAACAGGATTTTGAAACCAGGATTTTGTTATAACCGGGATTTCGACCCGAACCCGTATAAGACATGTATTCGGATCAGACGACCCTTTGGTTTGTGATAACGACTTTTTCTCTCTGTCTCTCTCTCTCTTTCTCTTCTCACATATCGACAACACTTGAGGTTATTCGACCCTCCCAACATTATTTATTTAAAAACGAATCAGTCAAAGCAAATAATCTCATTATTTTAAAACTTCAAATTATTATGAAGAGATAAATCAGATTTCCTCTACGATGCACATATAATCCATGACGGTGCCTTGCCTTCTTGCTTTATCCGCCATCATTGGCAGCATCCTCTTTCTTTTTGTTTCGAATCAAATTACAATATTTTATACCCAAAAGGATAAACACTTCACCGCATACAGACAAATTTGTTGCATTTCCTTGAAAGGCTTTTGCTGCTACTGCTGCTGTTGCTGTAACAAGTTAGCGTTACTGCAACGGCAGCTGCAGCAATTCCTGTGCTCGCTTCCTGTAACCACCGCCGTTGCGTGTTTTGTTTGCCTCTGCGTAGTTGCATATCCTTTCGCCTTATTCATGCACGCAGAGAGGCATGCAGTGTGTATGTGTCCGCCACTGTGCTGCCACACCAGAGGCGACCAGAATGCCAGCCAAGCTTTGTCGTTGGTCTTGTTGCATAATTTATATGCGTATGGAAATTCTTGATGGCCTTCGGTTGCACTTTGCGTTTATGCGAAAACTTTTTTGATACTCGTATGTACAAGTATGAGTGCGTATTTATGTATGTATTAATGTGAATATGTACATGTGACTGTAGTGTCAGAATATCTTTAATAATTTATAAGTTCTTTAAATATATTTTCGCATATTTGTATGCGTGTGTGTGTGTATACAGAGAGTTTTTGCTTTAGGCGTGACGGCTTTTTTAAAATTAAGATCGAATAGAAATTGAACGGAAACTACTAAAGGACGGCTAAAGTTTAAGGACACACCTAAACGTCAAGTTTTTTTTTCTGCTTTTTATTTGATATTTCTCAATTTAGACTAACTCAATGTGAACCATGGAAAGATACACAAGCGGGCGTTAAAGTTATTCAGGCTTATTATGAAAATCAATTTTCGAAGGAAATCATCTTCAGTGATGAGGCAAATTTTCACCTCAGTAGATTGGTCAATAAGCAGAATCGCCGCATTTTGGGCGAATAATAATCCAAGAGTGATTGTCGAAAAAACAATGCACCCAATAAGAGTGACTGTTTGGTGCAGCTAATGGGCTGGCGGCATCATCGGGCCGTTTATTTTCCAAAATGAAGCCGGCAGTTACTGTGAATGGTGTTCGCTATCGTAACTTGTTATGGCCCGAATTTGAAGATATGGATGTGGACGACAGGAAGGTGCCACTTGCCACACAGCTAAAGAAACAATGACTCTTTTGTGCGACAAATCAACAAATTTAACCACCCTTTATATGACTTTCTACACACTACATTTGTACAAAATAGGGGGCTTTCAAAACTACACGTTCTAAGCCAGTAAAGACCTTTGTAAGAATGTTTCCATTTATCCAGAGTTTGTTGCAGATACTCGTATCTCAGAGTGCACTGTCCCGACCCTAAATGTGGCAGTGTCAAAATCACGAAGACACCTCAATGTGGGTACGAAGAAGTCCCGGATAATATAGGGTTTTAACCAACTTTGCACTTACATAAACTGATTTCACAACCTCTTGTTGGTCCGGGCGTGCTTCAGCAATTGCCATTTCCACGAATTTTCGCATCTTTCATATCTAGGCCTCTCCACCGGAGCACAGTGGTTGGAAAAAACAGTTTTTATCCGATTATATATAGCAGTTGACATTTGGAAAATCTCAAGTTATAACTTCCTGTATACGAGTTTATACACTCTATTATAGGATGTGGGTTTATTCAATTTGTCATTTAGTTTGCAACACCTCGAAATACTAGCATATACTTAAGTTTATACATTCTGAATCATCGTAAAATTCTAAGATGATCTAACCATGCGAAAAGCATACTACAAATCGCACTGCTGAAGCTAGTTGGCCGAAATTTTACATAAACATGTGTTAAAAATGGGACGGATCGGTTACAAGGACTAAGTAAACCTCTGGAAAAAAACAACAACCCTTAACTTAAAAAGATAATATCTCATAAACTATTACAGATATGTCGATAATATTTGGAACATATTATGCTGGCATGGATCAAACATATTCCGGAGGAAAAGTGGGCGTTGCCACATCCCCCTTTAAAAATCGAATGTATGGCAAAAGTAATAGACCGATCATTATAAATTTAATTTTTACAGGATGAAACCAATGGCTATGCAATTACGTATTCTAGACTAATTTATGATTAATTTGGATACGAAGGCGTGGCACTGGCCACACAACCCTGGGCATAATTAGACAATGTCTTACGAAAGTATAGAGAAGTGACGATAACATTTGAACTTATGTGACAGCGCATAGAGAAAGGGACCTAAGGATAAAAAAATCAATTTTCTTTTTTTTCTTTTTTGATGTGGACAACATCTGAGCATCGAATTAGACCGATCCCATGCTCCAAAAGTGTTCCCTCCCAGAGATATGCGCGTTTTATGAAAGTGAAGTCGACGATTCTAAGCGCAAATAGAAAGGGACCTAATCTTTAAAATGGCACTCCTGAACAAAACTGGTTTTTAACCTTTGGTCCCTTTCTATTTTGCGGGTCACATATAATGTTTGTATGAATCGAAACACATCCTGAAAGAAAATTGGGCGGTTTTACGCCCCTTTTCAGAAATCCCATTTACGGCCAAACTAATTGACCGATTGTTTTAAAATTTTAACAGAATAAAAAAAATTTAAAGCATATTGTTGTGTCAAAATTTGACTAAAGCGCGTGTTACCGCCTTATAAAACACTGAACTAAGAAAGACCATATCTCATGAACTCTAAGAAACATGACGATGATATTTGGAATGTACACTAGCATAAAACGAAACACATCCTAGAGGATGTGGGCGCCCTCTTGTAAAAAATGCTCATATGGGACAGAAATCCATAGTGAAGGGTACACTGGAATTGCTATTTATATTTAGGGTCCCAGCAACACTTAGTACTGCCAGATGTAAACGCCGATATTCGGCGTGGATTATCGAGACATGAGTGTCAACTTTTTTCGAATATTGGTGAATAAACAACATCAAAAATGACTGTAAATTGCTGGCACCTAGTGCTCCGGGATGAATTTTCTGAATTTCGTCCATCTCCGGTCATTTTGTCGGAAACCATCGATGCTGTGCACGAACTGATAGAGTAGACATGACGTGACATCTCGGTCATTGGCATGACAAGCATCATTTAGATATTGCATGTGCATTTCACCGTGGAAAAGATTTGTTTTCGTTGGATCGCACATAATTTAGAAAAGAAATGTTAAAAAAATAAAACCGCGGTAGCTCAAATGCAGATTATTACGTCGTCACAGGTAAAGAATCATGGATCTATGGATATGACATCGAAACAAAACAGAAATCAAGCGTACGGGTCTTTCAAGACGGGGCTAATCCAACAAAGTTGTTCCATCAAAAGTTGTTTGTTGAAAAAGCACGTCGAAGCAAATGATAGTAGTTTTTTTGGTATAGCCGGTCATGTGGCCACAGTGCCTTCAGTGGAACGTAGGAACGACGGTCAGTTCTGGGTGCTATAAAACCATCTGTTTGGCAACAGTGTTCGAAGAAATATGGAAAAACAAGAAGAGAAGACGGATCATTTTGTATTACGATAATGCGAGCTCTCGCACATCAGCTGAAATACTTTAATAGGCTAATTGAGCTTTCAAAATGTCGAATTCCGCCGTACAGCCCTGATCTGGTACCCAATGACATCTTCTTTTCCCACCCATCAAGAAAAAACTGAGTGGTCAACGTTGTTCGATGCCCGAAGCAGCTTTCAAAAAAACATGTTTGGAGGTGTCTTAATCGGAGTGGAAAATTGGTTTGAGCGCAGGCAAAAGTGCATTGATCTTTACGGAGAAAATTTGGAAAAACAGAAAAAACATTAGTAAGTAAAAGCTTAGGACGTCGACTGAATTTGTCCGATATCTTTGAATTTGTTAGTATCTTCTATAATATATTAGTTCCCTATTTCCTATTTCTTACCTATTTCTTATGAAATCACACCTTCCATCGCTCCCGATTTCAGGTTCTGTCGCTTTAGAATCACATATTCATTCCGATTGCGCTCAAATTTCGAGTGGTACGTTTTGAGTGAAATATCTTTGAAAGACCACTAAATATTAGTTATGCGCAATCAAAAAATAAAAATCCGTTCTTTAATTAAATCGTATATTTAACCGGTTGTAAAACGTAATATTTAAAATCGTATATATTTTAACCGGTTGAATTTAAAGTTTGAAATTCGAAAACAAATAAAATTTCATTTTGTTCAGACCGGCAAAATTGATTTGGCCCATTTTTGGAGTCAGATTCCAAGCTCAGCCAAATACTTAAATTAAATCCACTAGATTCATGCTAGATTATGAATTTTTTGCAGAAATTTCAAGATAGTTTGCATCTCGTCGCCTTTAGACCTATTTTTGTAACGAACCGCGAAGGTCCAATATTAATAATCCATAACGGTAAAGGCTCATAAGGTGAACATCGATCAAGCTATATAGAAGATGACGTCAGAAACCGTCTAAAGTTGCTTGGAAGATGGGATTTTTAGGGTGCGCTACAAAGCCAGTCGAGGCATTCATAATAAAGGTTTGTTGCCGTCTTTACCACACAGACGTTTTTATTCAGGTTTTTTATTCCTTTTTAAATACTCAACAAAAATTAAGAGCGAACATCCCATTTTTTGAACAACAGCCCTTGATTGTGTATGACTCGACTGGCTTCGTAGCGCACCCTAAAAACCCCATATTCCAAGTCTTTAAATTTGGGACATATCTCTGCAAAGTCCCTTTTAGGAACTATTCTGTGGGTATGAGCGATGCATATCGGCCTTACATTCATCACACACACACTTATGGAAAAGATAGCAACCGAAAACCACACGCCCACACACATACACATCTACCAAAGAGCATTATGCATGCCTCAAAAGAAAACCATAAAATATTATTGTAGTGGTGGTGTCCAGAGCACAATAAAAGAAAAGAATGAAGACCAGGGAAAAAACGGCCACAACTTTCGCACTCAAAATATAGTGGTTTTTAAATGGTGGGGGGGTTGAGAAGGGGGATAGGGGATATTGAAATGTAACAAGTGTGAAAAGATGTATTGTATCATATGACTGTATGATGGATATCAGCAAATATGTATGTATATGTGGACATGTTCACCAGATCATAAAATGCTTTAAAATATTGAAAAACTGCTTTAAATAAATCTTTAAAAGTCCACAGGGTTGGCCAGAGTTACTCTATGTTAAGTTTCTTTATAGGCAAAATTTGGGGGGAACTTTTTTCAAATAGAATTGAGTCGGGGAACTTCTTTCAAATGTCACCTAGTATTTCAAACACATGTCCGAAGCACACATCCTCTACTGTGGTACTGGTTATTATGACTTAAAAGAATGGAGATTGGATCCATCTATTTAGCAGCATTTTCTAATTCCATTAAACGATGACTTTCCGTCCGTACGTCCATCTGTCATTGTAATTAAATTGCAGGTCACAATTATGAATAGAATTATATAAAGGTTCAGGTTTGGACCAAGGATGAACTCTATTTAAATTGGTCCATATCTGTCCATGTTTTGTTAATAAAGGTTTTTTACGATTTCAGAACATGCATCTTCTACAAGTCACATATTTCATCCAACACCTACCTATTCCTAATGAAATCGCACCATAAAGATCGCTCCCGATTTCAGGTTCTGTCGCTATAGAATCACATATCAATTCCGATTGCTCTCAAATTTCGAGTGGTACGTTTTGAGTGAAAGCATTTTGAAAAACCACCAAATATCTGTCCAGTGGCGTACAGATAGTCTTGGGCCCCATATGTTAACCTAAAAGCAGATATTAGTGCATTTGACAAAGGTGAAACAGCTACCGATAAGGTCAAATGCTTTACTATGATTAAAATTGAATTTCTTGTAACGCGTGATTCTCGAAATTCCCTACTTTTAAAAAAAAAAATACAGAAAATTCAAATTGAATGGGGAATGTTTATTATCATTTGAAAGAACATTCTTTGGCATTTATTTTTTTGGAGATTGTGTCTATCAAATTTTGGCCGCGGCTACGTCTCAGATGCAATTTTCGATGACTCGTTCGAGCATTACGACTGGTAACTGGCGAATGATACCCGTGATGTTTTGACCAAGTCCTGAATCGAAGCGGGTTTGTCCGCATAAACTTTAGACTTAACATATCCCCACAGGAAAAAGTTTAACGGTGATAGCACACGATCTTGGTGGCAAAGCGACCGATCCAAAACGTGAAATTATCTGCTCACCGAATTGTTCTCTCAATAAATCCATTGATTGATGCGATGTGTGGAAAGTGGCGCCGTCTTGTTGAAACCAAATGTCTCCGAGATCACGAGCTTCAATTTCAGACATCAAATAGTCGGTTATCATAGCACGATAGCACGACGGTCGCCATTGACGGTTACATTTTTACCGGCATCATTTTTGAAGAAATATGGACCGCCGGCCCACAAACCACACCAAACCGTTGTTTTTTCTGGATGAAATGACAGCTCTTGAACCTCTTCTGGTTGCTCTTCGTCCCAAATGTGGCAATTTTGCTTATTTACGATTGAGCCAGAAATGGGCCTCATCGCTGAACAAAATTTGGCTCGAAAACGTCGGATCTTCTTGGAACTTTTCAAGAGCCGATAGAGCGAAGCGATGTCGCTTAGGAACGTCGGGCGGCCTCAGTTCTTGCACAAGCTGTATTTTTTACGCTTTCAATTTAAGATCTCGACTTTAAATGCGCCAAGTCGTTCCATACGTCTGTCCGAGTTGCTGCGAACGGCGCCGAATCGACTCTCTACGGTCTTGGTGTACACTCTCAGCTACGGCCGCTACATTTTCTTCACTGTGTGCTGGACGTGATCTATTCGGTCGAATATTATCCAATAATGAATGCTGGGTCTGAAGATGGGTGATGGTGTTGCGAATAGTACGCTCAGTAGGCCGATTACACGCAGAAAAAAAAGTATGGTTGTGGTGACAATTTTCGAAGAGGATAATACTATGGTTGGGTGTATGGTTGTGGGACAACAATATTATGATCCTCGTAATAATAGTATAATTGAAATATAACCATACTGTGATCCTCACAACCATACTTTGATCCTCACAACTATAGTATGATTATACATAACCATACTATGATCCCCACAACTATGGTATGATTCGCACTCAACCATATTATGATCTCTACAACCATATTATGATTCTCACAACCATAGCATGTTTCACATACAACCATAATATGATTCAAACGTAACCATGTTATGATCCCTACAACCATAGTATGATCACACACAAATATACTATAATTCCCCAGTTGTCAACAATAGATTTGAATTATGAAAATTATTTAAAAATACATTAAATTCAAAATAATAGAAGTAAATTATTTAACAGTAGAAAAACTCAGTTTAAAAAAATGTAAGCGGTTTTATTTAATATATTTAAGTAAATAAAGCCAACGCTCTTTATTTGAAATTTTTTAATTTCCATATATAAAGTACTATCATTAGTACTTAGATTCGTTGCAATAAAATTGTTCTAAAACGCATTTTTAAATGAGGAAAAATTTCAATCTACTATGTGATTGCCGTTATCATATTATTGTTAACAGAAAACCCAAAAAATAATACGTTTGTCGCACCAACCATATTTATAATGTTGCTACAACTATATTTTCATTATTAAATTTGGCAATAATACTATTGTTACATTTCAACAATATTAATATTGCGGCAATCATACTATTGCCAAAATTAAATTCAGTAAACTATACTATGGTTGCGACGACCATAATTTTATTGCGGGGAACATATTATTATTTCCGTGACCATATAGTAACCATGTTTTTTCTCTGCGTGTATGTTGACCATAAGTTGAACGAAGTGCGCGAAACAAACGTGAATTTTCGAAACGTGAATGAAATGACAAACAATACTAAACAAAAAAATCATGACACGACTCACACGTGATCTATCAAAAGAAGGCTATTGAAAAAAGTTTATTCTACTTGGATCACCCATTATGGAAGCCGCATAGAATTTATATGAAGAACCAAACCAAAAGTCAATAATATACATTTGTTTTATCTTGGGTTATTCATTAACTTAACCCATCGAGAATTTTCCACAAGAACAATTCCCACAAGAATTGTAGACAATAAGTCCACTAGACTGTCGAAACATTTTCCCACTGTGCGGTTTGCAAAGCAGATACGATTTGACCTTGTGCACATTTCAAGGCTACGGCTGATATGGCTTCCAAATAGAATGTGATTTAAAAATGTATATTAAAAAATGCTGATAAGCAAAATGTTGTTTTGGGATTATATTTGTTTCCAAATAAACAACCAACGAATCGTCTGGCTTAGTGTCAGCAAAACCCAATAAATATACGAACCGGTTAGAATCGGTTATTTTAAAAAGAAAATTAACTAGAATTGCATACAGAACATACAGATTTTAAAAAAGTGATTCAGTTGGAACTCTTTTTAAATTTCAAATTAGCTAGAATTGAAACGATGTTTTTCTACTCTCGAAAATAGAATCATTGACATTTAATACGAAAACTGTTTTACGGGCAATATCCCTGTCTAATTCGAGCTGCTCTTAGTCCCAAAACGAAAACCGATAACGAAGGTAGCGTTTCGAGGTACCTTAAGTTCCTTACAGGGAAAATTTCTTTACATGCACCGATTTCGTCGATTTTAAATAATTTAAAAACAGCATAGGCTGTTTACGATTCAACAAACACACAAAGGAACGAGCATGGCTAGACCGTCTTACTATTTTACGACGGTCAATAATATATGAATGTATATACTGCATAGGGTCTCCGATCAATATTTCGTGGTGTTGCAAACAGAATGACAAAGTTAGTATATACTTCATCTTTCGGTAAAGGGTCCACAAATTGTAAAATTTGTATTAATTATACAACATCGGCACTTAATTTGTATACTCTCCATCATAGGAGGGAAAGTATATTTACTTTGTCATTCTAGTCGCAGACCGCATAAAGAACAGGGCCCACCATTAACGACATAAAATTTTATATTTTCTTAAAACACAGAATATATAAGATATAGAGTTCAAATTTATTCCAGGTGTAGTGCAAATGCTACATTTTAAGAATGAAATTCCCGACTCAATTTTCCACCACTCTTGCACTCATTTCTAGCGGAAAGTTTGACAGTTTGCGTTGGATGTTGTATCTGAGCTCTTCTTAAGTTCCATAAGAAAAATCCACTTGCGTTAAATTGCATGAACGAGGTGGCCATTCGACCGGACCATTTCTCGAGATAACACGTTCACCTAATTTGCCTTCAGTAAATCGATTTTAACGCGTACTGTGTGGCTAGTGGCACCGTGTTGTGAAAGCACATATCGACGATGTCAAGCTCATCGAATTTTGGGCAAAAATAATGATCTAACATGGCACGATAGCGCTTTCCATTAACGGTAACATGACGACTGTTGTCAACGACGAAGGATATGGCCCAATCACACCTCCGGCATGAAAACCATACCACACAGTAATTTTTTGCGAATGTAATTGGGTTTCTTTTAGCACATGTGGGTTTGCTTTTGTCCAATAACGCATATTTTGTTTATTGACAAAACCACTCAGCCAGAAATGAGCTTCATTGCTGTAGATGATTTTTCGATGAAATTCTGGATTTGAAACTTTGTCATAGCCCAATCGGAGAAGTTTCGGCGTTTCAAATGATCAGGTGGCATTAGTTCTTGAGTCAGTTTGATCTTAAAAGGATGAAGGCCATGATCTGTTTGCAAATACGCCATAGTGTGGTTTGCGAGATGCCCGATTCCTGAGAATGGCGTGGAATCGACTGATTTGGCTCATTTTGAACGGATGCACTTAAGGCGATATTTTCGTTGTTTCGAGCGGTACGGCATGGAATCGACTGATTTAGCTTATTTTAAAGGGATACATTTACGGCTGCGATATTTTCGTTGTTTCGAGCGGTACGACGTCTCTTTGGCGCCGGAACATCCAAAAGTGATAATTAGGATCCAAATTGTTCCACTATAGCCTGTCGGCTATCGATAATTACGTCCGAAAACTGGATTAAGCACTCTCAAAAAATTGCGACCATCGACTTAGAATTTTGGTAGTAATTTTTAATGATTTCCAAACGTTGCTCGTAAATGTACTTTACCATGGTGAAAACGTTTTGACAGTAAAAGATCATTAAAAATATTAGATTGTGCATTGGCATAAAGAAACGAAATTATTAAGTCCCTATTGGGAAACCCTTTATATAAATTCATAATCATCGTAAAAATCTAAAATGATCTAGCCACGTTTGTCTATCAGTCTGCGTAAAGTCGCACTGTTGATCCTAGATGTTGCTCTAAAACGGTTTACATTGAAAATTTGCCGGATCGGTAATTAGGTAAACATTTCCCCACTCTTGGATAATATCAACCTCTGGAAAAAGCACTACGTATATGTGACGCACCAAATAGAAAGGGACCTAAGGTTAAAAACCAGTTTTGTTCAGGAGAGCCATTTTAAAGATTAGGTCCCTTTCTATTTGAGCTAAGAATCGTCGACTTCACTTTCATAAAACGTGTATATTTCTGGGAGGGAACACTTTTGGGGCATGGGATCGGTCTCATTCGATTCGATGTTGTCCACATCAAAAACAAAGTGAAAAGTTGATGAAAAGTTTTGTTCAGGAGAGCCATTTTAAAGATTAGGTCCCTTTCTATTTGCGTTTAGAATCGTCGTCTTCACTTTCACAAAACGCGCATATCTCTGGGAGGAAACACTTTTTGGGCATGGGATCGGTCTTATTCGATGTTGTCCACATCAAAAAAAAGGAGAAAAAAATGAAAATTGATTTTTTTACTCTAAGGTCCCATTCTCTATGAGCTGTCATTCTCTATGAGCTTCAACTTGTACACCATTACTTTAAACTCCAATAGTTTTGAAAGTTTCAACTTATGTTACGTTCGACCAAGTTATAAGGGATGTGGGAGAAAGAGTGAACTTTTTTATTTTAAAATAAAAACACTTTTTTTGAGATACTCGTAGTTGCGATTTTTATTGGATTGTAAAGAAGAAAATTTCCAATTAAGTATGAAATAAAATATCTGTTTAATGGCCGCCACGGCACTGATGACTAAGATCAATGACGGAATTGAATCTACTTAATTCGCATAAACCCGAGATTTCAAAAAGAAACACTCAACCAGAAACGATTCCAGAGCTTAAATTCGAAATCCAACTCCTTATTGGTGAGATACAACTACATCCCCAAGAAAATTTCGTGAGAAGAATAATAGCCAGACTTCAGAACCGTGGAAGCCATTTGAAGTATATTTTATTTCATACTTAATTGGAACATGTCTTCTTTACAATCCAATAAACAAAAATCGCAACTCTCTCAAAAAAGGGTTTTATTTGAAAATAAAAAAGTGCACACTTACTGAGACATCCTTTATTACATAGGGTATTATAGGGTACATTACAATGTGCTTGGAAAAGGGGTCGTGGCTCCGCCCATGCATTCCATGCATATCTTATGTTGGAGATACATATTGAGAGGGTAGTTGGAACACATGATATTTTTTTTTAAGAACGACACTCAACATGGTTGTTAAGAGGACGTTGCTACGCCTCCTTAATGGTCTAAGTAATGGAACGATCGCATTTTAACAAAATGAACTTAATATAAGTAATTAATTACACCATGACACAGAAAGCTATTTTTGCCTTCCTGATGGACCTTATTTTAACAGGACTCTTGCATATCAAGGATATCGATTTTTGAAAGAGATTACGTGACCTCTGTTACGATATACATATAAAGTATAAGACAATAATATTCGCAATTATCTCTTGGTTTATTTTGTTCAAACAGTTTTAAATATTGTATTTTTAAAAATTCCATTGAAGTCCTAAAGAGGTAGATAATATTATACTCTTATATTCTCCCAATTAAACTATAATTTCCATCCAATTGTAAAATTATATTGTTGCTTCTTTTCCCTTTTTAATTATCACATTTCTTTTGTCAATTTTTCTATTCCTGCACAGTTGCAACATCCTATGGTTATACACGTCTACCATCCCTATCGCCAGCCCGATGGCATCAATCACTGTCAGGCTGTCAACGGGCACTGCTCGCATCTGTGCCTGCCGGCGCCGCGCATCAATGAACGCAGCCCTCGCATCTCTTGTGCCTGTCCCACCGGTCTCAAGCTCATGGAGGACCGACTGATGTGTGTTGAAGATCGTAAGTACATGCCTCTTATGCCAGCTACCCAATATTTTTGAGATAATAGGAGATTGTAATCCAAAACAAAGCCACCAATTGTTTTTGGTTCTTTAAATGTTTTTGAATTAATTTTGAATTTTCTTTTTTTCAATATGAGTTTTTTGTTTTTATTTTTTCGCTTGTCTTTTATGTTGTTCGTCTCACTCCATGTGAAGCAACATATAAACTTATAGGTGCGACTGGCCGAGCAACGACCACTAAACCAAAGATGTACCCTAATTTAACTGCATCCTCGCCAGTGTCAACATTATCTGATCTCAAACTACCTCAGCAAAATATTGCCATAGATGGCCTTAATAGTGAGGGTATGACTTGTTTTCCAATTTGTTTACAATACTTCCTCTTGCAATCCCTCACTCGTACTTATTTTAGCTTTTGGCCTTGGGTTGCTTAATTGGCATTTGAAAGTTGTCACGTACTTAACGGGCAACCGGATTAAATGGCTACTTTAACCAAAATTTCATTTCAATTTTCGTTTATTTCGTTTTGTTTTTGTTTGTTTTGTAACTATAGTTTGTCGAATGTACATTTTCGTTCATGGTTTCTGGGCTATTTTATTTTAGTTTTTTGTTGGTGTTGGTGAATATGTTTAAGCACTTTTTCCCCTTAGAATATCCTCTCTAGCATCCCTTGCCCTTTCTGTGTTGTCCTTGCGGCCTCCTTCCATTTGATTCGCAACACAACGGAGGGGGTCTTGGCTTTCAGACCTCAATTAAATCGTACGATGAGTTTTATTATTTTTTTTTGTGCCAGTTTAATATGTACAAATGGTCATAAAATTAATAAGAAGGCTTTTAGCTGTAGAAACTAGGTTAATGGGAATGTTTTTTGGTAATTTAAATGGAGCAGCAGTTGATTATTCTAATTAATTGTGCTCAATATTTACGAGTACTCGTATATATGTAAATGGCAAAATGATATAATTGCCACTTTGTTCTCTTGACAGGGTCATTCAAAAAAAGTTAGTTTTTTAAAACGTACAATACGTGCGTGTCTTTGAGAACATCCCCCGTAGCTGATTACAAATCTTAAACACGTTTTATAATGTGTGTTGGGTTATGTTGGCTAGTTGTTGCACTTTCGAGTGTAGCAAGAAAACATATTTAAATCGCTTCTTTACCTGTATTTTAATAATTAAGAAAAGGTATGAACGCACATTTTAGTTAGCACATATGGAAAAGCAGCGACCAACACACACACACACACATGTACATACCCAGTAAACCAAATTTGCCGACAATGTCTGATATCAGACAATTCTGAACAATATCTGAACTCTATCGAGAATTCTTACCGAAATCGTTACAAATTCTGTTCGATTTGTCTGAGGATTCTTTATTTATTATGTTATGAAATATCTGAACGAATTCGGCCCGAATTCTGTTAGTCTTGTCTGTTGGATTTTATTTAATTTTTTGTTCAGACTTTTCTTATCGAACTCGACACGAATTCTGAACTATTTATCTGAGGTAGTCTACTCATTTAAAATTTTTGTTATTTGCTTCATATTGTACAGTTGTTGTTCTTGTGTTCGGACACGTCGGAACTAATTCTGAACGAATTCTTAACTGTTTGTCTGAGGTATTTTTATATTTTAAATTCACATTCTGAACGTTTGGTTAGCTTAGCCGTGCGAGGGATTTTTATTGTGTTCGGAGGAAAACTCTACTGGTTGCCCTTAAGTGTATAGCCACTAAACAAAGTTACAGCTCAATTATTGCTTGCGAAACTGCAGACACGCCTGCTTGTAACTAAAAGTCTTTCCGAACGCTTTTTGAAAATGTTTTACAACTTTTTTTTTTGTAGAACAAAAATATTTTCTTCTTTTTGAAGCTCAGAATTCGGTTCGTAATGTCGGCAAAAACATCAGAATTTAATAAGACTTAATGCCAGAATTCTGACCGAAGTCGTTCAGAATTAGTTCAGAATTCGATACGACAAATCGAAATTTCCTTTCGAATTTCCCAAGACTACAGTTCAGAATTCGGTCAGAAATCGGTTCGAAATGTCTGAAAAAACATCAGAATTCCCTCAGAGAAGTTCTTCAAAATTCGTGTCAACCCTCTCATATGTTTTTCGGTCAGAAATCGGTTCGAAATGTCTGAAAAAACATCAGAATTCCCTCAGAAAAGTTGTTCAGAATTCGTGTCAACCCTCTCATATGTTTTTCTTTACGAACTCGGTAAGAATTCTGATCCGAAATCGGAACATTTTGCCGATTGTCGTACAAAATTCTGACCGAATTCTGAAGGTTTGGTTTGCTGGGTATAGTTATACACTTTAATATTTGTTTGCAGAGGTGAAGATTTCTTTACAATTAGTAAAGTAACGATTTATTCTAGATATAAAAAATTTAGAATAAAATAAAAACTCAATCTAAGAAGATCATACAACTTTTCTTTTAAATATTGTATAAGCTGAATAATCATCAAGGGAAGATCTTTATACTTTTTACGAAAATCAGTTATAGTCGCGTCATTTAATTTTAAAGGTTACTTAAATTTAAAGGGCCGATGTTGATTTTGAATAAAACACAAATTATTTAGGAAATTATTGTCTTTTCTTTTTATTATGATAATATTGGTATGGTTCAATTATGTATGGAACAAAATATCGGCCAAATGGCAGCCGCGACCTCGGCGGCACACCTCCATCCGATGGTCCAAATTTTCGATGGCGCTAAGGCACAATTGAGGTTCTATGCTGTTAATGTGCCGACCTTTATAATCCTTTAGCTCTTGAATTGTAGCTGGCTTACACCTTTTCTTTCAAATAACCCCAAAGAAAGAAGTCCAACGCTGTCAAATCACATGACCTTGGCGGCCAATTAACATCGCCACCACGTGAGCTAACACGGCCATAGAATTTGTCGCGCAAAAGAGCTATTGTTTCGTTAGCAGTGTGGCAAGCGGCACCGTCCTATTGAAACCACTTATCGTCCACATGTATATCTTTCAATTCGGGCTATGAAAAGTTCGTTATCGTCTCACGATAGCGAACACCATTCACAGTAACTGCCTGACCGGCCTTATTTTGGAAAAAATACGGCCCGGTGATGCCGCCAGCCCATAAACCGCACCAAACAGTCACTATTTGTGGGTGCATTGTTTTTTCAACAATCACTCTTGAATTATCATTCGCCCAAATGCGGCAATTCCGCTTATTAGCGAATCCACTGAGATGAAAATGTGCCTCGTCACTGAAGATGATTTTCTGCGAAAATTGATCATCCAAGCCTGAATAACTTTAACGCGTTGCTCGCTTCTTTCAATGGTTCAAATTGAGTTAGTCTAAAATTGAGAAATATCAAATGAAATGCAGAAAAAAACTTGACGTTTAGGAGTGGTTCACATTCAGCATTGGCCCTTTAAATTTAACCACCCTTTAGAATAACGAATTACCAATTTAGAGGTATTTTTTTCATAATAAAAAAAATTCAAAAATTCAAATCAAGTGTGAAATCTTTACTGTTCATTCGAAAGGACATTTTATATATTTACTTTTTTCATATAATTTCCTTCAAATATTGGTTGCAGCTACGCCTCAGGGTGTCCATTCTGAGGGTCCAGTTTTGGATGACTTGTTCGAGCATTTTGATCGTTATGGCGTTAACGACACGTTTAATGTTGGCTGGCTATCAGCTTATACTTTGGACTTTACGTAGGCCCAAAGAAAAAAGTCTAAAGGTGTGATATCACACGGTCTAGAGGCCAACTCTCCAGTCCAAAACGTGAAATTAGAAATTAGACCTCTCAATAGATCCATTGTATGAGCAGCTGTCAGGCAAGTGGAAACCTCATCAGTAAACGTTTCTCACCGAACGCTCATTTCCATAATACAGTTGTACCAGTTGGAGACGTTGTTGCGGTGTAAGTCTTTCCATGATGAAATGGCAAATAATACTAAAAAGAAAAAAAATAAAGTTTAACACAACTTACGCGTAATCTGTTAGTCCGTCCGTAATGTTCGTTAGTCCGTCCGTTTGTTCTTCCGCCTGTCGATCTATCGTTGTAATCAAAGTACAGTCGCAATTATGAACCGATTTTGATGAAATTTGATATATTCAAGTTTGGCCCAAGGACAAACCCTATTGAAATTGATCCACATCGTTTAGACCCCATGCAAAGATTCTTCCCGATTTCAGAACCTAAAAGCCACATATAAAACCCGATCCTGACCTAATTTTGCTTGGTGCGTTATGAGCGACATAACTCAAACATATTGAGTCCGACCTTGCTTAAACTATAGACAATGGTGCCTAATTCTCTAAGTTGCAAAGTGGTCTAGGTTATTTTATTGTGGGCCACGTTCAACTTCAAATCATTTTTAGCGATGTCTACCATGTTTTCCGAATTTTGCACAAGGAAGTTTTTTGGACCAAGGACGGACGCTATTTAAATTAAAGAAAATCTATTCAGATTTAGCAATAACTCCCACGCATCTGTTCAACCGATTTTAGGTTTTTAGCTTTAGAAATCACATCTTATATCCACGTTCGATTAAATTAGCTAGAAATACGTTTTTTGGGCCAAGTTCCAATTTAGATACTGCTTACAAACACAAGTGTTCATCCGATTTTATGTTTTTTATATTGCATCCAATCTTGATAAAATTTGGCAAAAATAAATTCTTTGAGCCTTGGACAAACGCTATCGAAATTTAATTTAATCGGTTCAGTTTCAGATAAAGGTCCAACGCACATACGATAAGTTCAGCCGATTTTACGTATTTAGCTCTAGCAGCCACATATTGCATTCAATCTTGATGGGATTGTGCAGAAATTCTTTTTTGGGCCATGTACGGAGGCTATTGAAATTAAAGAAAATCGGTTTAGTTTCAGATATAGGTCCAACACAGATATGTTCTGTCGAAATTTGACAGAGGTAAATTTTCTGGACAAAGGACGGAAGCTATTGTATTGTAAGAAAAACGGTTAAGATTTAAATGTAGCTGCCACATATAAGTTTAATCGATTCTTTGTCTTTGTATCTAATAGCCACATATTATATCCAATCTTGATGAAATTTGACAGAGAGGAATTTTTGGGACAGAGGACTAAGCTATTTAGTTTTATGAAAAACCAGTTCTGATCTAGATATAGATTCCACATCTAAGTTTAACCGAGTTGAGGTGTTTAGATCTAAAAGCGACATACTTCATTCAGTCTTCAAGACGTTTGACAGAGTGTTTAACGATCGATCAGTTACCAGGTGAGACAAAATCAGGTCATATTGGTCCACGTTTTGGTAAAGCCCCAGTTTATAGGTCCCTTCCAAACTAACACAGAACCGCTCTAGAACATTTATATTTATTTCGGTTTCTATCAAATTGATATAATATATTACGATGGACAGTAAAGCATTTGAATTATATAGGCCTGTTTCTGAATATAGTCCCGATACAAATGGTCTGGACCAAAAAAACGGCTCTCAGTATACATGGAAAATAACAATAACATTTTCTCAAGAAGCCAAAAATGAAACAGTTTTTGCAATTTAGCTGAATTTTGTGACGGATCCTAGGGCCGATAATTCGACCAATAAACAATGACATCTTCTAACAGTTTCAAATGTGACTTTATTTTTAAAATCCCGGTAAATAAAGAGCCCGTCTAAGGGATCAAAACACACTGTTTTTATTTGAATTTTTTGCACTTTCAAAAGTTTAGGGTATAATATAGTCAGCCACGCCCGACTTTAGATTTTTTCCTAGTTTTTAACTAAATTTGTATTTGTTTTGGAGTGAATATTTTAAAATCGCCACCTGCCTGAAAAGGAACAAGAGACAAGACAAGAGAATTTTCACCGCGCATTTCTTGTTCATTTTGCAATTTGTAAAATACTTAAAAATGACTGTTGTAATGATGTAATATTTACATTGAAATATTTGAACAAGTTTCTCCATAAATCTGAAGCAGCACTTGAAAGCCACTTTGTAGGGGGCAAAAGAAATAAGAAGACAAATACTGTACCACCGGATATATACTTTTCTTCCTGCAAACGGTTGTCCGTGGCCAAAATAATTCCCCAAAATACAAGAACACTACCTTATGTTGTTTTGTAAAATGTAAACGTTTCCGTTTCCGTTGTTGTGTTAAACTGTGTTGTATTTGTTTCGTATTTGTCTGTCCATGTAAAATTTGAGCTCCGTTGTTAAGGTAAAGTTTTTTAGAAGCATAGTAAGAAGCAAATCTGCAACTCGATGTTATCAGTGGTTGTCTGTTGTGTCTAACTGTGAGTCCACCCTCCCCAGGCATCATAAATTCATTTCAATCTGTTTTTTTTCACTCTCATTTTCATGTATCCTTTTACTCATCATGCAAAAACATACATAATGAAACACCTTTGCATACATCTCATCTATATATTATACGCTTACACATACTTATGCAAACACTTACATTCATGTTGAAATTTCACCGACATTTGTTGAAAAAAATCACACTCACTTACACACACACAAACCAAACCGACGAAATGAAATGGCAAAAAAAATACATCTCAAGAACACGGTTCTGATGAAGACAATTATGATGGTGCTGCTGAGTCGGATGACGGTGTTGTGAGCCATTCATCACTTTCAACGCCACCAGCGAGTGAAAGAAGACAGGAGCAAAGAGAACAAAAAACGGCGAGAATTCATGATGAAACCCCAAAATTAATAAGCCACCATCAGCGACATGACAATGGAGCAGGAGCTGCAGTAAAGAGCGCTGATGGGGCTTACATGGCTGGCGACGACGGACAAGAGGAGCACTTAGCTTATGAGACGTATGCTGCAGAATATCTTTATACCATGTGTATGATGTTGCAAAAATATGATTTGCAACAGCAGCAGCAGAATCAGAATCATTTAACTCCACAGTCAGGACTTCAGGAAGGCGGCAGCATGCAACATGGTGAACACCCACAACACTATCACAATGCGAATAATCAGAGGTTTGGGGCAAAAGCGAGTGTAATAAATGGTAATGAGTTTGGAGCAGATGCAAATGTTATGCATGCAGCCGACAATGTTGGAGATGAAACCAATGATGATAATCATCGTAGTGTTGTAGCAAATGATGTCGATGATAAATTCGTGGCTAATGATAATCATCATAACGATGACGATGATGGTGATGATGATGGTGAAAATGCTGACAATTTCGATGATGTCACCGTTCGTTTTGCTGCTGATTCTGCTGATGTAGCGAATAACAAGAATGACGACGAAACAAATTACATTGGAATTTATAATGAAACGTTTGTAATTAAACATAACAACACCAGAGCCAGTGTTGATAGCGACGTGAGTAATGCTGTTGCCGTTGGCGGCGACAACATCATTGACAGTCAGACACCAATGGTCATAAGAGCAGCAACAACGAGTAATTATGAGCACCACACCAGGACCACAACAATATCAACGGACATGGACTTGAATATGGAAACAGAGGCAAAAATAGAAACAGAGTCGAATTCGACAGCATCAACCAGCGAATCAAGTTATACATTGGCCACAACTTTCCCATCTAGCGATAATAAATTATCAGCGTTGTTGAAAAACCCCCTATACTATAATCACACGGCTAGTGATGGTCACAAAATAATCACCAGCTATGAAATTCGCAAGATAGAGCCACATAACACAGAAACCGTAGAGGAAACCAATAGCATCCCCGCCACCACCAGCAGCTATGATGAAATTGAATTTATAAGTTTGGAAGAATATCGAAATCATTTTTCAACTGACTTCAATACCAAAACACATGAGAATTTCCCATTTATAGACGACAACTTCTCCGCAGGTAATAGCGAAATTAACACCAACGACAATAAGAACACTAGCTCTTCATATCAAAGGGCAACTGAAGATGCTGTTGACTCTGATTTCCTGCCTCGTTCACATAAGCGTGTCGCCAGACTTGCAGAAACAAAAAACTCCGCCGCTAACAAGCGAAAGGAAGAATCTGAAATTAGAATACACTCGTCACATGGCAGTTATTCGTCGAGTAGCAACAATCCCTATTCATTTCAAAATATCGTCTTATCGCAAAACATCAATGAAAACTATGTGGCAATGCCATCACCCTCATCCTCACCCTTGGCAAATGTATTGTTGCTTCACAACATCACAAGATTTTCCCAAATATTATCAAATGTCTCATCGCCGTCGTCCTCTCGAGAGTTCTATCATAATTATGATATACCTCGGGGTTATTTACGCTGGCTGTGTAAACGTCTCAGCACAAATAAATCACATGATATCTTAGATATGTACGATGGAAGCTCCAAGAAAGACCAAAACGATAACGAAAACACAGGTACGTTCTTACATCTCACAAGTCATAGAAAGGAATTTATTGTACTCAAGTGTGTTGTTGTCTAGATGGATGTAATTGTTTAAAATTAATTTAAAATTTATTTAGGTTTTTTACTTAGATACGAGTAATATTATTTGTCCATAATTCATAGAAGACAAAATGAACTGTTTTTTTCCTCAAATTGTCTTGGTATTGAAATTGGGTCATATTGTCACACCCCTTTTGGTACCTTCTCTACACAAATGTATCCAAAAACCTACTTTTGGTGCTCTTGTAAAATATATATACAATAATACGAGGGCGGTTAGGAAAGTTCTTAGCCTATCAATGAAAGAGAATAGTTAGTTTTTCAAAAATATTATTATTTTTCAATATAATCTCCTGAAACTTCAATACACTTAGTCCAACGCTTATCTAGCAATTCTATCCCTTGATTAAAATAGTTTTCCTCAAGGTCTTCAAAATAGTGGTTTACAACTGTAATTGCATCTTCATTTGAGGTAAAACGCTTGCCAGCAAGGATTTTTTTTAGATTTGGGAACAGGTAAAAGTCACTGGGAGCTACATCAGAAGAATAAGGTGGGTGGTCAAGCAAATAGTACTTTAATTCGTTGATTTTAGCCATTGATAAACACTCTTGTGCGCTGGTGCGTTGTCTTGATGAAAAATTATTTTTTTGTGTTGTAAGCCAGGACGTTTTTCTCGAATTTGTACATTTAATTGATCTAAAAGGTTGCAATAGTACTCTGAATTTATTGTTTTACCCTTTTGCAGATAGTCAATCAATAAAATACCTTTGAAGTCCCAAAAAACCGTTGCCATAACCTTACCAGCCGATTGAATTGTTTTTGCCTTCTTTGGGGCACTTCCTCCAGCTTCAGTCCATTGTTTGGATTGTTCTTTTGTCTCTGGAGTATAGTGGTGGATCCACGTCTCATCAACAGTTATGAAACGACGCTTAAAATCCATTTTATTTCGCTGAAAACGATCCAAACAAGCTTGAGAAATGTTCATTCTTATGCGTTTTTGGTCGACTGTTAACAAGTGCGGCACCCATCGTGCAGAAAGCTTTTTCATCTGTAGTTCTTCATGCAAAATAAATGGACTCGATCATTTGAGATGCCCATGATATTAGCTATTTCACGCACTTTTATTCGTCGATCATTTAATACCATATCATGCACTTTGGCTACAATTTCTGTTGTTGTTGCTGTTTTTGGACGTCCACTACGTGGTTCATCTTCAATGCTTGTACGACCACGTTTAAATTCAGCAACCCAATTTTTTACTGTTGCATATGAAGGAGCACTTTCACCTAACACATTCACCATATCATTATGAATTTCTTGTCCCGATAAACCTTTTTTATGTAAATATTTAATGGCACCACGCATTTCTAATTTTTCCATTGTAAAAAAATCGCGGATGCGTCTTTTGTGAACACCTGTTTCTATATGAAGGAGTTGCCAGATCGAAACAAAATTTAACATGTTTTCATAGCAGAGATGGATGTTTCCAAAACACTTAACTTTTTTCTGTTTATACCGCGCTTTTTGTGCTAGGCTAAGAAGTTACCGAACCGCCCTCGTATTTGCACGATCTTAGCAAACATCATTATGTAGCTTGAAACTACGAGACAAACAAGGTGACCCAAAATTGGATAAGTAGCCACGCACCTTCTGCTACCTTCCACACAAACTACGCTGTTTATTTGCAAATTAGAGCCCACATAAATTGCCACATAACATAACTTCGATTACGTCCTGAACTCCATATTATTTGTAACGGGTTTTCCAAAAGGGACATAACAATTTCAGGCTGAGTGATTTTGCCAAAAAAAAAACAAAATATGCGTTATTGGACAGCTAAAAACCCACATGTACTTCAAGAGACACAATTGCATCCGCATATTTTGTTTATTGACATAACAACTCAGCCCGAAATGGGCTTCATCGCCGAAGATGATTTTTCGATAAAATTCTGGATTTTCTTGAAACTTTGCCACAGCCACCGACTCAGAATTTCGGTAGTAAAAACGTTGCTCGTAAGAGAACTTTACCATAATTAAAATGTTGACTTCGACTAACGTTTTGACACTGAATGATCATTAAAAGTGTTTAAGGGGGCGTTGGCATAAAGATACGAACTAGTTATGTCGCTATTGGAAACCTTGTATAACGCCTTTGTACTTGCATATGAACAAAGTGTTTGACACGCCCATGCAAAGCATTATTCTGTCCATTTTTAGTATTCTTGTTTTATCTTAAAAGCTATTCATGTGCTATTCAAAGTCAACCCCTACGCACAGGTTTCTATGGTTTAGTTCATGCCAAATAATTGGATTCTTCGGCACGCCACTGCTAGCACCTCACACACAAATGAACCTGTAGCAGTGCAGATTAGAACCTACACAACTTATCTCCTAGTGCATAAAATTCGATTTAATTGCAAACTTTGTAGTATTTTAAAAACGGCTTTATACGGGCCTACGGAAAGACTTGATGCCAAGTTTATTTCGCCCCTTTTGGTATTCACATATTAACTTCAAGGCTTTAAACAGATTCTTTTAAAAATTAGTATTTAGAAAATCGTTTATAAGCTCGGATAGCTGACGAAAAATTTAAACCTTAGCCAAGACATTTTTTGTACCTCCACTAGGGGTGGGAAAGTGTTGTATGGAGATTCTTAGTAGTAAGATTTGGCCATGATTCACTGCCTTATTTTGTGGGGTTTGGAAAAACATGCATGAGGACTCCCTTAATAGTTGAATGACTCCCTTAATAGTTAAATGACTTGAAAGGACTCCCTTAACGGTTGAAGATAGAGGGTGGATTTCTTCTGAAAAACTGTTGGAATTGCAGAAATATTGGGAATTGGTCTTACATTTAACTCCTATAGGGTCACTTTTAGGGTAGTTAAATCGGTGAGAGCAAAATTCAAAAAAAAAATAGGGGGTAGTTATGTTTGGAAAAAGGAGGGAAAAATTATTGGGGGTCGATCATACATTTTACCCCTATAGGTGCGACTCCTAGGTAGTTGCGGGGCTATTTGTGAATATTTCCCCCCATCCCACGAGCTGTCACTTGCCCCTATCCAACCTCCCCCATTTTTTGGCCCATGCATTTTTTCCAAACCCCATAAAATAAGAGGGTGAGCCGTATCAAAATTGAAAATTCGTGCACTATCCCACCCCTAACCTCCACGCATTAATTCCATTTATTTTTTTGCCAAATTGATTTTTTCAAGTCACTGTAAACAACACAAACGATGGTCGTACGTCAAAAGGTTCTTATGCTAAAAAAATGTCAAACTTTCCATAGAAATGTCAGATGGCGCCCAGCAACACTAAGTGTTGCCTTGGCCAGAAATACATATAGCAACCCTCGTAAATTCATACAAAAATCAAGTCTCTTCAGAGTTTATTATTCCATGTTAATATATTGAAATATACTACTGTAAACAAAAAACAACCAACTCCGAAAAAAGTGGGCCAGATTGAAAACCACACGTCTAAAAAAGCAACCTTTATAGTCAGTTATTCATAGAAATCGCTTTTGGCTATGAAAGAAACAGACTTTGAGAGGCTTCTCTCACAAGAGGTTGTGCACTTTGGCTTCCTTTAACACAAGGTCAATCCTTTGCTTATACATTCTACAACGACTAGACCAATAATTTAGACATGTTGAATTTAATATCACGTTTTGTCTAAAAATGTCCCACTGTGGTGCATTATGTGCTCCAATTGGAACATATCGGTCTAAGCTTTAATGTAGCCCTGCATTAATGGGCTCCTCATGCTCTCGAAATCAAATATGCTGTCCGAATTTGCTTATACTTCGGAGAGAAAAGCGCGAAATCATCTGAAAATCATAATGGTGTAGGGTTTCTCATACACTGGAAAAAAACCCTTAAATTTCAACCAAAAATATATGAATTTAACCACCGCTTAATAAAAACTTTTGTAAATAAGCAAAACTACTCGTATTTGTTAGATATCGCAATGATATTTAATAAATGGAAACAACAACAAAATGCATACAGTGCATCCAGTGTGTGTGTATGTACGCTGTGCAAGGGATTGTCATTGTCTCTACTGCCGGCAGTTCTCATTAAATGTGAAACAGACTGCCCTTAAGAGTATAGCCGCTAAACATAGTTACAGCACATTCGTTGCTTGGGGTCTTAAAATGGTTAGGGGCGCTTACCGAAACTGTAGTCACCCCTGCTTTCCGACTGCATTTTGAGTAAATTTTCCATTTTTTTTTTAAATTATGTAAATTTTTCACCGCCTTGCAACGAAAATATTTTCAATAAATGGCTAACAATTTTTTTTGAAACGAAATTATTTTCGTTAAACGGCTTTCCTTATTTTATTGTAAATATGTGAAATATGTGTGAAATTTTCTCTTGAAATCGGCAGTATTTTCGATAAACAACGCAGGAATATTTTAGGTAATATCTGAAATTTTTTTAACACAGGATTCCTGATAAATTTTTTGTTTGAATATTTGAATTTTTTAATTGAACAAATTTTCTCTAAATATCACACTTAACTTGGCTCACTTATGTTAGCTATAAGGCCTCCCAGTCTTTATAAACCTTTAATTGTTTGTGTTAAGTATGAGATTTTTTTCCTCATTAGACTTCGGCTATTATAAATTTCCCTTTGAACTTTTGAGTGTAGCACAACAGTAAGTGTTTGCATTGCTATGTGCCTAAAAGCTTTTATTTTAACATTCATTCAACCGCAAAAGTGTCACAATAAATTAAAATTGCTATCTTTTTGTTTTTCGTTTTAACGATACATAAAAAAAACCATAGAACCATATAAAGGGGGAAAATCGGCGGGAACACAAAACAAGTTAAACCGTTCCTCACGAAAAAGAAAAGCATCATCAAAAAGTTCTTAACCATACAGTAGCCGTGTTCGATTGGCAACTCGCTTAGAAGGTCGCTAACGCTATAACTTTACAACATTATACAAGAATATAAAAATGAATAACCAAAACTATAGACAATTTGCGTTAAAAGCCGTTTGTTTGCAATAATAAAAATGTTTGCGGAAAAAATGTATTCAAGAATAACCTTTAGCGCGCTCGAGCGAGCTCGGTTATTACTCGCTTTTAGTATTTCTTGAATAACTTGTTTTCTACAAATTGCCAATTTTCAAGCAGTTTATGATGCATAAGCCAATCAGTTCTTGTATTCAAAGCATTTTTAAAAAAAAAATCTAATATAGTTATGACAGTATTTATTCTGGTTCGAGACCTTTTTGTTGTTTCTTTTTCAGAATCAACTAAAAAATTGGTGAAATGTATTGGCTACGGTTGCCAGGCAGACTGTACAGCTGTTTCTAAACCCGCCAAGGTTTTTCTTCAGCAGTCTTTGGCAACGTTTACTTCGGCTACAAATCAAATGACTTATTCTGGGGGTCTCACTATGATTAATGAGAATTACCCTTGGCGTATAGTCTTCGAACTGTGCGAAGCGCAATCTTCATAGCTCTACATCATCTCCACCAATTCCGTTTCGCTTGGACTTTCGTTGCTCATATAGTTTTAAAGTTATCCCCTTAGCGAACATTTAATCTTTTAAGCGAGTACAAATCGAACACCCCTAGTATGGCGTTTATAACCCGTTTTGTTTCTTACAAAGTAAATACTCGTACGCCAACGAAGACAAGTTTATTTACGGCTGTGACCCCGCCCGCGTTCGAGGGTAAGGGGGAATCAACTCCATTTAAGCAACCCCAGAACAGTGGTGCAGCAGACAACAAAAAAAGAGCTGTTCAGTGGAAACAACAGCATAGAAGAAAAAAAATGTATGGACATAATCGAATGAATTTCAGTGGACCACTTGAGCATTTTGTTTGTTTTCATTTTCCTGTTCGCTGCCGGATTTTGGTTTTCCTTTGTTGTTGTACCAAGAATATTTTCTGTTGCACGCTTTTCGTGTGATCAAATGTGTCTGCGACACAAGGGCGGTGTGAACACTTCGCTCGGCAGGCGGCATTAAAAAAGTTGAGAGAAAAAGCAAAACACAAGGCAAGCATATGTCAAATGCAAAGCCAAAGTCGTCGTTTACTTTAGATGAATATAAATTTAAGATTTGGCTTTTACTTGCACATTCGCTTTCACACTCACTTCCGGTTCCGCTTCGTGCGACTTCCGCTGTGTTTGCTTTCTGAAAAGTGACAAACGCTTACAGCACATTCACTTCTCTAAAGTACTCCTTACGGTGTCGGTGGCGGTAGGTAGGGTGTCCCGTATTGATGAGGAATTCCGCTGGCGTAGAGAAATTGAAATTGTTGTTATAAAACTTAATTTGCTGCAATTTAAATAAATGTAGTTCCACCCATAAGAAAGTACTGTCTGTTTTTATGCCGTCCACCCTAGGATGGAGTGTATACTAAATTTGTCTATCGGTTTGTAAAATGTCGAAGCATTGAACGCAGACCTTAGAAAGTATACTAAGGTATTCTCTGCAACTCGGATTCTAAATCATAAGTTGTGATTTTAGTCAAAAAATTTTTTTGCGTTAATTAAAATTTTTCTTTAGTACAAGATACTGTGTAAAAAATCTAGTGGGCCGATAACCGTTTACGCGCAGGTATAGAGAGAAGTGGTTTTCAAATTGTAGTAACTTCGGACAAAGTTAAGATGTTTTGAAGCGCTAAGCTGAGTTTGAAATAAAAAAATTTAAAAAAAAAAAAATTAGAAATTGAGCCCATTGATTTCCAATTGTTGTAACTGCAAAACGAACTCAACATGTTTACTTTCTATTACCATTATAGCTATTCCCCACTTCATCAGTGTGACCAATCAATTTGTAACCCCAATATAGGGGTCCTTAAACTATGGCTGTATGAGTATTTAAAAACATTAAAATTTCTTACAGGTGCGAATGTCATTTGTGTGTACAATGCGATAATAAATTTATCATCTTTTGGTACTTCGAACCGATTATCAATTACGGTCATACCCATTTGGTAATTCCAACGGATATTTTTCTTTTGGATAGAATGTTTGTTGTGCCAACCAAAATCAAACTAAATATTTCTCCGTGAGTGATATACAGTATCCACACGAAGTTCCCTTCCTATTTGGGCATCTTTCGCTCTAGAAGTTGCAATACGTATACGTTTGTGCACGTGCTAAATTATGAGAGACTTATAATTAACTCTGGTGAAGAGGGACTGCCCATGCAAGAGGAACTGCCGCTTTAAGGTCCACTCTCTCCCCAAGCCACAGTTTAAGTCCGATTTTTCTTAAACTAAGTCTAGTAAATGTCGAAAGATCTTTGGTCTGCTGTGGTGTGATGGTAAGTGTGCCCGACTAGCATACAAGTAAACCCAGGTTCAACTCCGCGTAGGAACATTTCAGCGCCGGAGTCGGCGTTAAGCAGTAGATCCCGGTCACTCAGTATAAGAATATGGTGCAATGCTCACTGAGTTAAGATACTTTTCCCATTGATCCTAAATGCTATGTTGAAGAAATTTAGAAAATAAATATAACCAAGTCTGGAATGTTCAACGCCCTCACATAGGGTCGCCGAGTTGAAGACCTTTACTCTTAAAATGTGGACTGGTTAAATAAGGCATAGTTTGAATTTGTAGCATCTTTATTCGCATTTCTTTTATAAAGGGTGTTTTTTTAATCGTGTGGTTTTAAATAAGAAATAAAACGCATTTAATTTAATGTTATTGCCAAGGATTTAGCTTTATTATAAAGATAAAGGTTTGCCATTATGTTTTAAAAATTATTTCGGTCAAGTGGTCACGGCTGGCTCGAATTAATTCCAGCCGAGAGGCCTAAATTTCGACCACTTTTTGCAGCATCTGGAGCTGTATGTCAGCAATAACGCACCGATTTTTCTCTTTCAAGGCGTCAATCGGCTTATCTGTGTAGACAGGCGACTTCACATAACCCCACAAAAATAGTCCAGCGGTGTTAAATCGAACGATCTTTGAGGCCACGCCACAGGACCATGACGCGAGACAGTGCGCTCACAAAAAGATTCCTTCAATAAATTGATTGTTTCGTTGGCTGTATGAATTGTAGCGATGTCTTGTTGGAAGCAATTCAGGCACGAAGAAGTCATTATTTATGGCTCTTTAGCGTTCCCTATTGTTTGTAATATTATGACCGGCTTCATTTTTGAAGATATATGGACCAAAGATTCCCTCTGCCCAAAGAGCACACCAAAGAGTGACTTTTTGAGGATATAACGGCGTCTCAACAATGGCTTGTGGATTTTCATTACTCCAAATGCGACAATTTTGGTTGTTAACATGCCAATTTAACCAAAACTAAGCTTAATCGCTAAACACAATATTTGTGTAAAAATCAGGATCGGTGGCCATGTCGTTTTGTGCACATGCACCACGTTGTGCGGGAGTAAGTCTATTCATTATGAAATGGCAAACCAAACTGAGCATAAATCAAGTGGCAGCTGCCAAAAAGACCAACTCCGAAAAAAGTGTGGCCAGATTGAAAACCACACGTTTAAAAAACACCCTTTATAAGTTTTTACATTGTTGGAGATATTATTCTATCTCTAAAATTCGATAAGTTATAGTTACGTATGACGATTAATAAATTATTGAACTTTCCAAGGAATAATGGGAACTTAAAGAAAGTAATTGGCAGCCAACCTTTATGAAATGGGTAAATTTCGATCCATGTTTTCGTATAAACGCCTTTAAAAAGTTTCTTTTAGACTGAGGCTCTGACACATAAAGCTCATGTACAGACCGTAGCTGTTTAACTTGTTTAAAATTTACTTATAGCAAATTGTTTCTCCTCTAAAATACGAGACACCCTAATACGCATGTGAATAGGTTACGAAGATGTCTGAACAAATGTAAAATTAATGTATATTTTATTACCAAAATAAAAAAAGGCAGCTGAACTCAACTCTTAACTCTACGCAAGAGCCATACACTTGAACACCCCGGCAAACAGATCCCAGCATGAGGAGGCGTTTAATATGAAAACGATATGAAGCCAAAGCGTTATTCACCATAAAATCGACTACACATACTTACACGTAGAAATGCATATCCAAAAGTCAAAAACTTGTTTCACTTACCCTCCCACCCCTATCCCACTTGGAAAGTGATACATAATGTTATAGAAATTTCGGGTTTCTTTTGCAACACTTCACGGCTGTGTCTTGGTTTTTCTTCTCAAAAATCATTCTAGAATTATAAATTTATATCATTTTTATGGGAGGAAAAGGTTACTTTTTTGTGCTCTTTGCCACATTTTTTTCTGTTTTGGGAAAGTTGTTGGAATATTTAAAGAATTTTCGGAAAAATATTTATGGCCAACTAAAATGTTAGCTCTGTGGTTTCGAAGTGGAAAATTTGCATTTTGCTCTTCGGCATGATTTTGTTGTTTACATATTAGGCCTATGACTATATTTATGGCCATAACGTACAGTTGGATGGTAAAGCAATCAGTTGCAGCACAGACGTTTAATGAACATGAATCCTAGATTCTCCTAAAAGGCTTTTTTTAAACGACTATTTGTAGACAAATTAATAATCAGTTTAAAACATGCATACACCCTACACCGCAATGCGGAGTATTATGACTCAAAGCTAATGATTGCAACAGCAAAATCAATGAAAATATACTCTATGTTTATTAAATGATTCTATTGAGCGAGGTCCATCTTGTACCGTCCGTCCAGCTATCGAAGCAGGTCACAAATATAAAGCTAAACTTTGTACATTTTTCAGGTTTGGGCTAAGAATAAACCCCATTAAAATTGGTCCACACTGGTCCATGTTTTGATATAAAACAAGGGTATTTACCGATTTCAGAACGTGCTGCAGCATACAAGCAATATATGTGACGCGCAAAATAGAAAGGCACCTAAGGTTAAAAACCAGTTTTGTTCAGGAGAGCCATTTTGAAGATTAGATCCCTTTCTATTTGCGCTTAGAATCGTCGACTTCACTTTCATAAAACGCGCATATCTCTAGGAGGGAACACTTTTGGGGCATGGGATCGGTCTCATTCGATGCTCAGATGTTGTACACATTAAAAAAAAATGAAAAGTTGATGAAAAGTTGTGTTCAGGATTAGGTCCCTTTCTATTTGCGCTTAGAATCGTCGACTTCACTTTCATAAAACGCTCATATCTCTGGGAGGGAACACTTTTGGGGCATCGGTCTCATTCGATGCTCAGATGTTGTCCATATCAAAAAAAGAAAAAAAATGAAAATTGCTTTTATACCCTTAGGTTCCTTTCTCTTTGCGCTTTCACATATTAAGTTTACTTAAGTTCTCAACATCCCGTTAAGGAGCGAGAGGAATCTTCTCTCAAATCAGTAAGCTGTGCTTGATATTATTCTTATACTCACTGACCAAGACCTTCTGTTTAACGCCGCGGTTCCGCATGACTTTTGATTTGTATAGACATTATATTACAAGACTTAGAGATTAATCTCTTACTCGTATAGTCGCCGCTGAAAAATTATAAGATGTTCTCTCCTTCTGTTTAACGCCGTTGTTTTGAAAGACAATTGATTTTTATTGGCAAATAAGACCTTTTCGGTCAAGGTTTTCGAATAGACCCCTCCTAATTTGAGATCATTTCGATCTAGAAGTCACCAAATAGATCCGAATTCAAATTTCACAAAGCGCGTTATTAGCATACAAAAAGTAACACTGGTAAAATTGGACCCTATCGGTCCATGTTTTAGAACAGCCCCCACACAAAGGTGCCTTCCGATTCGTATCTTTAAAACTAACATATAAACTCAGATCGTGCTCAATGTGTGAACGGTACGTTAAGAGCGAACAGTAATTTACTTTATTGAAACTGGACCATATCAGCACATTTTTCCGAATAGCCCTCACACAATGGTCCCTCCGGATTTGAGGTCCTGTCGCTCTAGAAGCCATAAATTAAACCCGATCGCGCTCACATTTTGAATGGTCTGTTATAAGCGACGAATAATTAACACTGGTGAAACTGGGCCATATCAGTACCTTTTTCCAGATTTGAGGTCCTTTCGCTCTACAAGCCACAAAATAAACCCGATCGTACTCAGTTTTTGCATAGCCCGTTCTGAGCGAAGAATACTTAACTCTGGTGAAACTGGACATTATCGGTCTGCATTTTCATATAGTCTCCATACAAAGACACTTTGCTCTAGATGAGGAATATTTAATATGATTTTGCTTTAATTTAGCATGTACCTAACGCTGATGAGAATTGGACCATATCTGTCCATCTTTTCGCCTTAGCCTTAATGTCCATGCTTTAAGGCTAAGGTTTTGCACGTTGAGCATTTCGACCGGTATGGCGTTAATGACTATTGTAGCTTTAAGTATCCCCAAAGAAAAAAGTCTAAATGTGTGATAGCACACGAAATAGGCGGCCAACTCACAGGTCCAAAACGTGAAAGTAGAACACCAGGTTCGAAAGTACCTCTCAATAGATCCATTGTTTGAACAGCTGAATGGCAAGTGGCACCGTCATGTTGAAATCATGAAATCATGTTCCGGCCATCATTATTTTTGAAAAAATATGAACCGATGACTCTACCGCACCAAGCCATGATTTTCGCATGATGAAATGGCAACAATACTGAAGAGAAAAAATATAAAGTTTAACGCGACTCATCTGTAAAAATAACCCTATTAAAAAAACACCTCTGGGTTGATCACCCCTACTATACTATTGTAAAGTTTTACCGATGATCAAAATGAATTAAGAAAACTAAACCACTAAAAGGTTTGTTGAAGCTGGAGAAAAATTTACGAGTGCTAAGAAATTAATTAAATATCTCAATGAGTTAATATTAAAACAGATCGACAGCCACTGCGCTTTGGCTTGGGCTTTTCACAAATTAGTGTAGTTTCTGCAATGTACTTTCGCCGATTCAACCGGAAAGAAAATTTTCGATTTAGGCGATACTTCTTGATCGCTGAGAATCCAGTGCATCTTAAGAGCATAACAATTTGGTGCGGATTTTAGAGCATTGACACCATTAATCCATTTTTCTTTACACAAGGTTAGAGATACAAAGGCCGGAGATTAAAGACATGGACTAATGTAGAAGATATTGGGTTCAGCAGGGTCTAGTTTACTCTACAAACTATCGAGTGTATGAGTATATGCCAAGTTCAGTAATCGTATTATTGTCCATCTTCATTGGAGCTGAGTTTCATGGTGTTAAACTTTTTTAATGGGTACCATGAAGTACGAAATTTATTCGAACAATCCAGTAACAAACCAGACCCTTCGGCGAATATTGAACAAGATAGATACTTTCATTAAGGCCAAGGTAAATTGGGTTGACAGAAAGCGCTACTGCAAATCCAGCCGAACACAAGAATACGATTTTGTTACATAATTAATGAGAAAGTTGGCTGATTCGAAAAACCTTTAATGCGGCGAATAAAAATTATTTTCTGTACATTTTGTGCGAGCTGTCGAGCTGCACGACTATTGCGCAAAAAATCTAAACTAAAAATCTGTGGCAGAACATCTAAAATGTTGCAGTTGAGGAGTTCCACCTCGTAAATAACTGCGATTTATCTCTGAGCCATGTACAAATTAAAACATCATATTGAAAAGCGTTAGCCGTTCGGAGTCATTCAATAGCAAGTACCGCCCAGTATGTATTAGAATTATTTCCTGCACAGCTCACTGATTCAAGAGGTGTTCCCCGATCGTTGCTTAATGGAATGTTAAAGGTGTTATTTATGTAATTTTGTTTTGTATTTAATTTTGTTATGAATTTATAAAATGAATCTTGGTTTTGGACCACTCCATGATTTTCAACATTCATGGCATGTCTATGTCTATACAAAACAAAAAAAAAACTTAAAAATATTTTATTCAAATTTCGTGGGCCATATTTGTGTTTCCTCTTAAATGCACACTTTTGCATTTTTCGATTAAATGCCCCCAAAAGTATGCAATGTGTATAGCCTAAACACTACATTGATACAGTGCACATACTTTACACACTCACACACACACAAAAAACAGATTGATCAAAAGCAATCATTTGCAATGATTTCCATGACGATGATTAATGAAATGTAAACAATTTATGGAAAAACACTGCAGCCACAATACGTGCCGCAAAAAATAGCATAAAAAACGCATAGCATGACTAAAAAGTTATGCAGACAATTTGAAGGAAAAAATATTATTTCGGGCAGATCATTTTAAATTACATTTTAGCATTTAGCAATTCACTGTAAAGTTTTTGTTTATGGTTTAACTAAATTTGCATAGATTTATTTAAAAACTTATCCTGGCACAAAAAAAAGAAACACAGCATTACTGAACCTAAGAGTAAACTCAACAGTGTTGACCCATAACTTCCTCGGCTACCTCCTCTTTCCGCCTGAAAGCCTATAATGCAAAGTGTCCTTGCCAGTAGGCTTTGGACTTTGCGCTTAGTTCTGTTTTGATTTCCATCAAGTATTTCATTCAGTTTACCATAATGTTGACTCTGAAATGGTTGGATTATAGCTAAGTGTGGTGGAATATAAATTGAAATTGCCTGGAACGCCCTAAAAGCAGGCTAAAATTTGGCAGTTGTGCAAAGAGCCACAAACAAATCCTTCAATGGGGTATGTTTAACCATTATGATGCGGTTAGTGCCATCGTGAGGTATTCAATTAACCTAGTTAAAAAGAGCTAAAAGAAGTAAAACAAAACGCCTAAAAGTATGCAATAATAATAAAAATTTACTGTACTTTAAATTTATTGTTCTAAGGAATAAATAACTGCAACTCTTGGAGCCATTTAACTAACGCTTTCGCTTATGCATAAGTGCCTTTCAAAAATGTGTACTTATTGGCTGATCAAGTAACCACAAAATATGTATAGATAGTCCAAAAAGTTTCTAGGTAGATCAAAGGGCCTTGCCACTAAACGCAACCACAAAATTAGCCCAATTCAATATCTGAGCTTTTAACAAAATTACCTGCATTTCCTACTCTTTGATTTTATTTTAAATAACGTAAATCCATCAAATCCCTAAGGTATGCTACAAAATCCATATGACCCAAAATATGCAAAACCAATTAGTTTTAAAAATACGTTAAGCCTTAAATATTTATGCAGTTTTTTATGTTTTCTTTTTTTTAAAAAATGTATCGCTTATAGCATTTTGGGTTTTTGTACAATTAAAGAACATACATATATTAATGCAATTAAAATTAGTTGCTACCGCGACACAGAAAAAAGTATCATTTAAATTTGTGTGCAGCTGAGTACAGAATGTTTATTGGTTTAAGTCGACTTATTGAAGAGTTTGAAGTGTATTTCTTTAGTGGGTATACACCGAACGTAGCTCAGAATACAACAATAAATTTTTAATGAGGCCATTATAGCACAGTACGAGGTCTGCTATATATATTTCTGGCCTAATAATGAAAATACGAATATTTATCATCAAAAGTGGTTTTATAGTTTTTCAAACTATTCTCCAGCATGATTTATACACTTTTGCATGCGCTCAAACCAATTGTCGAAGCACTTTTTCCACACCGATTGAGACACCTCCAAAACATGGTTTTTGAACGCTTTAACAGCATCTTCTGGCGACGAAAATCGTTGACCACACATTTTTTTCTTCATATGCGGGAATAAAAAGATGCCATTGGGTGCCAAGTCAGGGCTGCTGTGCGGCGAATGGCCCATCAATTCGACGTTTTGGCCGGTCGAAAAGGCACTGGTTTGAGCCGATGTGTGAGAGATCGCATTGTCATGGTGCACAATGATTCGTCTTCTTTTGTTCGTTTTTCGAATTTCTCCGAAGACTTCAGGCAAACGAATTGTGGTGTACGAGGGCGGTTCGGGAACTTCTTAGCCTAGCACAAAAAGCGCGGTATAAACAGAATAAAGCTATGAACACATGTTAAATTTTGTTTCGATCTGGCAACTCCTTCATATAGAAACAGTTGTTATCTAAAGAAGCATCCGCGATTTTTTTTACAATGGAAATATTAGAAATGCATGGTGTCATTAAATATTTACATAAAAAAGGTTTATCGGGACAAGAAATTCATAATGATATGGTGAATGTGTTAGGTGAAAGTGCTCCTTCATATGCAACAGTAAAAAATTGGGTTGCTGAATTTAAACGTGGTCGTACAAGCATTGAAGATGAACCACGTAGTGGACGTCCAAAAACAGCAACAACAACAGAAATTGTAGCCAAAGTGCATGATATGGTATTAAATGATCGACGAATAAAAGTGCGTGAAATAGCTAATATCATGGGCATCTCAAATGATCGAGTCCATTTAATTTTGCATGAAGAACTACAGATGAAAAAGCTTTCTGCAAGATGGGTGCCGCACTTGTTAACAGTCGACCAAAAACGCATAAGAATGAACATTTCTCAAGCTTGTTTGGATCGTTTTCAGCGAAATAAAATGGATTTTAAGCGTCGTTTCATAACTGTTGATGAGACATGGATCCACCACTATACTCCAAAGACAAAAGAACAATCCAAACAATGGACTGAAGCTGGAGGAAGTGCCCCAAAGAAGGCAAAAACAATTCAATCGGCTGGTAAGGTTATGGCAACGGTTTTGGGTAAAACAATAAATCCAGAGTACTATTGCAACCTTTTAGATCAATTAAATGTACAAATTCGAGAAAAACGTTCTGGCTTACAACACAAAAAAATAATTTTTCAGCAAGACAACGCACCAGCGCACAAGAGTGTTTTAACAATGGCTAAAATCAACGAATTAAAGTACGAGTTGCTTGACCACCCACAAACAATCCTTTTTATGGCCAGGTGTTCATGCTATATCGAATGTATGCTGGTGCAAGAAATGCCCAAGGATGCCTCTATCTTACGGTATGTCACATAAAGATCTTGCGTTATCATTTCACGCACGGCATCAATGTTCTCTGGCACAACGGCCGTTTTTGGACGATCTTCGTCTCTGAGCGAGCGTCGGCCACGACTGAATTTATTAAACCAGTTTTTCACAGTGCTATAGGATGGCGCTTCATCGCCATACAAAGATTTAAGTTCATCGTACACTCTTGTCGTGGTAGTCCTCGTCGAAATTTGTGAAAAATGATCGCTCGAAAATGTTCACGAGTTAATTCCATTTTTTTTTGCAAAATTGATTTGTTCAAGTCACTGTAAACATCACAAATGATGGTCGTATGTCAAAACGTTCTGACTACGTTTATGCTAAAAAATGTCAAACTTTTTAATGGAAATGTCAGATGGCACCAGGCTATACTTAGTGTTGTATGATTTATTTTCAAAAAAACAAGAAGGTAATGCCTTTTTCCTGACTTTCGATACCAAAAGGCCACCGTCGTGGCCATGGCTGAGTCAATCTGATAACTATAATTTTGTAAGATTTAAAAACTCGTAACTCCATTTTGGCGGGACCTGCCCACACCAGCTTATAAAATGCGATGGTCACTCCACAATGCTACTGTTCATGTGTAAGTGTATATGTGAACACTCCTACATTTATAGTAGGCAGCCAAATACATGCACAACATTTTATTAAAATATTAAAAAGCCATTATTCTTTTTTTAGTTTGAAAAACTTCTTATTCGTCTACACCAATTCCATTCACATAAAGGTGCCAGCAATTTGTTGAAATCGAAACTTTTTGTATCGCATTGAAAAGCTATTCAGTTTGATTTTTGGGTGAAAATCAATTAAAGTTAGAACACTCAATATTTGTTCACACACTTGAGGAATCAATTCTCAAACACTTTGCCCTACAGCAGCTGAAAATCAATCAATTACGTTCAAGACTAAAATGTCTTAACAACCGTCATTTACTTGGTTACGTGGGAAACGAATCGAAGGACATGGGAGAGGGTATTCCAGCAACCGGAGTCGTCATACTTAATGGATGTTCAAATACTGCTCCTCGTCGTTAAATACGGGCTCTTTTAAGGTGTTTGTTTATTTGGAACAAAGTAAACAAAATAAAAAACGCAAACATTGGCTTATTCCCTAGAAACATTTTAGCCAGTAGGGAATAGGGATGATGAATTCAACAGTCTTACTTTTTTATTATTATATCAATCATTCCATTCATACATTGAACATATTGAAATGCTCTCAATTAATGACAAGGGCCGCAGAGGGGGTTTTTCAACTTAAAGTCGATACATTGCACTTGTTCACAAAATGTTTAAAATTTCAGAAAACAACTCAAAGTGATTATTAGGGCCCACTATATGAATTAAAAATAGATATCCTAACTATCTGTTTTATGTTGAAGAGTACTTTAAAGCCTAAGAGGACTTTTAGTGAAAATTTACAATTTTCAAATTAATAATCTTTTGTTTGAACAAATGTAATGTTTTAATTTTATAAATTCCTTGAGCGAACTTGATTTAAAAGATTTCTCTATATGGAGTGGCCCTTACAAAGCTTCTACTTACCAGTTAACACTTAACTGGCAGCTATACACATGGTAGTAAAAATTGAAGTTTGTTTTTAAAAATTCCAAAAATTGTTGGTATTTAAGTATAGTTGACCTTATTTAATTTATTTATATTATCCGAATTGTCTGGCTCGAGGTCATGCACAAATATGTTTATAGCTACAATATAAATATGGTTAGTGCGACAAAAGTATTGTGTTTTGCGTTTTATGTTAACAATAATATGATTACGGCAATCATACTGTATGATTGTAATTTTTCTTCATTTGAATGTGCTTTTTAGAACAAATGTTATTGGTACGGATCTAATGCTCAAATTAAATGAAATTAAAACATGCCGCTTCGGCTTTTTTTAACTTAAATAGTTTTAATAAAAAAAGCTTACGTTTATTTAAACTTATTGTTTCTACCGTGAAATAAATCACTCCTGTTATTTTGTATTTAATGTATTTTTGAATAATTTTCATAGTTCAAATCTATTGTTCACAACTTAAACCAATTCTAATAAATTATATTGGGGATTATAATATAATTGTGTGTGATCATATTATGGTTGTAGGGATCATACAATGGTTGCGTGTGAATCATACTATGGTTGTGAGGATAATAATGTGGTTGAGTGTGAATAATACTATGGTTATGAAGATCATAGAATGGTTGTGAAGATCATAGTATGGTTGAATATGAATCATACTATGGTTGCGGGATCATATTATGGTTATGTATGAATCATTCTATTGTTGTGATGATCATAGTATGGTTGTATTTGAATCATACTATTGTTGTGAGGATCATAATATTGTTGTACCACAACCATATATCCAACAATAGTATTATCCTCTTCGAATATTGTCACTTCAACCATACTTTTATTCTGCGTGTATACACAACATTTTTTTACAATAATTTACATTTACATTAAACTAACAGAAATTCCAAAATCCAAAAATAAATAAACAATATAATAGTTAAACCCTCTACCCAAGGATGAAAAGGTTGGTAAATTTGTGCTGTCGCCGCTAAAATATTCAATGAGTTATGAAGATAGTTTATGAAGATGTTTTAAAACTTTATTCGCTTAAAGATTAATAATATTCTTTGGAAACAATTTTTTTACTGTAGTTTTTGCACAAAAAAAAACTTTTTCTATTTTTTATAAAATATTATTTTTTTTGATTTTTTATTTCTAATTTCTCCGCTGAATTATCTCAAAGTATTTACTAATATTGCAAACAAAAAAGTCTATGTGATCAAGCATAAATACAGAAATACCAGCATAAAAACAAATGATTATAAAGGGTGATCCATTTTTTCAGAACAAAAAAAATATAAAACTTCAAATCTAGTGTGAAATCTTTATTGGTAATTTTAAATGACATTTTATGGCATATATTTTTTGAAAATAATAACCTTCAGATGTTGGCAACTGCATTATGGAAATGAGCGTTCGGTGAGAAACGGGGAGATCCGCTGTTTTCGACCAAAATTTTGTTCAGTGATAAGGCCCTTTCCAGGCCCATTCAACGGCAAAGTCAATAAACAAAATTGCCGCATTTGGGCTGAAGAGCAACAAGAAGAGGTTCAAGAGGTGCAATAAAAGTCTGAGAAAACCACGGTTTGGTGCGGTTTATAAGCTGGTGGGACGTTTATAAGATCGGTGCCACTTGCCATACAGCTGCTCAAACTATGGATCTATTGAGAGGTCATTTCGAAAAGCAGCTAATTTAACGTTTTGGACAGGTGAGTTGGCCGCCTAGATCGAGTGATATTACACCCTTAGACATTTTTCTTTTTGAAGCCAACATTACGCATGTCATTAAAGCCATGCTGGTCGAATTGCTCGAACGAGTCATCCAAAATTGGACCCTCAGAATGGAAACCCTGAGGCGTAGTCGCGGCCAACATTTGAAGGAAATTATATTCAAAAAATAAATGTCATAAAATGTCCTTTCAATTTACCAATACAGATTGCACATTTGATTTGAATTTTTATATTTTTTTTTGTTCTGAAAAAATACCTCTAGATGGATCACCCTATAGAAGCCACATATGATATCCAATCTTGTTGAATCTTGTTGGCATACGTTAGTTTTTTGGACGATGGAAGGTTGCTATTGAATAAAAACGAAAAGTTTTACTTTTGTAGTTTTTTAAGATAACACTTCTAGTCTATTCTAGGTCATTCGTGATAAAATGCAAATAAAGGAATATTATTTCATTATTTCCCATCCGTCGTTACATTGAAACTATCCAACTTCTTCAGAGATAAAATTTATTAGAATATACTTAGAAGCTTCTATAATTTCAGATTTAAATTTGTATAATCGTTTTTTTTACGCAGAAGGAACATCACATTAAAAAACTCAAAATATTAAAATATAATTGAAAAATAATAAAATTAAATATAAAAGTAGTTATCTTCTTACAGCTAGGATCACAGATGAACGCTGTAACTAGACTGGCCATTAATGCGACTTTTTTAAAGGTGTAGTGGTACCGTCCACTTTTCCACCAAAATGTGTTTCGTTGTAAAACAATATCATGTGTTACAAATGTCGCCATCAAATCTCTAAAAGTTCATAAGAATTGGGTTTCAATGATCAAAATTAAATGGGCGTTGCCACACCCTATTGTCAGATGTTAACACAACATTGTAAATAATAATTTGCTAGTCATTAGTAACATTAACTTTAAATTATATATATAGGTCGGCCTGTTACTTTGGGCATTAAGACTGTTTTTTCATAGGGGCATGGCACCTCCCTCTTTTTAGCAGTGTGGGTTTCGTTTTATCACATTTTCCAAATATCTCTTTACCGATTTGGCCAAACGTCAATACCGAACTTATTTAAAACCTACCTTCAGTTAGCTTCAATCGTTAGACAGACAGAAAAACTTCAATTTTGACGACCAGTATTTTGAGATGTTGCAAATGGAATGACAAAGTGAATATACTTATGCACTTCATTCTATGATGGAAGGCTTAAAGAGACGTTTAATTAATTTTAAAATACACGCTCTACATTACAAGGACGTTTGCTATTATTTGCATTACATATAAACCCAGAGTAGATTGGTATTAACGCTTTTCATAAAGCATATTCGTTGCCCTCAAATGTATATGCATTTGATACATTTGAGTGCCGTGTAAAAAATACAAAATACAAGCAATGCGATGCCTTTGTTTTGTTTCCACTGACATTTGACTTATTTCGCTTGTATTTCAAAGGAATTAAAATGCATTCATAATTGTCCATACGTTAAAAGGAAATCCCATGACCGCACTGTAGTCATTTCACGTTAAAATGGTATCGAGTGTCGGCAGATGCTTGGAAAAAACTTTAAACACGCACTGTTTCTCTCGTCACGATGGGTTTAATTGCGCTTTTACGGATTTCAGTTAATAGGGTTTTTTCTGTTAGTTCTGTATTTTGTAAATATCTCTTTATCGGGTTCAGAACTTAAGTAATTAAAAGTTGTTTTTTTTATTTGATGCCATGATGTTTTAAACTTTGAATACGCGGAAAAACGCTTCAAAGATGATGATAATTTAACCCTAATGCTATGTGTTGGTACAAACTTGATCGTTTCACTCTATAAGTGTTTCTATGAGCAGATTCTTAACCCTCACCCTATTGGGTAAGAAGGTACATATCATATGGTATGGTCAATCGTGTTAATCCTCTGAAGAAGCATTTTAAACCCACGGACGCTTTCAACTGATCCGTTTGATCAATGTCCGTCTGCACCGTTTCTTTGTACGATAACTTTCAAAGGATGTTACCAACCGCTTTTACACCCTACATCAAACTGAGCTAAGAGGAATTTGGACTTAGTGCTGATATTAGTAACACCTTACAGAAAATGAGATAGTCCAATGTTAATTACCGATCGAGCCAGAAGCACTATCTGATTCCACTGAGCGATGTCCATCTGTCTGTCCATCTATCGTTGTACTCAAAGTACAGATCGAAATAATTCACTCACGAATATTGGTTAATTCTTCATTTTGAGCCAGGAAGAAACCTTATAAAATTGGCCCATATCGGTTCATGTTTTCATATACCATAAAGTCTTTTTCTGCTTTTAGAACCTGCAGTTATATGAGTCACATATTGAATTCGATTCTGAACAATTTCTAATGAAATTGGACCATAGCGATCCTATTATGCTAAAATTTCGCATGGTATATTCAAAGCAACCAATAATTTAACCCTTGAACTGTATATTATTGGTCCATAATCCGTCCCGATTAGAGGTCCTGTTGAGCTTCCAATAGTTAACTCTGTAAACCAAGTCCATGTCGGTGTACTCGTATGTATGCATATAGTCCTTATACAAAAGTACTTCCCGATTTGAAGTAAAAAAGAGTGGACTATTATATCCGATCTTTCTAAAGTTTATCATTCCGCATTGCACGAAACCTAAAAATAACGCTGATAAATTTTAACCATATCGGGTCATGTTTTCGACTAGACTCCATTTTTAATTTTTATTTATCGCGATCTTAAGCTTGTAAGATTGAACTTTCCACTTTAAGGTCCTGCCTCTTATTAGGATACACTTTTTTGTTTGACCAGGCTGTAACGAAGCATAGATTGTATAGTGCGACCAAAACTATTCCTGTTGAAATTTGATAATATCGTTTTTTTACATCCCCACGAAATTTGAAAATTGTACGCCCTGGTCTGTCTGGATGCTATGGGATGAAAATTCAATGAGAGTCTCATTGGTCGAGACATGTATCTGAAGTGTAGGAAGAAGCAGTGTAAAGGCTTACTAAAGCGGTGCAAGAAATATTTCACCCCCTCTACACGAAGAAAAAAGTATTATTGAAGTAACAATATTCGAAGAGCATCATATTATTGCTGTGTATATGGTTGTCGCACAGCAGTATTATGATCCTCACAACAATAATATGATTCACACACAACCATACTATGATCTGAACAACCATATTAGGATCCTCACAACCATAGAATGTTTCACATACAACCATACTATGATCCCCACAACCATATTATGAATCACACTAAACCAAGGTATGATTCTCACAACTATAGTACGATCCTCTCAACCAAGGTATGATTCTCACAACTATAGTACGATCCTCTCAACCAAAGTATGACCCTCACAGACATAGTATGAATTACGCGGAATATTTGATTATGATCCCTATACCATAATATGATCGCAATCAACCATACTATGAACCCCAAAATTTTTTAATAAGAGTTGGAATAAGTTGTTATTTGCAAATACAGATTTTTAATAAGTAATTTATTTATAAAGACACTAAATTCCAAATAAAAGGAGTGATTAATTAAACAGTAGAAAAAATCGGTTTAAAAAAACGTAAGTGTTTCTTTATTAAAAATATTTTACTTTTACAAATCCAAAGTAGTTTTTTTTGAAAATATTAAATATAGTACAAATGTAAAGTACTATTATTGTGCTAGATACGTAACAATGACAATGTTCTAAAAATCATATTCGAATTAAGAAAAATTACGATGTTGCCGGTATGATTGCCGTAATTATATTAATGTTAACATAAAGCCAAAGAAGAATAATATTTTTCTCGCACCAACCATATTTATGTTGTTGCTACAACCATATTTTTATATTTAAAATTGGTAATAATACTATTGTTATATTTTTACAATATTAATATTGCCGCAATCACACTATTGTCAAAGTGTAATTCAAAAAACAATACATTTGTTGAGACGAACATACTTTTATTGCAGAGAACTATTGTTGCCGTAACCATTAAGTAACCGTAGCAGTAGCTCCTTCGAGCTACTTGAGCGTGTCCAAAGAAGTGAGTAGGGTCCAACTATATTGTCTCACTCGAGCATCATCGGAATGTGTCGTGCGTGACGTTGTTACTTTAAACGACTGGAAATTAAACTAAACGAGTGAAAATTTAAAATCTAGGAACTCCCCTTTCAGCCAGATTACTTATTGAAATGACCCGCCTATGGATGTGGGTATAAACATTTATTAATTCTTATCAAGCAACTAAAATTTGACTGCTTGTCTTCGTAATCGAGGCTTCCCAAAAAAAATGCACTATTGTTCGCTTGTGTTTCTACTTCTAGACCCGGTAGTTCAAGAAACTCCGTTCTAAACTGCAAAATGAATCCAAAGGAATGCCAGTAAGTCCGGTCCGTTCTTTGGCATTGTAAAATTCCATCACCATGCCTAGCGAACCGTTTTGTGCTGCTTCCATCTGCCGCTGGGTCTTTCTAGGGTTAAAGCGATAGCACCATATGCCAGAGAGCATATCAAAAAATTCACACTTTATACCAAAAACAAAAAGTCTTCATCGAGTTGAACTGCGAAAAACATCATGATGAGGATGCACTCACTCCACATACTCGTATGTAGTATGTGCTACATGCAAGCGGCAGTGGCCGTATGCTCACTTCTGTGGTCGTGCAATTCCAGGCCCATTAAAAGCCAAAGCCATTATATAAATTCCGACAAACACTGGCGCACTCACCTATCCATGCTTCCATATAAATGTACATGTGTGTGTTCTCCTACATAAATACATATCTATGAACTGCCGAGTATTTGTGCTAGCACTATTAACATTTATAAAGTTCATATAAAATATTTTTATGCACAATTATTTATAAAAAAAAAAGTTTCCATTTTTTTAATGTATTTCTTGCCCGCCCTGACTCACACGCTCTTCTCTCCAATCCGACGAATAGCAATAATTGTAAAACAAAAATGGGTAGCCAAGCGAAATGCACAAACAAACAGTCAACAGATACTAGTTCGTTCGTTCACGACACTGCCATTTTCAAACAGGGTGGCTGGTAATTGCTGCTACATAAGGAAACTTATAAAAAAAAATATTCTTATAAATTATTTTATTATTGTTTTATCAAAACAAATCCATATTTATCAAATTTAAAATGCCTTAACTGTCGTTCAAATGCATCCTTCAAATTTGATGTTTTGTTTTCTGACTTTATTCGCAAGAACCACTGAAAATATATCAAATTCTGTAAGGTCAGGGCGTCAACAAAATGTAAAGCAATTCACTGAAACTCTGCCATAACGCGCCTTGCGCCACTTCGACTTTCGGCGCAAATCTGCTACGAACGTATCTTTCAGCATCTTACAGGTCGCAATTTACTACAAGGGTTGCTATATATATTTCTGGCCTAGGCAGCACTAAGTGTTGCCTGGCGCCATCTGACATTTCTATTGTAAAGTTTGAAATTTTTTAGCATAAACGTACTCAGAACGTTTTGACGTACGACCATCATTTGTGTTGTTTACAGTGACTTGAAAAAATCAATTTGGCAAAAAAATGGAATTAACTCTGAACATTATCGTGCGATCATTTTTCACAACTTTCGACATGGATTCTCACGAAAAGAGTACATCGATGAACATAAACTTTGTATGGCAATGAAGCAACGTCCTATATCACTGTTAAACCTGGTTTAATTAGTTCATCGTGGCCGACGCTCGCTCACAGACGAAGGTCGTCCAAAAACGGCCGTTGTGCCAGAGAACATTGATGCCGGCGTGAACTGATAATGCAAGATCGTCATGTGACATACCGTGATAAAGAGGCATCCATGGACATTTCTTCCACCAGCATACATTCGATATTGCATGAACACCTGGCCGTAAAAAAGGTCGCTCAAAAAAAGGCTCATGTCGATTGGTGCAAAGAAATTTTGAAAAAATACGATCGCGGTGCTCCAAAAAACCTTTATAATATCGTAACAGGTGACGAATCATGGATGTACGCGTATGAGCCCGAAACAAAACAGCAATCGACCGTGTAGGTCTTCGAAGACGACTCAAATCCAACGAAAGTTGTTCGTGGAACAAGCTCCTCGAAGCAAATGGTCGCCTGTTTCTTCGGCAAAACTGGTCATGTGGCGACTGTTCCCCTTGAGCTACGTAGGAGGTCAATTCTGAGTGGTACACCCCAATTTGATTGCCTGAATTCTTCGGAGAAATTCGAAAAGCGAACAAGAGAAGACGAATCATTGTGCACCATGACAATGCCAGCTCTCACACATCGGCTCAAACCGGCCAAAACGTCGAATTGATTGGTCATTCGCCGTACAGCCCTGACTTTGCACCCAATGGTTTCTTTTTATTACCGCACATCAAGAAAAAAATGCGTGGTCAACGATTTTTGTCGCCAGAAGATGCTGTGGATGCGTTCAAAATCCATGTTTTGGAGGTGTCTCAATCGGAGTGGAAAAGGTGGTTCGACAATTGGGTTGAGCGCATGCAAAAGTGTATAAATCATGCTGGAGAATACTTTGAAAAACAATAAAACAATTTTTGATGATTAATATTAGCATTTTCATTATTAGGCCAGAAATATATATAGCAGCCCTCGTAAAACTGTACAGCTTAATAAAACATTAGACATAATACTTGCCTTTATTTAAAAAAAAAAAATTAAAACAATTTTTTATTGCAAATTTGAAATTTAAACTGCTGTAACTTGTGATTGCTTTAGTATTTTCAATCCAGATTTGATTTAGTTTAGAATAGAATATAGAATTATATATAAACCTCTTCGTGGTTGAATTTGTGAAACACTGGAAACAAAGAAATGTCAAATTAATTTTGACAAAAAGCTTGACATTAAGGTGTGACTCCCAATTAACATCGTGCATTCTGGTTGGACCAGCCTAAGTTCATCTGAGTGATGGAGTGCCTCCAAACGTGCTTTTTTTTGTACGGAAATTACAGACTCCAATGCAATTCTAGCTTAATGATCAAAGTTGTCTATTTTACTTTTCTCAATGAAATGAAAAAAAAAGAATCTGAATTCCAGCCTGGTCGGCTATAGGATACCCTACTCTACTCTGCTATTCAAAAGATTCCGCGCCTCTGTCTGGAGCGTTTTATTCATTAGATTGGATTTACAATGTTCCCTTTATATAGCGGAACGACCTCAAATCGGGAGAGAGTTTTGTGTAGGGCTAACCAAAAATAACGACCGCACGTACTTATGAAAGCTCTGTGTACAATTGTATAGGATTCAGATTAATGAACCTGATAACGCCTATCGTTGTCGAAATACGACTAATACTAATAAAAATACACTAGTCGTATTACGACAACCGCAAGAAGGGTGAATATGTGGCATCCAAAGCTGCCATTTCCTGAAATCCAAAAGGAACTTTTTATAAGGGCTAAACGAAAATATGACCAGTCGCTCATAACAGACCAGGCAAAATTACTAACAGCGTAAATTAATTTTTTGCGTCTAGACCTACGGGTTCACAAATCGAATGGGACTTTTGGGAGCTGTTCAAAACAGTGACCGCTATGGTTTTAAATCAACAGAGATAGGTTTACGTTACTTGTAAGGCGCTGTGCGAAATTCAGTTGAAATCACATATAGTATGAGACTTCCAAAGCCAATTGTTGAAATTAGATTAAAATTCAACAATTGCAGCAAAGCTTTCTGAAGAGGGTTGTCTCGGACCCGAAATCATGATAAAAGCAGTGTGCAGCCACGAAAATCAATGTCACTTTGCCATTTGGTTAAAAACTTGTCTTCTATTTAAATATAGAAGCAAGAGGTCTTGAGCCGGTTAATCCCTGTTCAATGTGTAAAAGCAACAGACCAAAATAAAACAAACGAGCTAAACATTTTGTATCATGTCAAAACATGAACCGATTTAGACCAATTTTAATAGGGTTCGTTATTGGCCTAAAGCTAAACAACGTACAAAGTTACATCAAAAATAGTTTGAAATTGCGACCTGCACTGTGACCGCAGCGATAGATAAACAGACGGACGGACATCGCTGAATTTAATCAGAATGGATCAGATGGTGGTTCTAACTCAATTCATTTCAGGTGTTACAAACATCAGCACTAGGCGAAAATACCCTATACCACAGTGTAGTCTAACAAAATACAACCGATTAATTACTTGTTAGGTAGCTAAATTTGTTAGCCACCCTGTATTTTTTAAGTCTCGCTTATTCTCTATGTATTTACATGTATTTATGAGTATGTATGTGTCACTGGTACACATACTGCACTTATTTATTTACTTATATACATATATCAGCGTGTAAAAGTTTATTCTACAGTATGTTTTGTAGTTTTTGCTTTTGTTTTTTGTTGCAAACAATTTAACACATAAATTTTGACACTTGACTTGCGAAATACACTAAAAGGACATTTATTTAATGAGTCCTTTCTGTTCGGCAAATGGAGGGATTTGTATGTTATTCTTTTTCGTTTCGTTTTGTTTTTTTTTTTTGCTTCGCTTTTTGTAGTGTTTTTACAGTAAATATAACATTTTATTAGTTTTTACACAATTGCATGTTGGGATTTATAGTGCATTAAAAAATGTTGAATACTGTTGTAAAAGACTTCTGCCGGGAGAAAATGTGTTCTAAACGGTTTCTGGTTGAACCCATATTTAAAAAAATTTCAGCGTCGAAAATGCCAGCAGCTTTAAGAGTAAAACATTTGGCTATGCCATGATTAAACTTATTTCTAAAATGCATTAGCTATCGGAGCCCGGTCAATGATTATAAGGATTAGAACGTGCACAGGAAAAATTCCACACTAATTTTAAAAATTATATTCGTCCTGGCTAAATTTTTCGAGAGAGTAGATACAACAGTTGTCAGCAATACAAATATTCAAGGAGTTTTAAAAATATTGACTGAATTGTTTGAAAAAAAGATTGTTTATTTATTCGGCCTCCATACTGAGGTAGGGTACATGTTACTACTTAGTATTGCATGGTTAAGAACCTTTTCGAAAAATGGCAGTTAAGACTGAAAAGTATAGCTAGTTTTTCCGAGAGTTCCTACAGGGTTATAGTCTTCGTACGGCGTACACTGACGAAAAAGTGGTTCTCATAGTCGATAGTATGCGACTCACTGCAAAAACATTGAGTCGTTGTCGATCTCAACATCACAACATTTAACGAATTATCGTGACACGAAAATCGCACAAAGAGATCGCATAATTTGCTTACAAGTCGACTTGGAAATAAAAAAACACGCCGACATTTGCTTCATTATTGCTTCTCAGTTTGGTTTAGAAATACACAACGATTTTACGCAAAAAATCATCTTACCTGACTAAGTGCATTTTCATTTTGGCGGCTTTGTTTACTAAATATGCCGCTTCAAGCTATCGAAACCCCTGCTGTGATCGTCGAGAAGTCAATGCACTTTTCAGAGAAAGACAGTGTAGTGCGGATTTTCTAAAGGTTGCATCATTGGCCGATTTTTTTTAATGCTTATAGAACAGTTTTTAGAAAAGATCCTCGGTTGGGTAGTAATGGAATGTTAAAGGCTTTAAGTACAAGGGTCGGTTGTTTTCGTAATGGAATGTTAAAGGCTTTAAGTACGACGGCAGATCAATAATTCAGTGTCTTTTCGAATAAACCACAGTTTTTTTTGCAAAAAAAAAATGTTTTTCAACATAATCTCCTTTTAGCTCAATAGACTATGTCTAACGTTTCTTCAATTTATGTAAACCTTCCAAAAAAATATGATTTTCCGAGGTCCATAAAATTGGCATTTGTTTGATCAAAAATTTCATCGTTGAAGCTGAATCTCTTTTCAGCGAGCCATTTCTTTAGGTTCGGAAATAGGAAATAGTCACAGGAGCTAAATCCGGAGAATATGGCGGATGAGGTACCAATTCGTAATCCAATTCATGCAATTTTGCCATTTAGACTGCACACGTGTGCACCTGTGCATTGTCTTGATGAACAAAAAGTGTCTTTTTGCCCATATGGGGTCGTTTTTTTTAAATCTTCGTTAAATCGTTCCAATAAGTTGGCATAATATTCGCTGTTTAATGTTTTTCCCATTCAAAGGTAAACGATGTGAATTATCCCGCGTGCATTCCAAAAAACGGTTTTCATCACCTTATTGGTCGATAAAGTCACCTTGGCCTTAGCGAAGCCCGTCCACCCGGAGAAGCCCATTCTTTAGACTGCTGCTTGGTCTCCGAATTGTTGTAATGGATCCATGTTTCATCCACAGTTGCAAAACGCCGCAAAAACTCATTCGAATTGTGGTTTAACAACTCCAACAATCCTTTGACGTTGTACACGATTACGTTTATGGTCAATTGAGAGCAAACGCGGCACCCATCTTGCAGCAAGCATTCTTAAACCCAACTGATCATGTAAAATCGAAAATATGAAATGCGTATGGCATGAACAATCTCACGCACTCTTACACTTCGAGCGACCTTAATTTGCCGTCTAAAACGTTCAGCTTCATTTGTACTTGTGCGACCACAACGAAATTCAGTAAACCACTTTTTTAACATTAAAATCGATGGTGCCGAGTCCCCATAATATTTATCAAGCTTTTCCTAGATTTGATTGACGGGTTTTTCCGCAAAAAATAGTGTTTAATGAGCATTCGAAATTTACTTTTTTCCATTGTTACAAAATTCATGAAGTTGTACGTTTTGAACATCTGTTAAACATAAACTAAACGACGGACCTCTCTCAAAATTTGACAGCCGTCCATCAGTGCATCTATCGTTCCAAACATAGAACAGGTCACAATTATGAACCGATTGCGATAAAACTGTTTACATTGTTCATGTATGGGCCAAAGACGAACCCTATTGTTTTGATATCATACAGTGTTTTTTCACGACTTGGGAACTTACAGCTTTAAGTCACTTATTAAACTCGACCCTGAACAGATTTCGCACAACTCCTAACGAGCACCCAACGTCTCTGGTAAAGTTGAATCATATCGGTCCGTGTTTCCGAATAGCTCCAACACAAATGTCCTTCCCGATTGGAGAACTTGCTGCTTTAGAAGCTACAAATTAACAACTCAAATTTCTGTGATACATAAGCAGCGACCACTGACTACCTCTAGGGTAACTGGGCTATATATGTACATTAGGTCGGACTTCTAAAAATGTTTGCCGTACGCCATCGAATATAAAGTATTATTGCAATGTAGTTTCGAAAAAAAAAATATTTTATTTTTTTTGCCGAACGCATTTACAGCCGGATATTAAAGTATGATGCATCGTTTACCAAGTTAGCAAAAGGAAAGTAATTAATTGTTTTCTTTGCTAAAAATTAATTAGAACTCGTATCACTGCAAAAAAAATACAAAAATTTTTCGAAACTACCTTGCAATAATACTTCATATTCGAAGGTGTACGGTGAACTTTTTCTTTTTACGCTTTAATGAATATATGTTCGTAAAGCCCCTATACAAGGATCCTTACAAATTTTAAAACTGGACCACATCGGTACATGTATTTTTGAATAGCTCTTACATAAAAGTCCGAACCGATTTGATGTCTAACGCTCTAAAGGCCACATTTTAAATCCAATTTTGCTTACTTACATACTGCATAGGGTCTAAGTTTCGCTTGAGAAGTAACATATTAAATCCGAACACGCTCAAGCTTTAGACAATGCAATTTGAAAGGACATTTTATGGCATTTATTTTTTGAAAATATACAAATTAGTTACCTTACATGGTTTAGTCCTTAATACTATTTAATTCGTTCAGCCCCCTCTCCTACGAATTGTTGCCAATGCAGCATTGTTTCTCCTTGCCAAAGTGACCTTTTTCAATATTAGCTATTACTCGCTCTCAATGCCACATTTCTTATTCAGTATTTATAGCGGAAATCTCAGCAACCAATTACCTTGTCAAGTTCTCTGGAATTATGTTTTAATTTATTTCTGCTTATAAGACTATAAGTGGAAAATAGGCAACCACAAAAGCGACATCGAAACAACAAAAAGAATGAACTCTAAAGTGAAACACCGGAGGCGGAACAAGTGTATGAATACTTATTTGCATTTAAATTCACAAAAAAAAAAAACAAAACATATTAAATTTGTATGTACTTAATGTCAGTTTTGTGGCAATCTGATGACGCTGAGGATGATGTTGATGATGATGGTGATGCCAGTGACTGCTGACTCCATGGAGATGCCACTACACACTGTCGCTTCGAAATTTAAGTCCACTAGCGCATACTTGTAATACTCTGTCACGTTAAGCTTGCGTTAACATTTACATTGAGGCTGTGACAACGTCAACGAAACCTCTGAGGTGTTCATTGTTACCTTCTCCATCCCCCTACTTGGCGTTTCTCTTTTATGCCGGTGTTACAACTGCTGACGCTGCTGGGCTTCTTTTTGTTTTCGTTCTTAGCGCTTTTTTCTGCTGACTCCTCTGCAAATAGATGAATATGACTTTAAAAAAAAAGATTGAAAGGAAAATGTGTAAGCATCTCACAAAAAACAGACATTATATTTCCGCTTAACAAAATAGGAGAAGAGAATGAGAGAAACCACAACGTTTGTTAGCGGAAACAAAAAATTATGCAAAAACCGGAAAAGCGGGAAGGCGCCAAGCGAGCCAAACAAACGCACCGCACACACATTCTTTCAAACAACTAAAAATAATGTACCAACTGACGGCGATGGGTTCTAATGACGACAACACCCAGCTACATATTTAATACAGACACTGGCTAGATGTATATGCGAGGGGTGTTAACAAAATGCTAAAGCCAATTGCAAATTTTGAGGACACATAATTTAAAAAATCATTTTTGGGATAATAGAGACCGTTTTTGGACCATAAGAGCTCGTAATTTTGTATAGTAACAGTTCCATGCGAGCCGTGCGTCTTTACCAATGATCTTCATTTAAGATATGGTTTTACTACACGTTATGGAAATATATTGACCATATATTGTAAACTGTAAACTCATTTTACGATTTGGCCTATTTACAATCTAACCTATAGTTTACTTAAGCAACCGATATTGTGATTGTTTTGCAAAATTTACTTTGTAAGCTGAGCGTTTAATACCCTGTTGCACTATCCGAAACGGGGTAGTATATGCTAGTTTCATGGCAAAGGTTTGTAACTACCCATAATATTTAAGCTCGACTCACCAGCTGAAGTATATAAAGGGTTTTGCAATAGGGACCTAACAATTTCGTATCTTTATGTCAACGCAAACACTCAAACATTTCTATGATGATCTTTTAGTGTCAAAACGTTAGTCTAAGTCAATATTTTCATCATGCTAAAGTTCACTTACGAGCAAAGTTTGGAAAGTATTAAAAAATTACTACCCAAATTCTGAGTCGGTGGCTCTAGCCAAGTTTCCCGAAAATGCCGAAATTCAGCGATAAAGCTCTTTTCTGGCTGCGATAAAGCTCTTTTCTGACAATAAACAAAATATGCGTTATTGGACAGCAAGAAACCCACATGTGCTTTAAAAAGCACAATTGCATCCGCAAAAAATTACGTTGTGGTTTTAATGCCGGAGTTGTGATTGGGCCGTATTTTTTTGTCGGTAAAAACAATCGTCATGTTACCGCCAACGTAGAGCGCTAGCATGTCATGTTAGAAAATTATTTTTGGCCATAATTGGATGAACAAGATATCGGCAATATGTGGTTTCAACAAGACGGCGCGGCGCCACTAGCCACACAGCACGCATGTCAATCGATTTACTGAAAGGCAAATTCGCTGATCGTGTTATCTAAAGAAATGGTTCAGTCGAATGGCCACCTCGTTCCTACGATTTAACATCATTGGGTTTCTTTTTATGGGGCCACATCCATCAACTCATTGTTCTATGCCAACAAGCCAACAACTTTAGGCGAGCTCATAGACAACATACAACGCGAAATTGCCAACATTCCGGTCGAAAATGTGTGCATGAATTTTGGGAAATTGGTTCCAAAGAATATGAGGGCGACCGCAAAAGTAACTGGCCTAACATAAAAAGAACCGTTTTTTTGGAATTATTATTATTTCTTTTTCAACATAATCTCCTTCCAACTCAATACACTTCATCAAACGTTTATCAAGTTTTTTAATTCCATCCGAAAAATAAGATTTTTCAAGGCCTTCAAAATAAGCCTCAGTTTCAGCAATAACCTCGCTATTGAACGAAAATTTGTTGCCACCGAGAATTTTTTTTAAATTTGGAAACAAGAAATAATCAGAAGGAGCTAAATCTGGACTATATGGTGGATGCGGAGCAATTTCAAATCGTAATTCGGCCATTTTTTGTTGAGTTAAAAATGCAGTGTGTAAAGGAGCATTATCTTGATGAAAAATAACTTTTTTTCCTAAATGCGGTCGTTTTATCTTGATTTCTTCACTCAACCAATCCAATAATGCACAATAATATTCACTATTTATAGTTTTTCCTTTCTCAAGATAATCAATAAATATTATACCCTTTGCATCCCAAAATACTGTGGCCATTACTTTTCCTGCTGACTTAACAGTTTTCGCCTTCTAGGGAGCACTTTTACCAGCTTCTATCCATTGTTTTGACTGTTCTTTGCATTCTGGGTTGTTGTGATGGATCCATGTTTCATCAACAGTTATGAATCGGCACAAGAACTCTATTGGATTACGCTGATAAATCGCTAAAAGCTCCTCGGAATCGGTCCAACGGACGATTTTTTGGGGCAAAGTCATCAAACGCGGCACCCATCTTGCGGATAGCTTTTTCATGTGGAGTTCATCATGTAAAATACTCCAAACTTGTTTTTTGTGTATTTTAACAATATCAGCAAGTTCTCTGAGCTTTATTCGTCTATCTTTAGTCACTTCATTAAATATTTTTCTAATGTTTTCAATAGCAGTAGCAGTTTTCGGTCTTCGAGAGCGTTGTTCATCTTCCGTACTTGAAAGACCCATTTTAAATTGTTGAACCCAGGATTTCACGGTGCATTATCGCCATGAACAGAATCCAATTCATCTTTTATTAATTGTGGCGTATAACCTTTCATATAAAAGTGTTTAATAACCGCACGAAACTCTTTATTTCCCATTTTTCAAAAATTATAAAACTTGTTTACTTCAATCACCTGTAACAAAGAAAATAATCATTAAATATTTCGGAAATTTTGACAGATGGCTTATAAAAGATTGCTTTTAAAAAACAAAAAAAATGTTGCTAGTAAAACAGAAAATGTGCCAGGCCAGTTAGTTTTGCGGTCGCCCTCGTAGATCGCGTACACGTGCTCGTGGTGGTCATATGACCGAAACTATTAAATCGTTTTTTAAAATCATCTGTTTTTTTAAATCATTTGTTTTTTTCTAAATATGCATTGTTAAACAAAATTTTTTTGTTTAAAATAACTGCTCTGTTAAATGTGCATTTTTGTTGTTATAAAACAAAGCATTTTTCTGTTACAAATATTGCTCTGTTAAATGAGAACTATTTTTGTTTAAGCAATTACTTTTTTAACTGATGTAAATAAACTTTTTAAAAAAACTTCCACTAACGCTACAAGTCTTCTTAGATAAATTGTTCTGTTGTCAGAGACATGCTCTCTTTACAGAGAATTTATTCCCAGAAAAGGTACCCTTGAAATGTTTCATAAGAGAACTTTGGTTAGTAAAAACGCTCTTTTAACAGAACATTTAATGTTAGAAATTCTGCTATGTTAACTAAGCATTTTTTTATTTGCAACAATAACTGGATATTTATTTTTTGTTTTAAAAATTGCCCCGGTTGTAAGTTTGAAAATGTTTTGCCATGTAAGCGTTTTTTATCGAAAAAATTGCTCTGTTAGCATTTTTATTAGAAAAATTGTTCCTTTAAAAGAGCATTTCGTTAGCTAAAATGCAAAAACGCGTAACTAATAAAAATATAATTTTACAGGAATAGCAAAACACGTTGTAAAATGAAAACTTTAAACATTTTTAAGAAAGTTTTTGTCTACTTTTTTTTGTTAATAAAATCGCCACTTTTGTTCGCCGAAGTGTTAAATTTTGCCAAGACATGTAGTTTAATGGCATTTATAATATTCAATCAAAAAGTCGATTTTAAATTTTTTGCTAGTTACGCCTTTTTGCATTTCAGCTAACGATTTTTGTTTTTTGTTAGAAAACATTTATCTTTTTAACTGAAAGTTTGCTTTCTTTACAATAGATTTTTTGCATTTTTTGTTAGAAAAATTCCACCTCAAAGCGAGCTTTTTGTTTATACCCCTCGCGTTTATACATTAAACGGAATTATGAGATTGTTTTACACGCGGACAATAGAGGAAATCCTTGAGGAAAATAATTACAATAACAACAACCATAGCAGATGATGTGGGCCAAGTTCCAGGGGAGCAAAACCAAGTAAATCTCCTGACTGTTGCTCGTTGTTGTCTTTGTTGCGCCTTCATTTCCGTTTTACAAAATGTCTTAATGTGACGCAAAGTATTTGTTTCACTCAGCTTGGAAAACAAAAGATGGCGAAAAACGTAAGGGTGCACATCTTTAAAAACGCTCAATATTTCCTGGGGGCTTGGTGGTGTGGATGGCGGAAACTTAAGCATAGCAAAATCGCCAAAGTTGTCTCAGCTTTTTACTGGGCATTTTAGAGAAAAAGTTAAATGATTGCTTGGTATTAATACTCAGCACGATAAGCTTTGTTGGACCCAGAAGAACTGAGAGCTCTGGGTAGGAAACACTAAATTTACTATAAAAGAATTTATGCCAGTTTTAGTATAATTTTATGATGTTAGTTAGAAGGTTGTCTTTTTCGTTATGCTAGCTTATCTTCTTGAATGGAAACTAAATGTTCTCTATAATAATTGTATGCTTATAACATAGACTAGGTTCTATATAAACCCCAGATACGAACATAAAATGAACATTTCATTCAAAACAAATTAATAATTCTACAGACATGAGGCCAACTCTTGAAATGTATAGCCGAAATTAAGTGCATTCACTGGCAGCAGAGCAACATCAATGGCCACATAAAAACAGAAATATCCTGCAATGTACACTCGAAAACAAGCAAAAAACACTGATGTGGCAAGGGGCATCTATTATTCGGTTTATTTGAGCAACAGTGAACTCCCATTCCCTCATATATTTGTTTTATGTTCTTGGATGGAGAAAGACCCCAATTGAGGGGGGGGGGGGGGCTTATAAAAATGTTCATTATGGTTTTTATGTTTTTTTTTAAATTATGTACGAGCACAAGTATATGTTACACAAGTATATGTGTATGTGTTTCATACACAATCATACGGACACAAACCCAAATGAAGCACAACTCCTCTACAAGAGTGAACTTTAAATTTGTTATGCTGCTGAGAAAATTAGGGAAAACATTTGAAAACCAAAAATTAGATTTTAATGGTGAACATGTTGCCGACCGCAGGTCCATGGGGAGCGATGGAGGCAGGGCAACTATACAAAACGGAGATATACGTTGTGCCCATAATGATGTTGTTATGAAGAAGATGAAAAAAAGTGTAAGCACATCTTAGGGAAATGGATATTATGTGTTTTAATACAATAAAGGAAACTGGGAAATAAAAGTTTCACAACACTGAAATTCAAAAAAAAAAGAATTATACTACTTAAGTTTCAATTAAACAAAGCAATTTTTCTTTACAACAAATTCTTCTTTCACATTTTTTTTGCAGAAGGCTGCCCAAAAAAGTGATCTGTTAACAAAGAAAAATGCTATGTTGATTTATTAATTTTTTGTAAAAGAAAAATATTTATTTTCTTTAGAAAGGTTGATGGTATTCAGCAAAACTTCGTTGTGAGAGATACATGGTGCCCTGATGAAAAAAAAACTTCTACAGGGTGTTCTTCGGGAAGGTATACCACTTTGTTTGTTTATAATTTTTGATTAAATGGAAGAGAATGGATCTTATATTGATAAATGCTTTATTTTATGTCGACTATTACACGCAGAAAAAAGTATGGTTAGGGTGACAATATTCGAAGAGGATCATACTATTGTTGGGTCTATGGTTGTGGCACAACAATATTATGATCATCACAACAATAGTATGGTTCACAGACAACCATACCATGATCCCCACAACAATATTATGGCCCTCACAACAATATAATTATTCACACACAACCATATAATTATTCACATTCAACCATACTATGATCCCCACAACCATATTATGATTCTCATAATTAAAGTAGGTTTAACATGCAACCATAGTATAATCCTCACAACTATAGTATGTCTCACATACAACTATACTATGATCCCCAAAATTCTTCGTAAGGATTGGATTAAGTTATTATTCATCAATAGAGATTCTTATTAAGTAAATTTAAAAAAAACATCCTTGGGCATTTCTTCCACCAGCATACATTCGATATTGCATAAACACCTGGCCGCAAAAAAAGGTTTGTTCTCGTTAGATCCCGCACAAGTTGACAATCGTTCAAAAAAAGGCTCGTGTTGATTGCTGCAAAGAAATTTTGAAAAAATGCGATCGAGGTGCTTCAAAAGTTGTTTATAAGATCGTCACAGGTGACGAATCATGGATCTATGCGTATGAGCCCGAAGCAAAACAGCAATCGACCGTGTGGGTCTTCGAAGACGAGCCAATTCCAACGAAAGTTGTTCGTGGAAGAAGCACATCAAAGAAAATAGTCGCCTGTTTCTTCGGTAAAACTGGTCATGTGGTGACTGTTCCATTTGAGCAACGTAGGACGTTCAATTCTGAGTGATACACCACAATTTGTTTGCCTGAAGTCTTCGGACAAATTCGAAAAACGAACAAGAGAAGACGAATCATGGTGCACCATGACAATGCGAGCTCTTACACATCGGCTTAAACCAGCGCCATTTTGACCGTCCAAAACTTGGCACCCAATGACTTCTCTTTATTCCCTCACATCAAGAAAAAAATGCGTGGTCAACGATTTTCTTTGCCAGAAGATGCTGTTGAAGCGTTCAAAAACCATATTTTGGAGGTGTCTCAATCGGAGTGGAAAAACAGCTTCGACAATTGGTTTGAGCGCATGCAAAAGTGTATAAATCGTGCTGGAGAATACTTTGAAAAACCATAAAACCATTTTTAATGATAAATATTCGCATTTTCATTATTATGCCAGACATATATATAGCAGCCCTTGTAGCTATGCTTACCAAAGTAATGTGTCAAATATTAACAGCAAACTACAATTATGTTCACAAAAAAACAATTTTTAATACAAAAAATTAGAAAACTTTTTTTTTTTTGCGCTTTGAGTTGCAAAAACTATGCTTTACAAGAAGTGCTCGAGTTCATCGAACTATTTGTAACAAAGCAATTTTTTTTACAAAATGAAAATGTTAAAGGAGTAATTTTTATTAAAAAAGCGCTACGCATTTCTTATCTCGAAAGAAAATTTCGAAAGTGTTCGAAAAATTGGTCTTGTTTTGTTTGAAAAATTGCTCTGATATTTAACTGGGAACACTGCAATGTAAGAGAGGTTTGTTGTTACGGAAGTTTTTTTGAGAAAAGTTGGACACTTATCAACATGTTTTGTTATGTAGAAAACCTGCTCTGTTAAAAGAGCACTTTTGTTGTTTTTACAAATTTTTAAATAAAACACTTAAGTGACCAAAATTGAGAGGTATCTGTTTGCCAGAAAAATTAATTTTTTTTTGTTAAAAAATCTAAATTTTTTTTTTGAAACGACATCCTCTAAAAGTTTCTGTTTACTCATAGCTGCTATTTATTCTCTTATTTTTCTTCATACAATACAATCACAAAACTCGTAGCAAGACAACATGTACGGTCTTCCCTTCTTTACTTAAACATCCCGTAATTTATGGTCGTTTTTCAACTTAATGTTTTTAATATAGGGAAGAATATGGAAAAGTGAAACATTTTTACCCTTTTAATGTACTTAATTTAATTAAATCTTTGCCTTCGTTCATAACAAATTACATTTCAAATAAGCCTTCAACAGCCCGCCCTTCTCGCATCATCCCAAACCCCATGGACATGAAACAGTAATTTTTCAACCAAAACGACTTCCCAAATGTATTTATTACTGGTCATAGACATAAAACTGAAACTTCAAACAAATATTAAAATATACAGCAAATAAATTAAGTTATAATTTCATTAAAAAACAGAAGAAAATAAAAAAGCGGTGAGGAAAAACGGAAAACCAACAAACTAACGTTTTCCCATACATCGAAACCCTTTACATGGTCAGAAAAATGTGTTTCATTCGTAGAAGAGCCGAAAAACATTGGATGAAAGGGGCAAACCGAATGTACAAAAAAATACCCATCAGCAACCTCTTCCTTAATTAGTTAAGTTAAATATTTTAATATGGCTTGGAAATCTGTTCTTTTTTTTGTGCTTCCTGCAGCCCCTTTTGTTTTCGTTGAAAGTTTTAAGCCTTTAGCAAATATTTTCCTTGCTACTGCTTTCTGTAAGGTATGCAATAAAGCAACGTTGCTACTGTTGTATGCTGGTATTTACGTTTACACACTTCCGTTTCCTCTTACGCGCTCTTTGTACTTTTTCGGTATTTGCTTTTATTGGTCTCCCTTTAAAATAAATTATGTTTCTTTGGGGTCGTTTAAAATTGCAAAATTTTGCTTTAAGCTTATACCAGAAACTAAGCGGTTCTAAGCGGTTTTTATGCTGCTATTTTTTGCTCTGAAAAAGATAAAAGGGCCGGTGGACGAGTAGAGGGATATTCTGCAAATGCTGGGATATAAATTATAATTCAATTAGTTGCCTAAGAAGATATAAAGTAAATGTAAAAAAAGTTAGTGTATTTTATACTGTCCTATTTAATTAGTTTAATACTCTACATTTTATAAGAGATTAACAGAAAATTTGTGCAGTCGTCGTTTTTCTTAAAAACCATTACTTGTAAAAAATTATTTTATTAAGAAACTGTGTTCTAAGTGGCTTTATAGCAAATTTTTTATTTTGGTTTTGGAAAAGCAGCACTGTAGTTGATGATTTTGGTCCGTAACGATATGACGTTTTATGTTTCTCTAAATGATGTTTTTGTTCTAACCTACACTCGTTGGAAAGTGGCACCGTCCTGTTAAAACCAAATGTCGCCAAGTTTACGGGCTTCATTTTTAGGTAGCAAAAAGTCCGATATTATGGCGCGATAGCGAACATCATTCACGGTAATGTCTTGGCCATCATAATTTTTAAAATATATGGACTGATACTCCAGCCCATGAACCGCACCAAATCGTGGTTTTATCTGGGTATAGTGGCACCTCTTGGACCTCCTCTCATTGCTCTTTAGCCCACATGCGGCAATTTTGTTTATTGACGATGCCGTTGAGCCAGAAATGGGCCTCATCAGTAAACAAAATTTCGATCGAAAACAGCGGATCTTCTTCGAACTTTAAAGGAGCCCAAAAACTGAAACGGCGACACACAGGAAGATCGCGCAGGAATGGCAAACAATACTGAAAAGAAAAAAAAACACTTACACTTTTATGAGTATTTGCTCCGAGATCAGAATTTTGTGAGGATGATTCATGGCTCAAATAGCGACTAATACGAGTAGAGAAAAATGTAAATAAGGATTAATTTTGAACTTTTGGTTTAGACTAGATCGGAACTAATGGACCGAAGGCGCCACGACAAAAACTGCCGTTGTTGTTAAAAGAGGATACTACCAGTAAATATTTTCATATTGATACTCAATTTAAATAATTAAACGTACGAGGGCTGCTATATATATTTCTGGCCTAATAATGAAAATGCGAATATTTATCATCAAAAATGGTTTTATTATTTTTCAAAGTATTCTCCAGCATGATTTATACACTTTTTCAAAACATGGTTTTTGAACGCTTCAACAGCATCTTCTGGCGAAGAAAATCGTTGACCACGCATTTTTTTCTTGATGTGCGAGAATAAAAAGGAGCCATTAGGTGCCAAGCCAGGACTGTACGGCGGATGACCCAACAATTCGACGTTTTGGCCGGTCAAAAAGGCACTGGTTTGAGCCGAAGTATAAGAGCTCGCTTTGTCATGGTGCTCAATGATTCGTCTTCTCTTGTTCGTTTCTCGAATTTCTCCAAAGACTTCAGGCAAACAGATTGTGGTGTACCACTCAGAATTGACCGTCCTACGTTGCTCAAGCGTAACAGTCACCTCATGACCAGTTTTGCCGAAGAAACCGGCGACCATTTGCTTCGAAGCTTTGCCTTTTCCACGAACAATTTTTCTTAATCGATTGTTGTTTTGTTTCGGGCTCATACGCATAGATCCATGATTCGTCACCTGTGACGATCTTATAAACGTCTATTGAAGCTCCGCGATCGTATTTCTAAAAAAATTCTTGCACCAATCGATACGAGCCTTTTTTTTGGGCGATTGTCAAATTGTGCGGGATCCAACAAGAACAAATCTTTTTTACGGCCAGATGTTTATGCAATATCGAATGTATGACGGTGGAAGAAATGCGTAAGGATGCCTCTATCTCACAGTATGTCACATGGCGATCTTGCATTATCAGTTCACGCACGGCATCAATGTTCTCTGGCACAAAGACCGTTTTTTGACGACCTTTAAGAATTTTTTGAATTCATTAAACCTGTTTTTTATAGAATGCTATAAGATGGTGCTTCATCGCTATACAAAGATTAAAGTTGATCGATGCACTCTTGTCGTGATAATCCACGTCGTGATAAATCACGCGGTAATTCCATTTTTTCCCAAATTGATTATTTCAAGTCACTGTAAAGAACACATGTGATGGTCGTACGTTAAAACGTCCTGAGTACGTTTATGCTAAAAAATGTCACACTTGCCAATGGAAATGTCAGATGGTGCCAGGCAACACTTAGTGTAGCCTAGGCCAGTAATATATATAACAACCCTCGTAATTTTGAACTTTTGCCTTAGACTAGATCGGAGCTAGTGGACCGAAGGCGCCACGACAAAAACGACCGTTATTGTTAAAAGAGGATACTACCAGTAAATATTTTTATATTGTTACTCAATTGAAATAATTGAGACGTAAGGCCTCAAAAAGGGCATTGTTGGACCTTTGGCTCTTGTGGCCCAACAACAGCCTACAGTGGTTGGAAAGGAAAATATTTGGAAAAAGTTCTCTAATGCAGGGTGATCAGTCTTGAGGTATTTTTTTAAAATAAAAAATACAAAAATTCAAATCAAGTGTCGAATCTTAATTGTTCATTCGAAAGGATATTGTATGCCATTTATTTTTTGAATATAATTTCTTCCAAATACTGACTGCAACTACTCCTTCGGGTAATCATTCTGATGATCCAATTTTGAATGACACGTTCGGGCATTTTGACAGGTATGTCGAAATGCTCGAAAATCGTAGTTTTCGCGGTGTAAGTCTTTCCATGATGAAATGGCAAACAATACTGGAAAGAAAAAAATAAAGTTTAACACAACTGACGCGTAATCTATAAAATATAACCCTATTGAAAAAGTACCTCCTTATTTGTTGTAAATCCATCAATTACGTTTCACAGAACTTTAGGTAAGGTGCATCTGAATAGATTGGAAGATTTTTAGACCAGATTAGGTATCCTGTAGCACGCCTCCGAAGTTGGCAACCTTGGTATGAAAAAAGTCCCGCCAATACCACATTTTTTATCCGATTTGGATTCATTAGTTTGTTTGGCAATCACTGGTCAGGAGAATTGATTGATGTACTGCTAAGACGATACATGAAAAATATGAAATAAATATGGGGGGAAAATCGGGTAACAACTTTGTTTATTTTTGATTTTTCAAAACTCTTAAACTAAAGGACTTACTAAAAACATGTTGCAAAGATTCAAGTCGGTTGATCCGACTTACATATACGCTCACTTTTTTTTTGATTTTAATTATTTCGTCCATTGCCGTGATCCATTGAACCATAGCGATTTTATTAAAAGGGTCGTTTGTGTGGTAGCTGCTATAAGTAGAATGGGGCATCCATATGCACATGCAAAAATGAAATAAACGTTTTGTATCATTTATGCATAAATCGAAATTTATGCATAAGGGATACACTTATGTAGGTGTCAATTTACGTTTAAATAGTTTCGTTTGTGTGGGAGGTTCAAGCAGGGGTGTGGCTAAGGCTCCAATTATTATTAGTCTGTATTATTATCAATTTTCTAATTAAAAATGTCCAGCAAAATCGTATGCCTAGTATTATAATTATTATGCAAATAAAAATGGAATGGGCGTGAGACAAGTTCTAAATATTCTAATCAACACTAATACAGTGGCATTTGTGTAGAATGTTCCAGAAGGGGAGTGGCTAGGAATCCAATTTTTTGTACCAAAGTTAATCTTAATATCTGCTCTTAAGTGTTCATTTTGGGTAAGTTCGTATAAATAACGTTAAAGATATTTCAGGAATACCAAAATTGGGCGTAATGCTATATTTTTGTATGAGGCACTAGAATGAGGCGTGTCAAGCGCTTTTTTTCATATGCAAGTACAAAGCCGGTATTCACAATTTAAGCGAATTTCATGCACTGGGTGACAAGTTACGTGGGTTATTGTTTGCACTGAAACAGCGTCATTTTTGTGGCAGTTACCAGAAGGGGCGTGACTAGAAATCACCATATTAACCTTATAACCCTGCACTTCAGTATTGATTTTAGGTTAGATTGTGTGAGTAGCATAAAAGATATTTTTGAAATACCGAAAGTGGGCGTAATGGTACATTAGTGTGAGTGGTACCAGAAGTGATGTGGCAATATGGCCAATTTTCAAACCCATGGGGAATTTTGGAAAAAATACTATGGCATGCAGAATATAAAATCGATTGGTAGCTTCAGGCCTCAAAGACGGACAGGGCTTAAATAACTAAAAAAGCTATTAAAAGGAATTAGTCCAAATCTAAAATGATTTTTCGCTGCGTCACACTTTTTGTCTGTACCAAATGTTTTTTGCAGGTAATGTCTAGCTATCAAAAAAAGTCAAATGTCATCGATATTTTATAAACTCTGTCTTTGTCGATTCGACAAACACATTACCTTTAGTCAAATGTCAAAGTTCTAGAATATTCCTAACTTACCAAAAATTTATTTGTTGTGAACCCAATTTTAAACCAAAATCTATCCATTTGCGATATAGGAAACCTATCCGACTGCTTGCTGTTTTTACTTGTTGTTTAATTGATGTTACTAATCGCTCTAATTTTAGTATTGAAGAATATTCTCAGCTTACATAAATTGTACGCCCCACCCCTGATTTTATCTCTTAACCTAAAGCAATTTTTGGCTTTATTTTTCCATTGCCTACTCCATCAGCTAAATCCTGTACACATTTTTCATAATAAATGGAGGTACTATAAAAATAAATCCCTTTTAAATCAATGCATTCATTTTGACACATTTCAGTTATCCCGTCACTTAGTTGCTGTCTGTTAGTAATTGAAATAATTCACTTCCAGTATGGCTCAGCATCAAAATACCTTTCAACCGACAGCAGTTTGATGTCGGTTATGTGAAAAAAGAATACAAAAAAAAATATTTTAATTTATTACCATTTTACAGCCTCAAGGATCAGTCGTCAGTTCAAACTGAAAAAATATACATGCGCACATACAGAAATGCTTACTTCCATTTCGAAGTTCGGGAAGTCCAAAAGAAACTCCATTACGGCATTATGTTTTGCTTGTGGCACAACTCTACGAGTAGCAGCAAAGACGCTTGCAGAAAAAAGTTCAGACAAAAAATCCATTTCCTCCCCCCAGCAGAAAATTATAAAGCGCACATACCCACACAGAACGTATGTGTGTACGTGTTTTACCCAGGCATACAGACTTCTGTATTCCTCTCTCCCCACGCTTGTCATTCAGGCAAATCGATTGAGGAAAAGTTGGGGCGTGTTTCTTTGAGAAAATCCAAAAAAATCGTTTAGATCTTCTATACACACAAATACAAGCAGATTCAAATCGAAACAGGCTTCTGTTTAAGTGAGTATGTGTTGGTATGTTTTTCAGCAAATTTGTGTCTGTTATACACTCACGCACATACAGGCAATCACACGTTTATATGTATGTCCTTTTTGTGTGCTGGTGTGTTATTTGAAAATTCGATTTCTGTTCGTAAATTCAATACGTTTTTATGACAATATTTTTACGACGCTGATGGAATTTCATTTTACTCAGCATTCAAATTTGAATTTACTCGTAAGGTTGCCGGAAACGGAAGTCGTCGTTGCTTTGTATGACACTTACGTACACACGAGGAAGGCGATGATAACGCAGTACCATTATCGCGCTTGACTACGAAGAGGGCGAGAGAGAAGTGTAAAAAGGATAGATGTCGATTTTTTGCTTGTTTTCGGATGATATGTCAGAGAATGTGTGTAAACCAAATAAACAAAGAAGAGAAATCGCATTACGGCAGCAACAAATTTAATGCCCATTTTCTTTATGAAACCATAAACAATGTTAATGTTTTACAAAGGCGACTTGATGTCGCACATTTTAAGCGCAATCAATATGATTTTAATAAAATATTATTTTTGTTCCTTTAGTACTCGGTTAGTATTAAATTTGTATAAAAATTTGTTTCTGCCAAATAAAACGCTTAACAGAGCATTTTTTTCATCACAAACGAGGGAGATAGACCATAGTTGGACAGGGCCGAATATACAGATAACCTACAGCATTGTGGCAAAAAGAAGATTTACAGCTTCTATTGGAAGTTGAACAAACTGCTGATCTAAAATGAGATTTGTAAAGTGGCAGAGCCTCAAATCGCTAGGAACCATTTCGAGGCGGTTATAACTAAACATAGGCCAGGACACAGTGCAGCAACCGAAATGGGAATGGGATGAAACCAATTGCAAATTAAAGTTGACATTATCCATAACAAAAACTTCAAAGGTTTTTTTTAGTTCAGTGCGAGATTTTTTACACGCATTTGATGCCGGTGATTTTGGAATGCTGGCCAACAAGAAAATATCATTTCATATTTGATAAAATAATGCTTATTTATTTTTATTAGCCTGGAAAGTAGTGTTACCTTACTGTTTTTGGGGTCGAGGAATTAACTTTTGATATATTCTTTTTTACCTAAAACTCACGCTAGATGGCGCCTTCATACAAATGGTGCTATTTCTAGTAGATTTTCATAGAAAAACGGCGTATTTGTTTTTTAGGCTGAAAAATCAATTTTTGATGTTGGCTTCATTGTAAAACACATTTCTAATGATATAACGAAGTACATTTTATTATTCTCAGTACGTTACTTTTACAAAAATGCATTTTTTATTGAAAAAAAATGCATTTTTTATTGAAAAAAAATGTGTTTTTAATAGAAAAAAATTCTTTTTATCACAAAATCATCATCACTATCAATGTCAATTTGAAATTCTTTAAGGGTTCAAATATTATGTCTGAAGCAGTGTTTACCTGTTATTTATTATCCTACCGTCAAATGTCTTTTGTATGCATATTTCCATGTTCTCTTATACGTTTAACTGCCTTCCTTTGTGTTGTATATGCAGTAATTTCTGCAATACACCTTTTTTCTATGAAAATCTACAAGAAATAGCACTATTTGTATGGCAGCGCCATCTAGTGTGACTTTTAGGTAAAAACAAATATCAAAAATGAATTCCTCGATCCCAAAAACAGTAAGATACTATATCTTTCCAGGATAATAAATAATCTTTATTTTATTAAATTTTCAATGATCTGAACAGGGATTAACCGGCTCAAGACCTCTTGCTTCTACTCGAATATTTAAATAGAAGACAAGTTTTTAACAAAATGGCAAAGTGACATTGATTTTCATGGCTGCACACTGCTTTTATCATGATTTCGGGTCCGTGACAACCCTCTTCAGAAAGCTTTGCTGCAATTGTTGAAAGTAAAACCGATCTCTATAAGGCCAGGCTCTCCCATTCGCCTTCGGATAGTTCGATTTTGTATCACTGTGTTATTATACTTACTAAGCGTACTGAACTTATCGGAATCAGGAGGATAAATGCAATTCTAAATATAAACCGATAAGGTCCTACTTCACTAGAGCTGGTTACTGGCTTCTTATAACATCCAATGCGAAAGTTAATCAGAATCTATTGTAACCTAGGATGGCGCACATATTTTAACACTCGTACTCTGCCAAATTTCGAGAGAGTTCCGTCATTAAGTTTGTGTTTAACAGCTTTTAAAAATATACAACCTCGTGTGTTTTTTTAAAACTGAAAAAAAAGTAAGTTTCGCTTAAACATTCTTTTTTGTGAAAAAAAACCGTCAATTAAACGAAGGAAAAGCTTGATAAATACTATGGGCACTCTGCACCATCGACTGCAATGCTAAAAAAGTGGTTTACTGACTTTCGTTGTGGTCGCACAAGTACAAATGACGCTGAACGTTATGGATGGCCGATGGAGGTCAATACACCCGAAAATGTCGAAAAAAAAATCCACTATATGGTATTGGTCGATCGAAGACTAAAAGTGCGTGAGATAGTTGATGCCATACACATTTCATATGACAGTGTGGTTTCGTTTTTACATAATCACTTGGGTTTAAGAAGATGCAAGATGCGTGCCGCGATTACCATTTCATCAAGATAATACTTGGGTGCATATGTGTGCAGTCTCAATGGCAAAATTGCATGAATTCGGTTACGAATTGTTACCCCATGCGCCATATTCTCCGGATTTAGGTCCCAGTGACTATTTCTAAACCTAATGAAATGGCTCGGCTCCAACGATGAAATTATTGATCTAACAAATGCCTATTTTATGGACCTCGAAAAATCCTTTTTTTTTAAAGTGATACAAAAATAAGAGATACGATGGACTAAGTGTACTAAGCTTAAAGGAGATTATGTTAAAAAATATTTTTTTTGCAAAAAAAAACAACGTTGTTTTTTTCAAAAAGTGACGGAATTATAAATCTGCCCTTGTAATAAAAATATTATACCACCCTTACGTATACAGATCGACGTTTTTTTTAGCAGCTGATTCCATCTAACAATGTCTGTCCGTCCGTCGATCTAAAGTGCGTAATCAAACTACAGATCGCAATTGTTGCCCTATCTTTATAACATTTGGCAGAGGTACGATTTTTTGGACCCAGGAAGGACGTTGTTCAAATTTAATAAAATCGGTTGATATTAAGATATAGCTACCGCAAACATATGTTCATCCGGTTTCTATTTTTTGAGCTTTGAATGCCACATATTACGTATAATCTTGATGAAATGTAGCCCAAGTAAGTTTATTGGACCAAGGAATTATGTTTTTGAAATTGAAGAAAATCGGTTCAGATTCAAATTTAGCTTCCACGCACATATGTTTATCCGATTTAAAGTTTTTAACTCTAGAAGCCATATATCACATCTAATCTGGATGAGATTTGGCATACGTTAGCTTTTTGGAATAAGGGCGGATGCTATTGTTATTGAAGAAAATCGGTACAAATTTATATACAGATAAGTTCATCCGATTTTATGTTTTTAGCTCTAGAAGCCACATATTACATCCAATTGTTATGATATTTGGGACAAGTCAGTTCCTTGTGACACGGGCAAGTGCTTTTGTTGTCCGATCTTCACGAAATTTGATGGAAGATAGTTTTATGAACCAAGCTCGGATTTCATTGATTAAACCAGTTCAGGTTTAAATACAGCTCTCACATATATGGTCAACCGATTTAACTTAAAACTACGATATTTTCGCAATCTAGATAAGTTTAGAGCCCATCCATGGAAGTTGAAAACACCACTTTTAGTTGGCTTTCTGAACACGCAAAGTGCGGGATATAATATAGATGGCCATGTTCGACTTTTTCGACTAGTTTTTAACAAAAAAAAATGTTCACACTTAATACTTGGTAAACGTGTTAGTAATTTTCCCAACAAGAAGTGTCCTGTTACCAAAGATCACTTTGTAACAAAAAATGCTTTAATAAATGAGCTATTTTTTGTAACCATAAATGCAATGTTTTGTTACAAAATAATGCAACGTTAAGCGAGCAACTTTTTGTTACAAAAAACATGCAAATGAACAATTTTTTATAAGAATAAAAAAGTATCATGTTTAATAAGCCATTTTGTTTGTAAGAAAAAATTCAATAAAACGCAGATAAGCAATTTCTTGCAACAAAAAAATGCAATGTTAAAAGAGCAATTTTTGTAACAAAAAAAATGCAATGTTGAATGAGCAATTTTTGGAAAAAAAAAATGCAATGTTAAATAAGCAAAATTTTATATGATTAAAAAGTGCCATGGTAAATAAGCAATTTTTTTAACAAAAAAACTAAATGTTATATGAGCAATTTTTGTAACAAAAAAATGCAATGTTAAATAAGCATAATTTTATAACATTAAAAAGTGCCCAGTTAAATAAGCATTTTTTGTAACAAAAAAGTGTTAGATGAGCAATTTGTTGCAAAAAAATTGCAAAAAAAATGCAATGTGAGCAATTTTTTATAACAAAAAAACATCCTATGTTTTATAAGCAATTTTGTTGTTACTAAAAGAAAATGATTTAATTATAAGTACTCCTCGGATCATTTTTGTATATACATAAAAACACTCTGCTATCAAAAAATATCATTCTCAAATACATTTATAATTTATTTTATTTGAGTCGTACTTTATTGCATTAATATGTCTTCACATTGCAATTGTTATGGTGATAATTCATGGTTTGTGGTCATTTTCATTAAATTCTCTAGTCATATTTCTCCTTTTTGCACATGTTGTTTTCAATACGCATTCAGTTTGAAGTATGCCATCCATTTCATCAGTTTGAACTTATTTCAGTTTGTATTTTGTGTTTGTTCTTTGTGCTTTTTACATTGGTGGCAGTCATTATATTGGAAATTCAATTAAAAATAACCAACATTTTATTCGTCACTTAATTAAAAAAAATCTTGTCTCATTTTAAAATATAGTTACCAAACATCCCACCGGAAATGGTACCCACAACACCGATGGCAGTGTCATATCAACAACAACACAACCAGATTCGGGTTATATAGCGTTAATTGTGATAGGAAGTCTATTGGGAACATCACTGGTATTGGGTGTGGTAAGTAGATATAAGTTTAAGTATATGAGAACGCTAAATATTTGTATTAAAACGAAATGTAAATCTGTAAGGCACCCACTGCTGCGATGCTATTTTTTGTTTGCGGTAAAATGTTGACGACTTTCCAATACGGAGTTAAATTGGCGCCCAACGTGATCAATGGCGAAAAGCTAATCTAATAAGACCAATAAATTTTGGGGAAAATTCTTTTTAAAATTGAGTTTTTTAAACTCACTTCGAAGTGCATTTTTTAACAATCTTTTGAGAACGCGGAACTTTTTTCACATCTGTTGGCTGTACATGATATACCCTAGACTTTAAACTCAACGACCGAGGCCAACACTATCAAGGCAACTCTAAAGAGTTAATTTTTTAGCATTTATAACTCGACATGTCGCCGATGTTTCAAGAAAAACCACCGCTGGTTTTTGCTATACATATTTCTGGCATAAGCAACACTAAGTGTTGCCTCCACTGGAAAGTTTGAAATTTTTTAGCATAAACGTACTCAGTACGTTTTGACGTACGACCATCATTTGTGTTGTTTACAGTGACTTGAAAAAAATCAATTTGGCAAAAAAATGGAATTACCTCGTAAACATTTTCGTGCGATCATTTTTCACAACTTTCGACGTGGACTATCACGACAAGAGTGCATCGATGAACTTAAATCTTTTTATGGCGATGAAGCATATAAAGATTTAATGAATTCAATCGTGGCCGACGCACGCTCAAAGACGAAGGTCGTCCAAAAACGGCCTTTGTGCCAGAGAACATTGATGCCGTGCGTAAACTGATAATGCAAGATCGTCATGTGACATACTGTGAGATAGAGGCATTCTTGGGCATTTCTTCCACCAGCATACATTCGATATTGCATGAACACCTGAACGTAATAAAGGTTTGTTCTCGTTGGCTCAAAAAAAGGCTCGTGTCGATTGGTGCAATGAAATTTTGAAAAAATGGCAGTGCTCCAAAAGTCGTTTATAAGATCGTCACAGGTGATGAAACATGGATCTATGCGTATAAGCCCGAAACAAAACAGCAATCGACCTTGTGGGTCTTCGAAGGCGAGCCAAATCCAACGAAAGTTGTTTGTGTAAGAAGCACTTCGAAGCAAATGGTCGCCTGTTTTTTCGGCAAAACTGGTCATGTAGCGACTGTTCCGCTTGAGCAACGTAGGACGGTCAATTCTGTGTGGTAAAACACAGAATTGACCGTCGAAAAAAGAACAAGAGAAAACGAATCATTGTGCACCATGATAATGCGAGCTCTCACACTTCGGCTCAAACCAGCGCCTTTTTGATTGACCAAAACTTCGAATTAATGGGTCATCCGCCCTACAGCCCTGACTTTTCACCCAATTCTTTTTATTTCCGCACATCATGAAAAAATGCGTCGTCAACGATTTTCGTTGCCAGAATATGCTGTTAAAGCGTTCAAAAACCATGTTTTTGAGGTGTCTCAATTGGAGTGAAACAAGTGTTTCGACAATTTGTTTGAGCGCATGCAAAACTGTATAAATCATGCTGAGAATACATTGAACAGCAATAAAACCTTTCTTGATGATAAATATTGGCATTTTCATTATTAGGCCAGAAATATATAAAATTAAATTTAAGTCTGTGTACTTTTTAAGTTACTTTGTTGCCACCATAATAGACCAATGTTAACGACGCAAATCAGTGGCTTAAAACTAAAAAAGTTTTGAGCTCATTTATGATAAAATTTGACTATATCTGTTAATGCTTTCGAATAGGCCCAAATTTTTGTATAGCCGCATACAAAAATCATTTTTGATTTCATAGCCTGTAGTTTTAGAAGCCACATAGTACTTTCGATTCGCGACCAAATTCCCATAGAATGTCATGCGCGAATAACACTGATCTTCTGCAAAGTTGGAGCGTATCAGTTTATGATTTCGAATGCCCTTACACAAAGGTCCCTTCCGATTTGATGTCCTGCAGCTGAAGAAGCCCCAAATTAAATGCAATGGCGCCAAGATTTTGCTATGAGCGGCCAATAATTAACACTGATAAAGCTGGACCATTAGGTCCATTTTTTCGTAAAGCTCTCATACAATGTTTCGACCGATCGCAGAATTAGCAGCTTCTGATTCGAGTTTTGAGTTTCTGCTGCTTTTAAGGCCACATGTTAAATTCTATCAATTGAATTGAACCTGTTGTTGTGTAACAGCAATATTAAGAATATCGTAAGTGGTTTTAACAACAATATAGAGAATATCGTTAGTCCTGCTAGTCTACTTGGGATCTGCTTTGACATTCAGGCGAAGAAAAACCGCCATTCGAAATGGATGCGCTGCAGAGATTTGAGAGTCAGCTGAGTATGGTTGGCAGGATATTTGAAGAAATCCAGCACATCACGTGGCATACGGGACGTTTCTATAAATTTGCGCCCAATATAAAATGAAACACAACCCAGATCTCAGCTGTACTAGAACGACTCGCGTCGGCCTTGGTAGCGTCTTTTCTTCTAATGAAAGGGTATACCTGTTGACTTATACCAAACACGGAAGCAAATATTGCTACTGCAGCCAGAAATTCTGTCTGCGCACAGTGAGGACCTTCGCCTTCTCATGAGATGGTTCCCCGAGGACATGAGGAGACACACTGTTAATGTTTTCTGTGCCTCACTTATCCTATTATTCAACTTATCGTGCGACCTTAATTAGACGGAACTCTCTTTTACGTAGATCCATTAATAACGATCACGCTCTAGAAATCACATATTAATTCAAATTACAGACAGTGGCGTTGAATCTTCTCTATAGTAGAGTAGTATAGGGTATGACATAGTCGGTACCTTTTAACATGTTTTTTGAACGTTGTCTTTAATAAAAAAAAACAGCTTTCTTTTCTAAAAATGTTATTGGCCTTATTAGTTTGCAGGATTATCAGAAAATTATCATCCTGCTTTCTCTTCTAAAAATGTTATTGGCCTTATTTTAGTTTGCAGGATTATCATTTTTTTTATTATCATCCTGACGTGATGATAATTTTCTGATAATCCTGCAAACTAATATAAGGCCAATAACATTTTTAGAAGAGAAAGCTGGGGTTTTTTTTTATTAAAGACAACGTTCAAAAAACATGTTAAAAGGTGCCGACTATGTCATACCCTATACTACTCTACTAAAGAGAAGATTCAGCGTAACTGTCTGTATTTTCAATTAAAAATAATGACAAACAAAGCCTACCTATAGGACTCTACAAACAGAAAATGTATGTGGGTGCCGCGGTACCCGGTCATTGGCTCCCCGTTTAGGTATAAAAACAAAAGTCGTTTAAAACATAGACCATTTCATAAAGTTTAAAATCATTTTTATCGCTAACGATCGGGAGTTTCATTGGCCTATCTGTATAATTAAGGAATTGGGAGCGTTTTTAAATTGAAAGAGGTACTAAGGTTAAAACATACAAAAGCTATTAAAGTTAAGGAGTTTTATCGAAGGCAAGATAAATAAGAAAATGGCGCGTCAGAGAAGTAGGCAATATACACTAATTATGGCTTAAATAAACATCGATTATATTCAGCCCATCATCACCGCACCGCAATCAAACTATATCCGTACCAGCATCAGCAGAACATCAACAGAGTTGCATTTCACCTAAACAGGATTACTTTTAATTTACCAACTTTATTTAAATATTATTTTTTACTACACGATAATATTTAGCAATCATTGTTAAAAAAAACTATATTTTTCCCCCCGCCCCTTCGTTTAGCTACTTTATTCCGGCTATCGTTACTGCAGTAGGCGTTCCATTAATTCGATGAATTTCGAAAATCCAGTCTATCGTAAGACTACCGAGGACCATTTCAGTTTGGAGAAAAATCTACCGGTGCGCATGTATCCCAGTACGGTTGACGAAGAGGTAAGCCCGTATATTTTAAACGATTTCAATTATATGAAATTTTAGATAACAAACCCACATTTAGAGATACAGCAAACAAACCTATAGTCCAGAGTAGTTGTAATACACTCCTTAGATATTTAAACGAGAAAAATTTTAAATTCCCAACACAATTACAATACACAATTTCCAAAAGCCTACTTTACAAGTAGTGCTAGAAAAATATGAAAATTTTGGTAAAAAAAAAGAGACCCACCACATTTTAATTAAATACGAACTTTGGACCATTTTACTTTATTGTGTAATTGTATGTGTTTCTTTTCGTTTCTTTTGAACTCTCTTTTCCATCTCTTTCTTTTTTTCAATTTTAGCTGCATTGTTCACAGAGAAGACTGTTTGCGCAGTATTAAGAAAATATTGAAAAACAAAAAGTTATTAAAAATATACAAATCTGACCGAAACCCTATATCATTTTAAAGAGAAACCAAAAACCGAAACAGTAGTTTTGGAGGAGTTTGAAATGTTTTTGAAAATAATTTTTTTCAACATTTGACTTTTTATAAATGTTTGAGAATTTAAAGAAAAACTCAAGCCAAACAAAACAAAAATACAGCAGCATAAGATAAAAAAACCCACACAAGTAAAGGATATAAGTTTTAGGATAGTTTTTAAACTTAGTATACATATACATAGTCAAGTATATACTTAATATATATATTTATATATATTTTCCAAGGTAACCGAACGTTTAAGAATTATTAAGATATATCAGTTTAAAAGACGAAAATAGTGTTGAAAACTCCTATGGTAGACAAAAATATTGATACAATTGAAAACGGATAAAAAATGTTCAAATGCGTAATGGACGGTTAAAAGCACGTGGACCATTGGCCCATAATTTAAGTGTTCCCATGCAGCCAACTCGTAAAATAAACTCATACAAATATTTTTGAGTACACATTGTTGTTTTTAGATCCCTACAGATCGTAACCGTGCCCGACAAATGTTAAAAGTTAATGCACATTTAGATAAGTGAGGAAATTTTACTGTTTCTGAGTACCCACATGTCCATGTTCGGAAGGACATATTTGTCGGCGTCCTAGGAACTTAAAGCCATGTTTCAATGCCTCAAATAAAGTCAAATCTTACAATTCATATTATATTTTGATTGCTGGCGATTTGTTTTCTCTTAAACAATATCCATTTCCTTTCGTCGTCACATTTTAGCTGTTGCAAGCTTAATTTTGGTGATATACTTATTTCTCTTAAAATCCTGCTTTGTACAGCTTTCGTTCTAATTTTCCAATGATACCGGCCAAAATTTAATAAGTCGATAATGTGACTTTTAATTTTGACCTTACCTGTTTTATTAACGTTTGCTATATCAGAAGAGTAAAGGAATTTCACAAAAGTGCGGTGGACATTCTACACTATCATCTGTCATTGGTTGCGGATACTCGTCCTAAAAATTATTGTTTGCTCATTCAGGGCACTCCCGACACAACTCTTATAGGCTGTTGCCACTACGGTCGCGTCCGCGTCAACGATTTATCGAATATTTGTAATGGTGTTTCCATTGTGTTCTGCGTCCACGTTTGCGTTCAAACAGCTGTTTGTGTTTATTTGTTTTATTTTTGCGGTGCGAAAAGTTTAATATTTTTGTGTTGTGACATTATTACGTATGGAGTTTAATGATATTATTTTGCTAACCGCGGTGGAAAATGAGGATCAAATGGTATCGCGCCTAATGGAAGTATGCGGTAGCAGCAGCGCTTTATGTTTATGCTGATAAACAGCTGTTTTAATAGGGATGTGCAATTTGCGGTGTCGCCATTAATAGGTATGGGTGGGTTTCGATTGCAAAAATAATCGAATTTATAGTAAACGCGACTTATCGATAAACGCGTCCAATATGAACGCGACTTTCTCCCATACCTATGTTTTTTGTATAGGCTTTAACGCGCGTTCATTGATTTTTGTACGCGGACGTGGACGCGATCGTAGTGGAAACAGCCTATTAGATAACAGGATAACTTAAATATTATCAGATTAATATACGTATTTACTCTATTGTCCTTTTCTTCCTGTTGTCGTCTTTGCATTTCTGTTTTCGAAATGCTCAACTATCCTTCCTTTTCACCTCATGGTATTGCTTGAACACAACACGAAATACACATTAGTCGTGTTTTATTTGACCAGCTTAAAATGTTGCTAGTTTGGTGACAAAAAAAAATCGCCTTTGCAGCTAAGTGATTTTTGAGTTTTTTTTTATCTGACACTTTAGCCTTCCTTTCAAATTTAAAACTGACAATTTGAGGGTTCTTTGTGAAAAACAATAATTGAAAAGTTATAAATAAAATTATTTCATTCAAATTCATATTGAATTACAAAAATGAACGTGTATAATCCAGAGATTAACATTAAATTAAAAAAAATCAAGATGAAATATCTTAATTAAATGATAAATATTCTTTATATGTGACAGCGCATAGAGAAAGGGACCTAAGGGTAAAAAAATAAATTTTTACTTTTTTTTGATGTGGACAACATCTGAGCATCGAATGAGACCGATCCCATGCCCCAAAAGTGTTCCCTCCCAGAGATATGCGCGTTTTATGAAAGTGATGGTGCACCAAAAATACAATTATTTAAATCTTTAAAATGGCTCTCCTGAACAAAACTGGGTTTTACCCTTAGGTCCCTTTCTATTTTGCGCGTCACATATATGGAAGCAATTAAGAAGACATGAAAGTAAGTTTTATTTTAGTTCAATATCAGGATCTTCAGACGACGAAATAAAGGATGGTTCAACTAAAACGCATGATGTTTATTTTAAATAAAAAATATGTTTTCAGCGAGTTATCATAATATTTTTTATTATGATAGAAGGATTTATGAAATTATGTGTGAAACAAAATATCGGCCAAATACTCGTCACGGCTTCGGTGGCATACCTCTATTCGATGGTCTATATTTTCAATGACTCTGAGACATAATGGGTTTTAATGTCATTAATGTGCCGAATTATCTCATACTTTAGCTCTTAAATTATTCTTGGCTTAGTAAGGGACATTTCTTCTTCTTAATATACCCAAATCAAAAAGTCCAACGGTGTCAAATCACATGATCGTGGCGGCCAATGAACATTGCCACGTCTTGAGATATCAAATCAAAAAATTGTTTCGTTGGCTGTGTGGCTAGTGGCACCATCCTGTTAGAACCACATTTTTTCCAGTTTCATATCCTTAATTTTTGGCCACAATTCGTTATCATCTCGCGATAGCGAACTCCATTCACGGTACTTGCTTGGCCGACCTGAAGTATGGCCCAATGACGCCACCAGCCCATGAACCGCACCAAACGTTCACTCTCGCATTCCCATCACTCGTAGACTCTTACGAGTATTTGCCCAAATGCGGCACTTCCCCTAAGGAGAAAGTGTTTCTCGTCGCTAAAGATGAATTTCTTTGTAAAGTCGCCATTTACTGCTGTCTGTTCAACCGACCATTCGGCGTACAGACGACGCTTGATATGGTCAGTAGGCTTCAGATTTTAAGTCATTAAACCTCGTAAGCAAGTAGATTCAAATCAATATTCAAAATTCGCATCAGTGATGTTCGTGAGATGTTCAATAGTTTATCACGACAACGTGTCAAGGTTGACTGCTTTTCTGCCCCACTATCGCAAACAACATAAATGCTTTTCGTAGATCGAACTGAGCGAGTACTCGCAGGTATTTCCACATTTCCTACAGACCCATAGACTTACAGACATAGGCTTTCTGGTCTTGTTGGGGGGTTCGGTCAGGCCTAGCCCTAATACATGGGTGCCGTTCACCGTTGTCGAACGGAAGAGGAAGTGATAGACCTCGCTCAGAGCGGTGAGGAAACCATGCCCTTGTACAGCATGGTTTTAGACCGTACTATCCATACAATGGGGGCACTTGTGGCTGCATATATACTATCTCATGACCGTGTCTTTAACTTAGGGTTACCAGTCCCGCGATGTATGATTCGCAAACTGTTAGTAGATCGGCTACGAGGTCTGACCGGGGAATAAAGTCTGGTATTACGGGCGCCTGGCCAGCAGGTGCGGCACTCCGGGATTATCGTGGTGGCTGTGGTTTAATCCCAAATCGCGGCGAGTGCTTCGACTCGAGGTGGAGTTGCTTTGCAACCGGGTGCTGTGACCTATAGAACAGCAGAGGTGTTCGATAGGCCTCGGCCCCTAACCAAGGGGGAAGTTGTCTAAAATTTAGCACGCTTCGAATTGGTACCGGTGGGATCGGCCTTAAGGGGCTCTGATGGTCGCTTGGTAATGGCTCCCGTTGCTATGGTGCACCATGGTTGAAGCTATCACAGCGAGAAAAACGTAAAACCCTCGGACGCTGACCCAGTTTGCTGAAATTAGCGCACAATTCTGGTTGTTGATTTGAACGCGCTGGTAAATTGTGTACGTGTCCATGGAGAAACATTGAGCAAAAAACTTGTCGTTAAGATGTGACTCACAATTAACATCATGCATTATAGTTGCACCACTCTTTATACATAATATTGAGTATGTACGAATTTCTTGGATAATGTCGAAATAAGCGGTAAATGCAACAAAAACAACGTTCAATATCACATGACTTTGACAACAAATTTGGCCCAATAAATTCTTTTGTTCGTACATTTTTCTTATATTTCTTCTTTTAATAACATTAAAAATGCAGGAAAGCAACATGTTTTGACCCTCTGTCAAAAAACAAGACGCCCAGAAAACATCTGAAGTCAATATAAAAATTGATATGGCAGCACTGTCCACCGACAACTACAACGAAAAAAAACCTATAAATAAAACTAGCAAATTTTTTTACCTTCTTAAATTTAGCACGCCTATTAACATACCCAATTAAAATGCCATTCAAACTTTATAACAAAGACGATAAACTGTAGAAGGGGGACGAAACAGCACTTTAGTATCGCACAAATTTTCGGTTTATTTTTCCACACATTCTCAAAAACGCTTGAAAGTCAAAATTGAAAAACAGCAAACTCGCACACTTTAAACACTAAAAAAAACGCCTTCCCCAAATATTTGATACTCATCTTGTGTTTTTCGATTTCACGTAAAAGCTCATTGCGTCCATCTTCTACAGCCTATTGTCTTTGATTCATATGACTAAATTTATCGATAGTTCCAAAAAATCAAATATCTAAAAAGCCAATTTTCAAAGAGTTCTAAAGACTTGGTCTAATTATTCAAAATCCAGCCGATTATTTCTATAGCTTCTGAAAATTGTCGCACAAGTATTGTTGAAGATTAGATATTCTTTAAAGTTTACACGGTATCGATACTCAGGCCATGTTAATCGGTACCAAAGACGATAAATTGTAGAAGATGGACGATATGCTTCTTCTTTGCAATATCATAGAAAAACAGTACTCAGAACGCATAAATTCTCGGTTTATTTATACACTTTTGATAGGCACCATCACAATAACCGAAAATTAGAACACAGAAGAAATCGCATACTTTAAATACTAAAAACATCTATCCCAAAATGATTGTTGTGTTTCTCAAATTCTCGTAAAAGCTCATTTCTTCCATCTTCTACAATTTACCGTGTTTTTTTTTTGTACTGTCAGGCAAAGACGATTGGTAGAAAATGGGCCACTTCATGCTTCTCCTTTGCAATATCGTAGAAAAATAGCACAAATTCTCGGTTTATTTGTCTTTCTTTCGTTTGGTTACAATTCCAAGAACTCAAAAAAGGCAAAATTGAAACACAAAAAACACAGAAATGTCTAAATTTGCACACTTCAAATAAAAAAACAAAAAAACAGCTCTCGCAAAATGTTGTGTATCTGAAAATTTTGTAAAAATATTATATCGTCCAACTCGTACACGCAGAAAAAAAGTATGGTTGGGGTAACAATATTCGAAGAGCACCATACTATTGTTGGTTATATGGTTGTGGCACAACAATATTATGATCATCACAACAATATCTAGTATGGTTCACACACAACCATACTATGATCCCCATAACAATATTATGGTCCTCACAACAATAGAATCATTCACACACAACCATACTATGATCCCCACAACCATATTATGATCCTCATGACCATAGTATGTTTAACGTACAACCATAGTATGACTTACGCACAACCATACTATGATCCCCAAAATTGTTTGTAAAGACGGGAATACGTTGTTATTCAACAATAATGAATTTTATTAAGTAAGTTATGTAACAATAGGAGTGATTTATTTAACAGTAAAAAAATTCAATCATACTATTGTCAAAATGAAATTCAAAAAACAATACTATGGTTGCGACGACCACACTTTTACTGCTGAGAACATACTATTGTTGCCGTGGCCATGTATTAACCATATCTTTTCTCTGCGTGTATAATTTATCGTCTTTGCACGGCACTGTCAAGTATCGAGAAGGAAAGTAGCAGAATTAATAACAAATCAATAAAAGTAGCGATACTTTTTTTTGTAAAGTCAAATTCGGAAAATCTTAATTATTCTGAGATAAAGTATTGTCGAAGCGCCATTTTGTGAAAAGGGGTGAAGGAACTACACTTTTTTAAAATTTCAAGAAATCTTCTTGATATGTGACAAATTTCACGATCTGATTTATTTCACGAATTTTCCTTTGCCCTGCTCATACGATGCTTAACATCCAAAGATAACAATATTCATGGATTTGTGTTCAACTTCTTCATATCAATATTTTTGTCCGCCCTAGTATTATACCAGTACTCGTATTAAATCGAAGTTGTATTTTATACTTTTTCCCGCAATTGCCAACAAAAAGTTTAATAAAAAAATCACACAGAAATAGAAGTAACGCCCCGCTACCCCCACACTCAGCCCTACAACAAAATACGTAGTAAATTACTTATATATAAGAAGTAAGTTAGGCTAATAATCGTAAGTTAAATTAGTAAAATAAAAGTTAAAATAGTTTATCTAGTATTCACACATGACAAAAAACAACCAAATATCACGTAAGGTTCCTTGAAGTTATGATAACATTAAATGAATATGACTAGTATTACGATTCTACTCTCAGTACCACTGAATAGCTGAAACCAAAGTAGATGAATATGCCCCATTTACAGTGATTGCTTTCTCTGTTTTTATTTTGTATGTTTCGTTAATAATATATGCTTTTTGTTCAAATATTCACAAACGTATCTAATTTCAAATGGCAGGTATTGAAAAGTAATCGGATCATTATGATTTATTTAAATTGAAAACCCCCACCCCAGTTGGAAATAAACGAAAATACCATGGTGTAGCCACAAAAGTGAGCGAGTAACAGAAGCACGTTAACTGCCTTTGTAAAATGCAAGAATTTTTTGTTAAATTTGAGCTGTTTTATTCGAAGTATTAATTGTTTCGTTTCCTTATAGTTCAAATTATTATTGTAGCTTGAAAGATACTATGTGTACTTTTGACGATCTTCCTCCTAGCCATACCAGGAGCGTACCATTCCATCGTTTTCTCTCGAAAGTATTTCATTACACACTAAAAGTATATATGTGACAGCGAATAGAGAAAGGGGCCTAAGGGTAAAAAAAATCAATTTTCACTTTTTTTTTGATGTGGACAGCATCTGAGCTTCGAATGAGACCGATCCCATGCCCCAAAAGTGTTCCCTCCCAGAGATATGCACGTTTTATGAAAGTGATGGTACTTCAAAGATACACGTATTTAAATCTTTAAAATGGCTCTCCTGAACAGAACTGGTTTTTACCCATAGGTCCCTTTCTATTTTGCGCGTCACATATAGCGAATTTTCAGTTTCTAACTATATGAGATTTGGGTGTTTTAAGCTTTTGAAAACGTGGGCGGTGCCACGCCCCTTTTTTTAAATCGTATCGCAATCTTCTGAGCGACAGAAGCATACGGTTAAAATTGTATAAGCTATACCGCCTTTAAAAAAGGAGGCTTCGCGCCGGCCTCTTTTACCCGAAACGGATTTCATTGCAAACTAAAGCATACATAGCGAATTTGATGTCCCTCACTCTTATAATTTATGAGCTTTGGGTGACCACGCCCTCTTATACAATCGTATACGTTTTTAGCATGTGATAATTTCCTGGTGCACAGTAGCATACACATAGCTACATTTCTAGACGATCGGCCTATAATTATAAAAGCTACGGCGTTTTTAAAAAAAGGGCCATGGCACCACCTTCTTTTCCCACGACTTTCTTTGTCGTTTTTCTATTGCATACCAACAGCTCATATGCTATAGCTCATGTTCGTAGTTCCTGTAGTCTTTGAGTTATAATCATTTTAAATTTTTAGATGTATGGGCGTGGCACCGCCCACTTGAAATATCAAAATCGAAGAAACCCATTTTAACCACCTGTTGTACAGCTGTATTCCATGGAAATTTCAAGAAGATCGACACAAACTCTATTTGTTATACTCGAGTGTAGTCCCTGACACAACGCAACGTCTTCAACATGTTTACAGTTCCCTTGTCATATATTGGGGTATTAATGACGAAATAGACTGAATTATTCTACCGATATGAATAAAGTGCCACCTGTATCCTGCTTTCATGGCGGCCATTTCGTTTAACAGTTCAATGAGAGCAGTGTGTCTGTCTAGGGTTGTTGGCTCGCTCTCTGCTGCTAAGCCTATTCTGGCACATTTGTCCGCTATATCGTTGCCAGCTTTATAAGTATGAACTGAATAGTATGCCTTTGGATTCATATGAGTGATTCAATACATCATATCCTACATTTTCATCTCACTGTCATACACACGTAGTATTAACACGTAATGGTAGTTTCTGGAAGCCATGAAAGACGAGCCAATTATCAGAGGGATAGTGAGGAAACGTTTTGTTTTTGAGCAACTGTCATACAGTTCAATGCCTGTCATGCCATTCAGTCCATGCTTATCAGAGGGATAGTGAGGAAACGTTTTGTTTTTGAGCAACTGTCATACAGTTCAATGCCTGCCATGCCATTCAGTCCATGCTTAGTTCCAGAAACTTGTCTGCGGCTATATTGCATGTTGGTCGGATAATCGTGAATATATTCTTAGGTCGAGGGAGTCTGAATAAAGCGGTGATATCGTATCAGACTTTATCTTCGAACCATCCATAAAATTGAGATTTCTTTTATTGAAATTACATCACAATCTTCTCTCATTACAATTTCCGTCTTGAGGGTTTTCCTCTGTATCATCCTCCGATAGACCATGTGTGCTTTGTTTTCAAGTACCTTTCTGCCTCAAACGTAGGTCGAATTAGAGATGAATTTTAAAATTAATTTTAATTACGACTTGAACAGTTCTTATTCTGTTTCGTGACTTTTTTGAGGTTTCTTTTTCAGAATCAACGTAACAAATTTGTCAAGTGTATATTGGCTACGGTTGCAGGCAGACTATGCAGCTGTTTCTAAACCCGCCAAGCTTTTTCCTCAGCAGTCTTTGGCAACGATTCTTTCCGCAAAAAATCAAGTGACTTATATGGAAGACTCATTTGAATTACTGAGAATTACCCTTTGCGTATAGATTTTGAACTGTGCGTAAAGCAATCTTCAACGCTCAATATCATTTCCACCAATTCCGTTTCGCATGGGTCTTCGTTGAAAACCACAAATGCAAGAAGCACAAACAAAGTGTGCATGTTTTGTGCGTACATGTATTCATACATGCGGTGCACATTAGGGCGTATCAATGCTTTTTAATAGTTTTTTCTCTTTGTTTATTTTTATTCGTTTAATTTTTTACGTACATTCTGAAAAAGAAACAACTAAAAGGTCTCGAACCAGAATAAAAACTGTTCAAGTCATAAAAATGATAAAAGACCGAATAGATATAAACAAAAAGAAAAAAAAAACTATTAATTTTAATCTTCAATAAAAGTTTTGCCTTGAGATCATATGTGACCCGGCCTATGAAAAGGTGGCTTATGACTCAAAAAAAAAATTCCACTACTAAGAAACTGAAGAAATGCATTGTTTATCATTAACAGCTGTTTCTCGCAATTTCTTTTTTGAGGCATAAGCCACCTTTTGTTAGACCGGGTCACATATATTAAAAAACTTTTAGTGTTTTTTCCATTTTATGTCAAATATTCTCAAGCCGAAAATTATTATTGATGTTAAAAAAATAAAAGGTTATCTAACCACATTCAACATCTCTACAAAATGCATTAACTGTTCGGAGACGGCCTTAAATAGCAGCTCCAGGTCAGTGAGTTATATATAGATTGCAGCTTATTGATTTGAGAAAAGTTCGTCGTCTGTTCGTTAATGAAATGTTGAGAAAGTTAAGTAAGACGGACCTCACTTTATAATAAAAATCTAGGAATTATACAGTCTAAAAAGAGTTAATTAGGCTAATACTGAAAAAAACTGCGGTTCGATTTTATGAATTTCAATGTAATTTGAAATTCATAAATTAATAAAGTTTAACGATCTATAGTAAATCAAAAAATTGTTTAAGCAAACACCGCACCGCGTTTTCGCTTCGTTCTAAAATTCCAACTGGGTTCCACACAAATACAATTTAAACGATTGCCAACCATCAAAGTTAGTGTAAATACGAGTATCATTCTCACTGGGTAAAAACTTGTGTATTTTTTATGTTTTGGCATTTGTTTGATACAAAAGTTCAATTGCTATAATGATAAAACTTGTTATTATTTATTAAAAGTTCTCTTTTTGATATTCAACTTTTTCCCTCCCCAAACCTCTTACCACTAACAAATGAAACTTTGCTTGCAAATTATACAATTTTCATTTATTTGACTTGTCGTTGTCACCCGAGACTCCAGAGAATTTTTGTGCAGTTATCAAAAATCAATAGGGATATTAAATGATAATTGTATAATTAGCAGCGAAAAAAGGCAAAGGATTTAAATGTGGAGCACACACAGTGGTAAGTTTAATTGAAGCTGTTAATCTCGTAATTGAAATACAATTGCTGTTTTATTTATTTTGTACTCGTATGTGCTATCGTTTTCATTTTTTTTCTTTCTTGATTTAAATAATATTTGTTTTATGCCATTAAACACTTTATTGCACACAAGTATTGGAATAATATTAAATATTTTGTCGGTGAAATTTACATTCGTTATTATTTACTTTTCTGTTCATTAAGTTGTAATAACTTTTAAATATAGAACGAGCAGCGGTGTTGCCATTATGGCAGCGGTTAGGAGAGACAGCAAGTGTTCATTAGTGTGGGTCGAAACGATAAGTTGCACCAGTCACCCCCCAGATTTAAAGATTATCTAGAGACAATTTCGGGAACATTTTTTTTTCTGTCGCCCTTTAATTTTTTTGTTATACTGCGTTGTTATTTGAAGTCCGAACGTAACGAAATGAGATACCATTTGCGGGGTAAAAAAAATTGGTAGCTGAAGCCACTAGTAAAAATTGACCTCGAATTCCAAACTGACGTATGGAAGAAGTATAGCCCATGGTAATTAATGATCAACGACATATCATCGGATAATAAATAAGGATGCAGTGGCAAAAATACTATTTTGTTTAAATGTATGGGGCATGGGAAAACAATGTGATTTATTCTGAAATTGCACCTTTCAAAGCTCAAAATTAGGTGTTGAATCCCGTCGAACAGCTCTAGTGGGTGCGCGTTTCTGGAGGTATTTTTTGTGTAGGTGAGAAAACGACAGAAAACAACGTCAACAAAAAAACTAGTCGAATTTGACCTTAGTCTATATTTTAAAATCTTGAATCTTATATTATTTTTTTGTTTTTGAATAAAAATGAGTGCTTTGAAGGCAAAAGTTTAATCATTTTCAAAGCCTTAATACTGATCGAATTCCCTTCATAAAATTAACATTTTTCATTGTCATTACTCGTATGACTTGGAAAGTTTTTATTCTGGTTCGAGAACTTTTTGTTGTTTCTTTTTCAGAATCAACGTAAAAAATTAAACGAATAAAAATAAACAAAGAGAAAAAACTATTAAAAAGGATTGGTACGCCCTAATGTGCACCGCATGTATGAATACAAGTATGAATACTTATACACCCGCCAAGGTTTTCTTCAGCTTTCAGTTTTTCGCAACGATTACTTCGGCGTACCTGTATTCAAAGATGTGCAACGCATGTATGAATACAAGTACGCACAAACCATGTACACTTTGTGCTTTTTGAATTTTTGGTTTTCTACGAAAATCCATGCGAAACGGAATTGGTGGAAATGATATTGCGCTTTGAAGATTGCTCTACGCACAGTTCGAAAACTATACGCAAAGGGCAATTCTCAGTAATTCGAATGAGTCTCCCGTATAAGTAATTTGATTTTTTGCCAAAACACCCGCCAAGGTTTTTTTTAGCAGTTTTTCACAACGATTACTTCGGCCTACCTGTTCTCATAGATGTGCAACGCATGTATGAGTACAAGTACGCACAAACCATGCACACTTTGTGCTTTTTGCATTTTTGGTTTTCTACGAAAATCCATGCGAAACGGAATTGGTGGAAATGATATTGCGCTTTGAAGATTGCTCTACGCACAGTTCGAAAACTATACGCAAAGGGCAATTCTCAGTAATTCAAATAAGTCTCCCGTATAAGTCATTTGATATTTTTACCAAAGCACCCGCCAAGATTTTTCTTCAGCAGTTTTTCGCAACGATTACTTCGGCGTTCCATGTGTTCATAGATGTGCAACGCATGTATGAGTACAAGTACGCACAAACCATGAACACTTTGTGCTTTTTGCATTTGTGGTTTTCTTCCATTCAAAACGGAATTAGTGGAAATGATATTGCGCTTTGAAGATTGCTCTACGCACAGTTCGAAAACTACACGCAAAGGGAAATTCTCAGTAATTCAAATGAGTCTCCCGTATAAGTCATTTGATTTTTTGCCAAAATAATCATTGCCAAAGACTGCTGAAGAAAAACCTTTGCCAGATAATCAAGCCAATACATTTCAAAAATGTTTTACATTGATTCTGAAAAAGACGCAACAAAATCGTCTCGAACCAGAATAAAAACTGTTCAAGTCATAATAATGATAACAGACCGAATATAAACAAAAACAAAAAAACTGTTTTGATTTTAGTAAAATTTTAAATCGATTATTTCTCGTCTGTTGAAATCACGATAGCGGTTAAACGAATTAAGCTAGGACTAGGAAATAAGTTTCCCTTTAGTAGACTAAAGGTAGCTCGGAAAAACGTCCACTTTTTAGAGTAAACCAATCTCTAAGCCATATAAAAACTTCTTTATAAAATGCAAACAGTCGATCCCGTTAAATAAGCTGAATACTTATATCGTACAGTGCTTACTAAGAGAAGTTTCTCCTTGTTCTTTAATGGAATGTTGTTCCTGAATGGAATGCAGGGCTAGGCGATAGAAGTATTACCAACGTAAAGCTAAAAAACTGATAATGCCAGCTATGTCAAATGCAAACCAATGACAACAGTTTATTTCATTTACAAGCATCTGCATCTAAGTTTTATACATCAAAAGTTTGTCGAAATGGTATTCAAACCTAATAGTGTAATTGCTTTATATTTGCCCGGAAAAATCACAACTTTTTGTTCGTGAGCTGAGCGATAGAAGCCAACCCGATAATGCCAGCTATGTGAACGACAAAGCAACGACAATTGCTTTTTGTGTTTATAACCTACAACAAGCATTTGTATCTAGGTTTTATCGAGCAAAAGTTAATCGGAATAGAATTCAAACTAAATAGTCCGATTGCGTTATATTTGTCCGGAAAATCACAACCAGCTATTGTTCGTGAGCTGAGCTATATGAGTTAAATGTTTGTGTATCGCACCATAAATTGGGGTTGACGAAAAAAAACACAATATTACATAAATAGTTTGAAAAGTGATGGCTCGAAAGTAACGAAATTCACGTCGTAATGTCCCAAAACTGAAAGTATCCCGGAGATGCATCAGAAGCATATTTCAAAATGATTTCGTTGAAAAGCCTTAAAAGTTCTTAAAGGCACACGATCGACCAAAGCAAAAAACGGCAGACTTGAAAAAGCAAAAGGATTTGTAACGCGTGTTCTCTGATGATAAAGATCTGTTCTATTGAGCAGTTTATAATTTTTCAAAATAATCGTGTTTTCTTTACAGAACGCACTGATGAAACTGTGATCCCCGAAGTAAAAGTGTGACCACTATTGGACGGTATCCAATCATTTTCATCGAGACCGATGTCACAGTTATTGCAAAAATATATCGAGTCCTGCTGAAAATTACGATAAGATATGAAATAAATCGCCTAACCTTGTAGTTAGGACCAACTTAATACCGCAGAACAGAGCCCATTTGCCGAACCTTTCGGCTTATGTGGTCAAAAGGAGCAATCAATAGGGCAATATTAGTAATCAAATTAAAGCAACTTTAACTAAGAATTCATATATATAACATGCTATGTATTATGGACATTAGGTCGACACTTTTACCCTGGATTTGTTGTGACATGAGAGTTTTACGCATGGAACAAAAGAAAGATCCCCAAAACCGCCCTTGTGGTCAAAAAAAACTATCACTCGTAAATGTGGGCTTAGGCTTAGCGAATTTTACTATGAATTCCAATATGTATTTATTTTGTAGATTTTAGCTGAGATTGACGCTTAGAATCGTGAAAATGTGAAGCTCGTTGGGTGGAGACATGTTACGGAAGTGTCGAAAGAAACACTCAAGTGAATAGGCTATCTTAAGCGGTGCAAGACATATTTCACTGCTGATCTTTTCAATATTTATACAGCTTACATTAGGCCGAAGATGGAATACCACTTATATATATGGGCAAGTGCTCTTAAATCAACTTGGATCTACTTAAACGTATTTAGAGGAGAGCAATGGTGCCGATAGACAACAGAAGCATTATCAACTCTTTTGTCTTCCTCGATCACCTTGTGTGTTCATTAGACATCCGTCGTCATATTCCGTTCATGAGGATGTTCAGCAGGTATATGCGACTTTCTAGGAATTTACACCCGTTTGTTATCGCTTGACCGCACTATAAACATCCGCCCTTTTGTCCAATTTTAACACAATTTAGTCTCAAATAATTTTCGAATCATTAGTTAAAATTGTATGACGATCAGTCCATTACTTTGGCCATAAGTGAGGCGTGTTACTGCCCTCTTTTCTCCCAGGACGTGTTTTAATCCTTGCCTAGAACATCATATGTGTGACCTAAGGGTAAAAAATCAATTTTCACTCTTTTTTTTGATGTGGACAATATCTGAGCATCGAATGAGACCGATCCCATGCCCCAAAAGTGTTCCCTCCCAGAGATATGCGCGTTTTATGAAAGTGATGGTACACCAAAGATACACGTATTTAAATCTTTAAAATGACTCTCCTGAACAAAACTGGTTTTTACCCTTAGGTCCCTTTCTATTTTGCGCGTCACATATGTTTCAAATATCATCGTCATATCCCTAAAAGTTCTTGAGATATTGTCTTTGTTAATTCAATTTAACCATAACATAGTCTGTAATAATTTCCGATTCATTGAATAGGACTCATTGGACCAACAAGGGAAATTGTTTGCCTTTCACACCAGGAGTAACCAAGGTTTCAATCCTAGTTAAGAGATCTAACATTTTTTAGTGGGTTCAGAGAGTCCCTCTCCATCTCGTAAATGCTGGTTTATGTCTCAGCCATGTAAAAGCCGTTCGAAAACCAAACAATACATCCTGATCAGTGAGTAAAAGACTTGTATCGGGGATAGCTCACTAATATGAGAAAAATTCTCCGTTTGTTTCTTAATGAGATGCTGAGGAATATAATATGCATATCCTTGTTTGACATAACCTTCTTATCAAGCATATATCCTTGATTTTCACAAATAGTAGAACATATAACGGTCCAATTTCTAAAAAAAAAAATAGTAAAAAATAGTCTTTTTTTAAGTTTGTTAGGGTCCAGAAAACAGCCCTAATTAAGACGGTTATGTCGTACAAGGATATGCAAACTTTTTTACATTGTCGTATAGAGGACATCAGAACCTTTCTGGCGACACCTCATTTGTTTATTTGACCTCTTTTTCGAAATATGGCTAACTTTATGAAGTTGTAAGATTTAAAGATAGGCATTACCAGTCCATATCTAGAAGTAATTGAGCTTTCATATGACAACGAGGAGAATATGTGCGCGAATTTTCATCAAGTTCCAACAAGTTAAAAATCCAGACAGTGGCGAAAATTTATGGAATCGCCATATATAAGTACATACGTGCATACATATACACTTGTATAACATTATTTAATTAATTGCGGATATTTTGACCAAATAAACAAAAATATAGATACGTGGTGTTTGCTTAGCATCTATGAGCATCTATAAGTACACACAGCTTAAATTAAATATTTGCATTAAAACCACACCCGCCGCAACCCATATCGAGCCGGCACCATCTCGATGTGATGAATTAAATAAATCACAAATAAAACAGTAGCATTAAATTGAATTGAAAAGAGGAAATTAGCAACCAAAAATAAAGTGATTAAAAAATAATGATGCTGATTGCAAGCGAGTTTTTATTTGATTTAAATTAAACCTTGAGCGGATATGGAAAAGGAAAACGGAAGCTGATACATCTATTATTTAAAATCTGTTTGATGCTACTGCAATTACGAATTATACAGGGCTGGACGATTATAGAGTTACCAACTTAACGTTGGCAATACTGGCAAACCACGAAAATTCCACCTATGTTAAATTCATAGCAATGGCAGCTGTTTATATTGTTTACACACAGTAAGGTGCCGAATGTTATTTTATATACTATTCTACGAGGGCGGTTCGGAAACTTCTTATCCTAGCACAAAAAAAAAGTTAAGTGTTTTGGAAACTTCCATCTCTGCTATAAACGCATGTTGAATTTTGTTTCGATCTGGCAACTCCTTCATATAGAAACAGGTGTTCACAATAGACGCATCCGCGATTTTTTTTACAATGGAAAAATTAGAAATGCGTGGTGTCATTAAATATTTACATAAAAAAGGTTTATCGGGGCAAGAAATTCATAATGATATGGTGAATGTGTTAGGTGAAAGTGCTCCTTCATATGCAACAGTAAAAAATTGGGTTGCTGAATTAAAACGTGGTCGTACAAGCATTGAAGTTGAACCACGTAGTGGACGTCCAAAAACAGCAACAACAACAGAAATTGTAGCCAAAGTGCATGATATGGTATTAAATGAGCGACGAATAAAAGTGCGTGAAATAGCTAATATCATGGGCATCTCAAATGATCGAGTCCATTTAATTTTGCATGAAGAACTACAGATGAAAAAGCTTTCTGCAAGATGGGTGCCGCACTTGTTAACAGTCGACCAAAAACGCATAAGAATGAACATTTCTCAAGCTTGTTTGGATCGTTTTCAGCGAAATAAAATGGGTTTTAAGCGTCGTTTCATAACTATTGATGAGACATGGATCCACCACTATACTCCAGAGACAAAAGAACAATCCAAACAATGGACTGAAGCTGGAGGAAGTGCCCCAAAGAAGGAAAAAACAATTCAATCGGCTGGTAAGGTTATGGCAACGGTTTTTTGGGACTTCAAAGGTATTTTATTGATTGACTATCTGCAAAAGGGTAAAACAATAAATTCAGAGTACTATTGCAACCTTTTAGATCAATTAAATGTACAAATTCGAGAAAAACGTCCTAGCTTACAACACAAAAAAATAATTTTTCATCAAGACAACGCACCAGCGCACAAGAGTGTTTTAACAATGGCTAAAATCAACGAAATTAAGTACGAGTTGCTTGACCACCCACCTTATTCTCCTGATTTAGCTCCCAGTGACTTTTACCTGTTCCCAAATCTAAAAAAAATCCTTGCTGGCAAGCGTTTTACCTCAAATGAAGATGCAATTACAGTTGTAAACCACTATTTTGAAGACCTTGAGGAAAACTATTTTAATCAAGGGATAGAATTGCTAGATAAGCGCTGGACTAACTGTATTAAAGCTTCAGGAGATTATATTGAAAAATACAAATATTTTTGAAAAACTAACTATTCTCTTTCATTGATAGGCTAAGAACTTTCCGAACCGCCCTCGTAGATGCCAAAAAGGTTAAAACTCGTTATAATGTCATAATGAGACAAAAAGGCGTGGTATTTAGACATTTTAATTCGATACGGAGACATTGAATAAATGGGCCACCTTGCTTTCGAGTGTACATTAATACGAGTATCACACAAGTAAACCCTGATTTAAATCCGTTTAGGAACATCTTAATAAAAAAAATGTTCAGCGGCGGGTTTTTCACCTAGAAAGTGCTGGTAACTTTCCGAGTAAGAAATAAATCTCTTAGCCAAAGCTTCTCTAAACATGAATTTGCCATTCGGACATTAAACTGCAGGTCCCGGTCAGTGAGTATAAGAATTATATCGCGCAAAGCTCACTGATTTTAGATAAGTTCCCTGTTTGTACCTTTACGGAATGTTGAGGAGATAAAATATACCAACTATGGATCGCCATCTATCGCCATGGTGAAGGACTGAATGTAATTTTGTGCCCTTGTTGTTCTCTGTCTATGTTCACCAGGTGAATGAATATGTAACTTTACCTTAGGACATTTATCTTTGGGAACCATCTATTTGTTAAATATTACACTGTGCGGCAAAAATGTGCGCCATAATCAAAAAAAGCTTGCTATGTTTGCAATATTTTATATAATAAGTCTGTGGCTTAGTTGGTTATTCTCGCCGAATTAACAACAACAAAAAGCGCCCAAAATAGCATTTTGAAAAAATTCTGTTTAAAAGAAAAAAAAAACTTAAAAATCAAATTGCGTTTTAAAGTAAACGTGCTGAACATAGTAAACGTGCTTACCAAATAATTTCTCTGGTTGTACGGTGTCCTCATAGAACTTAAATGTAATAATGTATAAAACGGGCTTAAATTGAAAAATCACTAAAAAAAAGTTCCAAAAACTCAGAATTTTAAAATTTTTCTGAATAACGTATAATTCGATTGAAAGATCTAGGTCTATTCCATTTGTTATCGATGAAAATTGTAAATTTATTAAGTAATCAACTAAGTTACAGAGTCGAAAGTACTTAGCCTTGCTTTTCTAAATTTCGGGGGTGTTTGGCAAATTTTACAAACAGAATCTTATACTTGATAGTCTTACTACGCTGAGATTTTCACTTGGTTTTTTTTTGAAGCACTACGAGTATATTACATCAGAAAATTAATCGAAACCGGATTTTTACTAATAACCTAATCATGGTTTGCAAAAAAATTTTTTTTTGAATACTCGTACACTAAACTTTTTGTTTTTTTCTTTACTTATTTTTTAAGTTAATATTATTTGGCTACTGATTTTAACTTAAGGTTCTATATTCTTATTTCTTAAGTTTATATAAAAAATTGTTTTAAGTTTTTTTTTTGTGATTTCAATTTGTGTCAATTTTGCAGCGCTTTAAAAACATTTTTAATTTAATCTTATGCCATGAAAATTTTTAAAAAATCAACTAACTTATTTTTATGTCTTTTTCTCCCTCTGTATCTTTGCAGTCTAGAGAACCTCTCAAGCAGGAGGGCACTGAGTGTGTTTAAAATGTGAGACACACAGTTTTGCATATCCCAGACCAACCAAAAAAGAAACAAACTAAACTCATAAAAAAAATTCTTCAAAAAAAAAACAAACTTTCTAAATTAAAATTCATGAAAACAAAAGACTTATACAACAAAAAGCCAAGAAAAAAGACATACAACCTAGAGGAGAAAAAAGCCAAATATCAATAATATACACTAACTTTGATACTTTTCCACTTCGAAGCGATAGCAGGATTTGCTCAATCTGTTGACTTTAGAATCTAGTTGAAAATATAAATTCAAGCAAGCCACACCTTTTGAAAGAACTAATCTTTTTGTTTTAGGAAATTAATTAAAGAAAGAAAGAAGCACGAATGCAAAACACAAATACCCTTCCGAAACTAACGTCAAATCCTTCTTGTAAAGGCACTCACACAACAACACATGCACTTACACATACGCACACAAGTCCTCACATGCAAGTACATACAATGCGTCAATGCAGATACCAACAATGATGTAGTATAGGCGCAAAGCCTATTTCCGATTTTGAGACGCCGAGGAGTCCCCACAACCAGAGACAACTCTAGACAAAAACACACACACTCACAGCAATCAACTCAACTCGTGTAAGGACACTTACAGAATAATATCCACAAAAACAGCCACGCCATATTGTGGTCAATTCTAAGAAAATAAAAAAATAAACAAAATAAAAATTAAACATAATATGGAAATTGGAAAACTACTCCCCAGATACTATTTTACCCTTGAACCACAATGCTCGCCCAAATCCTAACACTCAACTGCACATGAACACAAACAAGAAACGGAAGTCCTGCCAATTTTCATTTAGAAATTTCAAATTGACAGACAGACACAAGACAACTGTTCAATTTACATTTACATTTTTAGGTAATGTTTTTTTCTATTTAAAACATAAAAAAACTGATTTGAAAATCTTTTCTTGAAAAATCCACAAAAAATATTTTTCCTTAAAAAAACTTGTAAATATTTGAAATATTAAAAAGCAACTAAACGCATGTCTCTCTTAAAAGTAAACATAGTTTTTGTTTAAACAATAAAATTAAATTAACAGCAGACGAAATTGTAGTCAACAACTTGTGGTTTATGTAGTTCTTAAATAAAACATTTTTTTTTAATAATTTTTACTCTTTCTGTGTTAAACACAATTTAAAATTGTTTATGGTATATATATATAGCTTATATTTTGTTTTTTTTTTTCAAAATTATTATTACTATTCTTTCCCCTTTGTTTGTTGCAAATAAAAAAATAACACTATTGAAAAAAAATAACAACAAAATTCGCCACAACTTTTGTAAACGATTTTTGCAGCGCATAAAATAAAATGTAATTAAAAACTTAAATTGAATAACTACAACAATGAGAGAAATATTTAAAACACTGTTATTAAACCAACATCAACTGAAATTGTATTAAATGTGAAATTGTAAAATTCTTAAAAACTAATGATAAAACAAAACTCTAAAACAAAAAAAAAAAAAAAAATAATTCAAAACTCTTAAATTTAATTTAAATGAAATTGTAAATTATAATAAATAAGTTTATGGTATAAATACATATAAATAATTACTAAAATAATGATGAAGGTAAAATACACACTATTATAAACAACAACAACAAAAAAAAAAACTAAAAAAATGAAGTAAATATAATTGTAACGTAACTTAAATGATGGAAAAAATGCTCAATAAAGTAAATAAAAGGATAAAAATAATAATAATTTTTTTTTGTGAAATATTAATAAAGAGAACAATGTAATAATAAAAACAAAAATTAAATGGCGAAAAGTGTTCAATATAGAAAACATGTTAGGTAGGACAAAAGTCGGACATGTTCCCTTCCGTATTTAATGACGTAAGTACAACAAATGAAATCTTTACGCAAATATGCAAAGTACGCAAATTTATAGCTTTCGTCCGTCCTCTTCTCAGAAAAAAACATATTACGAGGGCTGCTATATATATTTCTGATCTAATAATGAAAATGCGAATATTTATCATCAAAAATGGTTTTATGGTTTTTCAAAGTATTTTCCAGCATGATTTACACACTTTTGCATGCGCTCAAACCAATTGTCGAAGCACTTTTTCCACTCCGATTGAGACACCTCCAAAACATGGTTTTCAAACGCTTTAACAGCATCTTCTGGCGACGAAAATCGTAGACCACGCATTTTTTTCTTGATGTGCGGGAATAACAAGAAGACATTGGGTGCCAAATTATTTTATATAATTAGTCTGTGGCTTAGTTGATTATTCTCACCGAATTAACAACAACAAAAAAGCGCCCAAATTAGCATTTTGAAAAAATTCTGTTTAAAAGAAAAAAAAAAATTATGGTTTTTCAAAGTATTCTCCAGCATGATTTACACACTTTTGCATGCGCTCAAACCAATTGTCGAACCACTTTTTCCACTCCGATTGAGACACCTCCATAACATGGTTTTTAAACGCTTTAACAGTATCTTCTGGCGACGAAAATCGTAGACCACGCATTTTTTTCTTGATGTGCGAGAATAACAAGAAGACATTGGGTGCCACATCAGGGCTGTACGGTGAATGCCCCATCCATTTGACGTTTTGGCCGGTCAAAAAGGTGCTGGCTTGGGCCCATGTGTGAGAGCTCGCATTGTCATGGTGCACAATGATTCGTCTACTCTTGTTCAGTTTTCGAATTTCTCCGAAAACATCAAACAAACAAATTGTGGTGTTACACTCAGAATTGACCATCCACAATGCTCAAACGGAGCAGTCGTCACATGACCAGTTTTGCCGAAGAAACAGGCGGCCATTTGCTTCAAAGTGCTTCTTCCACGAACAACTTTCGTTGGATTTAGCTCGTCTTCGAAGAACCACACGGTCGATTTCGGGCTCAAACGCATAGATCCATGATTTGTCACCTGTGACGATCTTATAAACGTTTTTGAAGCACCGCGGTCGTATTTTTTCATCAATCGACACGAGCCTTTTTTTGAGCGACTGTCAAATTGTGCGGGATCTAACGAGAACAAACCTTTTTTACGGCCAGGTTTTCATGCAATTTTGAATGTATGCTGGTGGAAGAAATGCCTCTATCTCAAGGTATGTCACATGACGATCTTGCATTATCAGTTCACGCACGGTATCAATGTTCTCTGGCACAACGGTGCTATAGGATGGTGCTTCATCGCCAAACAAAGACTTAAGTTCATGGATGCTCTCTTGTCGTGATAATCAACGTCGAAAGTTGTGAAAAATGATCGCACGAAAATGTTCACGAGTTAATTCCATTTTTTTTTGTTCGTCCTGGATGCATTTATGCTAAAAATGTCAAACTTTCCAATGGAAATGTAATATGGCGCCAGACAACACTTTTTGTTGCCTAGGCCAGAAATATATATAGCAACCGTATAGTCTTTAAAAATATAGGCGTCAAGTGGTCCGTGCTTAAGTTAAGTCTAAATTAAATTTTATAAACAATACTATGGTTGCGACGAACATACTTTTATTGCGGGTAACATATTAATATTATCATGACCATATGTGACAGCGAATAGATAAAGGGACCTAAGGGTAAAAAATCAATTTTCACTTTTTTTTTGATGTGGACAACATCTGAGCATCAATGAGACCGATCCATGCCCCAAAAGTGTTCCCTCCCAGAGGTATGCGCGTTTTATGAAAGTGATTGTACACCAAAGATACACATATTTAAATCTTTAAAATGGCTCTCCTGAACAAAACTGGTTTTTACCCTTAGGTCTCTTTCTATTTTGCGCGTCACATATAATTACCATTTTTTTGCTCCGCCTGCAATAGTCGATTAATTGAATAGTCGAAAATTAACTTATACAACCCTAATTTTACCTATATTCAGGTGACAGTGATCAATTGTAGTAGGCTTTGAAGTCCTTAGATTAAAATTTTCTATAGCTAGCAGTCTGTAAGCCATACCAATAAACTTTAACTAAATTCCGGTGACAGATATCAATAACAGAAGGCTTTAAGCTCCCGAATCCCTAGATTACGCCTTTCCATAGCTGAAATTCTTTAAGCGTAACACAGAAGAAAGAACAATAAGAACAAAAACACGTCATTAAGTTCGGCCAGGCTGTACCTTACTTATATATACCCTCCTCCGTCCCTACATGCAGGAAAAATATGGTTAGTATATGGTTACGGCAATAATAATATGTTCTCCGCAATAAAAGTATGTTCGTCGCAACCATAGTATTGTTATCTGAATTTAATTTTGACAATGGTAATGGCAATATTAATATTGTTGATATGTAACAATAGTATTATTGCCAAATTTAGAAATGAAAATATGGTTTTAGCTACCATATAAACATGGTTGATGCAACAAAAGTAATGTTGTTTAAAATTTACGTTAACAATAATATGATTGCGGCAATCATACCATATAAACATAACAAAACAGGTTTTATAGAGCACACATATACTCGTATGTGTGTGCGTATGTTTTTTTTTTGGTATACCAAAAAAAACACATGCACACGATACAGTGCATGGTTGTTGTCCATTTTAAGGAACAACAATCGAAAGGTCGTTCGAGGGATTTTTATTGTGTTTATTTTGTTTGGTGAAATACTCTATTGCCGATTGGCTCTCGTTTTTTTAAAATCTGACTGCACTTAAGTATATAGCCATTGATCATGATTTAATCACATTCGTTACTTGGGGTCTACGGTTGGTGAAGTAGCATTTTCCCCAGCTGGCAACTAAAAGTATTTTCGACTGCCGTTGGAATGTATATTTTCGTTTCTTGAATGAAATGTTCAATAAAAGCAAGCCCTCAAATTTGACTAAGTAATTGTAATGAAATTTAAAATAACTTGCTTGATTAAAATCTCTATTTTTGAATAACAACATTACCAAATCCTAATAAATAATTTTGGGGATCATAGCATGGTTGCGTGTGAATCATACTATGGTTGTGAAGATCATACTATGGTTGTTTGAGAAAAATACTATGGTTGTGAGGATCATAATATGGTTGAGGAGATAATAGTATGGTTGAGTGTGAATCATACTTTGGTTGTGTGTGAATAATAATATTGTTGTGAGGATCATAATATTGTTGTTGCACAACCATATACCCAACAATAGTATGATCCTCTTCGAATATTGTCACCACAACCATACTTTCTTTCTGCGTGTACGCTTCTAAGAGCAAAACAAATGGTCTGTTTCTTGGGCCTTATTGGTGCATGCGTCCGTCCCAAATCTCAGCCAAAAATTCAAAATTACTCGTTATTTCGTAAATTTGCTCGATCTCGTAAATTTGCTCTATCTCACTAAAAATCAGACTAACTCGGGGACAACAAATTGCACTCGTAGCCGTGCCCCTTCTGGTACCTCCCTCACAAATGACAATGTTTGAGTGAAGATTAGAACACACATAACTTGTCTCACAGTAAATTGTATTACATTTTGTACACACGCAAAACTATGGCTTTGTAGAAAAAATTTATCTTAATTGACTTTGCGAAAAAACAATTTTATTCCAAAAAAAAACATTCTTCAACATAAACTCCTTTTAGCGCAATATTCTTAGTACAACGTTTATCCAGTTTTTGCATCCCTTCCAAGAAATAGGACGAGGTCCATAAAAAGGCATTGTTTGTTTTATAATTTCATCGTTAAAGCGGAATCTTTCAACCGAGCCATTTCTTTAGGTTTGGAAATAGGACATAGTCACTGGGGGCTAAATCTACACGTGTGCACCCGTGCATTATCTTGATAAAGAAGACCTTTTTTCTTGATCATATGGGGTCGTTATTTTAAAAATCCTCATTAAATCTGTCCAATAAGTTGGCTGAATATTCGCCGTTGATTATTTTTCCCTTTTGAAGGTAATCGATATGGATTACCCCGCGTGCATCCCAAAAACCTGTTGCCATCAACTTATTGGCCGACAAAGTCACCTTGGCCTTCTTCGGAGCCGGTTCACCCGGAGAAACCCTTTGTTTCGACTCTCCGGAGTGTTGTAAGGAATCCATGTTACAAAACGCAGCAAAAACTTATTCGAAATGCGGTTGATCGACTCCAAACCACCCTTTGAAGTTATCACATGATTACGTAAAGAGCAAACGAGGCAGACATATTGCAGACAGCATTCTGAAACCAAACTGATCATGTAAAATCGAAACAACATCGCCATATGACATGCGTATGGCATCAACTATCTCACGCACTTTTACTCTTCGATCGACCAATACCATATCGGGGATTTTTTTGACATTTTAGGTTGCATTGACCTCCATGGGCTATCCAGAACGTTCAGCGTCATTTGTACTTGTGCGACCACAACGAATGTCAGTCAGTAAACCACTTTTTTACCATTAAAATCGATGGTGCACACGCAGAAAAAAATATACTATTGTTAGGTATATGGCTGTGCTACAACAATATTATGATCCTCGCAACCAAAGTATGTTTCACATACAACCATAGTATGATCCTCACAATCATAGTATGATTTACACTCAATACTATTGTCAAAAATAAATTCAGTTAACAATGCTATGGTTGCGACGAACATACTTTTATTGCGGAAAACATATTATTATTGCCGTGACCATGTAGTAACCATGTTTTTTCTCTGCGTGCAGAGTCCCCATAGTATTTATCAAGCATTTCCTTGGTTTGATTGACGGACTTTTCCGCAAAAAATAATGTTTAATGTGCACTCGAAATTCACTTTTTTCCATTTTTAACATAACCCCCGAACTAAATGAAATTAAACACAAACTAAATGGCGGAAGAGTCTCAAAATTTGACAGTAGTCTATTAACAGATGGTTCTTGAGGGGAGCAGTGTTGCAATTCATATACGAGGGCGACCGCAAAAGTAACTGGCCTAACATAAGAAGAACCGTTTTTTTTTTGGAATTATTATTATTTATTTTTCACCATAATCTTCTTCCAACTCAATACACTTCATCAAACGTTTTTCAAGTTTTTTAATTCCATCCGAAAAATAAGATTTTTCAAGACCTTCAAAATATGCCTCAGTTTCAGCAATAACCTCGCTATTGGACGAAAATTTTTTGCCACCGAGAATTTTTTTTTAAATTTGGAAACAAGAAATAATCAGAAGGAGCTAAATCTGGACTATATGGTGGATGCGGAGCAATTTCAAATCGTAATTCGGCCAGTTTTTGTGGAGTTAAAAATGCAGTGTGTGAAGGAGCATTATCTTGATGAAAAATAACTTTTTTTTCTAAATGCGGTCGTTTTATCTTGATTTCTTCACTCAACCGATCCAATAATGCACAATAATATTCACTATTTATAGTTTTTCCTTTCTCAAGATAATAAATAAATATTATACCCCTTGCATCCCAAAATACTGTGGCCATTACTTTTCCTGCTGACTTAATAGTTTTCGCCTTCTTGGGACCACTTTTACCAGCTTCTATCCATTGTTTTGACTGTTATTTGCATTCTGGGATGTAGTGATGGATCCATGTTTCATCAACAGCCATGAATCGGCGCAAGAACTCTATTGGATTACGCTGATAAATCGCTAAAAAGCTCCTCGGAATTGGTCCAACGGACGATTTTTTGGGGCAAAGTCAACAAACGCGGCACATATCTTGCGCATAGCTTTTTCATGTGGACTTCATCATGTAAAATACTCCAAACATGTTTTTCGTGTATTTTAACAATATCAGCAAGTTCTCTGAGCTTCATTCGTCTATCTTTAGTCACTTCATTAAATATTTTTCTAATGTTTTCAATAGTAGTAGCAGTTTTCGGACTTCCAGAGCGTTGTTCATCTTCCGTACTTGAACTACCCATTTTAAATTGTTGAACCTAGGAGTTCAACGTGGAGTATGATGGTGCATTATCACCATGAACAGAATCCAATTCATCTTTGATAATTTGTGGCGTATAACCTTTGATATAAAAGTGTTTAATTACCGCACGAATCTCTTTATTTTCCATTTCTCAAAAATTATAAAACTTGTTTACTTCAATCACCTTTTCATTAAATATTTCGGAAATTTTAACAGATGGCTTATAAAAGATTGCTTTTAAAAAACAAAAAAAAAAGTTGCTAGTAAAACAGAAAATGTGCCAGGCCAGTTAGTTTTGCGGTCGCCCTCGTACCTACGAGGGAAGTTGGAAGTCATATATATGTTTCATATTATTGAATACAATTTGGAAATTTATTTTAACTGCGTTTTGCTGTAATTATAAAACATTTATCTCTAAAAAGTTAATCGGCCGTACTGTCCACTGGGCTTTGTGAGCATTTGGGGCGCTCATAGCTCTTTTTCCGCTATATTTTGCTGTTTTTAGCGGGGAGATATTGCGTTAATCTTTTTTTTCTAGCTTTTATAAGAAGTTATTTAACATTTTTTTGGTTTTCTTTTTATTAAAAAATATTATGAATAAATTTTTTAATATTTTTTTTTTGTTTGCGCACAAAACATGTACATTTTGTTTGTGCTTTTTGCATTTGAGGTTTTCAACGAAGACTCATGCGAAACGGAATTGGTGGAAATTATATTGCTCGTTGAAGATTTCTCTACGCACAGTTCAAAGACTATACGCAAAGGGTAATTCTCAGTAATACAAATGAGTCTCCCGTATAAGTCATTTGATTTGTTGCCGAAGAAATCGTTGCCAAAGACTGCTGAAGAAAAACCTTGGCTGGTTTTGAAACAGCTTTACAGTCTGCCAGGCAACCGAGACAATACATTTCACCAATTTTTTACGTTGTTTCTGAAAAAGAAACAACAAAAAGGTCTGGAATCAGAATAAAAACTGATCAAGACATAATAGTTTTTTTAGTTCAACCGGATTAAGCAATAAACATATAAAAGAAGTTCATATAATATATCAAATCGTTTATTTAGAACTGACTTTTGGCGTTAAACCCCTAAAGTTGTATATAAAAATTACATATGTGACGCGCAAAATAGAAAGGAACCTAAGGTTAAAAACCAGTTTTGTTCAGGAGAGCTATTTTAAAGATTAGCTCCCTTTCTATTTGCGCTTAGAATCGTCGACTATACTTTCATAAAACGCGCATATCTCTGGGAGGGAACACTTTTAGGGCATGGGATCGGCCTCATTCGATGCTCAGATGTTATCCACATCAAAAAAAGAAAAAAATGAAAATTGATTTTTTTTACCCTTAGGTCCGTTTCTCTATGCGCTGTCACATATATTGAATATTGAATAATAAAAGGTACAATTAGGATCACGTAGTCATAGACAAGATGTAAAAATTTTGTTTGCTTCCGCCAAGAGCAGAAAAGTTTCAAACTCAAAAAACCTATTGTTGCTTTCACTTCAACATTCGAATTCGTTTTCATTTTCATAACTTTTTGCAAATCTTAAATGGATTATGTCAGTTTCTAAACCAACATATACATATTTATTTTATTTCATAGGTTTACAATTTATAGTTAAATAAAACGTACGCATGGTTTAAGTGCGACTACACCAATAAACTTTAAAATTGATATGTTACCCCATTACATGCACCCAATACCTATGTATATGTTTTTAAAGGTTTAAATGCGGTATGAATTATCTACCCTTGCTGCCGATTTTAAATTCATTCCAACAAAAAAGATTTATTATATTCTAAAGTGACACCCAATAGAAAAATAATTTTTTGGCCACACTTCTTAGTTTCTCCCTACAAATTTTACTAAAAGTAATAGGTTTTTTTGCAACGTGTTTTAAAGGGCTTAGGTACTCTTAATTTTGAAACCGGTGCTGGATATATGGGGGTATAAGTTATTTACATCGCGCTGTTTAACAAAAATGATTTTCTTTGAAAGATGGAAACAAACCATAAAATATTATTACCGCGTGTGGAGATGACCTCTGAGTAAAAATTGTTTAAATTTGCTTAAATAGGGGATTTTCTATTTATTTTCTCTTTAGCTTTTTTCTTGAAGGTTTTTAACTTTGTTTTTGAAAAAATTTAGTTCTATTTCGTCACTACGTTATGGCAACCCTGGTCATAAGACCCAAATAAAAACTGGGCGTTATGTCCATGGTCGAAAAGTGCGGGCACATGTAAAGATAGCCTCAATTTAATGCTTTTAATGGACCACGTGGCGCGTTTTTAAGCGCCATCTAGAAATTTCTACAAAAAAAAAACAATAAATTACGTGGAGAACAAGACGCAATGGATTTTAAATGACGTACTAGTTTCCGATAGGCAGCAACACCAGAAGTAGAGCGATCTAACAGTAGATAATTTTGTCTAGTGCACACTAGATGTCGCTTGTGGCGAGAGATCACAAATTTTAAAACATTCGATCGAAAAATCTGACCGCATGGAGATTAAAATTTGTGATCTCTCGAAACAAGCGACATCTAGTGTGCACTAGACAAAACTATCTACTGTTAGATCGCTCTACTTCTGGTGTTGAAATCTATCGGAAACTGGTACGTCATTTAAAATACATTGCGTTTGCTCTCCACGTAATTTATTGCTTTTTGTAGGATTCTCTAGATGGCGTCTAATCAATAACAGTGTTCCTCAAAGACCTATCAAAGGTGGCTTCAATATTGCCTTTTGGGTACGGGACGCACTATTGCAGCTAGGTGGCTAATGTTTTGTAAAAATACGAGATCTGCTATATATCTTTCTGGCTTAATAACGAAAATGCGAATATTAATCATCAAACATGGTTTTATTGTTTTTCAAAGTATTCTCCAGCATGGTTTATAGGTACACTTTTGCATGCGCTCAAACCAATTGTCGAAGCCCTTTTTCCACTCCGATTGAGACACCTCCAAAACATGATTTTTAAACGCTTCAACAGCATCTTCTGGCGACGAAAATCGTTGACCACGCATTTTTTTTAATGTGCGGGAATAAAAAGAAGTCACAGGGCTATACGGCGGATGACCCATCAATTCGACGTTTTGGCCGGTCAAAAAGGCGCTGGTTAGAGCCGATTTGTGAGAGCTCGCATTGTCATGGTGCACAATGACAATTCGTCTTCTCTTGTTCGTTTTTCGAATTTCACTGAAGACTTCGGGCAAAAAAAATGTGGTGTACCACTCAGAATTGACCGTGCTACGTTGCTCAAGCGGAACAGTCGCCACATGGCCAGTTTTGCCGAAGAAACAGGCAACCATTTGTTTCGAAGTGTTTCTTCCACGAACTTCTTTCGTTGGAATTGGCTCGTCTTCGAAGACCCACACGGTCGCTTGCTGTTTTGTTTAGGGCTCATACGTATACATCCATGATTCGTCACTTGTGACCATTTTATAAACGTCTTTTGAAGCACTGCGATCGTATTTTTTCACAATTTCTTTGCACCAATCGACACGAGCCTTTTTTTTTGAACGATTATCAAATTGTGCAGGATCCAACGAGAACAAACCTTTTTTTAAGACCAGGTGTTCATGCAATTTGAATGTATGCTGGTGGAAGGAATGCACAAGGATGCTTCTATCTCACGGTATGACACAAGACGATCTTGCATTATCAGTTCACGCACGGCATCAATGTTCTCTGGCACAACGGCCGTGTTTGGACGACCTACGTTTTTGAGCTAGTGTCGGCCACGATTGAATTCATTAAACCATTTTTTCACAGTGCTATAGGATGGTGCTTCAAAGATTTAAGTTCATCGATACACTCTTGTCGTGATAACCCACGCAAAAGTTGTGAAAAATTATCGCACAAAAATTTTCACAAGTTAATGCCCTTTTTTTTGCCAAATTGATATTTTCAAGTCACTGTAAACAGCACAAATGATGGTCGTACGTCAAATCGTCCTGAGTACGTTTATGCTAAAAATGTAATTTCCAATGGAAATGTCAGATGTCCCCAGCCAACACTTAGTGCGGCCTAGGCCAGAAATAAAAATCGTAGTTCTTAAATTGTTCTTGGCTTATTAACGTACACTTTTTCTTTTAAATATCCCCAAAGAAAGAAGTCCAACGGTTTCATATCACATGATCGTGGCGGCCAATTAACAGCGATATGATATAAAGTATCACGTCCATTGAATTTCTCTCGCAAAAGAGCCATCGTTTCGTTGGCCGTGTGGCAAGTGGCACAATCCTATCGTCCAGGCCCATATCCCCATTTTCAGGCCGCAAGAAGTCCGTTATCATCTCGCGATAGCAAACACCATTTACGGTAACTGCTTGGTCGACCTCATTTTCGAAGAAGTACGGCACGATGACAGAATGAACTAGGCGAGAATGTTCAGGTGTTTTGAATTTGCGCACAATTATCCCGATTGTGGACACATTTGGTCGATTATGCTGACCAAAAAAATCACAAAGTGCTCAGAATGCAAATGCCGTGATAAATTGTGTTCCTCTCCATGAAAACAAAGTATGTCAAATTGAGTTAGGCAAAAAAGTTGACGTCAGGGTGTGTCTTACAATTAACATTGTGCATTATGGTTGGACCACCCTTTATATCACCATTATCAGCTCCGATCGTTACATAATGTAATGGTCGGCCAGGTAATATTTGGAAGGTTCATTACCATGATATTGGAAATGGGGGCGAGGCACCGCCCATACAATCAAAAACATCAAAAGACCTTATCTGAACTATCTAAGATATGAAGTTAATGATTTGTAGAACATACGACATCTACGCGGATTAAAACATACCCCAGGGAAAAAAAGGGCAGTGCCATTCCGCATTTATGTCCAAAGTTATAAATCGATCATTATATGATTTAAGCAGAATGAAATCAATGACTAGCAAATACATACATATATAGACTAAAATTTGACAAAAGGTCGGAGGTTCGCCCATTTAACTCTAAATTTTTAAAGACCATATCTCGAGAACTAACACCGATGTGACAATAGTAGTTGGACACATAATGTTGGTATGGAAAACACAACCTGACGGTGACACGCCTCCTTGAAATAATGTTCATGTTGCAACTGATGGACGGTATGTAAACTTGGAGGGTATGTAAACTTCGGACGGCATGTAGACTGATGGAGGGTATTTAAACTTCGTTCCGGCCGATCATAATTTTTCCACGTGTTTTTTTTCGATTTTTAATAGCACAGTTTTTGATGCATTGCATTAATTACAAGCAGGAAATAGAAAATAAAGCGGAAAGCATACGGCAGTAAGCGTTTTTTTAACACAAACTCAATGAATTTCAAGGGAACACTTACAGGCCATCTAATTAACCTGGTCTTTGCTAATGAACCTATAATGAACCTTGAGCAGGAGTTCATTACTTTCTAAGGACGACTTATTTCACTTGCAAAAATAAACTACATACAGTGAACTTCAGCCTTCAATGGTTTATTTTTTCATCTCTCTCTGTATTGACATTAGTATCCATGGTGCGTGTCCCCCCTGAGCAATTATTAGTTTGCTCGGTAAGACCTTAAGACCATCAATTTAACCAAAGGTAATTATTCACTTTAATGACATCATAAGGACCAAAGGAGCTGCTGACCATTTCAATCTCAGCCATAATAAATTCTGGTTGTGTTCAGGTCTCAATAATGACGACACATTTAAACTTCGACACATGCCGAGGACTGTTCCTGTGTCCGCAGGATATTTTTAGCGACAGCATGCCACCGTGTCAATGGAAGAGTGGAAAGGTGCTGTTAAATTGAGATGAGATTTAATCGTTTGGAAACACAAACGCGATGGTATACACACACACACACACCCAAATGCGAGGGTAGTTGCCAATACGAACGTAGACCAATTTATAGATTTCATAAAAAGCAATCATCAATACAGCTGGAGCCTTAGCAGCAGTGTGAGCTGCTACGAAACGGAAGAGGAACAAACGGTAGACAAAAAGCGGGGAACCAAATTAGATGTTGGCACAGCACAAAATAACGGTGAAATTCGATTAAAAGAGCCGTCATAGTAACTACGATTGCCTCCCCTTCCCCACCACTACCAAAGAAATTGAGTGAGTAACAAGAGAAGAGGGCCATACACACAGGAAGGGGTCGGGGTCTTCAGGAAAGTGTCTCCAACAAAGAAACGCTACAAATGGGAAATATGTTTTTGAACTTTGCCATTGCGACACAGTAAATTCAGCTAAAGTTGTTTACTTCAAGTGTTTAGTATTCGCTGATAACAATTTAAACATAAACATCCCATTGTCATGCCTATCCAATGCCGCTATCCACGCATCAATACTCACGCCGACGTCGGCATTCCCATGGAGTGTGTCCCCATCCACTGCCTTCTACCGCCATTATTCCTAGAGACAATTTAGTGGGGTCGGGCTTCTCGTTTCGTTTTCCCCCTTTCTGTTAATGTCAGCGTAAAAATCCACTGATGTGTGACAATTGTATATGGATCGAAATATATTGAGGCTTCGAAGGCTACAGTGCCATTAAAGGGATGGGTTGCTAAACCTAGATAATTTCAACTGGAAAGCAAAACTGCAATAATTCAGTCATTTATTTAATAACAAAAAGGGACAATTTTGTTCATGTCTGTAAAAAAAATGCAGCTTAACACATAAATAATGTGTTATAGCTCTTTCGTTACTTAGCCTCCATAAATATCAAATATTTGACTCTAGCCAGGCTAAGTAATAAAGCAGTAACATCAAATTTGTACACCCTAACTCTACTGGGTAAGAGGGTATATTTCATTTGGAACGGGAAAAAGTTTAGCGCAACGAAAAAAGACTTTTATTAGGCCACTTGTTTTTCATGACTTTTTGAGTTATTTTAGCCATATCCGCCTGTGAGGCTGGTTCGCACGATAGCTATCGAAAGAAGCTACCAATCGCTTTTAAATGACCACGGAATTGTTACAACCCCTTCTGGTTCCCGTCTCGCAATGTACCATGAAGCCTACATTTGGTGTTCTTGAAATATCTGTAATGCTATTTAAACGATCTAACACGAAATCAATACTTTACAACAATTTTGCAAGGTTAGCAAATAATTGGATTTCTAGCCACGCCCCTACTGGTACCTTCTACTCAAATCACTGCAGATAAGAACCCACGTAGCTTATCTCCTATTGCATTAAATTCGCTTAATTTGAGAACTCCATAGTATTTATATAACAGATTTTTACGTAAATAGGAGATGGCACGCCCTATTCTGATACCTCCAGAGCAAATGTATCATTTCGCCCACATATAGTATACGCATAATAATTTTAACTATTCATACGATTCTGCTGAAAATTGATAACTAGAAAAAAGATTGTAAATTAGACTACTTCCGCACAAGCGTTACTTTCCGAGCGTAAATTATAACCTTTTTTCTCAAGCACGCATTTTGGTTAAATTTTGTTGTCTGCCATACGGGCGGTTCGGAAACTTCTTAGCCTAGCACAAACTTCTACAAACAAACTTTTGGAAACTTCCATCTCTGCTATGAACACATGTTAAATTTTTTTCGATCTGGCAACTCCTTCATATAGAAACAGGTGTTCACAAAAGACGCATCCGCGATTTTTTTACAATGGAAAAATTAGAAATGCGTGGTGTCATTAAATATTTACATAAAAAAGGTTTATCGGGACAAGAAATTCATAATGATATGGTGAATGTGATAGGTGAAAGTGCTCCTTCATATGCAACAGTAAAAAATTGGGTTGCTGAATTTAAACGTGGTCGTACAAGCATTGAAGATGAACCACGTATTGGACGTCCAAAAACAGCAACAACAACAGAAATTGTAGCCAAAGTGCATGATATGGTATTAAATGATCGACGAATAAAAGTGCGTGAAATAGCTAATATCATGGGCATCTCAAATGATCGAGTCCATTTAATTTAGCATGAAGAACTACAGATGAAAAAGCTATCTGCAAGATGGGTGCCGCACTTGTTAACAGTCGACCAAAAACGCATAAGAATGAACATTTCTCAAGCTTGTTTGGATCGTTTTCAGCGAAATAAAATGGATTTTAAGCGTCGTTTCATAACTGTTGATGAGACATGGATCCACCACTATACTCCAGAGACAAAAGAACAATCCAAACAATGGACTGAAGCTGGAGGAAGTGCCCCAAAGAAGGCAAAAACAATTCAATCGGCTGGTAAGGTTATGGCAACGGGTTTTTGGGACTTCAAAGGTATTTTATTGATTGACTATCTGCAACAGGGTGAAACAATAAATTCAGAGTCTACTGCAACCTTTTAGATCAATTAAATGTACGAATTCGAGAAAAACGTCCTGGCTTACAACACAAAAAAATAAGTTTTCATCAAGACAACGCACCAGCGCACAAGAGTTTTTTAACAATGGCTAAAATCAACGAATTAAAGTACGAGTTGCTTGACCATCCACCTTATTCTCCTGATTTAGCTCCCAGTGAGTTTTACCTGTTCCCAAATCTGAAAAAAAATTCCTTGCTGGCAAGATGCAATTACAGTTGTAAACCACTATTTTGAAGACCTTGAGGAAAACTATTTTAATCAAGGGATAGAAATGCTAGATAAGCGTTGGACTAAGTGTATTGAAGTTTCAGGAGATTGTATTGGAAAATAAAAATATTTTTGAAAAACTAACTATTCTCTTTCATTGATAGGCTAAGAACTTTCCGAACCGCCCTCTATAAGTATTTCATCTTTGTAAGCGCAATGGAAAAATTGGAGCCACACGCTTTTCATTAAAATCAATACGCTTTAGTCATGGACCATGCCCCGAGGACCATATATAGGCGAGGGTGTATGTAAGTCGGATCATCCGACTGAAACTAGCTAACTTGTTTTTTTTTAGTTTTTTTAAGAATCACTTGCATGACTTTTTATATACACGAACAAAATTGATACTTTTTGCTAACAGATGACCTAAACATTTAGGTTTTGCTATCCAGTCTTAGTTATTGAGGCTAAGGAGACAACACCACTTAAGATTAACACGAAAACACGTGCGAAGAGATTTTTAATGTGTTGACTTTGTTTGGTGGAAAACACTTAAGCCAGCCTTTCTCGTTAAATATGTACTCGTACTGCCCTTGCTTTAGGATGGTACCGATGCAAGGGTCTTACAATAGCAGATAAAAGTGTATTGCCAACCTTCGAGAGGAAACTATGGCCTCAGCTGCGTTGACGTGGAGTACATGCATCGGATGAACCGTGAGTTATATCCCGGCATGAATGTAGTTAAGTGTATCAAAGTCAGAGTTCCAAAAAACCGGGTATCAGCAAATCGTTATTTCGGTTTGTTGCCACAACGTGTTTTGAAAAAACCGACGGGTCGTTATTTCGGTTTTAGCCTTTTGTTTTGTATGGAAAATACTTTGCCGATCAGAAGTAAAGTAATTGTCCCCATTTCTAAACTTTATAAATGCAATAATATCAATTGCCTCGAATAGAGGTTTAGATTTTATTTAAAAATAAACTGGTAAAAAGCTATAGTCGGAAGTGGCCGCCTATATTGAACCCGCTTCTTCTTGATCTTCAAAATATGTTCTAATTTCGCATGCAAAATTGAGACTGAAAGGAAAAACCCAATTGATTAATCATTTGTTATAATGACAAAAGAAAATCGGTCGGTTAAAAAGGCGCTGGTTTGAGCCGATGTGTGAGAGCTCGCATTGTCATGGTGCACAATGTTTCGTCTTCTCTTAGTCGTTTTTCGAATTTTTCCGAAGACTTCAGGTAAACAAATTGTGGTGTACCACACGCAGAGAAAAAACATGGTTACTACATGGTCACGGCAATAATAATATGTTATCCGCAATAAAAGTATGTTCGTCGCAACCATAGCATTGATAACTTCTTCTTGATGTGCAAAAAAGACAGTTGGAAACGGGATCCAAATTTACCTAGAATTAAAAAATAACTTTATATTTATATTTTTGAAAAAGGGATCCAAATTTACCTAGAATTAAAAAATAACTTTATATTTAAACTTGTGTGAGAATTTTGTTGTTTTTGATATCTATTGGTCCATGTTCAACTAGGTCAGCTTTTCGGATCGTCACACAAATTTAGCCAAACTGCAAAAATTAGTTTATTTTTGGCTTCATGAGACAGTTGTAAAATAAACCTATATGATCCAAATAGGTCCAAGATTGGTTGTTTGTTCATCGTAATTACTATAACAAATTTCATCAAAATCGGAATTAATATGGTTGTTCTAGAAAGGTTGTAAGTAATATCAGGAGGGATCTTTTTACTGTGGCTATACGAGTATTAGAACTTGGATCGCTATGACCTATTTTTATCTGCGCTGAATTTTCATCGCAATGAACTGAGCAAAATTTCATGTAGATTGGATGTCTTAAATTATAAAAAATTATTTAATATGTGGAAGCTACTTCTAAATTTTTGCCAATTTTCTCAGTCAACAGCCTTCCCCTGTCCTTTGTACAAAAAAACTAAATTCTGTCAAATTTTATGAAGGAAAACATTTAATTTAAAAACAAGATTTAGATCGACAGCAGACAGGCGGACAGACAGATATCGTAAAGTCGAATATACTGGTAAGTCAATAGGTACACTTAAAGGTTGGCCTTTCTAAAATATTATTGGTAATTACGTACTTAAAGCTGATCAATTTAGAGGTATTTTTTTAATAAATGTTTTTTCACAGCTTACGCGTGAGTTGTGTTAAACTTTATTCTTTTTCTTTTCAGTATTGTTTGAAATTCCAACATTGAATGAATTACACAGCGAAAACCACGGTCTGGTGCAGATGGAATCATCGGTCCATATTTGTTCAAATTTGTATTACGTGCAAATTTTAACTTTTCTTTGCTTTTTTTTACATACAACTAAAAAAGCGAATAACCAGACAGCACAAAACCGGGTTAACCGACAAGTCCGATATCAGATAAAAAAGCCTATCGGGCTTGGACATAAAAACTGGAATGTCGGGTTTCGGTTTTGACACTCTAATTAAAATACAGCAATTGCGCTGGTTTGAACATGCGGTCAAACAAAAACAAACGCTCCGGCCAGAAAGGCATTAGACGATAACTGCCGTGGAAAGCGCAGAGAGAAAAGACCGAGACTCCGGTAGAGAGACCAACTGGAGGATGATCCAAAGATGATTAGTATTAAAACTGGCAGAAGCACGTCCAAGAACGAATCATTTATTAAGCAGGCTCTAGCCAGCAAAAAGTTGAGGATCCAGCCTTAGTATTCTTATCTGATTACCCTGTAACTTAAAACTGAATTATTTCTAACTCCCAAAACCGAAGCAAATAGATCCCGTTTTAATATACCGATCGACTCAGAATCACATCTTTTTTCGATAAACCATGCCCTGTCTGACTGAATATGACATTCTTACATATTATATAGCAAAGTCCCAAACCATACATAAGAGTCGATGAGCGCCATCTGTAAGGATTTGTTATGGACACATTTGAATATCTAGAAATTTCAGGTTTGTGTAAGTACTGATCGCACTACCTATATACTTGGCTTCATTGGATCAGTCAAAAGCAAATGATGTTACCGCTAGACTTCTGAACTAGAGTTTGAAGATGAACCGCTTCAAACCGCAGGAGCGCCGCCTCCTGAGGAAAAACCCAATAGATTAATCATTTGTTATAATGACAAAAGAAAATCGGTCGGTTAAAAAGGCGCTGGTTTTAGCCGATGTGTGAGAGCTAGCATTGTCATGGTACACAATGATTCGTCTTCTCTTGTTCGTTTCTCGAATTTCTCCGAAGACTTCAGGTAAGCAAATTGTGGTTTACCACACGCAGAGAAAAGACATGGTTACTACATGGTCACGGCAATAATAATATGTTATCCGCAATAAAAGTATGTTCGTCGCAACCATAGCATTGTTAACTGAATTTATTTTTGACAATAGTATAATTGCTGCAATATTAATATTGTTGAAATGTAACAATAGTATTATTGCCAAATTTAAAAATAAAAATATGGTTATAGCAACAATATAAATATGGTTGGTTCGACAAAAGCATTGTTTTGCGTTTTATGTTAAGAATAATATGATTACGGCAATCATACTGTATGATTTCTTCATTTAAATATGCTTTTAAGAACAAATGTTATTGGTATGGATCTAATGCAATAATAGTACTTTTTTATTTAAATTAAAATTTTTTAATGAAATTATTTTTAATAAAAACGCTTACGTTTAATTAAACTTATTTTTTTCTACTGTGAACTAAATCACTCCCTATTATTTTGAATTACATGTATTTTTGAATAAATTTCATACTATGGTTGCGTGTGAATCATAGTATGCTTGTGAGGATCATACTATGGTTGTATATGAAACATACTATGGTTGTGAGGATCATACTATGGTTGTGAAGATCATAGTATGGTTGAGTGTGAATCATACTATGGTTGTGGGGATCATGTATGGTTGTGTGTGAATCATACTATTGTTGTGAAAATCGTATTATGGTTGTATTTGAATCATACTATTGTTGTGAGGATCATAATATTGTTGTACCACAACCATATACCCAACAATAGTATTATCCTCTTCGAATATTGTCACCACAACCATACTTTTTTTCTGCGTGCACTCAGAATTGACCGTCCTACGTTGCTCAAGCTGAACCAGCGCCACATGACCAGTTTTGCCAAAGAAACAACTTTCAATGTGTTTGGCTCGTCTTCGAAGTTAGTCTTTCCACATTTCTTTCCACCGATAGACACGAGCCGGATCCAATGAGAACAAACCTTTTTAAAGGCCAGGTGTTCATGCAATATCGAATGTTTGCTGGTGGAAGAAATGCCCAAGGATGCCTATATCTCACGGTATGTCACATGGCGATCTTGCATTATCAGTTCACGCACGGCATCAATGTTCTCTGGCACAACGGCCGTTTTTGGACGACTTTCACGACCTTCGTCTTTGAGCGAGCGTCGGCCACGATTGAATTCATTAAACCAGTTTTTCACAGAGCTATAGGATTGTGCTTCATCGATATACAAAGATAAAAGTTCATCGATGATCGCACTAAAAATGTTCACTAGTTAATTCCATTTTTTTGCCAAATTAATTTTTTTTAATTCACTGTAAACAACACAAATGATGGTCGTACGTCAAAACGTTCTGAGTACGTTAATGCTAAAAAATGTCAAACTTTCCAATGGAGAGGTCAGATGGCGTCAGGCTACACTTAGTGTTAACTAGGCCAGAAATATATATAGCAACTCTCGTTATTGTATATAGAATTGAATTGAATTTTCCATAGAAAAAATAAATGAAATACATTAGCTGAAAAAAAAAATTTTGAATTCCTTATTGTGGCACAATTGGTGCGCCATCCTGTATTTTACGTTCTAAATATATTTTGAAGACCCCCTTTGTATAATTCTGTTAAGATTTGACTGCCTCGACCAATAGCGCCCGTTTGGTAGTGACACTCCTCTTAAAACTTGTAACAAGAGCAATAAAATGTTTTTAAATGCAGTTCTATACTTCACTCATCAATTCAAATGTGTAACTACCATTTAAGTTGTTGAATCAATAAGTTAGGCCACTTGGTAAAAAATGTACGTAAACTTTTTTTTACCTCACTTTGTTTTTTTTTGAGAATTACCCACGAAAATTACGAAAAAATAAAGATGCGTTTCGGTGTACGTAAACTTTTTTGGTTTACTGTATTTGTTTATGGTCGAAAAGGACAAAGGACATGTTTCTAACAGTAAACGCTCACACAAAATTTGACAAAGGAGGAATATGAACATTAGGGAACTAAAATAAATATCTAAGCAACATAATTTTCCCCGCTTTTTAGTTTTTCACACTTTTTTGATAACGAACAATATTTCGGTAAAAAAAAACATGATTCGAAAACAAGAAAAAAAATAAGTAAAATCCTAGTTAAATTCGGGCTATCCTTTTTTGCGTTTTAAATGCGTTCCGACAAACAGTACACATTTTAATTTATGTCTTATGATTTTTTAAACAAATACTCAGAAACGTTTAATTTTTACCAAGGTACCTTTAGTTCCTTTAAGGATTCTTTTTTTTGCCCCTGGGCCGATTGCTCGCATTTACAAAACCAAACAGCTTATGACCACGAGCCATCATCATTCAAAGTTTCAGGATCCTAGGTCGATTCGTTTGACCTTTCGTGCTTTCATCAGGCACACGGATGGACGAACGGACATGACAAGATCGACACAGAATGTTACGACGATTTTTTGCAAATAGAATGACAAATTTAATATACCACCCACTCCTCGGTGGAGGTTATAAAAACAAGTGTTCCACACACCCTTTTTGTAACAGGTATGACTGTTTGAACAGCTGATCGAAAAGCTACGCACAAATTTTCAAGTCAGTAACAACATAAAACCTCAAAATCCAATTAACTTTATAAAGCTTAGGGTGATCCATCTAGAGCTATTTTTCAGAACAAAAAAAAATATAAAAATTCAAATCATGTATGAAATCTTTAGTGGTAATTTGAAAGGACATTTATGGCATTTATTTTTAAAAAAAAAATAATTACCTTCAAATGTTGGCAACTGTACTATGGAAATGAGCGTTCGGTGAGAAACGGGAAAACGGGAATGCTCGAACGAGTCAAAATTTTGTTCAGTGAAAAGGCCCATTTCTGGATCAACGACAAAGTCAAAAAACGAAATTGCCGCATTTGGGCTAAAGAGCAACGAGAAGAGGTTTTCTCTAGGTATAATGGCACCAACCATTGTACCCAGAGAAAACCACCATTTGGTGCGGTTTATAAGCGGGTGGAATCATCGGTGCATATTTTACAAAAATGATTATGGCCGGAACGTAACCGTGAATGGTGCTTGCTATCGCTCCATGATATCGATCTTTATGCTACCTAAAATTGAAGCCTGTAATCTTGACACTTGGTTTCAAGAGGACGGTGCCACTTGCCATACAGCTGCTTAAACAATGGATCTATTGAGAGGCCATTTCGAAAAGCACCTACGTAATTTCAAGTTGTGGACAGGTGAGTTGGCGCCTAGATCGAGTGATATCACACCTTTAGACATTTTTCTTTGGGGTTACGTAAAGTCCAAAGTCTATGCTGATAAACCAGCTACGTTTTAGGTTTTGGAAGCCAACATTACGCGTGTCATTAAAGCTATACCGGTCGAAATGCTCGAACGAGTCATCCAAAATTGGACCCTCAGAATGGAAACCCTGAGGTGTAGTTGCGGTCAACATTTGAAGGAAATTATATTCAAAAAATAAATGCCATAAAATGTCCTTTCAAATTACCAATGAAGATGCCACACTTGATTTGAATTTTTATATTTTTTTTCTAGATGGATCACCCGTTATAACTGCCAAAAAATATGTATTCTAATTTTATTTGAAAATAACGAAATCGTGAAACTTTTAAATTGTATCCTCATTGACATAACTACTGCGTACATTCCCTTCCAAAGCACTGTACCTATGAACTCTGTTCGTTAACCTACAGGTCCCACTCCAGCCATTTGAAACTCCAATTTGGAATTGTCAATTGCTATAAATGTTGTAGTTGACGTTTATTATTGGTGTCCATTAAATATTGAATTTTCTCATTGCTACTACTGCCGAAATATACGCACAAACGTGTGCAAAGGGTGATCCAACCATAAGGCACGATGTTAGTTATGAGCCACACCTAAACGTAGTGTGTTGCCCAGCTTTTTGTGATCCTTTGTTTCAGTGTTGACAAATTCATCCATGGAGACACAGTTGAGCAGAGTTTTAAGATAGTGCGTTGAAATCAAAATGTATTTCTTGGACTGTATTTCAAAATGTATTTCTTGACTGATTTTTTGGTCGGCACTATCGACCAAATGTGTTCACAGTGGATTCGATAACAAGCAGAATAGCCGCACTTGGCCACACGAGAATCCACGAGTAAATGTTGAAAAACCGATGCATCCACAAAGTGTGACTGTTTGGTGCGGTTTATGGGCTAACGGCATCATCGGGCCGTACTTCTTCGAAAATGAGATCGGCCAAGCAGATACCGTAAATGGTGTGGGCGAGATTATAACGGACTTCATGGGACCAGCTGTTGAGGATATGGAAATGTACTATGGTGCCACTTGCCACAGAGCCAACGAAACAATGGCTTTTTTGCGCGGGAAATTCAATGCCCGTGTTATCTTACGTCGTGGCGTTGTTAATTGCCCCCGCGGTCATGTGATCTGACACCGTTGGACTTTTTTCTTGGAGATATTTAAAAGAAAAAGTGTACGTTAATAAAAAAAATTCAGGAGCTAAAGGATGAGATAATTCGGCACATTAACTAGTACATTAAACCTCGAATATGTCTCGGAGTCATTGTAAATACGGACCGTCGGATAGAGTTACGCCACCGACTCCGTGGCAAGCATTTGGCCAATATTTTGTTTCCTATATAATTGTCATAGATCCTTAAATCATAATACAAGTACAAAATATTAAGATAATTCTTTGAAAACTTTTTGTTTTGCATACAAATAACATGTTGTGCTTTAGTTGGACCACCCTTTATATTTGTGTAAGAACACGCACTTTTACTCCTGCACGTCGCTTTGACATGACGCTAATGTTGGTCCTGTGTCGCCCGGACTCTATTCCGATGTTGCTTATTATTGCTATTCATGTCCGGTTTAAGTACTCATTCAATTGCTGCTGTGGCTGTGACGATGATGTCTGAGTCCCAGGCTGTCCGCTTGACTGCCCCGTTGTCGTTGTTTTCGAATGGAATGGGATGGTACATTCTGGCATGGGTGCGTCAATACAGCGCGCACGCATATTTGTGTGATTGCTTTAAATGGTCACGTAGTTATATTTGGAAATATTATTAATTCCAAAACATCATCTGATCATCCATTCATTCGCTCAACCATTCATTTTCATTTACGTCCCCATCTATATCATTTCCTTCCCACAGCCCAGCCGAGATGACAGCAGGACAACATTTGAATGTGTGCGTTCAAAGACCGTGGGGTGGCGAGGCAAATACCCAAGGTTCCTTTTGATAATAGGATTTATTGTGAAGCGACATCGTCGACATTACAGCGCATTACAATTTAATGGGTTCTGCGTTTTGTTTTTTCGGCATTGCTACAACAACAGGAAGTTAATGATTTTGATTTGTTGATAAAATCACCGGAAATGATGTTTGTTAAGAGATCTAAAGAAACACAAAAAAATAAACAACAAACGTCGTAAATAAAAACAGCAGCGACTCATGATTGTGACAATATTGATTTGAACATAATGCGAAGGTAGGATTATGGCCCTGAATAATTGTAAATATTTCTTGCACCTAATGGAACTCTTAAACGCTATGATGAGTTTGTGCGTTTAAAATAAACAGCCTTGATTGATTCCCTAACGAATGTTTATAGAACATTATGACAAATTAAATGGCCGAAAGAGGAGGCTTATTACGAAGACATTAGGGAAATTATAACCAAAGGTAGATTATAGAAAAATCGTGATGATCTTGGATTCGTATCAAATGGTCAAAAATGAGGCAGGACATAAAGAAAGTTATTAGTTATAGATATATTTGCAGAAGGCTGGCAAATTTTAATTATTTCTCACGAATTTAATTTTATTTTAATTTTTGTTTTTATTATAGTTAATGTGTAAGTTCTAATAGTAGTAGGGACATAAAACTGTTACACACGTTTTATGCTGTACAAGAAAAAGTACTGAATATTTTTGGACCAAATATTTTTTAATATATAATTGATGTACGAGGGCGGTTCGCACAGCCTAGCACAAAAAGCGCGGTATAAACAGAAAAAAGTTAAGTGTTTTGGAAACTTCCATCTCTGCTATGAACACATGTTAAATTTTGTTTCGATCTGGCAACTCATTCATATAGAAACAGGTGTTCACAAAAGATGCATCCGCGATTTTTTTACAATGGAAAAATTAGAAATGCGTGGTGTCATTAAATATTTACATAAAAATGGTTTATCGGGACAAGAAATTCATAATGATATAGTGAATGTGTTAGGTGAAAGTGCTCCTTCATATGCAACAGTAAAAAATTGGGTTGCTGAATTTAAACGTGGTCGTACAAGCATTGAAGATGAACCACGTAGTGGACGTCCAAAAACAGTAACAACAACAGAAATTGTAGCTAAAGCGCATGATATGGTATTAAATGATTGACGAATAAAAGTGCGTGAAATAGCTAATATCATGGGCATCTCAAATGATCGAGTCCATTTAATTTTGCATGAAGAACTACAGATGAAAAAGCTTTCTGCAAGATGGGTGCCGGACTTGTTAACAGTCGACCAAAAACGCATAAGAATGAACATTTCTCAAGCTTGTTTGAATCGTTTTCAGCGAAATAAAATGGATTTTAAGCGTCGTCTCATAGCTGTTGATAAGACATGGATCCACCACTATACTCCAGAGACAAAAGAACAATCCAAACAATGGAGGAAGTGTCCCAAAAGAAGGCAAAAACAATTCAATCGGCTGGTAAGGTTATGGCAACGGGTTTTTGGGACTTCAAAGGTATTTTATTGATTGACTATCTGCAAAAGGGTAAAACAATAAATTCAGAGTACTATTACAACCTTTTAGATCAATTAAATGTACAAATTCGAGAAAAACGTCCTGGCTTACAACACAAAAAAAAATTTTCATCAAGACAACGCACCAGCGCACAAGAGTGTTGGCTTAATAAATTCAGAGTACTATTGCAACCTTTTAGATCAATTAAATGTACAAATTCGAGAAAAACGTCCTGGCTTACAACACAAAAAAAAATTTTCATCAAGACAACGCACCAGCGCACAAGAGTGTTTTAACAATGGCTAAAATCAACGAATTAAAGTACGAGTTGCTTGACCATCCACCTTATTCTCCTGATTTAGCTCCCAGTGACTTTTACCTGGTCCCAAATCTAAAAAAAAATCTTGCTGGCAAGCGTTTTACCTCAAATGAAGATGCAATAACAGTTGTAAACCACTATTTTGAAGACCTTGAGGAAAACTATTTTAATCAAGGGATAGAATTGCTAGATAAGCGTTGGACTAAGTGTATTAAAGTTTCAGGAGATTATATTGAAAAATAAAAATATTTTTGAAAAACTAACTATTCTCTTTCATTGATAGGCTAAGAACTTTCCGAACCGCCCTCGTATATTGTATCCAAAAAGAATTTACTTATTTGAAATGTCCGCCTTTTTTCTTTACACACGCCATAAGTCGCACTGGTCAATCAATAGCTGCACGAACCTCGTCCATTGGAAAATTGGCCACAGCTCGAACCGAAGCAGTCTTAAGAGATCCAATGTTGGGGTATCTTTTGTGACAAATCTTTAACCGTCTACAATTTGTAATCCAATGGGTTCAAATCTGGACTGCCTGAGAGCCATTCTTCAGAGGAAATGAGCGCTGGCAAATTGTTTCAAAGCCAGCCCTGGGAAGTGTTATCCTTATGGGCCGGCGCAGAATCCTGCTGGAAAACCCATGGCTGGTTTTGGAACAGGGAATTGTTAAGAGGCTTCACAACAGCTTCACAACAGCTTCCAAAGCGGTTTCTTGGTAAACTTTGGCCGATGTTTTGACTCCTTGTTCGCAGAAATGCAGGTCAGTGACCCCATCGTAAGAGACACCCCACTAAACCATCACTGAAGCTGGGTGATGACTAGGGTGGAGTGAAAACATGCTTTTTTTATAATTTGAAAAAGTTAACCTCGGAAAGAGATGTAGTCTGGGGTCCTAAAGAGGGGAAAAATAAAGAAAAAAATTTAAAAAAAAATTTAGGGGTCGCGCCACTCCCTAGAAATTTGGAAATTATCTCTATTTTGGCGTTGATTTTAGAAAAATCCTAAAAATTAACGACTTAACTTATTCGAAATTTAAAAGTTTGAGCTTGTTCAGTGCCCAAACAAAAGTATTTGAGGCAAATATGAGGATAATCGACTAATATTTGTAGCTTTGGTGGTGATTTCATTGTTCAGTCAATTTTCTGAAGAAGGGACGATTTGACTTATTTTACTTTTTGAAATTTTTGAACAATGAGAAAAATTTTTTTAAATTTTTTCATGCCCTTATTTCATTGTTTACGCTATTGCAAACATTTATTGACATAAAACTTTTTAGGATTTTTCTAAAATCAACGCCAAAATAGCGATAATTTCCAAATTTCTAGGGAGTGGCCCGACCCCTAAAATTTTTTTTAAATTTTTTTCTTTATTTTTCCCCTCATTAGGACCCCAGACTACATCTCTTTCCGAGGTTAACTTTTTTTTTTTGAATTTCACTCCACCCTAGTGATGACCCCTTTCCACCCGTGGGATCAGTTCAGATGCTTCCTTAGATGACAGCGCATACTCTCTATCATTTATCTTGTTAAATTTTTCCTGAACGGTAAAATTTTTTTCATCGGTGAACAAAATTTTTCTGTGCAAGTTATCAGCGTGCTTCACCAAAAGACGTTTGCATTTTTCAATCCTATTTTTTTTTAAAGCTGTAGTCAATAAATATCCGGTACGTCGTTTAAAAGCCCCAATTCCCCAGTCTTTTTTAATGATTCGACTCATGGACTTTTGCGTGATATTCATCTCACGGGCCATGATTGTCTGTTTTCGGAGCGGATTTCTGTGAATTATTGATTTAACGGCTTTGATGACATGCGGTGTTCGAACAGAGCGTGGGCAGCCCGACCGGTGGCGGTCTTTTACAACTCCAGTCTCATCAAACAGTTTTATGCATCGGTAGACGAACACACGCAGAGAAAAGATATGGTTACATTATGCTTACAGCAACAATAATATGTTCTCTACAATAAGAGCATGTTCGCCGCAACCATGGTATTGTTTTTTGCGACAATATTACTATTGTTGAAATGTAATGAAATGTAATGATGTTTATATGGATGTAGCAACCATATAAACATGGTTGGTGCATCAAAAGTATTGTTGTTTAAAATTAACGTTAAGAATAATATGATTACGGCAATCATGCAGTTTGTTTGCGACTCTGAACATAACAAAACAGGTTTTATAATGCATACATGTATGTGTGTGCGTATGTTTTTTTGATATACAAAAAACCACATACACACGATACAGTGTATGGTTGCTGTCCATTAAAAAAAAACAACAACAATCGGAAGGTAATTCGAGGGATTTTTATTGTGTTTACTTTGTTCGGTGATATACTCTAGCACCGACTGGTTCTCGTTTATTTAAAATCAGCCTGCACTTAAGTAATGGGTGTTTTTTATTGGGGTATAGAACTAATTCCTAGTGGCCGGAGCGTTTTGAAAATATCGTTTTTTTTTTCACTTCACACTTGAAAAGCGCTATTACAACGATATGTTTCTCATTATCTGGCCACTCCATGATGAAAGTTGAAACAATTTTTAAATCCCGTTACAGACTAACGCTATTGAGGTTAGCTTTCAAAACCCATATGACATTAACGGGGTATGTTCAGTTCTACTAATGAAATTGGTGTGTTCAATGTTGTAACAGTATTTATGTCCCTGCTAAGTATATAGAACAAATTTAATTACTCCATTGCAGCTTCTAGCACACACAAAGAGGATACATTTGATCGTGCAATGTAGATTAAAATTGTATTTGTAAAATTTTCCCAATTGATTCTATTTTGCGCCATAACCCTTATATGTGGCCATGGAAATCCTTTTTAATTCATTTCCGCTCCAGTTGACTTGTTCCATGTTGACTTGGAAAGTCCTCTGTGCTGGTTCCATTGAAGACACTCTTTGGTGATATCTGGGTTTTCCCTTTTAAGATTGTGACCAATCCACCACCATTTTCTACGCCAGACTTCAACATCACACATAGAGTAAATCGTCGGTTCGAATTCGCATAATATGGCAATTCTACAGTGTGAGCGATTTAACTTTTAAATTTGCATCGGCTGTTAAAAAAAAGTACTGGAATTTTTTTTATAAAGTTCTGGTTTTATTAGAAAGATTGACCACAATACTTATATAATTTATATGACTACCACAACTGGCTCGGCAATACCTCGTCCGATCAACCCAAGTTTTCTGTATATTTTTGATTGTTTCGGGTCGAAGCTCTTCAATAGCAACTACGATCTCATGCTTCAAGGCTTCAACTGACTCTGGATGCTGGCGGCTTTATACTAGACATCGCGCATGCTGCCGCGCGCAGAAGCAATTTTTGCCTGCTTTGCAATTTGGTTGATGCATTGACGCCTGTACTTGCGTACTGATCTCTTTACGATTTTTTGTGCCTCGTTTTAGTCCCTGCGAATTGCACGACTCCCTCCCGATATGTTCAATTGAGATTTTAATACTTACTTTTTCAGAAGTCTTCACTAGACCATGGCCCAGGTAGGATCACTTTCATTGCATTTATGTAAAATTTTTTTTACAGCTTTTAAGACTTGTTCAAGATCGTGATCTTTCCGTGGGAATTTATATGGATACTGTAATGAGCAGATTTGTCTTATCGTTTGACGTCTGTTGAACGTCTGAAAGTTATAAAAAAATCGCCTGTATCTGTAGCTTGAGCAAGGTAGACTTAATGTATTACTTCTGAAGCGGAAAGGACACATTTCTTGGGGTATACTTGGGTAAAATTGCTAAGTTTTGAACCAGTGTTCGAAGCCCAGAGATTCTACCGTTCCAAAGTTATGACTATTTTACCGAAATGATTTTTTTTGAAGCTAAATTGCAGCGCTCTTTTAGTTGTTTACATTAACGGGCATGGTCGTAGATTGGCATATTTTCATGAAATGAGTCAAGGAATACGCTGGTGAATAAAAAAAATTACTAATTAACGTTTGAAAAAAATGTTGACTCAAATTTGAAGTTTGACCTTAGAAAACACCATGAAGGGTCATACATAGGTCAAAAATTGGGTAAGAGAAAAACGTCATAGCTCATCAAAGCTTGCAACTAGTTTTACTCCATTTTTAGGGCTAAAAGTCGTGACGAACTGGCCGGTTTCCACCCGATTCGACATATTTGCACGGATATTATTTTTGATGCCCAATATACTAGTAAATGAGCGGGGAGCGGAAAAAATAACACTTTTTGTTTTATGGACGCTCTAATATACTTATCGTATATATCCCTTCCGAGTTAAGGTTCTGTCAATCTAGAAGTCACAAATTAGTACCGATTGACCTCTTATTTATTTTAGTGCGCTATGAGCGACTTCTAAATTATCGCACGTAAGTTTGACCATAATGGGTAATATGGTCCCTAAAAAAAATTCCCCTTTTTTTATTAGAATTCTCTGCTATACAGCATACACTTTTATTTCGGTTAACCTCAAATGAAGAGTATTGTCCAAGTCTGATCAATAGCTACTCCAAGTGAAGTGGTTCCACATAGGTTACTGTTTCCGTATATTCCCAACCTTATATGTCCCGCCTGTTTTTGATGTTACACAGTAAACCTTTTCAGACCACAGACACGATTCTTCTAAATAACAGAGTCATTTTCGACCCGCCCGACTAAAGAGTTTCGAACTTGGGTTTTATGCTTTTTTATTGAAATGTTGATTTATTTTATTATACGTCTTTGTGGACTGTTTTTCTTTTTAAATATTTATTTTTAAAATAATAATACAGCTATAAATTTGTATCTTTACTAATTTATTAAGTAGTATCGAGTGTTGACAAAATCTATCGAAGCTATCAAATGAGGCGACTATCGATAGTTGGAAAGCTTTTACAGACATCGCTTAATGGAATCTAATAGTTATTAGAAATCGAGCGGTATGCTTAACATGTTATCTATATTCCTTCAGGTCTTTGGAAACATCAGTTCTAATTCATAACACATAGTCAAACATTCGGGTAAGAAATGAGCAAAAATCTTTTTTTCCATATACACGCAGAAAAGTATGGTTGGGGTGACAATGTTCGAAGAGGATCATACTATTGTTGGGATATGGTTGTGGCACAACAATATTATGATCCTCACAACAATAGTATGATTCACACACAACCATAGTATAATCTCCACAACAATACTATGATCCTCACAAAAATAGTTTGATTCACACACGGCCACAGTATGATCTCAACAGTCATAGTATGATTTACACTTAAACATACTTTGATTTCCACAATAATATTATGATCCTCACAACCAAAATATGTTTCACATACAACCATAGTATGATCCAATAGTATGATTAACACCCATGTTAAACTTCCTACAACCATACTATGAATCCACTCAACCATACTATGGTCCCCAATATTATTTATAAGTTTTGGGTTATGTTGATTTACAACAATAGAGATTTTTATTTAACAAAATATTTAAAATTACATGACAATTAGTCCATAGCCAGATTTGTAACTATGTTTCTATTGAACATTTCATTCAAGAAATCAAAAATCTATTCAAGAGGCAGTCGAATAGAGAAAAACAGGCGTGACTGCAGAAAGTAAATGCTACCTCACCACATGCAGAAAAAAAGTATGGTTGTGGTGACAATATTCGAAAAGGATAATACTATTGTTGGGTATATGGTTGTGCTACAACAATATTATGATCCTCACAACAATAGTATGATTCAAATAATGATTCAAAAAATGATTCGCACATAACCATCTGTGATCCCCACAACCATAGTATGATTCACACTCAGCCATACTATGATCTCCACAACCATAGTATGATCCTCACAACCATAGTATGTTTCATATACAACCATAGTATGATTCTCACAACCATAGTATGCTTCACACGAAACCATGTTATGATCTCTACAACCACAGTATGATCACACACAATTATACTATGATCCCCAATATTATTTATTAGAATTTGTTTAAGTTGTCGACAATAGATTTGATGCCCAATATTTTTTATTAGAATTGGTTTAAGTGGTCAACAATAGATTTGAATTATGAAAATTATTCAAAAATACATTAAATTCAAAATAATAAGAGTGATTTATTTCACATTAGAAAAACTAAGTTTAAATAAACGTAAGCGTTTTTATTAATAATACTTCAGTTAAACAAAGCCAAAGCATCTTTTTTAAAAAATTTTAATTTCGATAAAAAAGTACTATTATTGCATTAGATCCGTACCAATGACATTTGTTCTTAAAAGCATATTTAAATGAAAAAAAAATTACAATCATACAGTATGATTGCCGTAATCATATTATTGTTAACATAAATTGCAAAACACAATACTTTTGTCGCACTAACCATATTTATATTGTTGCTATAACCATATTTTAATTTTTAAATTTGGCAATAATACTATTGTTAGATTTCAACAATATTAATATTGCAGCAATTATACTATTGTCAACAATAAATTCCGTTAACAATGCGATGGTTGCGAAGAACATACTTTTATTGTGGAGAACATATTATTATTGCCGTGACCATGTAGTAACCATATTTTTTCTCTGCGTGCGTAGAAGCAACGAACGTGATGAAACCATAATCAATGGATATATGCTTCAGTGCAGGCTGATTTTAAATAAGCGAGAACCAGTTGTCAGTAGAGTACCCAACAAACCAAACCCCTTTAGAAATAACTTGAAACAAACTTACTATCATAAGCCTTAAGCTTAGAAAACGTTAGTGAAAACTATAGTAATACGCTTGGTAACAATTATATAATAAACAAAATTGAACCCTGTTATAAGCTTGCTAGTCTATAATATACAATAAGCTTAGAAATGTAAGCTTTGAAGAAGCTTACAAATGTAAGCTTAGAACAAGCTCTTTTTTGTTACTCCAACTTTACAATTCAACATGAACAAGACAACTGAGAACTTTAACAAAGAAAACAAAATGCACGTGTACAAATAACGGCACATCATATACGTCGCAGCGACTTTGGATTTTTTTGTTTCTTACGAAACCGTTTTTCGTTGCACTTTATGTGTGAAGCAAGCAGCGTATAGTTGACGACTTTGTGTTTATTTTTCTTTGTTACGAAATCTATGGGTTCAAATGATGTATGTTTAAGAAAAGTTGTAGAAATTTGTTAGTAGTAAGTTTATTCTCGAATTTAGTTATATTACGCTTAGGGACTGGTTTGTTGGTATATACCAAAAAACACACACATACATACATACATAGTCTTTAAACCCTGTTTTGTTTTGTTCATAGTCACAACCATACGGTATGTTTGCCGTAATCATATTATTGTTAACGTAAATCTTAAACAACAATACTTTTGTTGCGCCAAGCATATTTAGATGGTTGCTACAACCATATTTTCTTTTCTAAAATTGTTAATAGTAGTATTGTTACATTTCAACAATATTAATATTGCCGCAATCATACTGTTGTCAAAATGAACTTCAAAAAACAATATTTTGGTTGCAACGAACATGCTATTATTGTGGAGAACATGTTTTTGTTGCCGTGGCCATATGTGACACACAAAATAGAAAGGGACCTAAGGGTAAAAACCAGTTTTGTTCAGGAGAACCATTTTAAAGATTTAAATACTTGTATCTTTGGTGTACCATCACTTTCATTAAACGCGCATATCTCTGGGAGGAAACACTTTTGGGGCATGGGATCGGTCTCATTCGATGCTCAGATGTTGTCCACATCCAAAGAAGAAAAAAAATGAAAATTGATTTTTTTACCCTTAGGTCCCTTTCTCTATGCACTGTCACATATTGTAACCATATCTTTTCTTTGTGTGAATTATTTACTTTTGTCAAAGGATCCTTTGCACCTATGAGTATTTTTTAAGGAACACAAATTCATTCATGGAGCTGCTTCGGTTGCCTTCGATAGTGGCATTTTCTAATACTACGAGTACCTCACAAGTGATTTGCTCGAAATTAAGAGCCTGAAATGGATTCTTTGCATAAGATCGCTTGTGCTAGGTACCCCCTTACCGACATCAAAAAGCAGCTTCGGGGTAACTAACTGACATTTCTGAGATGGATAAGAACAAGGTTACTGAGCTTGATTAATAAACCAACTAACCTAATAATTTTCTTTCATAACCAATAATTGCTTAAAACATACAATTTTTCACAAAATAATTGGTTGTCATAACTTGTGACAATACTTCTACTGCCTATCATTGGCATCGCCGATTCATTGATTGTGTGCACCAAATTGTAGTCTTAGTTTTCATCTAAGGGTACAAAGCTTAAACCAATTTATTTATTTTGAATAGTTGCTGATTACAACGAAAATTTTTGAAGTCCAATCGAACTATTTTGCAACGTATATTTTCTCAGTGTTGACATGAAGCCTATAGATATTTGATCAATTCAGCAAATGCAGAAAATCGTAAAATTTGTATTGATATGGAATATAAAGTCAAGTTCAATTTAAAGTATTATTCCAGTCTTCTTTTAACACTTGATAAACAAATAAAAAGCTGTTGTGAAGTGAACAGTTTTTTCGTGTTTTTCGAGTTTTTCATATTTCATATTCAGTCTTTAAAGTTAAAAGCCAGACAATTGAGTCAAAAAGGACATTGTTGATGGGACGTTTTTGTTGCTCCCTCTTTGTTCAAAATTGAATATATGATTTTATTGTATAACCGCTTGTCTGGCGATGTGAGCCTTTGTTGTATGTTTGTACTCGTATGGGAAAATTATCAATGACATTTTCTTACAACATTTGAAATGGGATGGAAGCCAAGCCGTTGTTCTGCAGCTTCTTATATGTTCTATCCTTATCGTATGCCCCGCTGACATTTATTTCCTTTTGTATAGGGAAGCACCAACATGCTTTCCTTTTTTTTGTACGAATAAAGGATCTCTTTATTAGTATTTTTGTTTTTTTTATACGTTTTTAAAAATTCTTTTATAGTTTCCCACACACTCAAACACACACATTCATTTGCAGATATACATACACACACCCATGCATAAATGACAATGTTGGAAATGAAAGCTCGACAAAGTGGAAATGGAAGCTGTAGTAATATCAGCCAGTTAAGTTGTAATGGCTAGTCTTGTGTCATATATATGAGGCAGGTATAATAATTGGGTTTTCAAGCATAGGTGTAGGCTCAGAAAGTTGTCTCAGGTTCGCACTGCCTTGCTCCTTAGAATTCTTTCCGTCCACTTAAACCACATTCGCCCGGGAATACCAGTTTCCATAAGCTTAGACTAGCACATGGTCGTCGGTCGGGTCGCCTGAATGTGAATACGAGTATGTGTTTATGTGTGTTTTCAAATGTGTTTTCATATTTTTCATTTGGCAGATTATATCCAGTGGCAACAATAGACGAACAAAATCTCGTTACCCTTGTTTAGCAAAGTAAATATAAACGGAAAAACAATGAGATTGCAACGTTTTATGTAAGTGGGTAAGCAGCGTTGTTCAGTACATCGATGTACAGTGGATTTTAAAGATATGAGACTAATAGGTTAAAAAATACTCGGCTCTATATCAATATAGAAACATGCAAAGTCTGGCGTGGCCGACTATGAGTCTATATATCGGGTGATCAATTTAGAAGTATTTTTTCCAAATAAAAAATATACAAAAATTCAAAAAAATTCAAAAGTGTAGAATCTTTATTGTTCAGTGAAAAAAAATTTTATGCCTTTTATTTTTTTTTATATAATTACCTCCAAATGTTGGCCGCAAATACGCCTAAGGGTGTCCATTCTGAGGGTCTATGTCAACCGGTATGGCGTTAATGACACGCGTAATGTTGGCTGCAAAAAAACTGAATCGTAGCAGGTTTGTCGGCATAGATTTTTGACTTTAGAAAGTCACAAAGAAAAGTCGGAAAGTGTGATATCACAAGATATAGGCGGCCAACTCACCGGTACAAAGCGTGAAATTAGCTGCTCTTCGAAATGACCTCTCAATAGATCCATTGTTAAAGCAGCTGTATGGCAAGTGGCACTGTCCTGTTGAAATCAAATGTCGCTAAGATTACGGGCTTCAATTGCTGGTAGCAAAAAGTCTGATATCATGGCACGATAGCGTCATCATTTTTGAAAAAATATGGACCGCAAGTTCATAAATTACACCAAACCGTGGTTTTCTCTGGGTATACGAGGGTTGCTATTTATATTTCGAGTCCTGGAAATACTAGTGTTTCCAAATACAAACTGGAACTTTCATTGGAAACTTTGACATTTTTTAACATAACTTCACTCAGAACGTTTTGTCATTTGAGGGCGAATTAATTTGTTTACATTATGTTGAAAAATTCATCTCAGTCAAAAAATGGAATTATCCCGTGAACATTTTCGTGCGATGATTTTTTCCGATTTCCGGAGTGGGTTATCGAGACAAGAGTGTTTAATTAACTTGTTTCGACTTTTGGCGATGAAGCACCATCAAGAACCCCTGTTAATCGCTGGTACCAAGAGTTTAGTCTCGGACGCTGTTCACTCCATGATGAATTTCGTGAAGGATGTCCAACATCGGTCACTTTGCCAGAAACCATCGATGATGTGCGTGAATTAAGCAAGACCGACATATGACATACCGAGAGATTGAGGTATCCTTGGGCATTAGTATGACAATCATCAATAAGATATTGCATGTTCATTTGGCCGTGAAAAAAATTTGTTCTCGTTGGATTCCACATAATTTGACTAATGCTCAAAAAAAGGCTTGTTTGGATTGGTGTAAAGGGATGTTGAAAAAGTATAACTGCAGTAGCTCAAAGGCAGTGTATAACATTTTCACAGGTAGCGAAGCATGGATCCTATGCATATGAACCCGAAACAAAACAGTAATCCACCGTATGGGTCTTTCAAGACGAGCCAAATCCAAAAAAGTTGTTCGTGGAAGAATTACATCGAAGCAAATGATTGCGTTTTTTTCGGTATAACCGGCCATGTTGCCACAGTGCCTTTAGTGAAACGTAGGAGGTCAATTCTGAGTGGTATACATCCATCTGTTTGCCAACAGTGATCGAAGAAATAAGGAAAGATAATAAGAGAAGACGGATCATTTTGCATCACGACAATGCGAGCTCTCACACATCATCACACAGCTGAAACGATGAGCTATTTGACTACTCAAGATGTCGAATTGGTGGGCCATCCACCGTACAGGCCCGATTTGGCAACAAATGACATCTTCTTATTCCCTAGCATCAAGAAAAAAATGCGTGGTCATCCTTTTTAATCGCCCGAAGCATTACTTATATTATGATTCTTGTATAGATCGTGTAAAATATAATTTGAACATAAATAGGCCATTTTTGTTCCTTTTACAAAAAAATAAATAGTTTAATAAAATAAAATGAGTAAGATTTTTTCGAAATGGAACCAAAACTGACGCATAGGGGCGTTTTATTAAATTCAACTGTTTTTCCTTCTATTTATTTTAAAATAACCAACAAGATATTACCGACATGGAAGTATACTCGTATATTTTTGATCACATGTAGCCAAGACTTCAAGATTTCATAAGAGCTATTTTGGTTTACATTACCCTTAGGTTCAAAATTCGACTTCACTTTACTTAAATAATTTATCATAATCAGCTCTATCTTAAAATTGTTTGACACTTAACAACCAAAACTTTTTTAACCCACTTTATCAATTTAATGCTTAAAACGCTCCACTTATGAATACAAACTTTATTAGATTCGAAATAAAAAAACAGTTTTATAATAACCGGCTCATAATAAAATTAACACATTAAATACCGATATAAAAATTAAATAAAAAAATATTTTATTTTGGTCAGTAGATGCAATTTAACCATCAGTTAAATTAACAAATGCTCGTGGTCAAAGTGTTTCCTTTGCCAATAATATAATAAAAACAATCAATATATGTGACAGCGCATAGAGAAAGGGACCTAAGGGTAAAAAAGTCAATTTTATTTTTTTTGATTTGTTTTTTGATGTGGACAACATCTGAGCATTGAATGAGACCCCATGCCCTAAAAGTGTTTCCACCCAGAGATATGCGCGTTTTATGAAAGTGAAGCCGACGATTCTTAGCGCAAATAGAAAGGGACCTAATCTTTAAAATGGCTCTCCTAAACAAAACTTTTCATCAACTTTTCACTTTTTTTTGATGTGGACAACATCTGAGCATTGAATGAGACCGATCCCATGCCCCAAAAGTGTTCCCTCCCAGAGATATGCGCGTTTTATGAAAGTGAAGTCGACGATTCTAAGCGCAAATAGAAAGGGACCTAATCTTTAAAATGGTTCTCCTGAACAAAACTGGTTTTTAACCATAGGTCCCTTTCTATTTTGCGCGTCACATATGTACAAATTCATTTGAAATAATCATCTTTATTAATAAAGGGTACCCATGCTGTGTCTCTTTAACAACCGACAGTTCTCACTACTGAAATTTGCCGTGTACCCAATCAACAATCGGTGGTAGCGATAGTACGTAAAACCATAAACATTTAGCGATGGAGTACATGCATAGTACGTGCAACCATAAACATTCGGTTGGTAAAAATTCGGTTTTGGCAAAAAATCTGCTCTTTGTGTGTAACTATCAAAAAATGCCTAAAATCAAACTAGTGCAAAGGCTGAATATATGACAGCGCACAGAGAAAGGGACCTAAGGGTAAAAAAATCAATTTTCAATTTTTTTTTGATGTGGACAACATCTGAGCATCGAATGAGACCGATCCCATGCCCCAAAAGTGTTCCCTCCCAGAGATATGCGCGTTTTATGAAAGTGATGGTACACCAAAGATACATGTATTTAAATCTTTAAAATGGCTCTCCTGAACAAAAATGGTTTTTACCCTTAGGTCCCTTTCTATTTTGCGCGTCACATATTAAATCACTAGATGGTTCACCCGTTACTTCACGAGTAAATAATAAATAAATTGCTCTTTAACCGACTTCTACCCAATTGCAGCAGCGGCCAAAGTAACCACACAGTATGTCCTAAAGTCGTCAATATCCTCAATATCATTAAGCATATATAAGGACTTACACATCCATACATATGTAATTGCCTCTGGTCCCGACATCACGAAGATTTTCGCATATTACCAGTGTTGTTTTCCATTATGGTCCCAGTCAAAACATTGTGTCTACTCGTACTGTAGTGTAAGTGCTTCTGGACAAAAGGGGACACTTCAGTAGGTGCCTGTTTGTATGGAAGCTGCCATGTCTGTACGATATCCATGAGCAGACCCACACACACGACGCTGTCTTTTTCTCTCTCTCTGGCATAACTGAGGTCAGTTGACCTGCAACTGCTTTATTTTTAAAGTTAATACACTTTGTCGAGGCACTGGTTGCAGGCTTCGTCATTAGAGTTTCTATGCTCTAAACAATATATACATATCAGGATATTTTTTTGTTAATTTCTGGAATGGGTTCGAAAGTTTCGTTTTCGAGTTTCCTCCCTTGATGGGAATTTGTAATCATCTTTAGGTTAAAGTAGTTCGTCTTTGTAGTCAAATAAAAGCTTGTAAGAAGGTGCTAAACTGCATTTGTAAACTTAAGAAGTTAACTGTTTTGTCTGCTGACAAAATGGTGATTTTTGTCGGCAGACAAAAAAACTAGCAAAATGCTGGCTTAAGGGTTAAACAAGCCGCGGCCAAGTAGCATAGAACGAACTATTCGCGACGAGAATACGGTATCTCAACGGGACCTACTTATGGAACCAAGTGAGCTAGGCATCGGGCGGCTGTCAATTAAACGCTACCTACACGTATAGAAAAGATATGGTTACACTATGGTCACCGCAACAATAATATGTTCTCTACAATAAAAGCATGTTCGTCGCAACCATAATTTTGTTTTTCGAAATTTATTTTGACAACAGTATGATTACGCCAATATTAATATTGTTGACACAAAACAATACAACAAAAGCATTGCTGTTTAAAATTTACTTTAACAATAATATGATAACGGCAAACATACAGTGTGGTTGCGATTAAGAAGATAACAAAACAGGTTTTAGAGAGCATACATGGATTTGTGTGCATATGTTTTTTGATATACCAAAAAACACATACCCACAATACTGTGCATGGTTGTTGTCCGTTATAAAAAAACAACAATCGGAAGGTGGTTCGTGTGATTTTTATTGTGTTTACTTTGTTCGGTGAAATACTCTACTGCCGGCTGATTCTCGTTTATTTAAAATCTGCCTGCACTTAAGCATATAGCCATTGATCGTGGTTTTATAACATTCGTTACTTGGGGTCTACGGATGGTGAAGTAGCATTCACCCCTGCTTGGAATATATATTTTTGTTTCTTGAATGGAGTGTGCAAAAAAAACATGGCCTCAAATCTGGCAATGAACGAATTGTAATGCAATTTATATAACTTGCTTGATAAATATCTCTATTTTTGAAATAACAACATTACTGAATCCTAATGAATAATTTTAGAGATCATAATATGGTTAAGTGTGAATCAAACTATGTTTGTGTGGATCATACTATGGTAGTATGAGAAAAATACTATTGTTGTGAGAATCATAGTATGGTTGTGAAGATCATAGTATGTTTGAGTGTGAATCACACTATGGTTGTGGGGAGCATAATATGGTTGGGTGTGAATCATACTAAGGTTGTGAGGATCATACTATGATTGTTTGAGAAATATACTATGGTTGTGATGATCATAATATGGTTGTGCATATAATAGTATGGTTGAGTGTGATTCATACTATTGTTATGAGGATTATAGTATGGTTGTGGAGATCATAGTATGGGTGAGTACGAATCAAACTATTGTTGCGAGGATCATAATATTGTTGTGCCACAACCGTATACCCAACAATAGTATGATCCTCTTCGAATATTGTCACCCCAACCATACTTTTTTTCTGCGTGTAAAAAGGTGCAAAAGTCGATTTTCAAATAACAGCATTATAAAGGGGGTGATATTGATGTTATTGGATTGTTTTGATTACAGGAAAGATGCGTTATAATGTGGCATGTTTCTACTGATGCCTCGTTTATCCGGCTGGGTTTATTATCAGTGGCCGCAGCAGGCACTCACTCGATTACTAAGTCGGCAGTGAGGTTTGCCAACCTTGAGACCACGATTATTATGGACCTAAATTATCCAGGTGTCCTTTTAATCCTAGACCTACTTGATCCTAGGCGAAAGTAGACTTTGCACAAGTCGACGTGGTAAATATTGTGTAAATCAGTTGTATGAGTATGTTTCCATGTGCATTAAGATAACCTTGATCTAATATTGACTGCAGGTGTCCGCTATATTCTGGGGCATTGCCCATTTAATTTTAAACCATACTGAGAGTATCGCAGAAATAGTGGGAAGAGGAGATTGTCCATGACGACACCGGGATTTTAGTGAAATGCTGTTGTAGGTTTCCACTTACAGATAGATAATCCAAACAGTAGGTAGGGTGACTGACTTCCATGAGTGTTGCTTTGAAGTCCAAATAGTAGGTAAGGTGACTGACTTCCATGAGTGTTTCTTTGAAGTCCTGTGCGTCTATGGGAACAGAATCTGCTGCGATGAAGGAAATGCGCCATTTGAACTGGATGCGTCCACAAAGACCTGGGTGTCAGCTGAGTGGGCTTGGTCGGACAATTAAAGAGATGCGGCACCTCATTAAAGAGATGCGGCACCTCATTAAAGAGATGCAGCACCTCATTAAAGAGATGCAGCACCTCATGTGGTCCCTGATGGCAGGCGGGTCAGATGTCCGGAGCGTTAGCATCAATTCGTGGCCAATTAGAATATAGGCGACTGCACCATCCAGATCAAATCTGAGCGAGAACCACGCGTCTGCCGAGGTAGTACCTTCTCCTCAGGTGAAATTTTCAGGGGATCTTCCCCTAGCACTACATTCTCGCTGTAGCTGGATAGTGCTGCTGCGACTTCATCGGCGTGCATGTTGTTCAGACCTGCCTGATAGTTTCGATGATCTAAAGGTTCAGTCTTGTACCGCTCGAGCACTATCTCTAGATCTTGAAGATCGTGCCTGATCTGCCTGGGCGGAGGCATCCAATCCAAGAGATGGTGGCTAGGATGACTACTGCGAAAACACCCAATTACTTTGACAGCAGGAAAATGTGTCTGCTGACGGTGAGCACCTTCGTCTCATCATGTAGATGGTGCTCAGAAGACACCCTGTTGAAGTTCTGAGGGCGGTAGTCTGGCAAGTCTGAATTTTTTTCCACTGCGTCGTACTCACTTTCATCGATCACACCGTGGCACAAAGTTTTTTTGACGGCTTTCCAAGTAGTGTCGGCAAGTGACTTGAGCAGCGCAGATAGCTGTAACATGTGCAGAGCAGAGCCTCAAGCGTCTTTCCTACTGGAGAAAGCCTGGCTTCAGTAGCACATTTTCCAGGCATCGGCAACTAAGTGAGTGGTTAGCGACAGATTGAGCACTTTGTTCATCTACTCTACTCCCGGAGTATCCACGTGCTTTAACATCTGCATCAAAATTCCGTCCGGACCCTGCGCCTTTGATGACTTTGCGCAAAGGATGACATAAGCGACTTCGCCAACGGTAAATTGTGGTAGTGCCTCTTAAACTCGAAGAGCGTGGATACGACGCAATACTCTCCTTTTCGCCTTATGCACTAACTGGGTGCTTAATAAAAAGGCGGTTAAGATAACCCGCGCGCCGCTTCGGATGTGTCACTGTTCTATCACTGAATGTGACGGCTGTCCGATCATCCTTTCTTCCGGGGTAAGAGAGCGATTTGACCGTTGTCCACAACTTACCAATTTCCGAACTTAAGTTGCACTGCTTCAAGTGATCTAGCCATTTGTTCCGCTTATATTCGTTGACCAACCTACAGATTTCAGAGTTGAGATCCCTAATTCTAGGGTCAGTAGGGTTGGAGCGACGTATGTCATCTCGCTCGTCTGCGAGTCCCGCTGCCTCTGCTGGGAAATTTGGTCGTATTTCGGGTATTCGAACAGCAGATATATGGCGAGCGGCTGCTGCGTTGACGATGCTCCGAGCATCCGACGGAATAGCTAGATTATTAAAGCTGCGGTTGTTGGCTTCTCTGAAGGCATCCCAACCAGCCTTTTTTTGATTGAGATACGTACAGTGTTCAGAGGTTATAAAGTCATATGGTATGTTTATGGAGAGATGACGTCGTTGATCAGGCCAGGTGATGCTATAGTTATGTCTGGCGAGCTATGGAAATTGCCCATCATCCGCATAATCCATGAGTGCTCTTAGGCTGATATGCTATTCAATCCTAGATAAAATTGACATAAGTATTGCCTCCGAATGCTGTGGCATGTTTTAAATCGTTGCAAGATTATCCGACCGCTTTCGTGCTCGTGGTGACTTGCCGTTGCTCTCGTCATTGCAAATAAAGTAGACAGTAGGGTTGTCCTACGTCGAAATTGTAGAGTGCTGATAAAGCTTACTGATGAAGGCTGTACAAATGCAGCACTATCACCCTTCTTAAGGCATGGAATGTATTTCGTGCACAATAACTTAGATGTAAAGTAACTTCACGCAGAGAAAAGATATGGATACTATAAGTATATGGTCACGGCAACAATAATATGTTTTCTACAATAAAAGCATGTTCGTCGCAACCCTAGTATTGTTTTCTGAATTTTATTTTGACAACAGCATGATTGCGACAATATTAAGATTGTTGAAATGTAACAATACTATTATTGCCAAATTTAGAAATGAAAATATGGTTGTAGCTACCATATTGATGGTGCGACAAAAGAATTGTTGTTAAAAATTAACATTTTGAGGGATTTTTATTGTGTTTACTTTGTTCGGTGGAATACTTTACAGCCCACTGGTTCTCGTTTATTTAAAATTTGCCTGCACTTAAGTAGATAGCCATTGCTCATGGTTATTTTACGTTGATCACTCGGGGACTATGGATGGTAAAGAAGCATTCAGCCCCTGCAGTCACCACTGCTTGCAACTAAAAGTCTTTTCGACAGCCTTTTGAATATATTTTTGTTTCTTTAATAAAATGTTTAATAGCAACATTGGCTCAAATCTAGCTATGAACTAATTTTAAAAAAATGCATACGAAAAATCTATAATATTGAATAACAACATAACCCAATCCTAATAAATAAATTTGGGGTTCGTAGTATAGTTGAATGGAATCATATTGTGGTTGTAGGGATCATAACATGGTTGCGTGTGAATCATAATATGGTTGTGAGGATCATTATATGGTTGTGTGGATCATAATATGGTTGTGATAATCATACTATGGCTGTCTGTGAAAGATAATATGGTTGTGGGGATCATGGTATGGTTGAATGTGAATCAAACTATTGTTGTAAGGATCATAATATTGTTATACCACAACCATATACCCAAGAATAGTATCTCCTCTTCGAATATTGTCACCACAACCATACTTTTTTCTGCGCGTTCTTCGTTGGGTTTCAATTTTCTACTCTGTGCGGAAAATTGATTGATTCTGGCATTAAAGGAAACCCTACACGGCTTCGATGAACGTAAAGGGTCAAATGAAAAAATCGGCAGTACCAGCACCAGCTCTAGCATCATCTTTGTAAGCAGCACTGTGCCAAGGATACTTGAACAATACGACCGAATTGTGTATATTGGTTGCTGCCAATTTTGATTTTGCCCTTTTGCATGATTATGAAAAAGAACACGAAGGAACGAACAATGACGTTGAGGTTGATGTTGTTGCTGGTGCTGAATCTGATGTTGACGTCGATGTTGCTAATGTTGCTCATTGTTGGCACAACTGTTGGCTCATACATGCCACCAGCACCATCACAACAGCAGTTGTAGCAGCATGAACTACTGCAGTCACTACAACTCGAGACATGCATGTAGAATGGTTAACTTCTCATTGTTTCCTGGCAATGTTGCAGCGGATGGTCTTGTCATGACGCTATGGTAAGTCCTGCAGATCTGATTATCATAGCTGTTGCCATTTTGTTCATCGGGTGTTACTTGCCTGCTCCTTATGGTAATGGATTATGGTAATTTTCAGCTAATGTAAGCTTGTTCAACACATACGTACAACGCATATGTATGCACCAGTGTGCAGGCACCAGAGACTGCGCATGTGTTTGCGTACATGCTATATGATCCGAATCTACATATTTACAATGTCATGTAATTGAAAATTTTACTTAACAATGCATTGAATTCGAAATGAACGCAAATCAACCTTGGTGACAGACGCCTGACCATGTGATGGCCAACATGTGGCACGAATTGTGTGAGATGAGCTTGTGCACACAGAGCAAATATAAGTATGGTTACTGTTCTCTGCAATAAAAGTATATTCGTCGCAATCATAGTATTGGTTTCATTTTGACAATAGTATAATTGCGGCATTATAAATATTATTAAAGTGTATCAACAGTATTTTTGCCACTATTAAAAATGAAAACAGGGTTGTTGCAACAATATAAATATTAGAGCGTCCATAAAACAAAAAGTGTTTTTTCCGCTCCCCGCTCATTTTCTAGCATATTGGGCATCAAAAATAATATCCGTGCAAAAATTCAATCGAATGGAAACCGGCCTGTCCGTCACGATGGTTAATTCTAAAAATGGAGTAAAACTAGTTGCAAGCTTTGGTGAGCTATAACTCGTAAGCCAGACGAAAATACACCTTTAGGATATGTGTTGCAAATAAACAGGCAAACATTGTTCTCTAGCACAATTTTTGACCTATATACTACCATGACACTTCATGGTGTTTTCAGAGGTCAAACTACAAATTTAAGTCATCACTTTTTTCAAACGTAAATTAATAATTACGGTTTCCATCCGGTTGAAAAAATGTTTGCACGGATATTATTTATGATGCTCAATATACTAGAAAATGAGCGGGGAGAGGAAAAAATAACACTTTTCCATTTTTCTATGTATATATTTCATGGGCGCTCTAATAAATATGGTTAGTACGACAAAAGGTTTGCTTTTGGAGTTTTATGTTAACAGTAATATGATAACAGCAATCATATCGTATGGTGGTAATTTTTATAAATGTGAATATCGTTGTTCGAACACTGTTTTTGTTACGGATCTAATGTAAAAATTAGTACTTTTTATATGGAAATTAAAATTTTTCAAACAATTTTTTTGGTTTTATTTAACTTAAAATTTTATTTAAAACGCTTACGTTTTAAACTGATTTTTTCTACAGTCAAATAAATCACAACTATTTTTTTAATTTAATGTATTTTAAAAGAATTTTCATAATTCAAATCTACTTAGTAGGGACATAAATACTGTTACACACGTTTTATGCTGTAAAATAAAAAAGTACTGCATGTTTTTGGACCAACTATTTTTTAATATATTTATTGATGTATATTGTATCAAAAAAGAATCGACTTATTCGAAATGTCCGCATTTTGCCTTTACACACGCCTTAAGTCGCACTGGTCAATCGTCAACAGCTGCACGAACCTCGTCCATTGGAAAATTGGCCACAGCTCGAACCAAAGCAGTCTTAAGAGATCCAGATGTTGGGGTATCGTTTGCGACAAACCTTGTCCTCTAAAACCGTCCACAATGGGTTCAAATCTGGACTGCCTGAGGGCCATTCCACAGAGGAAATGAACGCAGGCAAATTGTTTCGAAGCCAGGGCTGTGACGTTTTAGCCTTATGGGCCGGCGCAGAATCCTGCTGGAAAGTCCATGGCTGGTTTTGGAACAGGGAATTGTTAAGAGGCTTTACAACAGCTTCCAAAACGGTTTCTTGGTAAACTTTGGCCGATGTTTTGACTCCTTGTTCGCAGAAATGCAGGTCAGTGACCCCATCGTAAGAGACACCCCACCAAACCATGACTGAAGCTGGGTGATGTCCCTTTTCCATCCTTGGGATCAGTTCAGATGCTTCCTTAGATGACCGCGCATACACTCTAGCATTTTGCTTGTTAAATTTTTCCTGAACGGTAAAAATTTTTTCATCGGTGAACAAAATTTTTCTGTGCAAGTTATCAGCGTGCTTCACCAAATCACGTTTGCATTTTTCAATCCTATTTTTTTAAAGCTGCAGTCAATAAATGTCCCAAGTCATTATTAATGATTCGACTCATGGACTTTTGCGTGATATTCATCTAACGGGCCATGATTTTCTGTTTTCGGAGCGGATTTCTGTGAATTCTTGATTTAACGGCTTTGATGACATGCGGTGTTCGAACAGAGCGTGGGCAGCCCGACCGGTGGCGGTCTTTTACATCTCCAATCTCCTCAAACAGTTTTATGCATCGGTAGACGAACATGCGGCTAATCCCTACTGGCCAGAGCGTTTTGAAAATATCGTTTTTTTTCATTTCACACGTGAAAAACGCTATTACAGCGATACGTTTCTCATTATCTGGCCACTCCATGATGGAAGTTGAAACTATTTTAAAATCCCGTTACGGACTAACGCTATTGAGGTTAGCTTTCAAAACCCATATGAAATTACGGGGTATGTTCAGTTCTACTAGTGGAATGGGTGTATTCAATATTGTAACAGTATTTATGCCTATGCTATGTATTGTTGGCAACTTAACCCAATCCTTAAAAAGAATATTGGATATCACAGTACAATTGTGAGTGATCATACTATGGTTGTAGGGATCATGACATGGTTGCGTGTAAATCATACTATAGTAGTAAGGATCATACTATGGTTGTATGTGAAACATACTATGGTTGTGAGGATCATAATATGGTTTTGTGGAGCATAGTATGTTTGAGTGTACATCATGATACGGTTGTAAGGATCATAGAATGACTGTGTGTTAGTCCATACTGTTGTTTGGATTAGTACACGCTGATAATAAGTATGGTCGGGATGATAATATTCGAAGAGCATCATACAATTGTTGGGTATAAGGTTGTGGCACAACAATATTTTGATGCTCCTCGAATATTGTCACCCCGACCATACTTATTTTGGGCGTGCACTTATTTGCAGGCATACACGAAACCCAAAAATAAGTACTTATTTGTTAGCTGACAAGTTAATACAATAAATAAAAATACACTGCTGTGAGGATTTGAACATAGAACATTTCGGTAAGCAGATACTAACTACCCCCGGCGGCATAGACGGTCATACCAGATGGTAGTTACACAGTGAAACCACCAAAATGCGAATGGGATGAAACCAATTGCAAATGAAATTTGACATTTTCCATAACTAACCCATCAAGGGTTTTTTTTTTGATCAGTGCGAGATTTTTTTTACAGGCATTTAAAGTTGGTGATTTTGGAACGCTGTCTAGAAAGAAAAGATCATTAAAGATTTGCTAAAATAAGCATATTTATTTTTATTATCCTGGAAAGTTGTGGTGTCTGACTGTTTTTGGGGTCGAGGAATTCATTTTTGATATAGAATTTTACCTAAAACTCACGCTAGATGGCGATGTCGTACAAACGGGGCTATTTCATGCAGGTTTTCATAGAAAAAACGGTATATTAAGTTTTTTAGGCTGAAAATCATTTTTTGATGTTGGCTTCATTATAAAACACATTTATAATGATATGACGAAGGACATTTTATTATTCTCAGTACGTTTCTATTACATAAATGCAATTTTCATGGAAAAAAAAGTGTGTTTTTATTGGAATAACTTAAATAACTTTTTCATTTAAAAGTAGGTATTATATATTATTTGGATCCGCTTAATCATCATCACTAATTTCATGGAAAAAAAAAGTGTGTTTTTATTGGAATAACTTAAATAACTTTTTCATTTAAAAGTAGGTATTATATATTATTTGGATCCGCTTAATCATCATCACTAATACGTTTAACTGCCTTCGCTTGTGTTGTATATGCAGTAATTGCTGCAATACACAGCACCGTTTATCTGACAGCGCCATCTAACGTGAGTTTTAGCAAAAGTGAATTCCTCGACCACAAAAACAGTATGACACCCCAACTTTCCAGGATAATAAAAATAAATAAGCATTTGTTTTTATGAAATTTTCAATGAACTTTTCTTGTTAGACAGCATTCCAAAATCACCAACTTTAAATGCGTGTTTAAAAAATTTCGCTCTGAACTAAAAAAACCTTTTAAGATTTTATTATGAATAAAGTCTGTTTTTATTTGCAATTGGTCTCATCCCATTCGCATTGGGATTTTGTATCACTTATTAGTTGTTTTTCTACTTATATTTATTTCTCATGTCATAACCTGGTAATGAGTAGTACTTACAGAGATTGTGCTGGTTTAGTCAGCTTGAGATACAGCCGAAAAGCTTGAGCCGGTTTAAAAACGTCAATATATGTCCGCTGTGGAACATATAGTCAAATTCGTGCTGTCAATTACACAACCCTGCAACATGGTTTTTGGAAATGTATACAGGCAAGGCGCCTGCTTTCATATGTATACAAACAATTTTATATTACGTTTAGCTGATACTCGTACATATTTGTATGTTTATGTAAATATGATAAATGGTATATTTATGGGAATATTGACACACAAATATTGGTTGGTTTGCTTTTTGAATAAGTCCTGTGGGGCAAGCGAAGGAAAGGAAACTCTAAAGTCTGTTAGTTAAAGCTTCAACTCCATATTTATTTTTGCTAAATTTTAGTTGGATTTTGTATAAACCGGACTCCAACAAAGAAGAGAATCATGTTTATTAGTAACCTCTTTGTTGGTTCGGCTACTCTATGAGTATATTTATATACATATAAGTAAATAATAAACCCGGTGGTAGTTTCTCTATTAAAAATATGGAGAAACTTCCGCTTCCTTGCTCCTCAATGGGAAACAACTACATTTTTAGGAAAAAGCTTAATCTCTCGAATACGCCTAAAGTGTTAACATCCCATTAAGGCACAAGCTGAAACTTCTCTTAAATCAGCGAGTTGTGCACGATTCAATTCAAATTGTTAAGAGGCTTCACAACAGCTTCCCAAACGGGTTCTTGGTAAACTTTGGCCGATGTTCTGACTCCTTGTTCGCAGAAATGCAGGTCAGTGACCCCATCGTAAGAGACACCCCACCAAACCATGACTGAAGCTGAGTGATCTGCCTTTTCCACCCCTGGGATCAATTCAGATGCTTCCTTAGATGACCGCGCATACACTCTATCATTTTGCTTGTTAAATTTTTCCTGAACGGTAAAAATTTTTTCATCGGCGAACAAAATTTTTCTGTGCAAATTATCAGCGTGCTTCACCAAAAGACGTTTGCATTTTTCAATCCTATTTTTTTTAAAGCTGCAGTCAATAAATGTCCGGTACGTCGTTTGAAAGCCCCAAGTCCCAAGTCTTTTTTTAATGATTTGACTCATGGACTTTTGCGTGATATTCATCTCACAGACCATGATTTTCTATTTTCGGAGCGGATTTCTGTGAATTCTTGATTTAACGGCTTTGATGACATGCGATGTTCGAACAGAGCGTGGGCGGCCCGACCGGTGGCTGTCTTTTACATCTCCAGTCTCCTCAAACAGTTTTATGCATCGATAGACGAACATGCGTTTAATCTCTAGTAGCCGGAGCGTTTTGAGAATATCGCTTTTTTTCATTTCACACTTGAAAAGCGCTATTACAGCGATACGGTTCTCATTATCTGACCACTCCATGATGAAAGTTGAAACAATTTACAAATCCCGTTACAGACTAACGCTATTGAGGTTAGCTTTCAAACCCCATATGACATTAACGGGGTATGTTCAGTTCTACTATTGAAATGGGTGTGTTCAATGTTGTAACAGTATTTATGTCCCTACTAAGTATAAATCTCCTACTCGTAAAGTCGCCGGCATTTACCAGGTGGGTATTTACAAAATTGTTATCAAAACTTTGACTGAACTCCGTATTAGGGCCTTCGAAATCGTGCGACCATAAATGAAGTCGTGAGGTCGATTTTTGCACGCTAGAAATGTTGATAGATGATCTTAATTTTGAACAAAAAATTATATTTCGCGTTAGTGTCATTTTTTGATTTGTTGGCTATGGCAGCAGGCAAGTTGGCATTAGCGCGAACACAATCCACAAGCATACGACCAAACAGCTCTGCATCCAACTGTTGTTCCAACATGATTTCGCTACATGCCACACAAGCGACGCAAGGCTGTTATAAAGGAAGTTATAAAGTACAAATTTGATCATTGCATCAGCTAATTGCAGCCGTTAATTAATTAGCGTAGACAATAAACATAATCCCAGAGATTAAAGTATATGAACTGGCGCTTTAATGATATTCTACGAGGGTTGCTTTATAGATTTCTGGACTGGACAACACTAAGTGTTGCCGTGCGCCATCTGACATTTTCATTGTAAAGTTTGACATTTTTTTAGCATAAACGTACTCAGAACGTTTTGACGTACGACCATCATTTTTGTTGTTTACAGTGACTTGAAAAAATCAATTTCGCAAAAAAAATGGAATTAACTCGTGAACATTTTCGTGCGATAATTTTTCACAACTATCGACGTGGATTATCATGACAAGAGTGCATCGATGAACTTAAATCTTTGTTTAGCGATGAAACACCATCCTATAGCACTGTGAAAAACTGGATTGATGAATTTAATCGTGGCCGATGATCGCTCAAAGACGATGGTGGTGAAGGTCGTCCAAAAACGGACGTTGTGCCAGAGAACATTGATGCCGTACGTGAACTGATAATGCAAGATTGACATGTGACATACCGTGAGATAGAGGCATCCTTGGGCTTTTCTTCCACCAGCATACATTCGATATTGCATGAACACCTGTCCGTAAAAGAGGTTTGTTCTCGTTGGATCCCGCACAATCGTTTAAAAAAAGGCACGTGTTGATTGGTGCAATGAAATTTGGAAAAAAAATACGATCGCGGTGCTTCAAAATACGTTTATAAGATCGTCACAGGTAAAGCACCATGGATCTATGCGTATGAGCCTCAAACAAAACAGCAATCGACCGTGCGGGTCTTCGAAGACGAGCCAAATCCAACGAAAGTTGTTCGTGAAAGAAGCACTTCGAAACAAATGGTCGCCTGTTTTATCGGCAAAACTGGTCATGAGGCGACTGTTCCGCTTGAGCAACGTAGGAGGTCAATTCTGAGTGGTACACCACAATATGTTTGCCTGAAGTTTTCGGAGAAATTCGAAAAACGAACAAGAGAAGACGAATCATTGTGCACCATGATAATGCGAGCTCTCACACTTCGGCTCAAACCAGCGCCTTTTTGATTGACCAAAACTTCGAATTAATGCATCATCCGCCGTACAGCTCTGACTTGGCACCCAATGACTTCTTTTTATTTCAGCACATCAAGAAAAAAATGCGTGGTCAACGATTTTCGTCGCCAGAAGATGCTGTTGAAGCGTTCAAAAACCATGTTTTGGAGTTGTCTCAATCGGAGTGGAAAAAGTGCTTCGACAATTAGTTAGAGCGCATGCAAAAGTGTATAAATCAAGCTGGAGAATACTTCGAAAAACAATAAAATCATTTTCGATGATAAATATTCGCATTTTCATTATAAGGTCAGAAATATATATATATATATATATATATATATATAGCAGCCCTCGTATACTAAAAGCGCCGGCCTCAAACCATCACGATGCCAGTACCATGCAAAAGGGTTGCTAATGTTCCCAAATGCAAACTGGAACTTTTATTGAAAACTTTGACATTTTTTAGCATAACTTCACTCAGAACGTTTTGTCATTTGAGGGCGATTTGTTTTGTTTACAGTGTGTTGAAAAGTTCATCTCAGTCAAAAATGGAATTATCCCGTGAACATTTACGTGCGATGTTTTTTTTCGATTTTCGGGTTATCGAGAGAAGAGTTATCGTGAGAAGAGTGTTTAAATCAACTTGTTTCGACTTTTGGCGATGAAGCACCATCCAGAAACCATAGATACATGCGGAAACTGATTAAGAAAGACCGACATGTAACATACCGCGAGATTGAGGCATACTTGGACATTAGTATGACAAGCATCAATAAGATATTGCATGTTCATTTGGGCCTAAAGAAAATTTTTTCTCGTTGGATCCCACATCATTTAACGAATGCTCAAAAAAAAAAGGCTCGTATGTATTGGTGCAAAGAAATGTTAAAAAATATAAAATATTACATTGTCACAGGTGACGAATCATGGATCTATGCATATAAAACCGAAACAAAATATCATTTTGTATGGGTCTTTCAAGACGAGCCGAATCCAACAAAAGTAGTTCGTGGAAGAATAACATCGAAGCAAATGATTGCGTTTTTTTCGGTATAATCGGCCATGTTTACACAATGCCTTTAGTGGAACGTAGGACGGTCAATTCTACTAAGTGGTATACAAAACCATCTGTTTGCCAACTGTGGTCGAAGAAATGAGGAAAGATAATAAGAGAAGACGGATCATTTTGCATCACGACAATGCGAGCTCTCACACATCAGCTAAAACAATGAGCTATTTGACCACTCAAGATGTCGAATTGGTGGGTCATCCACCGTAAAGCCCTGATTTGGCACCCAATGACTTCTTCCTATTCCCTAGCATCAAGAAAAAGCTGTTGAAGCGTTCAAAAATCATGTTTTTGAGTTGTCTCAATCGGAGTGGAAAAAGTGCTTCGAAAATTTGGTTGTGCGCATGCTAAAGTGTGTTGATCTTTAAGGAGAATAGTTTGAAAACAATTAAACCATTTCCAATGATAAATTATTGTGGTTATGTTGCCGGACCCAAAATATAAATAGCAACCCTATTGGTAGATATAAAGTGTTTTGGATTCAATGATATATTTAGGTTACTCCATAATTTGGATATCACATTACTTCGAAATCTTTATACTTATAAAAATATATAATGTTTGGTGTACGGGCGCCACACGCAGAGAAAATATATGGTACTATATGGTCACGGCAACAATAGTATGTTCTCTGCAGTAAAAGTATGGTCGTCGCAACCATAGTATTGTTTTTTGAATTTCATTTTGACAATAGTATGATTGCGGCAATATTAATATAGTTGAAATGTAACAAAAGTATTGTTGCCAAATTTAAAAATGAAAATATGGTTGTAGCAACAATATAAATATGGTTGGTGGGACAAAAGTATTTTTTTCATAGGTTTTATGTTAACAATAACATGATTACGGCAATCATATCGGCAAAACCTTAATTTTTTTAATTTGACAATGCTATTTTTACGATTCTTATGCAATAATAGTAATAAAAATTAAATTTTTTCAAAAAAAAAACTAGGGATTAGTATAACTAAAATATTTTTAATAATTATTTTTTTACTGTTAAATAAATCACTCTTATTGTTACATAACTTACTTAATAAAACTCTTTATTGTTGAATAAAAACGTATTTCAGTCTTTACAAACAATTTTGGGGATCATAGTATGGTTGTGCGTAAGTCATATTATGGTTGTGAGGATCATACTATGGTTGTGAGGATCATACTATGGTTGTACGTTAAGCAAACTATGGTTATGAGAATCATAATATGGTTGTGGGGATCATAGTATGATTAAATGTGAATAATAATATGGTTGTGGGGATCATAGTATGGTTGTGTGTGAATGATTCCATTGTAATATTGTTATGGTGATCATAGTATGGTTGTGTGTGAACCATACTAAAGTTGTGATGATCATAATATTGTTGTGCCACAACCATCTAACCAACAATAGTATGGTGCTCTTCGAATATTGTTACCAAAACCATACTTTTTTCTGCGTGCAAAAACTCGAAAACCGCTTGGTCGTTTAAACACCAAACTTGGGTAATATGTCAGCTCTGTATGTCGGAATGTTTATTTTAATTATGCTATCGATAGATGGCGCTGCCATCTATAAGTATCCTTTTTTGTATTTATGGCACTATTTGAAGCAAATATAAGTACACAAAATTAGTTTCTTAATTGAATAAAAAAAATTGTTTTATGACCATTGAAAATTTCTGGGCAATTAACGAAAAATGTCAGATAATTGGGGAAAATAAATTTAAATGGTGTCAGTGTAAATTATGTGTTTGTAAAATTGTCAGTAACGAATTCTTTGAAAAAGTCAACAAAGATAGAAATAAAAAGCTATCACGATAACTTACACAACTACACAGCAAAAAGAAGACTTGGCCAATAAAATAACAAATCTCAAAACTCACGATGTTATTTATAAATAAAGCAAAAAGTTTTAGGAGAATAATCTCATTGTTTTTTTATTTTGACAATTATGTGTGAATCAAAAAATCGGCCAAATGCTCGACATGGCTTCGGTGACATACTTTTCCCATGGTTTATATACGAGGGCGACCGCAAAAATAACTGCCAGGCCATTTTCTGTTTTACTACCAACTTTTTTTTTTGTTTTTTAAAAGCAATCTTTTATAAGCCATCTGTCAAAATTTCCGAAATATTACAGGTGATTTAAGTAAATTGCAGGTGATTGAAGTAAACAAGTTTTATAATTTTTGAAAAATGGAAAATAAAGAGTTTCGTGCGGTAATTAAACACTTTTGTATGAAAGGTTATACGCCACAATTTATCAAAGATGAATTGGATTCTGTTCATGGTGATAATGCACCGTCATACCCCATCGTGAAATCCTGGGTTCAACAATTTAAATCAACGCTCTGGAAGACCGAAAACTGCTGCTACTATTGAAAACATTAGAAAAATATTTAATGACGTGACTAAAGATAGACGAATAAAGCTCAGAGAACTTGCTGATATTGTTAAAATACACGAAAAACAAGTTTGGAGTATTTTACATGATGAACTCCACATGAAAAAGCTATCCGCAAGATGGGTGCCGCGTTTGTTGACTTTGCCCCAAAAAATCGTTGGACCAATTCCGAGGAGCTTTTAGTGATTTATCAGCGTAATCCAATAGAGTTCTTGCGCCGATTCATAACTGTTGATGAAACATGGATCCATCACTACATCCCAGAATGCAAAGAACAGTCAAAACAGTGGATAGAAGGTGGTAAAAGTGGTCCCAAGAAGGCGAAAACTGTTAAGTCAGCAGGAAAAGTAATGGTCACAGTATTTTGGGGTGCAAGGGGTATAATATTTATTGATTACCTTGAGAAAGGAAAAACTATAAATAGTAAATATTACTGTGCATTATTGGATCGGTTGAGTGAAGAAATTAAGATAAAACGACCGCATTTAGAAAAACAAAAGTTCTTTTTCATCAAAATAATGCTCCTTCACACACTGCATTTTTAACTCAACAAAAACTGGCCAAATTACGATTTGAAATTGCTCCGCATCCAACATATAGTCCAGATTTAGCTCCTTCCGATTATTTCTTGTTTCCAAATTTAAAAAAAAATCTCGGTGGCATAAAATTTTCGTCCAATAGCGAGGTTATTGCTAAAACTGAGGCATATTTTGAAGGTCTTGAAAAATCTTATTTTTCGGATGGAATTAAAAAACTTGAAAAACGTTTGATGAAGTGTATTGAGTTGGAAGGAGATTATGTTGAAAAATAAATAATAATAATTCCAAAAAAACGCTTCTTTTTGTGTTAGGCCAGTTACTTTTGCGGTCGCCCTCGTATCTTATGACTATGAGATATAATGGATCATAAATGTCTTTAATGTGCCGAATTATCTCATTCTTAAGGTCTTGAATTATTCTTTGCTTATTGACGCACACTTTTACTATTAAATGTCCCCAAGAGAGTCTAACGCTGTCAAGTCATATGGTCGTGGCGGCCAACTTACAGCGCCACGACGTGAGATAACACGACCATTTTTCATGCACAAAGCAGACACCGTTTCGTTAGTTGTGTGGCAAGTGGCACCATCCTTGGGAACCACATATCGTCCAGATCACTAATCTTAATTTTTCGACAAAACAAGCTCATTATCATCTCGCGATAGGGAACACCATGCACCGTAACTGCTTGGCCGACATCATTATCGAAGAAGTACGGTCCGATGAAGTCGTCAGCCCATAAACCGCAGCCTAGAGTCACTCTGTGTGGATGCACGGTTACTGCTTGGGCGACATCATTATCGAAGAAGTACGCTCCGATGAAATCGTCAGCCCATAAAACGCACCATAGAGTCACTCTGTGTGGATGCATTGACTTTTCAACAATCACCCTTGGATTCTCATTGCGACAATTCTGCTTGGTAACGAATCCACTGTCGAATTCATACGCATTTGGTCGATCATGCTGACAAAAAAAATCACAAAGCGCACGAAATACAGTCGCTGCTCAATTGTGTACCTCTACATGGTTGAATTTGTCAAACACTGAAAGAAATGGTAATTTAAGTTGGGCAAACAACTGGACTCAGATTAACATCGTGCATTATGGTTGGTCCACCCGTTACTTGAGAAATATACATTAACAGTTTATTTGAATTATAAATTACAAGTAATGTACGTATGTGGATGTTTCATACAGAAAAAAATTGTGGAGGTTTCATTCTGTTCCATTTAATGATATTGCAAAGCACCAATCATTCGGTTGTTAGAATTACAACTTTATACTTATAGTACATGCAAAATTAATCATTAAGTTAGCAAAAAAGTACGGTTGTGGCAACGAATCAATTCTCTGGGTGCACTCACACGTATACACATCGGTGTTGCCAGAACGGCACTTTAGGAGCTTTTGGGATCAACGACAGGAAATAAATTTGCAAATTTACGGTTTTTCTAAGTTGAAGTATCGCGTCGTATGCCAGCAAAAAAATTAATACTTTAAAAATGAGTAAGTTACTAATTTTTAACTGTGTCAATAGAATGTTAACTGGTTCTGTTCAGTATTTCGCAAAGTTTAACCAAAAACAACTGGTCAGCTAAGACAAAAAAATTGGGAAGTTTTTTAAAATAATGCTTCTAGCAATACCCATTTAGTTTTGTTTACATTCCAGGCTGAGCACCATAGCTGTAATATTGAAATATGTATTTAAAATATATCGAATATATTAAATGTAAAAGTGAAGACAATTGCAGAAACTATATATTTCAAGTTTTGGCACCTTTTTTGGAATTCAGCTCCTGTTTTTTTCTGCAAAAAATATATTACATCCATATTTAAAAAAAAATACAGAAAAATATTTTTAAAGTTTAGCTTTTTTATTTTTGTGTTTGCTTTCTTTGGTGGAAAACTCTACTGCTACTAGTTCTTGTTGAATGGAAATCTCACTGCTATTAAGTGTCCGCTGACAAATAGTCTTTTTTATAGCTTTTTGAACTGACCATGACATAAGGAAAAAAAACTCAAGTATCCTTAAATTATTGTACAGTATTCTTAAAATTGATGAACAATGTTCCTCAAATTGATATGCAATTTTCTTAAAATCCATCAAGTTGATCAACATTGTTCTTCAAACGGATGTACATTGTTCATCAGATTAATGCACAATGTTCATCAAATTGATGTAAGGAATCGATGAAAAATTCTACTTAGTAGGGACATAAATACTGTTACAACATGGAACACACTCATTTCAATAGTAGAACCGAACAAGCCCCGATAATGTCATGTGGGTTTTGAAAGCTAACCTCAATAGCGTTAGTCTGTAACGGGATTTTAAAATTGTTTCAACTTTCATGGAGTGGTCTGATAATGAGAAACGTATTACAGCGATACGAAATAAAAAAAACGATATTTTCAAAACGTTCCGGCCACTAGGGATTAGCCGCATGTTCGTCTACCGATACATAAAACTGTTTGAGGAGACTGGAGATGTTAAAGACTGCCACCGGTCGGGCCGCCCATGCTCTGTCCGAACACCGCATGTCATCAAAGCCGTTAAATCAAGAATTCACAGAAATCCGCTCCGAAAACAGAAAATCATGGCCCGTGAGATGAATATCACGCAAAAGTCCATGAGTCGAATCATTAAAAAAGACTTGGGATTTGGGGCTTTCAAACGACGTACCGGACATTTATTGACTGCAGCTTTAAAAAAATAGAATTGAAAAATGCAAACGTCTTTTGGTGAAGCACGCTGATGACTTGCACAGAAAAATTTTGTTCACCGATGAAAAAATTTTTACCGTTCAGGAAAAATTTAACAAGCAAAGTGATAGAGTGTATGCGCCGTCATCGAAGGAAGCATCTGAACTGATCACAAGGGTGTAAAAGGGTCATCACCCAGCTTCAGTCATGGTTTAGTGGGGAGTCTCTTACGTTGGGGTCACTAACCTGCATTTCTGCTAACAAGGAGTCAAAACATCGGCCAAAGTTTATCAAGAACCCGTTTTGGAAGCTGTTGTGAAGCCCCTTAACAATTCCCTGTTCCAAATCCAGCCATGGATTCTGCGCCGTCCCATAAGGCTAAAACGTCCCAGGCCTGGCTTCGAAACAATTTGCCAACGTTCATTTCCTCTGAAGAATGGCCCTCAGGCAGTCCAGATTTGAACCCATTGGATTACAAATTGTGGACGGTTTTAGAGGACAAGGTTTGTCACAAAAGATACCCCAACATTGGATGTCTTAAGACTGCTTCGGTTTGAGCTCTGGCCAATTTTTCAATGGACGAGGTTCGTGCGGCTCTTGACGATTGGCCAGTGCGACTTAAGGCGTGTGTAAAGGCAAATAATAAATATATTAAAAAATATTTGGTCCAAAACATTCAGTACTTTTTATTATACAGCATAAAACGTGTGTAACAGTATTTATGTCCCTACTAAGTACATCAAATTGAAATGAAGTTATGGAATATGATGTCCAAATTCATCTAACTGAAGACTAAAAAATCAGTCAAGACAGCCGCATGCATAATATTGTGTTCCATAAATAATGGGAATGTTTGCTCTTTCGAATTAACCAATAATATGCCGAAATATTTTTTTTTTATTTTCGTTAAAAATTTTTATAAAATAATCTTATTTATGGAATACCCAGCAATAAAATTTATATTAGCTCAAATATGCTGACCGTAGACTATTTTGGAAAAAATACACTGTAGGTCATTGAATTGCTTTCACGTTTTGAATAGTTTAAGCTTGAACTTCAATTCTTTGTTTTGTTCATTCCAGAAAAAACTTCTGTTTTAATTGTTCAAATGTTTTCAGATATCTGTGTGTGTGTTGGGTTTAGATAAATGTCCATCAATTCAATCAAACCCAAAATGAACAATTAATGTGTGTACACTGTTCAATAGTGTGTCTAAATCATTCATTCGACCACGACAATAACTGATGGCAAATGAATGTTCTCCACAGCAGTCAAAGGTGACGGCTGGGCATAAGTGATAGAAATTTAAAACGAACCTCATTTGAACCGAGTGGTCAGGTTGAGAAAACACAACAATTAATCAAGCTTCAGAGACAATCGGAAGGCGGTAAATGCTTCCAATTAAATTTAAAGTAAAACATTTAGAAAAATTAGCGCACAAATCGAATCTTTTAAACCCTCCATTGTGGAGTGCATTTAGAATTGGCATTACCAGTACAGAAACGTGCGCAATAGTTGTCGCTTATTCTCTTATGGCCGATCCATTTTCAGACTATAGATTGACTTTTGTTTTGATAAGACATTTTTAATATATATGTACGGTCTTGGGATCTTCAGATTGCAAAGCTCGAACATTTTAATCGAACCCAACTCGTACAAATAAATAAACTCCGTATTATTACACACGTAGAAAAAATCCGTTGGAAATCGGTCCAAACTACCTACAAAAATTTGGTTGGATAAACCGCATTTCTGTTGCAATAACCAACATTCCATAGTAACGATGGTAAAACGGTTCGAGATATTATATGATGGTTGTTACAACCATATCACGGTATTCACAGCCAACAATACAGTTATACAAACCAAATTCAGTTTGACTATTGCTTGCGACAACTGGCGGTTAAAGCGACCAACACATTATGATATACATGTACGTTAGTACCAATAATTGGTGGTAACAACAAATAAAATCTTTATAGTGACTAAATCCTGTTTAGTTGGCTGTTGTAGCATAAAGTAATATAGTTTATTCCAACATCAACAAAAAAATCCTATCCTAAGGCTGGTATAACTGTGTTATTGGCTGTGAATACCGAGATATGTTCATTGCAACCATAATATGATATGTCGAACCATGTTACCATCAATACTATGAAATGTTGATTATTAAAACAGAAAGTTTGTTTGTTAACCGAATTTTTGTAGTTCGTACCGATTTCCAACTGAATTTTTCTCTGTGTGTAGGAAAACATGAAACCCAATGGTCAACGGGTGGTGGGAGTATTGCACTCAATTTAAGCTGGATGAATTTAATAAAGCGTTAGTGAGCAATATTGCCTAAAATCGGGAGGGTCATTCTGTGGCGACTGTATAAGAACAATTAACGATATGATTCGATTTCAACAAGGTTGGTTGAGAAACTTCAGTTTAACTTGAAAAGCGGTGGGACTGCAAATCAGGACCTTTGTGTAGGGGACATTCGCAACCATACGTCTACAAGGAAGAATTTTATCAGAGCTTGTTAATGGTCGCTAATAACCTTCAATGGAAAATTTGATCAGGGTTGAATTTCAAAAATATGTTGTTTCTAGAACTTCAGGTTCTGATAGGACTTTTGCATTTTATCAACTCGTCGTTGGGTTCGTCCTCAGGTCGAATCCTAACAATATGTAATGTTTTGTCGAGATCGCCTCATATTTGCGATTTTAATCATAGATAGACGGACGGACATCGCTAATTGGGTACTTGTAGTGGTAGTGATCGGATCGGTATAATTAATGAGCAGTTTATATTGTTACCCTGCACCTCAAAGTGGTGCAGAGTATTCCACTTTAAAGGAACAGAGAAGGACCCCATGCAAACGATCGAACTAAAACCACTTTCTGATGCCACTGAGCGTCCGTCTGTTCATCTAACGTTGTAATCGAAGTACAAGTCGCAGTTATGATCCGATTTCGATGCATCTTGGAATTGTATAAGTGGAACTCCATTATATTGCTTCACATGGGGTCTATATTTTGATATTATACAGGGTGGATTGCGGAAATTTACTTATTTGGGAATGAAATAAAAAAACTATGAATCTTAGAAATATTTATTTCATAGGGAATTACATAGTTTTTAATGGTGTATCTGGCAAATGTCGATCTTCGCTATCCATACACTGCTGCATACGTTTTCTGATGTTTTCATGAACTCTAACAAGCTTGTCGACTGGTAGGCTGCCAATTACAGCCTCAATATTGTTATTTAGGTCTTCCAGGATGTTGGGACGGTTGCTAAACACCTTCGACTTCAGATAACCCAAAAGGAAAAAATCGCATGGGGCTAAGTTTGAATAGCATGCCGGCCAGTTGACATCACCCCTATAACAGATAAGCCGTCCAGGAAATATTTGCCTTAAACAATTCATGATAATCCTCGCTGTGTGTGCAGTGGCAACATCCTGTTAGAACCATGTATCCTCTAATTGCATTGCCTCAAGAGCCAGCTGAAAAAATCCTGTATCATAGTCAAGTACCGTTCGGAATTCAAAGTTACGGCAAGACGGTTATCCTGGAAAAAGTAAGGGACAATGATGCCTACTTGTGATATGGCGCACTACACAATGACTCGGTCCGAATGCAGAGGTCTCTGGGGTTTGTTTCACTCCAGTACCGCATATTTTGTTTGTTTACACACCCTCGTGGGGGAACAGCGAATCGTAAACGAAAAGCACGCTGCACTGCAATGATCGAGTGAGCTTTTGAAAAATACGCTTCAACATAAAAGGAGCTCTCCTTACGTGTCTAATGCATGGTGGCAACTGAAAGGTAGACGAATACAAATCTCCCGTCAGCCACAATAAGCCCACACACTCTCCACTCTCTTCGAACAACCATGTCGCCACAGCCTACAGTGCAAAAAAGCAAAATTCCGCGCTCCACCCTGCAAAATGTTTTTTTCCCCATTTTCAGCAATTTACAACTCCTCATATTACATCCGATTCCGTCCAATTTTCTTATTGAGCTTTAAAAACGGCCAGCCGTTTTTTTATGGACCCATAAAATCTGAAATCAGATTTTATGGGTCCATATTATCGAATAGCTTCCTACCGATTTGAGGCCCTGCAGATCTAGAACCATAAATAAAACATAATTATGCTCAAGTCCTTAATGGGTCTCTGGTAAAAGTATACCATACACATAAGCCCAAAATTTCGTACAGCCCCTGTAGTAAGATCCTACCCCATTTCAGAACATACACTTACTTTGAGATGCCTTATATACTTACCTATATATACTATCTACATATGTTCATATAACCACATATTACACTTGATTTCAACCAAATTTTACATTGAGCGTTAGGAGCGATCAGTACCCATTCCTCAAAAAATTAATTGCACTCTCGGTTATCGTCCGTTGCCCGTACATATAAGAACAGTTAAAAGATTTAATTAGACGGACTCAAAAATTCTATCACATTAGGAGATACAATGTTTTACTACGTTTACCAGCGCCTATTCTCCCGCCTTTGTCAAATAAGGCATATTCCTTTTAAGTAGTATAGCGGTTAGTGGGGGATCACATGGTTTTATACAGGTTTATTCACGTACGACTGGACAAATTTCACCAGCGTATTCCTTGGCTTAATTTATGAAATTATGTCCATCTACGGCCATGCCCGAAAATGCAAGGGGGCGAAATGGCAGCGGTTTGAATATTTTCAGATTGGTGGTCGGAGGGTTTTAGGGTAAAATTGCTAAGTTCTGAGTCAGTGGTCGGATTTTTTTCCTTTAAAAGATAACTAACTCTTACCTTTCCAAAATTACCTAAACGAAGCGCAAAGGTCTTACCGTTCTAAAGTTGTGACTATTTTACTGAAATGCGAAACTTTGTTTTTATTAGTAAAAAGTTTTCATTGTATTGTCACGCTCAGTATGTAATCGAGCCAGAACTTATGCAGTGGTCCTATCATGATTTGAGAACCTGCTGCTCCTCAACATATATTTTGAATTAATCACTTCGTCCTGAGTAATCTGCAGTCAACCCTGGTGTAATGCGCGTAATGAAGCCCTTGCGCCCAAGCAGCTACATATCGAATCCGAACTTGCTCAAATCTAGCATAGCGGGAAATGAGAAAAATTTTCGAAGCTTTATAAGCCCATCACTTGCTGTAGCCCCCTTACATAGATGGTTTCCTATTTGAAGTTCCACATCTTATATTCTATACAGTATTACTGTAATTATTATTGTAGACCTGGTGAAATTGAAAAATGTCAGTGTATGTGTCCTAATACTTAGTAGGGACATAAATACTGTTACACACGTTTTATGCTGTAAAATAAAAAGTACTGAATGATTTTGGACCAAATATTTTTTAATATATTTATTGATGTATATTGTATCCAAAAAGAATCTACTTATTCGAAATGTCCGCCTTTTGCTTTGACACACGCCTTAAGTCGCACTGGCCAATCGTCAATAGCTGCACGAACCTCGTCCTTTGGAAAATTGGCCACAGTTCGAACCAAACCAGTCTTAAGAGATCCAATGTTGGGGTATCATTTGTGACAAACCTTGTCCTCTAAAACCTACAATTGTAATCCAATGGGTTCAAATCTGAACTGCCTGAGGGCCTTTCTTCAGAGGAAATAAACGCTGGCAAATTGTTTCGAAGCCAGTCCTGGGAGGTTTTAGCCTTATCGGCCGGCGCAGAATTCTGCTGGAAAGTCCATGGCTGGTTTTGGAACAGGGAATTGTTAAGAGGCTTCACAACAGCTTCCAAAACGGTTTTTTGGTAAACTTTGGCCGACAAGGAGTCACCATGTTCACAGAAATGCAGCTCAGTGACTCCATCGTAAGAGACACCCCCACCAAACTATGACTGAAGCTGGGTGATGACCCTTCTCCACCCTTGGGATCAGTTCAGATGCTTCCTTAGATGACCGCGCATACACTCTATCATTTTGCTTTGTAAATTTTTTCCTGAACGGTAAAAATTTTTTCATCGGTTAACAAAATTTTTCTGTGCAAGTTATCATCCTGCTTTACCAAAAGACGTTTGCATTATTAAATCCTATTTTTTTAAAGCTGCAGTCAATAAATGTCCGTTACATCGTCTGAAAGCCCCAAGTCCAATTTTTTTTTTTACTGATTTGACTCATGGACTTTTGCGTGATATTCATCTCACGGGCCATGATTTTCTGTTTTCGGAGCGGATTTCTGTGAATTCTTGATTTAACGGCTTTCATGACATGCGGTGTTCGAACAGAGAGTGGGCGGCCCGACCGGTGGCGGCCTTTTACATCTCCAGTCTCCTCAAACAGTTTTATTCATCGGTAGACGAACATGCGTTTTATCCCTAGTGGCTGGAGCGTGTTGAAAATATCGTTTTTCATTTCACACTTGAAAAGCGCTATTACAGCGATACGGTTCTCATTATCTGACCACTCCATGATGAAAGTTGAAACAATTTTAAAATCCCGTTACAGACTAACGCTATTAAGGTTAGGTTTCAAAACCCATATGACATTAACGTGGTATGTTCAGTTCTACTATTGAAATGAGTGTGTTCAATGTTGTAACAGTATTTATGTCTACAACACGCAAAAAAAGAATGGTTGTGGTGACAATATTCGAAGAGGATAATACTATTGTTGGATATATGGTTGTGGTACAACAATATTATGATCCTCACAACAATAGTATGATTCAAATACAACCATACTTGATCTGCACAGCCATAGTATTATTCACACTCAACCATACTATAATCTCCACAACCATAGTATGATCCTCACAACCATACTATGTTTCAGATACAACCATAGCCATAGTATGATTCACACGCAACCATGTTATGATCCCTACAACCATAGTATGATCACACACAATTATACTACGATCCCCAATATAATTTATTAGAATTTGTTCAAGTTGTCAACAATAGATTTGAATTATGAAAATTATTCAAAAATACATTAAATTCAAAATAATCGGAGTGATTTATTTCAAAGTAGAAAAAATAAGTTTAAATAAACGTTAGCGTTTTTGTTAAAAATATTTCAGTTAAACAAAGCCAAAGCAGTTTGTTTAAAAAATTTTAATTTCGATAAAAAAAACGTACTATTATTGCATTAGATCCGTACCAATAAACATATGATCTAAAAAGCATATTTAAATGAAGAAAAATTACAATCATACAGTATTCGTAATCATATCATTGTTAACATAAAATGCACACAATATTTGTCGCACCTACCATATTAATGTTGTTGCTATAACCATATTTTTATTTTTAAATTTGGCAATAATACTATTGTTACATTTCAACAATATTAGTATTGCAGCAATTATACAATTGTCAAAACTAAATTCAGTTAACAATGATATGGTTGCGACAAACATACTTTTATTGCGGAAAACATATTATTATTATTGCCGTGACCATGTAGTAACCATGTTTTTTTCTCTGCGTGAAAGTAGCTCCCATTAAACATGTCCCTTTCGCTCTAAAGTCTTGCTCAGATCTCGACCAGGGTGCAGAGTCTTCCGAAAAGCACAAAATTGTACGGTAGGAGTATCACGTAGTAGGTCCTGCACGACTTTTATGATTTTTTTTTTACCCGTTTAACCGTTTTGTCGGTGAACACTCATGGCAACATGGATGTTATTTCCACAAGGATACTTCCATCGCCAAAGGGATATTAGAATTTCAATAGACTTTTGATACTTTTCTTCTAGACTGTTCTTCACTATTTGTTCAACATCCTTCTCACACGGTAGTACACCCTTTTGTTCCTGAAACTATGCAATCTTTGTTCTATAAATGAAAACTGAACTAGGACATTCCCGCTCGCTGGCCATCCTCCTTTGTACTACTCCGCCGAGGTCAAGAGCGACGGAACAAAACATTATTAACAATTGGTTCAGTTTGCTCTTCTCTAGAGAAAAATGCTACCGCATATGGGAAGCAAAGGATTTAACAATCATCATTTGTACATGTACATCAAACATGAGGTTATCCTGCAAGACCACAGGAGCAAAACTGTCTGTTAGTTTATTTCCTTTTCGTTCCGTATCGTTCCCTTCCGCACTGCAAATAAATTGCATAAATGTCTGGACGAGAAAACAATCATTTATAAGGGTCAATGTTAATTCAATTCATACATATCCAGCAAAATGGAGTGGATGAGTGAATGGGAATCAAACGAAGGATAACACGATAACACGGTCGATGAGAACAGTACGAGGCCGGCGGTATAAGGGCAAAGCCAACGTATACGAGTAAGTGGTTAAAACCAGAGCTCCAATTAAAAAAGACTATTGGGTTTTTATTCTATTGATAATAAAAAGAGATTCAACAAGGTTTCTACTCATTAAACGAGCGAAAAATTGCTAGATTTTGCATATGCGAAATATCAAGTCGAAGAGTGAGGGCATAGGAGACCCGCTGAAACAATTCTACAATCTGGTAGACTGTGCGACTGGCGTTTTTCATTAAGAGAACATTACTAGTTCTCTTTAAGATTTTTAAATTTTTGAAACAATTGCCAAATTGCTCTAAGAGATTGGATTGCAGATGACCGGCATCTTTTTTTTAAATGAATATTTATTTCAGCAAAAGTATTTCCTTACATAATTAAACAATCAAAAGTATAATTAAAAATTTTTAACTTAAAACTAGTCTCTAATCGAGCTCTCTGTTCAATTGATAAATGCATTTAACTTCCTTTTTAGAAAAGGGTATAGTAATTGTAATCGTACATACGTACCTTATGAAAATTCTATATTGCAAAGAAAAATTTTAAAACAACGTTGCATAAATATTTTTGTACTCGTATAAGATAAAAACGGAAGATGACTGGCAGCATACTCCGTTAAATCGAGAATCAGAGATAAGGCAATATACTTTCTTTGACACAAACGCCTTGTTTGCTAGGATCGCGGTTTACGCGACTATCACACATGTAAACCTAGTTTCAAATCCAGGTAAGAATTTCTAGTTTTTCAGCACTAGTTTTTCCACCTCGTAAAAGAAAGAGTTTTTCTCTTAGCCATACAAAATATGCTCTATTAAATGCATTAAATGAATGGGCCCTATCAGTGGATATGAAATGCTGATGGCCTTTAACCGTTGGTTTAGATTACTTTGCTTCAATGTACACTCTCTAAATTTTGAATTAGTCCGGGAGTACTTTAAAATGTTGGGCATTTGTATTATGCTTACTTTATTACGAGGGCGACCGCAAAAGTAACTGGCCTAACATAAAAAGAACCGTTTTTTTTGGAATTATTATTATTTATTTTTCAACATAATCTCCTTCCAACTCGATACACTTCATCAAACGTTTTTCAAGTTTTTTAATTCCATCCGAAAAATAAGATTTTATAAGACCTTCAAAATATGCCTCAGTTTCAGCAATAACCTCGCTATTGGACGAAAATTTTTTGCCACCGAGAATTTTTTTTAAATTTGGAAACAAGGAACAATCAGAAGGTGCTAAATCTGGATTATATGGTGGATGCGAAGCAATTTCAAATCGTAATTCGGCCAGTTTTTGTTGAGTTAAAAATGCAGTGTGTGAAGGAGAATTATCTTGATGAAAAATAACTTTTTTTTTCTAAATGCGGTCGTTTTATCTTGATTTCTTCACTCAAACGATCCAATAATGCACAATAAAATTCACTATTTATAGTTTTTCCTTTCTCAAGATAATCAATAAATATTATACCCCTGCATCCCAAAATACTGTGGTCATTACTTTTCCTGCCGACTTAACAGTTTTCGCCTTCTTGGGACCACTTTTACCCGCTTCTATCCATTGTTTTGACTGTTCTTTGCACTCTGTGATGTAGTGATGGACCCATGTTTCATCAACAGTTATGAATCGGCGCAAGAACTCTATTGGATAACGCTGATAAATCGCTAAAAGCTCCTCGGAATTGGTCCAACGGACGATTTTTTGGGGCAAATTCAACAAACGCGGCACCCATCTTGCGGATAGCTTTTGTCATGTGGAGTTCATCATGTAAAATACTCCAAACTTTTTTTTTCGTGTATTTTAACAATATCAGCAAGTTATCTGAGTTTTATTTGTATATCTTTAGTCACTTCATAAAATATTTTTCTAATGTTTTCAATAGTAGTAGCAGTTTTCGGTCTTCCAGAGCGTTGTTCATCTTCCGTACTTGTACGACCCATTTTAAATTGTTGAACCCAGGATTTCACGGTGGAGTATGATGGTGCATTATCGCCATGAACAGAATCCAATTCATTTTTGATTAATTGTGGCGTATAACCTTTCATATAAAAGTGTTTAATTACCGCACGAAACTCTTTATTTCCATTTTTCAAAAATTATAAAACTTGTTTACTTCAATCACCTGTAACAAAGAAAATAATCATAAAATATTTCGGACATTTTGACAGATGGCTTATAAAAGATTGCTTTTAAAAAACAACAAAAGAAGTTGCTAGTAAAACAGAAAAAGTGCCAGGCCAGTTAGTTTTGCGGTCGGCCTCGTACTTTAGCCAGACAGTCACGAATTAAATCGTCTCCTGTGGTTGCTTAGGATATCTGCTGAAAAAAGAAGGTTATGCGACCCTTAGTCGGGCAGGCATTTTAAAGATAATTTAGAAAAGAAACTTCTTTTAATTTAAATTAAATTGCAAAAAAGAAGCCCAACAATGTGCTTAGCTTTCAATCGAAGTCACAAAGAGAAATGATGTTGCTTCGAAAAAACACATTTTAAAGTATTGATGTGTGCGCATAGGATAATATGCTAGAACATTTGCAACAAGTTTAGACTGCCGATCAGTGAGTGTAGAGTTACATCATAAATACTCCAACTACATCAAAAATATTCCATTTCCGTTCGTATTCCCTAAGATGATGTTTGGAGAATTACAAAACATCTCGGGATTTTGATTCGTTTTTCTTTTTATACCCTCCAGGATTGAGTGTATACTAAATTCGTTGTTCAGTTCGCAACACCTTTAAAAATTGTACGTTACTGCTCTTGTATTTGAAAAAAGCCCTTATGGTCCTAAACACATTAATTTATTTACTATAGTGACAAGTGGTCATTCAAAGTTCAAATTTCATTACAATTTGATACACTTATGTGTTTTTAAAATCTGCCTACAATTTGGACGCGGACATGTGGACCGTAGGTAAGCAAAAACACAGTCCGTAGGTAAGCAAAAACACGGTTTGGTCTAAACGAATGACTTACAGTATATATGGAGGGCTCACTGCTATACCGAACCAAGTCATGAAAAATAAAAAATGCCGAAACTAGTGCCAATGTCCCCGCATATGGCAGCTCTGTTTACTCTGTAAAGCACAATGTCAAAAAGTTTTTCGTTCCAAAGATAACGGTAAAAAACCCAAGTCAACGACTGTCATTTTCGTTTTTCTTTCAAAGCAAAAACGAACCAAGTCAGTGTGTTTCACTTTGAATTAGTACTATTAGTAAGCACGTGTTTATTGTCGTTCAGTTTTCAGCAATATTAAAAGAAATCAGTGTTTTCTATAAATGGATAGTAATAATAGCAGTGCTAGTGATTTTTCTAGTAATGAAGATGAGGAATATTTGCCAACCTCGGAATCATCGGATAGTGATAGTATTATTAATACAACAGGTAACTTAACATTTGCTTATTACATTGTTTTTATTAAATCTTTTCTATTTTTTTTTTTAGAAAATGTGGCTGACAGAGCTGAGATTGTGTCATCATCTGCATCTGAAGATCCACAGGATGAATCATCACTACATCTGGGAAGGAAAAGACGAATCAACCCGGCAAAGTGGAAGCACAATGTGCGTAAGCTTCGCTGCAACAGTGGAAAAGAATACACAAATCAGAAGGGTCTTACGACTTCCGCAAAGATGTTTATACGTAATTATGATTGTGGATGCAAAATAAAATGTAACAGCCAGGTGAATGAATCCGACAGAGAATTATTTTTCAAGTCATTTTGGAAACTTGCAGATTATGCAAAACAAAATGTATTTTTAAGAGGTCTTATTCAATCAACACAACCAAAAGTTCAACGCATTCGGGATGGAAGTCGCGGCGCAAGAAGTAGATCTTTTATCTACTCAATATTGGTTAAAGGACAAAATGTTGCGGTATGTAAAATTTTTTTTTTGAACACTTTACAAATTGGATGGGGAAGAGTTTATCGATGCCTGGTTCGGGAACAGGTATTATCTGTAATAGATGGCCGTGGTAGACACTCAAAACAAAAAATAGACGATAGTGCCGTTACCGCACATATTAAATCTTTCCCAGCTTATCAGAGTCATTATACTAGAAAGGATAATCCGGAACGAAAATACCTGGACTCGAATTTAAATATTCGGAAAATGTACGACTTGTATGTCGAAAAGTGCAAAGCCGATAATACGCCGGTTGTTAAACAAAAATTTTATTATAAAGTATTCAGCACGAAATTCAATTTACATTTTAAGCCTCCGAATAAGGATACCTGTCGAATTTGTGACGAACTTGACATGAAAATAAAATTCGATGAAGACGAAAATACAAATTTAATTTTGCAAAAGGAACTTCATTTAAAAGCAGCACAGCTAGCTCGAGACTCACTGAATACAGATGTGTCATCTGATGAGCACTATATCTGTACTTTCGACCTTCAAAAAGCATTGCCTTTTCCAAAGCTATCAACAGTTGCTTATTACAAGCGGAACATGTATGTTTACAATTTGGGAGTTCATTCAATGAATACAAAAACCGCTTATATGCACATGTGGAATGAGACCGAAGGAGGGAGGGGATCTCAAGAAATCGCAGCTTGCCTAAAGAAACATTTACTGAATCATGCATCGGAGTATAAGCATATAATTTTGTACAGTGATGCTTGCGGTGGACAAAATAGAAATATTAAACTAAGCCTCTCCTTACTTAATCTACTTGGGTCAACTAAATTAAATGCTGAAATAATAGATCTTAAATTTATGGAGTCTGGCCACTCTTTTTTGCCAAACGATGCTGATTTTGGCGTTATTGAAAACCGAAGCAAGAAACAACAATTTATTTATTCTTATAATGACTGGATTGAGATTGTCAAAAGTGCTAAAACAAAAAGCCCAAAATTCCAAGTTATAGAAATGGAAAGAAATGAATTTCTTTCAACTAATATTTTAGAAACAAACATTACGAACCGAAAAAATACAGTTCATGGTCACCATTTTTCATAGCTCAATATAAAGTGGCTTCGGTTCGATCGCAAGCTACCTTTTTCATTTAAATTTAAGGAAACACTCAATAAAGAAGACCAATTTTATGAAGTTAATTTAGAAAAATCAAAACAAGGAAGGAGACTACAATCTCTTCAAAGTTTACAACAAACTATGCTGTACCCAACTCGTCGTACAGTTATATCAGAAAAAAAAACGAGACATGATTGATTTACTTAAATTTATTCCGCCCATGTACCACAGTTTCTATAAGAATTTACCAGTCAAGCAAGAATTAACAACAAGACAACATAAAGACCAGTCCCAAAATGATGAAGACGGACATGACGAATTTTTTTATGTGTAAATATTTGTTGAAACCTTAAATTTTCATAAGTCCTTGTTAACATTAATTTTTTTTTTTTAATAAATGAATTCATTTTATTTTCCTAAAAATCACAATAGTTGTCTATTATAACAGAAGCACCCGCAGCTGGACCAAACCAAGACATTAATTAAAATAAAAGTCCGAAATTAGTGCGAAATTAATCGCTAAAGTCAACTATATTTAGTCACTTTATTTTATTTTTTTGACTTGGTTCGCTTTAGCTGTGAAACCTTCAAATTTTATTCAGAGTAATAATGAACCAGGTTTTTTGTTTTTGAATATTTTTTTTAGTAATATATTTAAATTATTTTTATTTTAAATTAATATCATTAGTTAATTTTGAATATAAACTTTTACATTTTTTTTTGGTAGACTAAAATATCCTTCCAGAAATTAATGGCAGTGCATTTACTTTACCTCTAAATATCTTCGAATTATGTTTTTATGACTTAGTTCGGTATAGCTGTGAGCCCTTCATATCGATCCCTAACCGCGAAAATACGTAGGCGTAAAAAGACAATTTTACAGGTAAGTGTTTTTTTTTGTATAATTCTTGTCCGATACATTTCAATTGGCTTTGTCTTTGTACATTTTAGTATTAAAGCTTAACAGAGTTTAACAATTTTCTATCGAATTTGATTTAAAACTAAGTGGCGCTTCGGTCTTCTTCGCGGTAAGGGCTCGATATGGTAATAATGATACTTAAATTAAAGCAAATTTCACTAAGAATCCATATATGGCGCGTAAAATAGAAAGGGACCTAAGGTTAAAAACCAGTTTTGTTCAGGAGAGCCATTTTAAAGATAAGGTCCCTTTCTATTTTTTTGAGAATACATACTCTAAACTCATGGTTCCTGCGCATATAGCAAGAGCCACAATGGAACTTCTTCGTAAACTTTTTGGTAGATGTTATTATTACACTAGTTTACAGCCATTTTGGTCCAAAGTTCTAAATATTTTTTGCTATAGATTTTGGCCTCCTAAACACGAAAACGTATTTTAAAAAATTTTACCCAGGTTAGTTTTTAAGACAAAATTTTTGGAATTTTTGTCACAATATTTTATGAGATGTCTTAGCTTTTTGAAAACGCTATTACCAATTTAATCAAGAGTGGTCTCAAATGAAATGTAATTAGCTTTTCTTTAGAAAAGCTTAAGTCAGATTTTAAAGTCAGTTCAATAGTTTTGACGTTAGGGCATTTCAAATTTAAAAAATCCAATTTTTGTTGCAAAAATCACGTTTATAAATTGAAAAAAGATATTAACGTTAATATAAAAAAATATATATAAATAAATTGAACATAAAGTTTGGACTTTCTCCAGCAAAACTAGCCATGGTTTGTTGAAATTGGGTGAGAAATGGTAGAGCTACATGTTGTTTAGTGGGACACTTAAAATGGTGGGACGGATTATACATGAGCTATGCTGGGTTCTTTACAAGTAACAATCGGCAGTAGGCACACATGCTCTACGGTAAACCTTAGGTTAGTAAGGAAGTAACTAAATTGCTGAAAATCGAAAAATTTACCAGGACGTCTAACTCTGCCATTTATTGCCCAATTTTTATAAACGATAGCTTGTTTTGTTCGAGAAAGTCCAAACTTTCTACTTTATTTATTTAAATGTTTTTATATTAAAGTTTTTCAATTTGCAAAAACAAAATTCGATTTTTACGTCAAAACTATTGAACTGATTTTATTACCTTCTATAAAAATGTTTTACAAAAGCTAATTTCCTTTCATTTGCGACCACTCTTGATCAAAGTCCAAACTTTATTTATTTTAATATTTTTATATATTTTTATATTATAGTTTTTATATATTTTTTCAATTTGCAAAAACAAAATTCGATTTTTACGTCAAAACTATTGAACTGATTTTATTACCTTCTATAAAAATGTTTTACAAAAGCTAACTTCCTTTCATTTGCGATCACTCTTGATCAAATTGGTAAGCTTGGGAGTTATGGTCCAAAAAGATGAGACATCTCATAAAAAATTCGCAAAAAAATCTTTCTTGAGAACTAATCAGAGGAATTTTTTTTTAAAATTCATTTTCGTGTTTAGGAGTCTAAAACCTATAGGAAAAAAAATATTTAGGGCTCTGCACCAGAAAATAATTTAATTTGTAAACTTGTGTTATTTATTTACTTATCAATTATATTAAAAATACAATGTTTAGTGAGGGCCACCCTATATGATTATTCTTCCATTATATTAGCATATACACGGTATATGCAATTCAGCATATGTGACAGCGCATAGAGAAAGGGACCTAAGGGTAAAAAAATCAATTTTCATTTTTTTTTTCTTTTTTTGATGTGGACATCTGAGCATCGGATGAGACCGATCCCATGCCCCAAAAGTGTTCCCTCCCAGAGATATGCACGTTTTATGAAAGTGAAGTCGACGATTCTAAGCGCAAATAGAAAGGCCCCTAATCTTTGAAATGGCTCTCCTGAACAAAACTTTTCATCAAATTTTCACATTTTTTTTGGTGTGGACAACATCTGAGCATCGAATGAGACCGATCCCATGCCCCAAAAGTGTTCCCTCCCAGAGATATGCGAGTTTTATGAAAGTGAAGTCGACGATTCTAAGCGCAAATAGAAAGGCCCCTAATCTTTGGCTCTCCTGAACAAAACTTTTCATCAAATTTTCACTTTTTTTTGATGGACAATATCTGAGCATCGAATGAGACCGATCCCATGCCCCAAAAGTGTTCCCTCCCAGAGATATGCGCGTTTTATGAAAGTGAAGTCGACGATTCTAAGCGCAAATAGAAAGGGACCTAATCTTTCAAATGGCTCTTCTGAACAAAACTGGTTTTTAATCTTAGGTCCCTTTCTATTTTGCGCGTCACATATAATGACCTAATTTACTTGTAATAAGATATACATAGCTCTTTTTGTCTTCTTTTGATATTACGACCAGAACGTTCCTGGGTCTTAGTATATTTTTCCCCAACAATCCCAACCACATGCAAAATTTTGTCCGAAATTTTTGCTATCGTCAAAATAAGTTAACGGACTTGTGTAATGGCAATTCTTGTTCTGACCTTATTATTGTCTTTTCTCAGGATTACCACACTTATCAGACCCACACTTTGAATGCACTTTGAACTCCATACTATTACACTGTCATTCCACATACGTGGAATCTAGAAGACTTGCAAGCATAAGCTCATGTACTTTAGCTCAGGACTCAGGACTATCATCAATATCAAGTAAGACAACCCAACAGATACAGTGTAAATCAGACGGAGTAGAAATCTGTCTTTCATTGAGAGTGTATCTGAGTTTTTTAATGTGTATGTATGTGTGTCTGCGTGCGTGTGTATGTGAAAGTGATTCGACAGTTTAAGTGGGTAAAAGTTGTTGTCGACATGAGCAGAACATTAGTGAGTTTCCTTGCTTTAAATGTCAGCTTACCAAGCAATGAAAATTTAAACCTTTTCGTTTGTGTTGGAAAATACATTTTGAGCGCCAAAAGGCGGCAAGACACAGCAAGTCCAGAATTTTTTGACGGTCAACAAAATTTTAGTTGAACTATTTAGAGGTTTCTTTTTGAATCATGTGCTATGTTGACAGTGACAGTTTTTTTCTGTTCGAAATATTGGTTGAAAGTCTGTATTAGTCCACGATACAATGAATTTAATCCATCAAGTAAAAAATGTTTAGTCGGTTGATGCGACTTATTTACTTCGTAGGGACAACAATACAACATTAAACATACCCATTTCAATAGTAGAACTGAACATACCCCGTTAATGTCATATGGCTTGTTAAAGCTTACCTCAATAGCGTTAGTCTGTAAGGGGATATTAAAATTGTTTCAACTTTCATCATGGAGTGGTCAGATAATCAGAACCGTAACGCTTTAATAGCGCTTTTCATGTGTGAAAAGAAAAAAGCGATATTTTCAAAACGCTCCGGCCACTAGGGATTAGCCGCATGTTCGTCTTCCTATGCATAAAACTGTTTGAGGAGACTGGAGATGTAAAAGACCGCCACCGGTCAGGCCGCCTACGCTCTATTCGAACACCGCATGTCATCAAAGCCGTTCAATCAAGAATTCACAGAAATCCGCTCTGAAAACAGAAAATCATGGCCCGTGAGATGAATATCACGCAAAAGTCCATGAGTCGAATCAATAAAAAAGACTTTTGACTTGGGACTTGAACGTACCGGACATTTAATGACTGCAGCTTAAAAAAAATAGGATTGAAAAATGCAAACGTCTTTTGGTAAAGCACGCTGATAACTTGCACAGAAAAATTTTGTTCACCGATGAAAAAATTTTTGCCGTTCAGAAAAAATTTAACAAGCAAAATGATAGAGTTTATGCGAGGTCATGAAAGGAAGCATCTGAACTGATCCCAAGGGTTGATAAGGGTCATCACAAGCTTCAGTCATGATTTGGTGGGGTGTCTCTTACGATGGGGTCACTGACCTGCATTTCTGCGAACAAGAGTCAAAACATCGGCCAAAGTTTACCAAAAAACCGTTTTGGAAGCTGATGTGAACATTCCCTGTTCAAAAGCAATTCCCTGTTTAAAAACTGCCATGGACTTTCCAACAGGATTCTGCGCCGGCCCATAAGGCCAAAACGTCCCAGGCCTGGCTTCGAAACAATTTGAAAGCGTTCATTTCCTCTGAATGGCCCTCAGGCAGTCCAGATTTGAAACCATTGGATTACAAATTGTGGACGGTTTTAAAGCACAAGGTTTGTCACAAATGATAACCCAACATTGGATCTCTTAGGACTGCTTTGGTTCGAGCGGTGGCCAATTTTCCAATGACGAGGTTCGTGCAGCTATTGACGATTGGCCAGTGCGACTTAAGGCGCATGTAAAGGCAAAAGGCGGACATACGAGGGCGACCGCAAAACTAAACTGGCCTGGCACATTTCTTGTTTTACTAGCAACATTTTTTTTTGTTTGTTAAAAGCAATCTTTTATAAGCCATCTGTCAAAATTTCCGAAATATTTAATGATTATTTTCTTTGTTACAGGTGATTGAAGTAAACAAGTTTTATAATTTTTGAAAAATGGAAAATAAAGAGTTTCGTGCGGTAATTAAACACTTTTATATGAAAGGTTATACGCCACAATTAATCAAAGATGAATTGGATTCTGTTCATGGTGATAATGCACCATCATACTCCACCGTAAAATCCTGGGTTCAACAATTTAAAATGGATCGTTCAAGTACGGAAGATGAACAACGCTCTGAAAGACCGAAAACTGCTACTAATTGGTGTTTTTTTATTGGGGTATAGAACTTTAAGTTTGCATCACTTTTTTAACTGGCGGCCATTTTGTCAGCTGTCAAGTGATTAATATTTAGTTTGGTTTGCCATTTCATCATGAACAGGTTTACAAAAGAACAACGCTTGCAAATCGTGCAAATTTATTTCGAAAGTAATGGTTCCGTTCGCGAAGTTCACCGCAAGCTCCGTCCATTTTATGGTCGACATAATCGTCCATTAGAGCAATTAATTCGGTTAACCATGGATCGGTTAACATGGACCATTGGATTAGTTTCTTTGGGGATATGTGAAGTCGCTCGTCTACGCCAACAAACCAGAAACACGTTAGGGGACTTGGAAGCCAACATTCGTGGCGTTATTGCCAACATACGGCCCCATATGCTCGAAAAAGTGGTTGAAAATTGGACCTGTAGAATTGGCTTTATTCGAGCAAGCCGCGGCGGCCACATGCCCGAAATCATATTTAAACATTAATGGCATAAAATTATCCTTCCAATAAAGCCAAATTGATGGACAATAAAACGATTTTCTTGTGTTTTATTTCAATTCGAAGTTCTATACCTCAATAAAAAACACCATTTACTATTGAAAACATTAGAAAAATATTTAATGAAGTGACTAAAGATAGACGAATAAAGCTCAGAGAACTTGCTGATATTGTTAATATACACGAAAAACAAGTTTGGAGTATTTTACATGATGAACTCCACATGAAAAAGCTATCCGCAAGATGGGTGCCGCGTTTGTTGACTTTGTCCCAAAAAATCGAGGAGCTTTTAGCGATTTATCAGCGTAATCCAATAGAGTTCTTGCGCCGATTCATAGCTGGTGATGAAACATGGATCCATCACTACATCCCAGAATGCAAAGAACAGTCAAAACAATGGATAGAAGCTGGTAAAAGTGGTCCCAAGAAGGCGAAAACTGTTAAGTCAGCAGGAAAAGTAATGGCCACAGTATTTTGGGATGCAAGGGGTATAATATTTATTGATTATCTTGAGAAAGGAAAAACTATAAATATTGAATGTTATTGTGCATTATTGGATCGGTTGAGTGAACAAATCAAGATAAAACGACCGCATTTAGAAAAAAAAGTTCTTTTTCATCAAGATAATGCTCCTTCACACACTACATTTTTAACTCAACAAAAACTGGCCGAAATACGATTTGAAATTGCTCCGCATCCACCATATAGTCCAGATTTAGCTCCTCCTGATTATTTCTTGTTTCCAAATTTAAAAAAAATTCTGGGTGGCAAAAAATTTTCGTCCAATAGCGAGGTTATTGCTGAAACTGAGGCATATTTTGAAGGTCTTGAAAAATCTTATTTTTCGGATGGAATTAAAAAACTTGAAAAACGTTTGATGAAGTACACATAGAGAAAATCAGTTGGTAATCGTTTGGAACTGCAATGATTCGGTTGCAAAAGCGGAATTTCGGTTGCAACCACCGAGTTTTTATAATCGCAATGGATATTCGGTTTGAAATACCGCAAGATAATAAATATAATCATCGCACAGTACACACAACTTATTGATCGGTCATAACAATGAAACGCGGAAAAAGTATTTGTTTGGCACAATCGTTTTGTAAATATTTTGTTGTTGCAACTTATTACTAGTAAATATAACTAAAACTTCATCATAACAAAAAAGGGTTTGTTTAATGATATTTTTTTAAATAAAATATTTGGATTTTAACTGACTTTAAATGTATTTTTAACCTATTTTTCCAGTAAAAATCGTCCATCTTCTTTTCAACTTTTTTCTCGGCATGACCCTCTCTATGAGTACTTCAAGTACTTCAATTGTGTAAGCAAACAGTTTTTGCCCTTTGACTAAAATTTTTATTTTTTTCGTTGAACAAGTGTGGTAAGTGGGTTTTGCGTTCCAAAAATTCTCTGCTGAAATTTCGAATACTTGGTGTATTGCACCGATACTACAGTTACAAAAACTGAAAATTACAGAGAGCCAATTATGATTCGGTTGTACTGATAGAGGTGCATGTAACCTAAATCGGCAAATTGGCAAAAAATTCTGTTGTGCCAACAAATCTGTTCTCTGTGTGCACCGAATGTTGGTGGTTGCAAGTTCTATCTATGAATTTCATCTTTAAAACCGAATGTTGATTGGGTTAACAGCAATTTTCAGTTTAGGAAACTAACACTTTCGGTTGAGGAAAATAAGTTTCGATAATCCTAACAGAATAAGATGATTATTGAAACATAAATTTATTGGTTGGTTATAAGTAATATTTGGAAACAAATTAATATTTTACCGCCTTGCAGAACAAACCTGAAAAGAATTAATTTAGTTATATAAAAATAGTTATTGTCAAGCTTTGGGTGGCCGTAAGTCGGGAAAAATGGGTCGCCACCAAAAAACTTGATTGTTGTTTTGAATAATAAGGAGGTCTATCTTTAGCGAAAATTCTGATCAAGTCTGAGTAATGTCGCTAAATTACAGTTAAGCCTTATAAACGAACTATAAATATCGTTTATATCTATGGCAGTATCGTTTGGAAGCATTCGCCGTTTATTTCCATTTATACATTTTTTGGGGAATTGGAAATATGTTTTCGTCGTAAACTCAAACACAAAATTTGGTGTGGAGCACAATATGGGATAATGTGGTTTCCATGAAAGCTTACAATCTTCTAATCCACTATATGTGACGCGCAGGGACCTAAGGGTAACAACCAGTTTTGTTCAGGAGAGCCATTTTAAAGATTTAAATACGTATATCTTTGGTGTACCATCACTTTCATAAAACGCGCATATCTCTGGGAGGGAACACTTTTGGGGCATGGGATCGGTCTCATTCGATGCTCAGATGTTGTTCACATCAAAAAAAAAATTAAAATTGATTTTTTTACCCTTAGGTCCCTTTCTCTATGCGCTGTCACATATACAAAGGTATGCAGATTCGCATGCTTGCGTAAAACAAATTCCACAATCAATGGTGCTCATAAAAAAATATTTTTTTTCTTGTGGATTTTGCGAAAAAGCTTTTTTAATGTTGTTTCTCGCTTTTCTCAAATCCTTCTTTTTGGCATAAGGAGCAAAACAGTTTTGAGCTGACAAATGGTGTCTGTGTAACGTAGGTAAGATATAATAATATTCGATTTTCGAAAATTTTTAATTTTCCCCTCCGATTACTTTGTCTTTGAAAGGTTCAATAACATTAATTTTTATGTGAAGGTTTATGTTTGACATTTGAAAAATGGAACGCTTTACGCTCTACGTTGGGAAATGTTAAAAACTTACTTCCAAAGTAGTGAGTCTTTAACGCAAACTATGAAAAATTTATGTTAACAATAATATGATTACGGCAATCATACTGTATTATTGTAATGTTTCTTCAATTAAATATGCTTTTAAGAACAAATGTTATTGGTACGGATCTAATGCAATAAAAGTACTTTTATATCGAAATTCAAATTTGTTAAACGAGCTGCTTTGGTTTTGTTTAACTAAAATATTTTTAATAAAAACGTTGACGTTTATTTAAACTTATTTTTTCTACTGTGAAATAAATCACTCCTATTATTTTGAATTTAATATATTTTTGAATAATTTTCATGATTCAAATCTATTGTCGACAACTTAAACAAATTCTAATAAATTATATTGGGAATCATAGTCTAATTGTGTGTGACCATACTATTGTTGCAGGGATCATAACATGGTAGCGTGTGAATCATACTATGGTTGTGAGGATCATATCATGGTTGTATGTGAAACATACTATGGTTGTGAGGATCATACAATGGTTGTGGAGATCATAGTATACTATACTATGGTTGTGGGGATCATAGTATGGTTGTATTTGAATCATACTATTGTTGTGAGGATCATAATATTGTTGTGCCACAACCATATACCCAACAATAGTATTATCCTCTTCGAATATTGTCACCACAACCATACTTTTTTTCTGCGTGCATGTCACACAGCCAACGCAACCAACGATATTTTACTCGTACACACTGCTTTTGAAAATCGAATAATCAGCCGAACCTGTGATGTCAATTGGCCGCCTCGGAGCTGTGATTTGAGCCCTTTGGATTAACGATAAATGTTACGCAAAGCATCCCGAGACAATTGAAGCGTTGAAACATACAATAGAAGTTGCCATTAAAGAGAGTCGACCCAAAACAATCGAAAATGTACTGAAAAATTGGCTTAGTCGAATTAGGTACTGCCAAACCAGGTGTGGTAGTCATATGAATGATCTTGTGTTCCATTATTTAATGACAAAGTTCAATCTTTCTAATTAAACTAGAAATTTGACAAAATTATCAGTAATAGGCGGTAAGCCTATTCAAATTTAAAATTGTAAAAGGCCTACCCTTTATGGTCTTGCAAACGGACTTAGTTCAACTGTCTCTAGTGCAAAGCGAGCTTTAAAGAATCTGTGGTGAATCTGAGTGAAGGCCTTCGCATGATCCGATTGTATCTGCTGTTGTGGCTTTAAGTAGGTATGTGGGAGTGAGGAACTGCAACTACATACACATAACGGGTTCTCCACTAAGGACATAACAATTTTGTATATTAATAAAACACAGAATATTCAAGATATAGATTTCAAATTCATTCCAGGTGTAGTCCAAATGTTACATTTAAGAATGAAATTCGATTTTTATCATATGACCACCACGAGCCCGTGTACAGCGATCTATTCCTTGGACCCAATTTCGACCGAAACGGTGGCAAGTGCGAGTTGAATGTTGTCTCTGAGCTCGTCTCAAGTTGTTGGCATAGGCCAATGTCTTAATGTGGCCCCAAAAAAAAGACTCAGAATTACGGTAGCAATTTTTTATGATTTCCAAACGTTGCTCGTAAGTGAACTTTAGCATGATGAAAATATTGACTTCGACTAACGTTTTGACATCATTAAAAATGTTTGAGGGTGCTTTGACAAAAAGATACGCATTTGTTCTGCCCTTATTGGACAACCCTTACGTTGTATGAATAAATATTAGCGCGCTTTATTCATTCCTCTTTCCCCACTCGTACTCTGTATACCTAAGCGGTATTAATGCGTTTTTGTTGTTTCCTTGTTTCGGTTTTGGCGAGAGATAACCAAAGACACAATATTGCCACTGCAGCCAATGCACACAAAACTCTCTCACTTTTACAGACACACGAGCAAACTTAATCACACGTTATGCTACAATGGGTCCTTAACGTATGCAATGACTTGCGGTTTTCCTGTGTATCGCAACAGTGTGTGGTTTAATATTGTCCATCCACTCAGCGTGAATGCACGACCAGTGTTGCCATGTTTTTTTGACAACCAAAAGCTCAGACAGCTTCCTAAAGAACTGAAAAGCGGGCATATGAACCAGAGTGAGGAGAACAACTATAATGGATTAAAAAAACTTTCATTCTGAGCTGAACTACATTTTTTTTAAAAAGTATAACTAGAATAAGTTATAAACTACGAGGGTTGCTATATAAATTTCTGGCCAAGGCAACACTTACTGTCTGACATTTGACATTTCCGTGGGAAAGTTTGACATTTTTTAGCATAAACGTACTCAGAACGTTTTGACGTACGACCATCATTTGTGTTGTTTACAGTGACTTGAAAAAATTAATTTGGCAAAAAAAATGGAATTAACTCGTGAACATTTTAATGCGATCATTTTGCACAACTTTCGAAGTGGATTATTACGATAAGAGGGCATCGATGAACTTAAATCTTTGTATGGCGATGAAGCACCTTCCTATAGTACTGTGAAAAACTCGTTTAATGAATTAAATCGTGGCTAACGCTCGCTCAAAGACGAAGGTCGTTTATGTCGTCGAAACGGCCGTGCCAGAGAACTATGATGCTGTGCGTGAACTGATACTGAGTGTCATGTGACATACCGTGAGATTGAGGCATGCTTGGTCATTTCTTCCACCAGCATACTTATACATTCGATATTGCATGAACACCAGGCTGTAAAAAGGGCTGTTTTCGTTGGATCCCGCACAATTTAACAATCGCTCAAAAATTTGTGCAAAAAAAATTTTGAAAAAATTACGATCGCGGTACTTCAAAGACGTTTATAACATCGTCACAGGTGACGAATCATAAATCTATGCGTATGAGCCCGAAACAAAACAGCAATCGTTCGTGTGGCTCTTCGAAGACGAGCCAAATTCAAAAAAAGTTGTTCGTGTAAGAAGCACTTCCATGCAAATGGTCGCCTGTTTCTTCGGCAAAACTGGTCATGAGGCGACTCTTCCGCTTGAGCAACGTAGAAGGTCAATTCTGAGTGGTACACCACAATATGTTTGCCTGAAGTGTTCGGAGAAATTCGAAAAACGAACAAGAGAAGACGAATCATTGTGCACCCAGACAATGCGAGCTCTCACACATCGGCTCAAACCAGCGCCTTTTTGATTGGCCAAAACGTCAAATTGATGGATCATCCGCAATACAGCCCTGACTTCTTTTTATTGTTGTTGTTGTAGCGGCAAACCGTACGAGGGTGACAGCCCTTGGCCGAAGAATTGGGGCTTCGGGTCGATCCGGTGCGTAGAACCGGCTGTCGTGGGATCGACTTCTTTTATTCCCGCATATCAACGATTTTCGTCGCCAGAAGATGCTGTTGAAGCGTTCAAAAACCATATTTTAGAGGGTCTCAATCGGAGTGGAAAAAGTGCTTCGACAATTAGTTTGGGAGCATGCAAAATTGTATAAATCATGCTGGAGAATACTTTGAATACCAATAAACCATTTTTGATAATAAATATTCGCATTTTTATTATTAGGCCAAAAATATATGTGACAGCGCATAGAGAAAGGGAAATAAGGGTAAAAAAATCAATTTTCATTTTTTTTTCTTTTTTGATGTGGACAACATCTGAGCATCGAATGAGACCGATCCCATGCCCAAAAGTGTTCCCTTCCAGAGATATGCGCGTTTTATGAAAGTGAAGTCGACGATTCTAAGCGCAAATAGAAAGGGACCTAATCTTTAAAATGGCTCTCCTGAACAAAACTTTTCATCAACTTTTCACTTTTTTTTGATGTGGATAACATCTGAGCATCGAATGAGACCGATCCCATGCCCCAAAAGTGTTCCCTCCCAGAGATATGCGCGTTTTATGAAAGTGAAGTCGACGATTCTAAGCGCAAATAGAAAGGTACCTAATCTTTAAAATGGCTCTCCTGAACAAAACTGTTTTTTAACTTTTTAGCCTTTCTATTTTGCGCGTCACATATACTTAGTAGGGACGCATGTTCGTCTACCGATGCATAACACTGTTTGAGGAGACTGGAGATGTAAAAGACCGCCGTCAAATCAAGAATTCACAGAAATCCGCTCCGAAAGTAGAAAATCATGGCCCGTGAGATGAATATTACGCAAAAGTCCATGAGTCGAATCAATAAAAAAGACTTGGGACTTGGGGCTTTCAAACGACGTACTTGGCATTTATTGACTGCAACTTTAAAAAAAATAGGATTGAAAAATGCAAACAAACGTCTTTTGGTGAAGCACGCTGATAACTTGCACAGAAAAATTTTGTTCACCGATGAAAAAATTTTTACCGTTCAGGAAAAAATTTAACAAGCAAAATAATAGAGCGTATGCGCGGTCATCTAAGGAAGCATCTGAACTTATCAGGAGGGTAGAAAAGGGTCATCAACCAGCTTCAGTCATGGTTTGGTAGGGTGTCTATTACGATGGGGTCATTGACCTGCATTTCTGCGAACAAGGAGTCGAAACATCGGCCAAAGTTTACCAAGAAACCGTTTTAGAAGCTGTTGTGAAGTCTCTTAACAATTCCCTGTTCTAAAACCAGCCATGGACTTTCCAGCAGGATTCTGCGCCGGCCCATAAGGCTAAAACGTCCCAGGGCTGGCTTTAAAACAATTTGTATGCAGTAGCACCTTCCACTCAATCGACCCTTTACAAACTTTCCACAAAATCGGGATTCCACTACGACATGCGTATTGTTACACCTTAAAATATGTAATTTGATATGCGAATGAAACGAACGACACGACTGACTCAATGCATAAAACGCTACTGCCGCTGTCGTGTCGCATTGATCAGAGCTTTGTTAAATCCTTGGAGCTTTTAGCGTTTTCTATTCACGCAAACCATCACGTTTAAAAAAGAATTAATAGCAGTGGCAAACAAAACAAAAAGCACTAGTAAAAAACCACTGAAATATCCAAAATAAGACCTGTTTGAAGAAAGAAGAAGAAAAAACGCCAATATGGCAACACTTTGCTCAAGCAGAATGACAGGCGGACGAAGGTATAGACGAAAGGACATGGTATAAGGCAAACATTAAATTGTTTTTTGTTTTCGCCAGAAAGTTGTATCCTGTGGATGCTATTCTTGTATTCTATCACTGTGAGAAAAACAAAATTGATATTGTAATAGGTTTGCTATTGATTTTGTTATTTTTCTTGTTGGATTTCATTTTAAAACAAACAGAAGCAATAGCATCGATAACAACGATTTTAGCAGTACCAGCGGCAAAACTCACCACCACATCCATATCACAGCAGCAAAGCAAATAAATAATGCAAACGAACAGTGGCGGTGGTACATTTAGGGTCCTTAAAGGGGTATAAGCGTCCATCTGCAAAACGCTAACGGAAAGTACGATAAGAATACCTATACCGATAGCGTTTAATATCAGCAGAGTTCGTTACTTGTCTCAGATGCGAAATTGGATAATAATCGAAAGTTCGGAAATTTCGAAGGACCATTGTATGATGGTTGATCAATAAAGAGGAATTTTTTCAAAATAAAAATAATTCAAATCAAGTGTGGAACGAACCTTTAATGTTCATTCGATAGGACATTTTAAGGCATTTATTTTTTGAATATAATTTTCTTCAACTGTTGGCAACTGTTTTATTGCAATGAGCGTTTGGTGAGGAACGGGAAGATCCACTGTTTGCGACCAAAATGTTGGTCTGTGAAGAGACCCATTTCTGGCGCAACGGCAACGTCATTAAACAAAACTGCCGCTTTTAGGCTTAAGAGCAACCAGAAGAGGTTCAAGAGGTGTCATTTCACACAGAGAAAAACACGGTTTGCTGTGGTTTATGGGCTGGTGGTATCATCGGTCCATATTTTTCAAAAATGATGATGACCGAAACGTCACCGTGAATGGTGCTCGCTATCGCGCTATGATATCGGACTTTTTGGCGCCTACAATTGAAGCCCGTAGTCGTGACGACATTGGGTTTTAACAAGGTGACGCACAGTGGCGCTCAATTGAAAAATGAAAATAGACATTTCCGATTATATATTGGTACCTCATAATTGTACACAAAATTCAACATCACTAATTGATAGAATTGATAAGATATGTTGTTTGCTTGTTTTTCTGTATTCCGTCAAAAGTGGAAATTTTTTTCGATTTGTTTAAACTCTCTCAGAAAGTATATTTCAATTGTTTTAAGTGACAATTTTTTCTATTCAACCATTGGAAAACGAAATTATTGCTTTGGAACCTTCAACTTCAGGTATTTTAGAACAAATATACATATCGGTTGTCAGTGAATATGTAGTATAAGTATTTTTAATTATTTTTGGAAAAATGGTCTTAATTCAAGGCATTTTTAGCATATTTGTAGATTTTTAAAAGGGTACCGGGCAAAACCCCAAACATGCATTCAAAATGCAGAAAATTAACAGTGGCCCTATTTTATTGTGTTTACATGCACCCTACAGCGAACGAAGATATTTTGAACAGGTTTCTGTTAAGCTTCGATCTAATAATCAGATCGAAGCTTAACAGAAACGTGTTTAAAATATCTTCGTTCGCTGCAGCAAAACCAAACTACCAAAAAAACGATTGCACACCCTTGCAATATAAGCTTTGGAATTACTAACTCCACCGTCTATTGCAATAAATGGTGAAAAATATGAAGATGATGACAGTGATGATGAAACAGGAGATGAGGATTGGTGAATTAAATAAGGTATGATTATCAAAACACGTTCCAAAAGGAATATATGTGACGCCCAAAGTAGAAAGGGACCTAAGATTTTGAACCAGTTTTGTTCAGGAGAGCCATTTTAAAGATAAGGTCCCTTTCTATTTGCGCTTAGAGTCGTCGACTTCACTTTCATAAAACGCGCATATCTCTGGGAGTGAACACTTTTGGGGCATGGGATCGGTCTCATTCGATGCTCAGATGTTGTCCACTAGGGGTATTCTATTTTTTAACCTATGTTTTACATGCCCATTCACGATGAGAAACATTAAAAAATGTTAACTGCGTTTTTAGTTTTTTATTTCATTCAAAAAAGTTCACGCACCAAACGATTTTAAAATTTACATGCGCATATACACTAGGGGTATTCTATTTTTTTTTTTTTTTTTTTTTTTTTTAAATTTACATGGCTGTACACGATGAGAAACATTAAAAAAATCATAACTGCGTTTTTAGTTTTTTATTTCATTCAAAAAAGTTCACGCACCAAACGATTTTAAAATTTACATGCGCATTACAGCGCATGTAAATTATGAAGTTATGAAGCAAACATTTTCAAAATTACAAAATAATTTACTTAGTAGTTCTTTAAAAAAAAATCAAAATATTATTTTATAAAGATATAGCTTTTATTGCATTTGTTTATAACTAATAGGAAAGTATTACATAACAATGTTAGCTAGTTAATTCTCATGTTAGTTCGAATTTAAAATTCAGTTACGGCCAACATATAATAATTTTTCTGTTGAAATATCTGTAAGGCTTTAAGAAGCCGGTCAAATGTTTGGCTATTGCATAGTATGTTACAGAGCCCATATTACTTATATTTATATTCGTATATCATGGTCGATGCATTGTTTTGGTAGCTGAGGGGTTTGCCGACATCAGGCTATATCAATATAACTCTGTGAATATATTGATATAGCCTGATGTCGGTTGAAAAGATTTTTTCGGCTGTCGGTTTTTGATTTTTTTACTCATTTATAGAACGATTTGAGATCGATAAACGTTAAAAGATGGACCACTTTGAGGGCTATCATATTGATATTTTAACATATTCCGCGTGGGATGTACACATCGGAAGTTATAGCACAATATCGGATGTAAATATATATTTTTGAAATACTAAAATCCGTATTGTCGCCAGTTGATAACCGAATTTAATGATATTAACTGCAATAGACAGATCTCAGTTAGGGCTATCAAATTAATCTCTGAAGGCTCCACGTGGGATATATTTATCGGGAGTTATAGCCCGATATTAGCCGTAAATGTGTTTTTTCGACGTAATATCGCCCATAGTTAGGCTATTTGAATTGTGATTTTTATTAAATTAAGTGCAAAGGACGCAGATTGTTGAGGGCTATAATTTTATTATTTGAAGGTGCCACGTGGAATGCATACATCAAAAGTTATAGCCCAATATACTTTAAAAAATTATATTTTTGGCATATCTTTTCCGATATTTCGGCCATATCTAAGCCATATTAAGGCCGATTTTGACAAAATCAACTGAATCCGCTAATAATCTCTGTAGTAAATATATATAAACATTACATCTCCGGAAAGCATCCTTTTATTAATCTCCATTTTGGGGGTACAATACCCCACTGTGCGACGCCACATGCCATATTTACAATTAACATCGTGCTTTTTGGTTGAATTAGCTACGAGTATAATAGTCGTGTACACTAATCACACCTCGGCAGCCCCCTGCCCAAAAACTGACTCTGCCTTTTTTCATCAAGATTGTATTAGTAGGTGACTTCAAGAGATTAGTTATATCTAAGTCTGAACCAATTTTTAATTGTAGATTAATAATGAATATTCGATACACAAGCTCGAATGTTGGTTGGGTAGATAGCAATTTTCAGTAGAGGGAACTGACGTTTTCGGTTGTAAAAAACAAGTACTGCTAATCCTTACAGACTAAGATCATTATTGGAAATGAATTTGTACGTGTATTGGTTGATGTTATAGATTGTTGGTTATAAGTACTTTTTGAAAAACTGTAATATTTTACCGCCTTGCAATGGGTCAACTGATCAATAAAATAAATACGTGTTTGGATATACTTACATATATGTTTTAATAAGTATTGAAGAGATGCCTTAATCTGAAAAGTATTTAACAATGTTTATTGTCCAGCGTTGGATGGTCGTAACTAAGGAAAAATGGGTCGCTACCAAAAAAAGGGGGTTGTTGTTTTAAATAATACTCGTAAGGAGGTCTACGTGATTAAGTCTGAGTTAAGCCTGTTTTTATATTCAGAAAATATTTTTTGAATTATAGTTCGTATACTTTTATGATCAGTATCGCTTGGAAACAATCACCTTCTAATCCAAGAAACTTAAATTGTCTGACCATTTTTCTATTTTTTTATAAACATTTTTGCGGACTTGAAATATCAAAATCATTGTTTTCGACGAAAACGAAAACCATGATTTTGAGAACCGATAGCAGGGTTTGGTCACTACAAAGATCTTATCTGTTACCACCACCAATAATTGGTAGCAAAGTAACATAAACGAGGGCGACCGCAAAAGTAACTGGCCTAACATAAAAAGAACCGTTTTTTTTAGAATTATTATTATTTATTTTTCAACATAATCTCCTTCCAACTCAATACACTTCATCAAACGTTTTTCAAGTTTTTTAATTCTATCCGAAAAATAAGATTTTTCGAGACCTTCAATATATGCCTCAGTTTCAGCAATAACCTCGCTATTGGACGAAAATTTGTTGCCACCGAGAATTTTTTTTAAATTTGGAAACAAGAAATAATCAAAAGGAACTAAATCTGGACTATAGGGTGGATGCGGAGTAATTTCAAATCGTAATTCGGCCAGTTTTTGTTGAGTTAAAAATGCAGTGTGTGAAGGAGCATTATCTTGATGAAAAAGAACTTTTTTTTCTAAATGTGGTCGTTTTATCTTGATTTCTTCACTTAAGCGATCCAATAATGCACAATAATATTCACTATTTATAGTTTTTCCTTTCTCAAGATAATCAATAAATATTATACCCCTTGCATCCCAAAATACTGTAGCCATTACTTTTCTTGCTGACTTAACAGTTTTCGCCTTCTTGGGACCACTTTTACCAGCTTCTATCCATTGTTTTGACTGTTCTTGGCATTCTGGGAAGTAGTGATGGATCCATGTTTCATCAACAGTTATGAATCGGCGCAAGAACTCTATTGGATTACGCTGATAAATCGCTAAAAGCTCCTCGTAATTGGTCCAACGGACAGTTTTTAGGGCAAAGCGGCACCCATCTTGCGGATAGCTTTTTCATGTGGAGTTCATCATGTAAAATACTCCAAACTTGTTTTTTGTGTATTTTAACAATATCAGCAAGTTCGCTGAGCTTTATTCGTCTATCTTTAGTTACTTCATTAAATATTTTTCTAATATTTTCAATAGTAGCAGCAGTTTTCGGTCTTCCAGAGCGTTGTTTATCTTCCGTACTTGAACGAGCCATTATAAAATGTTGAACCCAGGATTTCACGGTGGAGTATGATGGTGCATTATCACCATGAACAGAATCCAATTCATCTTTGATGATTTGTGGCGTATAACCTTTCATTTAAAAGTCTTTAATTACCGCACGAAACTATTTATTCTTTAAAAATTATAAAACTTGTTTACTTCAATCACCTGTAACAAAGAAAATAACACTGTGCGACAGCCACAATCAGTTTGGGATGAAACCACCGGGGAAAGTTATATCGGTCAAAAAAAGGTCATACGTGTCCCTGCGTTTCGTTGGGTCTCATCTAGGAATCGAGACATATCGATTTGAAGTTAGTAAGTATCGTATAGGGGAATTTGTCACGTTTTTGGCTCTTTTGTTTGACATAACTTGAGAACCACTCGTCCGATTTAGCTGAAATAAATTTTAAAAAACCAAGAATTACAATTCCCTTAATCTGTTCATATATTATTTTCCTTTACAAGTAATAGTTTCCAAGTTAAAAATAAGCGCATGAAGAAATTTTTTTTTATTTTTTTTTTATTTTTTTTTTAAATACATTTATTTTCGTTTTATGTGACTTTACGTGAAAGTAATAGGACTTGACACTTTTTACCGTTTTGGATTTTTTATGAATTAAAAAAAAAAAAATTTAATTTTTAGGCAAAAATATTTTTTTTTTTTTCATACATTTATTTATAATTGCGAAACTGTTGCTTAAGTAGGAAAACGGTTTAAGAACAGATTAGAGGAATTGTAATTCTTAATTTTTCTAAATTTGTTTCAGCTAAATCGGACGAGTGGTTCTCGAGTTATGTCAAACAAAAGAGCCTAAAACGTGACAAATTCCCCTATACGATACTTACTAACTTCAAATCGATATATCTCGATTCCTAGATGAGACCCAGCGAAACGCTGGAACACGTATGACTTTTTTTTTTACCAATATAACTTTCCCCGGTGGTTTCATTCCAAACCGATCACTGACCCTTACCATTTGTCGCAGAGTGTAATCATTAAATATTTCGGAAATTTTGACAGATGGCTTATAAAAGATTGCTTTTAAACACACAAAAAAAAAGTTGCTAGTAAAACAGAAAATGTGCCAGGCCAGTTAGTTCTGCGGTCGCCCTCGTACATCACAATTGGATGGTTACCATAACCTCCAGTTGTCGCTAACAATAGTAAACCTGAATTCAGTTTGCATAACTGCGTTATTACCTGTGAATACCGTGATAGGGTTGTAGCAACCATCATATGATATCTCGAACCATGTTACCATCAATACTATGGAATGTTGGTTATTGCAACAAAAACTTGGTTAACCCAACGGAATTTTTTGTATTTCGGACCGATTTTGAACTTATATTTCTCTGTGTTCACGTAAAACAACATCACTTACGAGTTGTTAACATATAAAACAAGAACTAACTGATCTGCTTAACTATGGTTGGAGTTGAACTGATTAGAATCACTCTCAGTTAATTTTGTTCAAATTTCTGATCAGCATTTTCTTAAATATTTTAAGCGTGTCCGTACTTTATGCATACAACTTGATTACATGCTGTAGATGATCAGACAGAAGATCGGACGGGCAGATAGACATGGCTACGTTGATTGGAATATTTAAAAATAGGTCTTACTTAATTTCCACATCATCCCATTACGGAAAAAGGGTGAACTTCTTTGAAATCAGTGAACTGTGCACGATATAATTCTAATACTCGTACTCACTGATCGGGACCTATTGCCTAATCCCGGCTACGAATGGCAAATGCATTTTATAGAAAAATGTCTTGGCTTAGAGACAAATCTCTTGCTTGTACAATCGCCGTCATTTACGAGGTGGAAAACCTGCCGCTGAAAATTGTTAGATGTTCCTACCTGGATTTACTGGCATGATAATCCTGCACCCTCCCAGACACTACGGACAATGGGTCTAGCTCAAAAATTTGGGGTGAATCTAACTTAAAATACCCTGTTTCACAGAGAGGAGCAGGATATGGAAAAAGTACCCGACCAGTTTTCGCACTTGTATGGGAAGACGTGCTTAAAAACTACAGGGTGCGGCAAAAGTCACGAAGGAGTTTAAAACAATCATAACTTTTTTATTTCTTTTGGGGATCTCCTGACTGTAAGTGTTGCACTTACTGCACCTTGTTTGAAAAAGATGTAAATTTCTCCTTAATATTCTGCGTAAAGACCTGTTAGACATTTGCAGCTGAGCAGAGCGCCTTCAGGATTCTCCTCAATACTCTCCTGAACGCGTTGAATATTTCCTACATAAACTACAGAACGTGGTTTTCCGCTTCGTGGAAGATTCCTAACTGAGCCTTGTTCCCGAAATCGCGTCACTAAGCGCCGAATCATTGATTCGGAGGGTGTATTCCGCACATTAAAATGACGACGATAGGCTCGTTGAGTGGTAATTATTAATCGCTGATGTTCAAAATAAAATTCTATGATTTTGGCTCGTTGGATAACGTTGTAACTTTCCATGATTAATCTCCCAGATTTATTTTACAATTCATAAAACATTAGAAAAGTTATTAATTTTTAAAATCTCATCGAAACTTTTGCCGCACCCTGTACTACCCTCCTAAAGTTTAAACGTTTCTACGTTCAAAAATATAAATTGCCTCCCTTAATGGAATCGGATTTTGTCAATTAATTTTAACCTAAGCACCTAACATTATATTGCATATCGATTGCATGCACCGGAGGAAAGGCAGCGAAATGTGTAATCTTTAAAGGCAAGCCAGCCAAACAGCGTCATTCATTCCTCTCCGCCTCTGGTATTTGCACATAAATATTGTACTTATCGGCAAATACATGTTGTATTGCTCAAGTTTAATAGAAAAACGAAATCGTTCAATTGTGGTGGTTTTTTTTGTTTTTACTTTTACTCGTGTTCAAGTTGAAAATAAACATTTATAAGTTGTCAACGTTTACAGAGCCACCGACCGACATAGGCACACCCATAGCTACCCTACACCAACTCAGTCCCCCATCAAAAAATCGTACCATTCTCGTCGAATGTTGTATATCACAGATTGCTTTCGTTTTTTTTCATTTGTTGTTTTTAAATGAGAAAAAACGAGAGTGCAAAGAATATTTCTTGACGTTTTTTATGGATCCTTAGAAGCAGTATATCGCAGCACAACGCAATCGTTTTACGAGGGGAACTCACCGTATTCCCTACAACCACCACTACACATGTGCATTCACATGTGCATGTACTCGTCTTACACATATGGATTCTATCAAGTTTACCTAAAGACTCATTTTATTATAAATAAACATTTGTATGTGCATATAATTTTACAGGGTGCAACGCTGTGGTGAAAGAGGGCATACATTTTTTTAAAGGAAGTCAGAATAAACTCCAAGAACATGTGGCTTAAAATAGGAATAAACAAGTAACAAATGTTTATCGGTTCAATCGGCTAACACTAAGGCCTTATCTTTTAAAGGTCCTCTTTTTGTATAGTTTTACCCTTAGGATGGATCGCACCACACGCAGAGAAAAAAATATTGATTACTACATGGTCACGGCAATAAAAGTATGTTCTCCGCAATAAAAGTATGTTCGTCGCAACCATAGCATTGTTAACTGAGTTTAGTTTTGACAATACTATAATTGCTGCAACATTACTATTGTAGAAATGTAACAATAGATTATTGCCAAATTTAAAAATGAAAATATGGTTATAGCAACAATATAAATATGGTTGGTGCAACAAAAGTATTGTGTTTTGCGTTTTATGTTAACAATAATATGATTACGGCAATCATACTGTAGGATTGTAATTTTTCTTCATTTAAATATGCTTTTAAGAACAAATGTTATTGGTACGGATCTAATGCAATAATAGTACTTTTTTTTATCGAAATTAAAATTTTTTAAACAAACTGCTTTGGCTTTGTTTAACTGAATTTTTTTTAATAAAAACGCTCACGTTTATTTAAACTTATTTCTTCTACTGTGAAATAAATCACTCCTATTATTTTGAGTTTAATGTTTTTTCACATTGAACAGGATTAACTCAAGACCTCTTGCTTCTATATTTAAATAGAAGACAAGTTTTTAACAAAATGGGAAAGTGACATTGATTTTCGTGGCTGCACACTGCTTTTATCATGATTTCGGGTCCGTGACAACCCTCTTTAGAAAGCTTTGCTGCAATTGTTGAAAGTAAAACCGAACTCTATAAGGCCAGGCTCTCCCCAAACGAATGAGAACTACTGTTGTAAACCTTACTTTTCAAGTTTTCCTCACACAATTACCCACCAAAATACAACTCACTCTTGCCAGCTCTAAAGAGACTCCACATCGAGAGCCATCAATAGATTTTTTTTACAACGTGTGTGTGTTGTAATGTTTTTTTTGAATAATTTTCCAATTCAAATCTATTGTCGACAACTTAAACAAATTCGAATAAATTATATTGGAGATCATAGTATAATTGTGTGTGATCATACTATGGTTGTAGGGATCATAAAATGGTTTCGTGTGAATCATACTATGGTTGTGAGGATCATACTATGGTTGTATGTGAAACATACTACGGTTGTGAGGATCATACTATGGTTGTGGAGGTCATAGTATGGTTGAGTGTGAGTCATACTATGGTTGTGGGAATCATAGTATGGTTATGTGTAAATCACACTATTGTTGTTAGGATCATAGAGATGTGTAAATCATACTATTGTTGTTAGGATCATAGTATGGTTGTATTTGATTCATACTATTGTTGTGAGGATCATAATATTGTTGTACCACAACCATATACCCAACAATAGTATTATCCATTTCGAATATTGTCACCACAACCATACTTTTTTTCTGCGTGCACTCTGTAGAACAGGGTATTATAAGTTAGTAAGTTCATAGGTATGAGTAAATAACAACACCCACATATAACGGGTGGGCGATCTAAGATGTTAAATTTGAATCGGCTGCGAAAGAAAGTACTGATCATTTTTTCAAATTTCTGGTTTTATTAGAAAAGTTGAACTTTGTCTTTAAATAATGGAACAAAATTCCATTAATATGATTACCACAACTGGTAGTACCTCATCCGTTTAACCCAATTTTTCTTCAATGGCCCCTTCGATTTCATGTTTTAACGCTTCAATTGTCTCTGGACACGTTGCGTAACCTTTATCCTTAATGGCTCCCCACAGCCAATAATTCTAAGGGCTCAAATCACTGCTCCGAGGCGGCTAATTGACATCACAATTTCCGAGATAAAAATAAGCTTCATCTGAAAACACGATTTGGCGGTTCAAATCTTCATCTCCTGCCAAACAATCTTTAGTCCATTGTGCGAAGCAAAAACGCATCGGATGATGAGGCTTCAGTTCATGGATTAATTTAACTTTGTAAGTCTTCATACCGAAGTCTGTGTACAAAATTCTTCTCACAGAAGAGCGAGATATGTACACTTCCTAAGAACGATGACAAGTTGATGTTGATGGATGCTCTTGGACATATAATGGGTGATGTAAGTAGATATACTTTTTTCAATAGCCTTTTTTTATCAGATCACGTGTGAGTCGTGTCATGCTGTCATGTTATATTTGTTTAGTTGGGCATTTCATCATGGAAAGACTTACGCCTGAACAACGTTTACAACTCGTTCAACTTAATTAGGAAAATTCACGTTCTGTGAGGAATGTGTTTCGTGCACTTCGTTCAACTTATGGTCAACATAATGGGCCTACTGAGCGTACTATTCGCCACACCATCACCCATTTTCAGACCCAGCATTCATCATTGGATAATATTCGACCGAATAGACCACGTCCAGCAGGCAGTGAAAAAAATTTGGCGGTCGTAGCTGAGACTGTACACCAAGACCGTGGAGAGTCGATTCGGCGCCGTTCGCAGCAACTCGGACTGACGTATGGAACGACTTGGCGCATTTTACGTCGAGGTCTTTAATTGAAAGCGTACAAAATACAGCTTGTGCAAGAACTGAAGCCGCCCAACATTCCCAAGCGACATCGTTTCGTTCTATGGGCTCTTGAAAAGTTCCAAGAAGATCCGACGTTTTCGAGCCAAATTGTGTTCAGCGATGAGGCTTATTTCTGGCTCAATGGGTATGTAAACATGCAAAATTGCCGCATTTAGGTCGAAGAGTACCGGAAGAGGTTCAAGAGCTGCCACTTTATCCAGAAAAAACAACGGTTTGGTGTGGTTTGTGGGCCAGTGGAATCGTCGGTCCATATTTCTTCAAAAATAATGCTGGTGAGAACGTAACCGTCAATGGCGACCGTTATCGTGTGGTTTGTGGGCCGGTGGATTCATCGGTCCATATTTCTTCAAAAATGATGCTGGTGAGAACGTAAATTTCAATGGAGACCGTTATGGTGCCATGATAACCCACTATTTGATGCCTGAAATTGAAGCTCGTGGTCTCGGCGACATTTGGTTTCAACAAGACGGCGCCACTTCCCACACATCGCATAAATCAATGGATTTATTGAGAGAACTCTTCGTTAAGCAGATAATTTCACGTTTAGGGCCACCAATATCGTATGATATCACACCGTTTGACTTTTTCCTGTGGGGATATGAAACGTCTAAAGTTAATGAGGACAAACGCGCTTTGTTTAAGGCATTGGAGCAAAACATCACACGTGTCATTCGGTAGTTACCAGCCGAAATGCTCGAACGAGTCATCGAAAATTGGACTCAACGGATGGACCATCTAAGACGTAGCCGCGGACAACATTTGACATAGACATAATCTTTAAAAAATAAATGCCGAAGAATGTTCATTCAAATGATAAAAAAAAACATTCCCCATTCAATTTGAATTTTCTGTGTTTTCTTTAAAAAAGTAGGGAACCTCGAAATAGGGATGATTATTGGAACTGAATTTGTTCATGTTTTGGTTGTTGTTATAGATTTCTGGCTAAAGGAACACCTTGAATTCGGTTGTCATTACCACGACCATTTGTTAACTGGACCAACTGATGGCTAAATATAATTACCAAAATAATAACGTTTTATTTGTTTAATTTTTGTATCTAACGACTTAAAAATTTTTATTCAGTTATTTGAATTATGAGGAAGTTTTTTTAAAATTTGGTTTTGCTTGAGAGTCTAACGATTTTATGTATCGAATTGGTAAAGTGGGTCAAACTGGTGCAAAAAATTTCGAGACAAAGCTCGGTATGATATATTATTAAAGTGAAGTATAGTGGAGTTTTTAACCTAAATATTTCCAGCTACCTTAGGATAAGGTAACACAAAATAGCTCAACTGAATGCTTGAAATCTCGGTTATTTTTGTTGCCTGGCGCCATCTGACATTTCCATTGGAAAGTTTGACAATTTTTCGCCTGACCGTAATCAGAACGTTTTGACGTACGACCATAATTGTGTTGTTTACAGTGACTTGAAAAAATCAATTTGGCAAAAAAGAGGAATTAACTCGTGAATATTTTCGTGCGATCATTTTTCACAACTTTCGACGTGGATTATCACGACAAGAGTGCATCGATGAACTTAAAGTTTTGTATGGCGATGAAGAGCCATCCTATAGCACTGTGAAAACTGGTTTAATGAATTCAATCGTGGCCAAAAACGGCCGTTGTACCAGAGAACATTGATGGTGTGCGTGAACTGATAATACAAGATCGTCATGTGTCATACCGTGAGATAGAGTCATTCTTTGGCATTTCTTCCACCAGCATACTTTACATACAATATTGCATGAACACCTAGCCGTAAAAAAGGTTTGTTCTCGTTGGATCCCGCACAATTTGCCAATCGCTCAAAAAAAAGCTCGTGTCGATTCAAAAGACGTTCATAAGATCATCACAGGTGACGAATCATGGATCAATGCGTATGAGCTTGAAACAAAACAGCAATCGACGTGTGGGTCTTCGAGGACGAGCCAAATCCAACGAAAGTTGTTCGTGGAAGAAGCACTACAAAGAAAATGGTCGCCTGTTTCTTAGGCAAAACTGGTCATGTGGCGACTGTTCCGCTTGAGCAACGTAGGAGGTCAATTCAGAGTGGTACACCACAATATGTTTGCCTGAAGTGTTCGGAGAAATTCGAAAAACGAACAAGAGAAGTCGAATCATTGTGCACCATGGCAATGCGAGTTCTCACACATCGGCTCAAACCAGCCCCAACGTCGAATTGAGGGGTCATCCGCCTTACAGCCCTGACTTGGCACCCAATGACTTCTTTTTATTCCCGCACATCAAGAAAAAAAATGCGTGGTCAACGATTTTCGTCGCCAGAAGATGCTGTTGAAGCATTCAAAAACCATGTTTTGGAGGTGTCGCAATCGGAGTGGAAAAACAGCTTCGACAATTGGTTTGAGCGCATGCAAAAGTGTATAAATCAACCTGGAGAATACTTTGAAAAACAATAAAACCATTTTTGATGATAAATATTCGCATTTTCATTATTAGGCCAGAAATATATGTAGCAGCCACATACGAGGGACATACGAGGCTATTTAAAAAAAATCAGTGGAAAAAACTTTAATTTAATGAGCCCACCCCTCTGTATCTGTTTCCATTCTGAACACATCAAATCCATCAAATTTTATAAAAAACGTTATTAATTTTTGAAAAAGGAAGAGAAAATGTCGGTTTGTTTTAAAAATATTTTGAAATATTCTGATATTTAGACGTTCTTTACTTAACTGATAAAAGTAGTAATTCCAAAAATTACCGTTTTTAAAAACATGTATGCACTCTCAAATAAACAAACGCCTCAACTGAAATTTATTGTATAACAGTTTTTCACTTTTTCTGAAAAATGGACGAAAAGCACTCGGCAATCTTAGATATAGGATGTTTTAATGTTTGAAGGAAAGCAACTTCATACGATTTCCCTTAAAACATGTTATTATGTAAATTCGGTAAAACAAACGCTGAGAGAACAGATTTGTTGTTACAACCGAATTGTTTGCCAACCGAATGTTGGTGGTTGCACGGACAACCCACTCGAATTTCCCCAAGGCAGAGTCACACTAAGGCAAATATATGAAGCACGCGTGATTGACAAGTAGCCAACCGGAATTTATTAAAGGTAGTTTTCTTCTAACAAATTTTACGTCTGGCCTATTCCTAGTGTTTTTCATAACCAACTGGTGAGGCAAAACATTAACCACTGACACTTTGCTATACCTAGTACTTTACAATAATTTTTTCCTAAGAATTTTAAATTAACGCAAACGATAGCACAAAGGCTCATTCGATATCAGACTGCCCTCGTATTTGTGTGTGTGTGTGTGTGAATACGTGTGTAGCACAGTTGTTGTCTTTCGATGTAGAGTTCAGTGGAAATTGTTGTTTGCACTTTTGTTAAATGATGGCTCTTACATTGCCATGACACACACACAACACCGCCATTGATTAGCAATCATAATATAGACGTGTTTGTACGGGATATGGCTTTGAGTACCAAGTACAAATACGACTATTCGAGGGTAGTAATCAAAAGTTCGCACATGCTCTTCGTCTTTCAAATAGAGTGTTAAATGCAATTACTCACTACTTTTCTCTTAAATGGCTGATCTCAACCTTAAAAAGTATTTAGCCGTGATCAGGTTTAAATTCCGCGGGCTTCGATGAAGTGCCCATGACCTCCATTAAGTTATAGCAAAATTCCATAGGTCTTGCTGGACTTGGTATTTCCACGGAAGCTACGGTCGCCCGGTTCTGCACGCACCTTCAAAATCGCTGTCGAAAATTTTAGTTTTGGAGAAGGGGTCCACAGATTTTACAAGGAACCTACCTCTCGAACAATTCCAACATCGCCTTATGCCACGCTTCAGCGCCATCAAAAGCAGGGCAGTACGAGCTTGTAAGACAATATGATTCTTTGATTTATATCCAGGCTAACGCCTGGAAACAAAGCAGAGGGAGTTTTCCCTATTTTAACAGCCGATTTTGATTCAGTCAACGTCATTTTGCATAAACGTGCTAATTTTGTGGGGAAACGAAAGACAGACATGGTTTCATGCTGCTTCGATCTTATGTGGCTGACGAAGAAAGCTTTATAGTTGACAAAGAGATGGTATAGGGTGGACCGGAAAAATTGTAAATCTGATTCAGCTGTAAAAAAGTACTGATACTTTTTTATAAGTTCTGGTTTTAATGGAAAACCTAAATTTGGTCATTTACGAGGGCGACCGCAAAACTAACTGGCCTGGCACATTTTCTGTTTTACTAGCACCTTTTTTTGTTTTATGTTTTTTAAAAGCAATCTTTTGTAAGCCATCTGTCAAAATTTGCGAAATATTTAATGATTATTTTCTTTGTTACAGGTGATTGAAGTAAACAAGTTTTATAATTTTTGAAAAATGGAAAATAAAGAGTTTCGTGCGGTAATTAAACACTTTTATATGAAAGGTTATACGCCACAATTAATCAAAAATGAATTGGATTCTGTTCATGGTGATAATGCACCATCATACTCCACCGTGAAATCCTGGGTTCAACAATTTAAAATGGGTCGTTCAAGTACGGAAGATGAACAAGGCTCTGGAAGACCGAAAACTGCTACTACTATTGAAAACATTAGAAAAATATTTAATGAAGTGACTAAAGATAGACGAATAAAGATCAGAGAACTTGCTGATATTGTTAAAATACACGAAGAACAAGTTTGGAGTATTTTACATGATGAACTCCACATGAAAAAGATATCCGCAAGATGGGTGCCGCGTTTGTTGACTTTGCCCCAAAAAATCGTGCGTTGGAGCAATTCCGAGGAGCTATTAGCGATTTATCAGCGTAATCCAATAGAGTTCTTGCGCCGATTCATAACTGTTGATGAAACTTGGATCCATCGCGACATCCCAGAATGCAAAGAACAGTCAAAGCAATGGATAGAAGCTGGTAAAAGTGGTCCAAGAAGGCTAAAACTGTTAAGTCAGCAGGAAAAGTAATGGCCACAGTATTTTGGGATGCAAGGGGTATAATATTTATTGATTATCTTGAGAAAGGAAAAACTATAAATAGTGAAAGTTATTAGGCATTATTGGATCGGTTGAGTGAAGAAATCAAGATAAAACGACCGCATTTAGAAAAACAAAAGTTCTTTTTCATCAAGATAATGCTCCTTCACACACTGCATATTTAACTCAACAAAAACTGTCCGAATTATGATTTAAAATTGCTCCGCATCCACCATATAGTCCAGATTTAGCTCCTTCTGATTATTTCTTGTTTCCAAATTTAAAAAAATTTCTCGGTGGCAAAAAAATTTCGTCCAATAGCGAGGTTATTGCTGAAACTGAGGCATATTTTGAAGGTCTTGAAAAATCTTATTTTTCGGATGGAATAAAAAAACTTGAAAAACGTTTGATGAAGCGAATTGTGTTTAAAGGAGATTATGTTGAAAAATAAATAATAATTCCAAAAAAACGGTTCTTTTTATGTTAGGCCAGTTACTTTTGCGGTCGCCCTCGTAATAATATCTTTCATATGACTACCACAACTGGCTCGGCAGTACCTCATCCGACCAACCCAATTTTTCAGTACATCTTCGATTGTTTCTGGTCGAATTTTGTAAAATTTTAATGTCTGATCGCTCACCCGTTATATGTCATGTTGCATTTCACGGCACTTTTCCAGGATTTGGCGCAATTTAAAGATCTGATCAGTTGTAATTATGCCAGTCCTAAGGCCACAGTCGTTCATATGCGAGTAATGCGCTCGAGATAATCTGGAAAGCCATTTCAAGTAACACACGTGATCCATTTCGAGCTTCCCTACCTTTTTAAAGAAAAAAAACACAAAAAATTCAAATTGAATGGAAAACGTTTATTATCATTTAAAGGAACATTCTTTGGCATTTATTTTTTGAAGATTATGCCTATTAAAAGTTGAGTCCAATTTTCGATGACTCGTTCGAGCATTTCGACTGGTAAATGGCGAATGACACGCGTGATGTTTTGCTCCAAGGCCTGAATCAAAGCGGGTTTGTTAACATAAACTTTAGACTTTACATATCCGCACAGGAAAAAGTCTAACGGTGTGATATCACACGATCTTGGTGGCCAATCGACTGGCCCAAAACGTGAAATTATCTGCCCACCGATGTATATAAGAACATCACCAAGTCACTGTAAACATCACAAATGGTCGTACGTCAAAACGTTCTGAGTACGTTAATGCTAAAGAATGTTAAACTTTCTAATGGAAATGTCAGATGGCGCCAGTAAACACATAGTGTTTCCTAGACCAGAAATATATATACCAACCCTCGTACAACCATACTATGACACTCACAACCATTTTATAATCCTCACAACAATAGTACGATTCACACATAACCATACTATGATGTCCAAAACCATAGTATGAGTCACACTCAACCATACTCTATACCATCTGTTAAAAGACTACTGTCAAATGTTGAGAGACTTCCGTCATTTAGGTAATGTAATGGGTGATCCAACCCGAGGTATTTTTTCAGAACAAAAAAAATATAAAAATTCAAATCAAGTGTGAAACCTTTATTGGTAATTTGAAAGGACATTTTATGGCTTTTACTTTTCGAATAGAATTTTCTTCAAATGATGGCCACAACTACGCCTAAGGGTTTCCATTCTGAGGGTGCAATTTTGGATGACTCGTTCGAGCATTTCAACCGGTGTGGCTTTAATGACACGCGTGATGTTGGCTTCCAAATCAGCATAGGCTTTAGACTTTACGTAAACCAAAACAAAATGTATTAAGGTGTGATATCACTAAATCTAAGCGGCCAACTCACCTGTTCAAAACGTGAAGTTAGCTGCTCTGCAAAATGGCCTCTCAATAGATCAATTGTATGAGCAGGTGTATGACAAGTGGCACCGTCCTGTTGAAACCAAATGTCGTCAAGATTATGGGCTTCAGTTGCAGGTACGAAAAAGTCCGATATCATGCGTGATAAAGAACGTCATTCACGGTTACATTCCGGCCATTATCATTTTTGAAAAAATATGGACCGATGGTTCCACCAGCCCATAAACTGCACCAAACCGTGGTTTTCTCTGAGTATAACCTCACCTCTTAAACCTCTTCTTGTTGCTTCTTAGCCCAAATGCGGCAATTTTGTTTATTGACTTTGCCGTTGAGCCCGAAATGGGTCTCATCACTGAACAAAATTTTGGTCAAAAAGACCGGGGATCTTCCCGTTTTTCACCGAACACTCATTTTCAACATTTGAAGGTAAATATTTTCAAAAAATAAATGCCATAAAATTAATCCCTTAAAATTACCAATAAAGATTATACACTTGATTTGAATTTTTTTTATTTTTTTTTGTTTTGAAAAAATACCTCTAGATGGATCACCCTATATAACAGCTGCGGAAAAAAGCCCGCGTGCATCCCAAGGTTTTTGGGATGCACGCGGGATAATCCACATCATTTACAGCGAATATTATGCCCACTTATTGGACAGTTTTAATGAGGAGTTTAATAAAAAATGACCTCATATGGCCAAGAAAAAAGTTATTTTTCGTCCAAATAATTGGGTTACGAATTGGTACCTCATCCTTTTTTTAAGATTTGGCTGAGATAAGGAATGGACGCGTGGGCCGAATAAGCCCAAAAACGACCCTTTTTGCGCTTTAGTAGCTTAGGAACGGTGCTGTTTCGGCCTGGCCAAACTTTTCAACGTTTTTTTCTTATTTATATTTCATATCGTTTTCATTGTGTTTTTTTATGAAAGTGACGTATAGGGCCGTTGTTTGGCAGCTAACCACGTGACGCTTGAGCCACTCCATAAGATGAAGGATCTACAATTTAACCATCATCCACTTTCACAAAGGATAATTAAAGGGTAATAAAATTGCACTACTCTTTATTTTAGTTAAATTGAATTTACAATGTACCCTTTAGAGCTGCAGGGACCTTTGTATGAGGCTTTTCAGTCCAGTTTCACCTGAGATAGATATTTTTCGCCCATATTGCTCTATGCGAAAATTTCTTAAGAGTCTAATTTGATATATGACTGTTAAAACAGCATGTTCTGAAATCGGGAAGGACCTTTGTGTGGAAACTATTCGAAAACATGGACAGTTATAATCCAGTTTCACCAAAGATAGGTGTTGGTCACACGTAACGCTCTATACCCCCAAATTTATATATTTAGAAAATGATCAAAATATATTTACAAAACTTTAGCTAGACCTTTAGTATCTGGCGGTTGCTGCAGCTCCAGAGAATTTGAGTCAAGTACAGTGTGCTGTGTGCAGTTGTACTATTCCAATAACTACTTGCACTTGTAGAGTACATCGACAACATCAGTCTCCTCCTTCTCTACTTCGTAGTCGTCGTCATATGAACATGTTCGATACCTGCTTGCACTAGTCAACTTGAATAGGTACGTACCTTATATCCAGTAAATGATGCTTCCTCCACTCCAATTGGAGGACTCCATGTGAATGTTGCTGATGCTGAGGCAGCCACTCGATGTTGTTGCCATTGTCGATGCTGGTGGCTTGGGCTGTAGTCGCTCAGTGTGTACTGCTGTCAATGTAGTACAACTTACAAAATACTTGTAATGATTTTATGAGTGGCTGCTCCAAAAGAACTTACAAGTAATTGCACTTAAGAATTATTATCAACTCTTAGTGCATTTCCCTTGATTCTGTACCGTTCCCCATTTTCCTGCTCTCTCTCTTTCTCTATTTCACTTGTATACCATTTTCACAAAACACTTGATTTTTCACTTTTACCTTGAGCTAACGGCCCAGGGAAGACCTGCTGCTTTATCTGCTCTCTCGTCCCGGCCTGCAGAAGCTCTGGTTGAAATCGCTGCGGAAAAAAGATGCAGAAAAAGTAGAAGTGAATTATAGAGTCAATAATTGCTGCTATTGTTCTGAGGGCTAGTGCAAGAAGAGGAAAAAAGCAATTGTGGATCTTAATTGATTCAAAGAAATTGTTTGATATCTTGCAGGAAGGAAAAGTTTTGAGTGGTCGGTGAATCTTTTTTTTTTTTGAAAGAATAAAAGATTAAAAACTCTTTAAAAGTTTTACAAAAAAATAGATAAAAAAGGTTAGAACTCTAAAGTCGAACAGGCCCAACTACGAGATAACCTACCGCATTCGGTTATTCAGAGGATTTAGCGCCTTTGTCTGGGGCTTGAATAAGGTCGGACTCAATTTGTAATTTCTAGAGGGGGGAAGGTCATATTCAGTGGGAATATACTCGTATAGAATACAGATCATCCCGCCAGAAAATATTAAAGTTCGCACATAACGTCATTGACCTACATTGGATTTTAAATTTGTCTATTACAACAATAGGACTTAAACGGTGGGGAGTGTGGCGGACTATTTCACCATACACGCAGAAAAAAAGTATGGTTGTGGTTACAATACTCGAAGAGGATAATACTATTGTTGGGTATATGGTTGTGGTACAACAATATTATGATCCTCACAACAATAGTATGATTCAAATACAACCATACTATGATCCTCACAACAATAATATGATTCACACATAACCTAGCTATGATCCCTACAACCATAGTATGATCAGACACAATTGTACTTTGATCCCTAATATAATTTTTTAGAGTTTGTTTAAGTTGTCGACAATAGATTTGAATTATGAAAATTATTAAAAAATACATTAAATTCAAAAAAATAGGAGTGATTTATTTTACAGTAGAAAAAATAAGTTTAAATAAACGTAAGCGTTTTTATTAAAAATATTTCAGTTAAAAAAAGCCAAAGCAGCTCGTTTAAAAAATGTTTATTTCGATAAAAAAAAGTACTATTATTGCATTAGATCCGTACCAATAACATTTGTTCTTAAAAGCATATTTAAATGAAGAAGAATTACAATCATACAGTGTGATTGCCGTAATCATATTATTGTTAACATAAAACGTAAAACACAATACTTTTGTCGCACCAACAATATTTATATTGTTGTTATAACCATACTTTCATTTTTAAATTTGGCAATAATACTATTGTAACATTTCAACAATATTAATATTGCAGCAATTATACTATTGTCAAAACTAAATTCAGTTAACAATGCTATGGTTGCGACGAACATACTTTTATTGCGGATAACATATTATTATTGCCGTGACCATGTTTTTTCTCTGCGTGTAGATGGGTGTGTGCCATTTGCGCCATGCGGAATTTGATCGGAGTCTGAAGTAATACGAGTCTGTGGCTTCTTAACTAAATATTCGGAAAGCAGGACCTTTTTGCATGGTCGAGTTTCACGAAAAGTAATTATTGGAGCAGAGTTTTATCTCAACATTTTTTATTACGATTAAAGGGATAATTATGTGTGAAACGAAATATCGGTCAAATGCTCGCCACGGCTTCAGTGGCACACCTCTATCCGAAGGTCCATATTTTCAATGACTCTGAGACATAACGGGGGTTCATATCGTTTATGTGCCGAATTATCTCAATTCAAGAGATAAAGCTCTTGAATTGTTCTTGGCTTATTGATGTTCATATACTTTTTTTTACCGTATCAAATCACATGATCGGGGCGTGGCGTCCAATTAACATCGCCACGACGCACAGTGGCTGAAAATCGTTTTTCGTTGGCCAAAATTCTGTTACTTTTAAACCGATCAAAATATTTAAGTTATTTTTTTTAATGGATAGATATTTAGTTCAGCTTGACAAAGTTTTAATTGCATTAAAATTGATTGAGGACTTTTTAAGGCATTCTAGGTCAAAGTTAAACTTTTGATTTTTTTTTAACTTTTAGAGTGAAATATTGGGTTTATTATTTAGTTATTTATTAAAAAATTTAACATTTGGATATTAATAATAATTATAAATATTTTTTGTATTAATGGTTTATTTTAATGTTACACTCAAACAATTTTTTAAACTCAAAAAAAAAATTGTAAATTCAACTGGCGATTTTGCTATTATTACAGAAAAACCAAAAAATCTTTGCTGTCAAATTTGCAAATTTGTTTACACTCAAAGAATATTTACACTTAAAAAAACGTTGATAATATTATCAAAAAATCTTGCTATTACTACAGAAAAATTTATTATTTTTGCTGTCAAGTTTGATAATTTTAAAAAACATTTTTAAAATAAAAACTGCTGTAGATTTTAATATCATTTGTAGCTATGGTAGGTCCTGTTTATTATTATTTTTTACTAATACTATGTTTTTCGTACTTAAATACTAATGAAAGGCCATTATAATTATTATTCATTTGACTCAAATTTGGATTGCAAATATTCCATATTTTGTTCTGTGCTATTTCTGTTCTTTAGTAGTTTTTTGGCTTCTTCATCTAAATCCCGATGTTCCACTTTCCATTGGAGATGAGCGGATCTTACATTGCGAATAATATATTAAATAGATCTTTATTTGTGAAATTTCGTGAAATTTTTCTAGTATTGTGCTCTCTATAAGATCTGTAATCCTTGTTCCTTTTTTCCTGAGCCTCCTTTGATAGTTCAGGTGATAGACAGGTAAATTTAGAAAGAGATCATATGTCTACTGTAGTAACTATTGTGATAATTTTATAACTTATTTCTTTGCTGATCAAAACAAAGCCATAAAACCCTTTCGCAGGTATTATATTTAATTATTTCATTATACCATTGTACACGAGTACTTATAGGGCTCTTTAAATTATCGTAATTTGAGTTTTTTTAGAATAATTTCATTTATATGAAAAAAGTGTTCTACCCGCGGGTCGTCGCGGGTACAAAAGTATATATGTGACGCGCAAAATAGAAAGGGACCTAAGGTTAAAAACCAGTTTTGTTCAGGAAAGCCATTTTAAAGATTAGGTCCCTTTCTATTTGCGCTTAGAATTGTCGAGCATGGGATCGTGGGGCATGGGATCGGTCTCACTCGATGCTTAGATGTTGTCCACATCAAAAAAAAGAGTGAAAAGTTGATGAAAAGTTTTGTTCAGGAGAGCCATTTTAAAGATTAGGTCCCTTTCTATTTGCGCTTAGAATCGTCGACTTCACTTTCATAAAACATGCATATCTCTCGGAGGGAACACTTTTGGGGCATGAAATCGGTCTCATTCGATGCTCAGATGTTGTCCACATCAAAAAAAAAGAAAAATTGATTTTTTACCCTTAGGTTCCTTTCTCTATGCGCTGTCACATAAAGGGTTAAATAAGACACTTTCACCTTTCTCCGGGTGGTACACGTTTCTTGTTCCCTTTTGTTCCCTAGAAGTTCTATTCCACTAAAGTTTAATTTTGAGAAAAATATAGTATTTTCATTAATATTTCATAACGCTCCTAATATTAAACGCTAGAGCTGTGGCTATTATCGGTGATAGCTTGCGAGTAGTAACCATTTATTTTTGATAAAAAAAAAAATAAAAACGCATTTTTCTGAAATTAAAAAAATAGTTAAGCTAATTTTTAGGCTACCTTAATCTGGTAAGATACAAAAAGGCGTAAAAATTTTAAAAATCGGTGACAAAAAAATTACACTTTTGGCCAACGAAATCCAAATTTCAGCCACGTTGCGACGTGGGCTAATACGGCCATTGAATTTCTTGCGGAAAAAAGCTATTGTTTCGTGTGGTAAGTAGCACCATTCTGTTGGAACCACATATCGTCTAGATCCATATCTTCAATTTCACTATTCCACCATTCACTGTAACGGCTTGGACGAACCATTTTCGGAGAAATATGGCCCGGTGGCAGAACGGAATGGCCAAGCATGCGCAGGTGTTTTCGCATTATCTCCATACCCGGTTTGCTAAAATTTGCGCACAATTCTCCCGATTGTTTAGTCATTTTTGCTGACAAAAAAATCATGAAGTGCTTGAAATGCATTTTGGTTACAACGCCTATTTCGGTGCAAGGCTTTAACAATTTTAACCCGCTGCTCAATTGCTGAATTTGTCAAACACAGATGGCTCTCGATGTGGAGTCTCTTTAGAGGTGGCAAGATTGAGTTGTATTTTCGTGGGCAATTGTGTGAAGAAAACTTGAAAAGTAAGGTTTACAACAGTAGTTCTCATTCGTTTGGGGAGAGCCTGGCCTTATAGAGTTCGGTTTTACTTTCAACAATTGCAGCAAGGCTTTCTGAAGAGGGTTGTCACGGACCCGAAATCATGATAAAAGTAGTGTGCAGCCACGAAAATCAATGTCACTTTGCCATTTTGTTAAAAACTTGTCTTCTATTTAAAAATATAGAAGCAAGAGGTCTTGAGCCGGTTTAATCCCTGTTAAACGAAGAAATGTTAAAAAAAAGTTGAGCAAAAAAATTTGACGTTAAGTCGTGTCTCACAAATTTTATCGTGCGTTATGGTTGTATCACACTTTAGTTGTGGCTTCTGGAACTGCAATCGTGAGGGACCTTTGTGTGGTGGCTATGGACCGATATGGTCCACTTGCAAAAGGCAAAATAAATTGTTACTTGTTGTAAGTTTCAGTTTCTCGGAAGTGCAAAATTGTAATGTGCTCGGGTTTAATTTGTGACTTCCAGAGCAGCAGGACCAGCAATCGAGAGGGACCTTAAGTAGGGGTTCGTCGTGGATCCATATGGTCCTATTTCACTATAGATGAATATTGTTTGTTTATAGCGCTCTGTGCGAAATTTTTACCGAATCCTATTTTACAGCTGAAGATTCAAAAATCTGGAAAAAACTTTATATGATATCAGAACATGAACCAATGTAGACCAACTTCAATATTGTTTGTTCTTGGATCAAACTTGAAGAATGTTGGAAGTGTCACCGAAATCGGTTATTTGTGACCAAGATAAACAAACGCACAGACGGATATAGCTCAATGGTAGCAGATAGTGTTTCTAAATCGATTGCTTTGCTTATTGAGAATTTTAACTGTCGAAACAAATGAACACACCCATTTCAATAGAAGAACTGAACATACCCCGTTAATGTCATATGGGCTTTGAAAGCTAACCTCAATAGCGTTAGTCTGTAACGGAATTTAAAAATTGTTTCAACTTTCATTATGGAGTGGTCAGATAATGAAAACCGTATCGCTGTAATAGCGCTTTTCAAGTGTAAATAAAAAAGCGATATTTTCAAACGCTGCGGCCACTAGGAATTAGCCGCATGTTCGTCTACCGATGCATATAACTGTTTGAGGAGACTGGCCACCGGTCGGGCCGCCCGCGCTCTGTTCGAACACCGCATTGCATCAAAGCCGTTTCATCAAGAATTAACAGAAATCCGCTCCGAAAACAGAAAAGCATGAATATCACGCAAAAGCCCATGAGTCAAATCATTAAAAAAGACTTGGGACTTTCAAACGATGTACCGGACATTTAAAAAAAATAGGACTGAAAAATGCAAACGTCTTTTGGTGAAGCACGCTGATAACTTGGACAGAAAAATTTTGTTCACCAATGAACAAATTTTTACCGTTCAGGAAAAATTTAACAATGAAAATGATAGAGCGTATGCGCAGTCATCTAAGGAATCATCTGAACTGATCCTAAGAATGGAAAAGGGTCATCACCCAGCTTCAGTCATGGTTTGGTGGGGTGTCTCTTACGATGGGGTCAATGACCTGCATTTCTGCGAACAAGGAGTCAAAACATCGGCCAAAGTTTACCAAGAAACCGTTTTGGAAGCTGTTGTGAAGCCTATTAACAATTCCCTGCTTCAAAACCAGCCATGGACTTTCCAGCAGGATTCTGCGCCGGACCATAAGGCTAAAACTTCCCAGGCCTGGCTTCGAAACAATTTGCCAGCGTTCATTTACTTTGAAGAATGGCCCGCAGGCAGTCCAGATGTGAACCCATTGGATTACAGTTGTGGGCGGGTTTAGAGGACAAGGTTTGTCACAAAAGATACCCCAACATTGGATCACTTAAGACTGCTTTGGTTCGAGCTGTGGCCAATTTTTCAATGGACGAAGTTCGTGCACCTATTGACTATTGGCTAGTGCGGCTTAAGACGTGGGTAAAGGCAAAAGGCGGACATTTTGAATTAGTAGATTATTTTTGGATACAATATACATCAATAAATAGTTAAAAAATATTTGGTCCAAAAACATTCAGTACTTTTTATTTTACAGCATAAAAAGTGTGTGACAGTATTTATGTCCCCACTAAGTATATAATAGAAATGGTGTTTTTTAAAAAATGTATAGATCTATTTAGAATTATTTTTTATCGGTTATCGATACACGCCATTGTTTTGTCCATAACTTCAACAATCAAAAATCTATTAATTGTTTTGGACTTGTTTGACTTATGCGCAAACTTAAAAAAAAATTAAGACTATGAGCTTCTAAAGGGTGTTTTTTTATTGGGGTATAGAACTTTAAGTTGGCATCACTTTTTTAACTGGCGGCCATTTTGTCAGCTGTCAAGTGATTAATATTTAGTTTGGTTTGCCATTTCATCATGAACAGGTTGACAAAAGAACAACGCTTGCAAATCGTGCAAATTTATTTCGAAAGTAATGGTTCAGTTCGCGAAGTTCACCATTTTATGGTCGACATAATCGTCCATCAGAGCAATTAATTCGGTTAACCATGGATCGTTTTCGCACTACGTTTACTCTATGTGATAATACGCATCCGCAGAGACGTCGAACAGTGCGCACCGAAGAAACAATTGCCGCTGTAGAGCAAAGTGTTGAAGAGGACCCGAATGAATCGATTCGCCACCGTGCACAGCAATTGGAGCTTTGTCCATCAACTTTAAAGTGGTTGAAAATTGGACCTGTAGAATTGGCTTTATTCGAGCCAGCCGCGGCGGCCACATGCCCGAAATCATATTTAAACATTAATGGCATAAAATTATCCTTCCAATAAAGCCAAATTGATGGACATTAAAACGATTTTCTTGTGTTTTATTTCAATTCGAAGTTCTATACCTCAATAAAAAACACCCTTTATAAAAAATGCCAACTTTAAAAATAACAAATATAAAATGTTTAAAACAATGCCGATTTACGTCAGTGGTTTGCCTATAACTTCAACTAATTACTATTTGGATTTGTTGGTCATAAGCGCAATTTCAGATATCATGTTATAAAATAGGCGATAGTAAACATTAGAATAAAATTAAAATTTCTTTAAAAAGATAAAAAAAAAATATAAATTAAATTTGACTACATAATACATTGTTTTCTATCATATGACAACTTTGCACAAATCGGTCAATCCGTTCCAAAACAGCAAAATTTTCTGAAAAGCCCAAAATGCATTTTTGGTCATTTAAAAATGTTGGAAAAAAAACAATTGAAGATATTAAGTTTGACCGTGTCGAAGCTTATACGCCCTTCATCATGGATTACCGTCCATTATAAACATATTGTCAAGGGGGCGTGGCACCGGTTTTTTGATATCAGGGTGTGTTTCTTTTCAGACCAACATCATATACACTCTTACCGACTACTATCGTTATACTCGTATCTTGTAAAGGGTTGGAAAGGCCACGTCCAACTTTACCATAAATAGTCTACTTATAATAATTCCTGATCTGTGTTTTCATGCTGTTGATATTTTATAACAATCGGTCCATTACATTGTTCATAAATGCAGTTTTTTAAAGGGGTTGCCACGCCCCCTTTAACTCTTTTCCTCCAGGATGTGTTTCGACACATGCCAGCAGCATATGTTCGAAATGTTAACGTCATCTCGCTATTATTTTATGAGATATCGCTATTAGTTTTAAGTTCAGGGTTGTGTGGGCGGTGTTAGGCCCACTTATCCAATATTACCTTAACATAGCTTAAACAACATTTTGCAATTTTTTAAAGGGGGCGTGACACCGCTCACTTTCCTCCAGGATGTGTTTCTATATATTCCGCTATCACGTGTCTCAACACAACAGCCTTAAATATCTGATAGTTGATGAGACATTGGGTTTTTAAGTTTTTGATTCTTGACTTATCTTAATGTAAACTTTGTCCTGGTGAAAATTGTTACCTCTTGATCTACCTGTCCTATTTTCAATACTACAAACACCAGTTTCTCCAAAATTTTAAGCACCAAGCTTCAGTAGAGCGACTTGTAGTTTGCTTACCACAGACATACGGATGTGACTAGATCATCTTAGAATTTTACGACGATTCAGAATATACGACTATATTCTTAATGGTGTCTCCTACCAGTAATTGGAGGTGTTGCATACGGAATGACAAAACGAATATACCATCAACCTTATGGTGGCAGGTACAATGGTAGCAGCAATTTATACGATTATAAAGAAGTTGTTTGAGCCAAATAAAAATATTCAGGTAAGTATTAAACGATACGATACGATTTTTTTTTGGACGCCAGCACACGCAGTAGCCCTCTTGAATAAATCTATATAACCTACAGCGCTATGTAGAACAGAGTATTAAAATGTACTTTCTTGGTAAATGTTTGAACGCTTGCCACAATTCTACACACCTTAAAAGATAATGGATGGAAAATGGCCTTACAAATCTACAAATAGCAACATAAATTGGATAAAAAAATACCGGAACGCCAGGACGAACCTTAAAACGGGTGGCCCAGTTAAGCCCAGCGGATGTGAAACACAAATAACTTTTTTTATTTTTTAACATAATTTATTTTTTCTTTTTGCAGATTATAACTCAAGTCTTGGAAATTTAAAATGAATACGTACAGTCCACAATAACGCATTAAAATTATCGATTTTTGTTATTCTTCTCAAAGATCAACTTTTCTGATGCAGCGAAATTATCGCCGTTTTTTTAACGTAAGATCAGCGCCTTCATCTTCCATGATTACAAGTTTAGTTCGCCGTTTTGAGGAACTGGGTTGCAGTTGGCAATACATCAGCATCAGTTACACCCAATCAGATGCACTGTTTGGTGCGGTGTTATGGCCACAAAAATCATCGGCCCATATTTATTTGAGAATGAGGATGAAACGCCAGAAACACCAGGTCTCCGGGGCTTCTTACAGAACAATGATCGACAACTTTTTGCGACCAATAGTGGAGCAACATCCTAATTTGTGGTTTCAACAATATGCAGCCACTGCACATACTGCTAGGCAAACTATTCACATGCAGCGTGAAATTTTTGGTGAACGCATAATTTCAAAAAATTCAGATTTCCCTTGGCCTACTCGTTCACCAGATTTAACTGCGTCCGATTTTTTTTTAAAGGGGATATTTAAAAGACAAAGTGTATGTTAACAAATCACAGACACTTGGACAGCTCAAGCAGAATATTCGAGACGAAATACGGCGCCTGCAACCAGAAACATTACTCCGTGCAATGCAAAATGTGCTTAAAAGAGCCAATGCCTGTATCGAGCAAAATGGTGGTCATTTGTCTGATGTCATATTTCACACATAGTCACGTTAAATTTCCATAAAATGTATTTACCATATATAAAAATAAATGCGCTTAAAAGAGCCAATGCCTGTATCGAGCAAAATGGTGGTCATTTGTCTGATGTCATATTTCACACATAGTCACGTTAAATTTCCATAAAATGTATTTAACATATAAAAATAAATCATTTAAAAAACCGTTATTACAAGAGTTATACGTGTTTAACATCACTGGGTCTCATTTGGGCCACCCTGCATATCCTCCACTGACTCTACGCTACTAAAGAGCAAAAAAGTTCTGTTTTTGTACCTTTTTGCGCCTATTTTGTGAAACGAAATGACAAATTTAGAATACCATCCACTCTTTTAGCGAATACACCCTTTATATAAGAATATATGCTAAAAATTGAATCTCACACACAATATCAGCTTTTCCGATAGGTGACCGTTGACCTACAGGGTGAGTCGTACTTTCTCACTGAAATAACTTGTTTGCAGCCGAAATAAAAAAACACACCTCTTGCCATGAAATAGGCTACGCTTAAATTTTCTGTTTTTGTCGTGTCTATATTACTTTGAAAAAGTTCGCTCACCAACATGAGCATATATTTTTGTTTTGATAGTAGCAGCATGTAATCATTTAAATTTCTTTGCCAAAAGTTTTACACAAATCGTATTGCTTGCTTAATATGTAATAACTTCCGTAATGACACTAATATGTCACCTAAGTTTTTGCAAGGTCCATTTCCCCGAAATTTTCAAAAGTTACTCGGGGCGTATAACTGATATTTATTTTAATAATAACACGCATACGCCACAGTGGCCATGTGAGATAATGATACTTAAGACTCGTATCCTGGCATTGCCAACAAGCCTCACAGGCCATTCGACAAATTGTACTTTGAACTTGTTATGTCGACTAAGTTCGAACCCTAAAGAAAGAAAAAGTAGAACACATTTTCTTTTTTGTCTTACACAGTTTGTGGGATAGACAATGTACGTTACGATGTTCTGACCTACAGACCGAAGATTAAAAATGTCCTTGACATATGTTGCAAAAGCAATTTAGATACAATTTATTCGTACACAATGGCAAGTTTTTCTTACTTTGTATACTTAACACAGTAGGATAGAGGGTTAGCTAAATTTGTCGTTAAGCTTGCAACTCCCCGAAACATCGATGGAAGACCCCATCAAGTGTTTATAATATTAATCACTGAAAAATTATAGAACTGTCCTTCTGTCTCTTGAAATCGCGATAGCGGACACGAGAATTAAGCTGGGATCTTAATATTTTGCGTAATAATGGCTTATAGTTAAAGGCCCAGACCGAGAAGATTTCCTTAAGGGGACTAAAGGTACCTCAAAAAGAAGTTTACAGAACGCAAGGTCAAAACGAGCGATCACGAGATAATACTTACGAGCATATGGTCAAATATAGATTTGGCTGAGATTGCTTAAACGCATGGAACTAACGGTACCAAACACCGGTCATTTTAGCCCAAAGAAGCGTTCACTAGTATGGGTGATCCATCTACAGGTAATTTTTTCAATAGGGTTTTTTTTCACAGATTACGCGTGGGTTGTGTTAAACTTTATTTTTTCTCTTTTCAGTATTGTTTGCCGATTCATTTTATTAAAGCCTTACGATGTTCCTGCGCTTAGCCGTTTCAATGTTTGGGCCCTTCAAAAGCTCGAAGATGATCCGCTGTTTTCGACCGAAATTTTGTTCAGTGATTAGGCCTATTTCTAGATCAACGGCAACGTCAATAAACAAAATTGGGCTTAAGAACAACAAGAAGAAGTTCACAGGGTGCCTTTATACCCAGAGAAAACCATGATTTTGTGGGCTGGTGGAATCTTCGTTCCATATTTTTTCAAAACTAATGATGGCCCGAAAGTAACTGTGAATGGTGCTCGCTATCGCTAATATCTGACTTTTGGCTACCCGAAATTAAAGCCCGCAATCTTGACATCATTTGGTTTCCACAGGACTGTGCCACTTGCCAGACAGCTGCTCAAACAATAGATCTATTGAGAGGTCATTTCGAAGAGCAGCTTCTTTCACGTTTTGGTCCGGTGAGTTGGCCGCCTAGATCGTGTGATATCGCACGTTTAGACTTTTCGTGTGGAGGCTATGTAAAGTCCAAAGTCTATGCTGACATACCAGCTACGATTTAGGTTTTGGAAGCCAACATTACGCATGTCATTAACGCCATACCTAATGGTGCCAACTGTACCTGAGTGAAATGCAGTATATTTTGTATTAGAACCCCTAAAATCAACAAAAATGCAGTTTATTTATTTGAGTGAAATTTAATGCTTTTTGAAAAAGTGAAAGCAACAAAAATTTAATTATTGCGATTCCGATGGGACCATCATGAACTTGCTTCGGTTTTTTGAAGTCATATTTGTTTTCTGAGAAAATTTTTCGCAGCAAATCTTGATGAGTTTTCAAAAATTTGAAGAAATCTTAATATAACCGAATTGTTGTTTGAGTTGCAAAACAGCATCAAGAGAACCAACTTGGAGTTTGGAAGATTCTTGTTTCCAATTTTTTTTTCCTTTTGCGAAAACTCGTTCGACGGGAGACGACGTGCCAGCCAAACATTGGACAAATTCAATTATTTGTCCAAATTTAGCAAAGGCAACATGATTATTTTCCATATGCGAAAAAACTCGGCTCATCGTTTGTCAGTGGGCAGTTTGCTGGGACGCCATTCTACCAGTTTGGCAACCGATCAGTAATTCTTCGTTCGAATACTGCTGAGGATTTAACGACCACATCGAACGATCCTAGCTCTCCGACTTTGTCCATTGATATCTTTACTGTTGGCCAATTTGGAAATTGTTCCAGAACAACCCATGAGAAAATTCGAAACAATTCGAAATTTTCCGTCCACGTGCCAATATAGTCAATTTCATTATCTGAGAAAACGATAAAATAAATGAATTTATTCAACCGATTGTTCGTCAATAACCAGAATTACAAAATTACCGAAAAATTCGCTGAAATATTCTTCAATCATTTCCGATTAGTAGCTGAACTAATAATAATTATCATTTTATTTCTTATTCTTCCCACCTGTTCTTTGATAAATAGCAACAACAGCTTAGACAAATCATTTCCAAATAATTGACGAAGTGCAGTTGGACAATTCTTTTCTTACGAAAAGAATTGCTTGAGTGGTTCCCACAACTTGAGAATTGATCCAATGGCTGGACCAAGCGCTAAAAACCGCGTTTTTGAGTATCCAAGCAATTTTTTGTATTCAATGTCTGATGAATCACAAATATCTTTCAACGCGGACGGTGTGGATGTAAAAATAAGAATAAATTTTCACAACAACACACTCGACATCAAAAAACGGCATGCTATCAACTGCATTTTTGGGTGCATTGTGTGAAATGTGCGCACCGCAACCCATTCCAATTAGTTTTGGCCACTTCTGCCTCAACCGATAAAACACATTATTTTGAGCAGCATTTCCAAAATTAGTTGGACAGTTATCGCCGAAAAAGCCGACAATTTCATTATTCCGCTCATTTTTTTCAGCTGTTTCCTTTATCATCGTGGAAATTATTATTGATGTTTCACCTTTTTGATTCGAAAATTCTAGTAGCTTTACTTTCACACCTTCTGTGGGCACAAAATAACGCACGACTACTGGCATCAAAGGGTGCGAACACGTTGATGGCAAAGAACTACATTTAGTTCTAGCACAATGAAAGTTTTTTATTTGAAAACATGTGCGCCACAATTTCGATGTGCAACTTGATGACAAAAAACTATGATTGGCTTTTACACTGTGATACGCCCAAACTCCTTCATATGCAGCCAAATAAGTATCGACAGAAGATGAGAAAAATGTGTCCATTGACCGATAATTTGATGTTGCTTGTAATGCTTTGTTGTGTTTTGCTGATGTGAAAGATATGTCGTTCGATGTCCGATTTGCCAGCAAAAGCAATGCTGAATTCAGATTTGCACTTTAAACAATATACATGACTGGACGTTTTGTCTCTTGCTTTTTCCAAAAACGTATACTTTTTTGCGGGATCATCATTGAAAACACACTTTTCACGTGCCTTTGGGGCCATTTCAATCGATTAAAAACAAAAATAACAAACAAAAATAAAATCGGAGATTGAAAGAAATTGAACATAATCATAAGCGAAGCGCGAACGAATGAAATCTTTTTCTGATAGCAGTCAATGTGCCTCGTTAGTGTTGAAAAGAGGTCCAAGTCGATCCAAAAAAGTCGGCGGCGGCGACTGGGCAAAAAATGGTTGGCGGCGGCTCTAAGCCGGCTTGAGCCGAAGATTTTTCTTACAAAATTTTTATTGTTTCCTTTAATAGTTCAGAGTCTGAATCGGCTTGGACCTCTGTGCAGCACATACAAATTAAAAAAAAAAACGTGAAAAAATAAAATTCATGCATTCACCCGCAGTTTTCAAAAATGCAGTATCGTTTTTCATGCAGTATCTTCGCAGTATCTTTAGCTAAAATCAAGTATAATACTTGAAAATCTAGTACAGTTGGCACCATTAGCCATAGCGGTCGAAATGCTCGAAAGATTCATGCAAAATTGGACCCTCAGAATGGACAGCCTGAGACGTAGTTGTGGCCAACATTTAAAAGAAATTATATTCAAAAAATAAATGCTATAAAATATCCTTTCGAATTAAGAACAAAGATTACATACTTGATTTGAATTTTTGTATTTTTTTTATTTTAAAAAATTGCCTTTAGATAAATCACCCTATATATTATATAAGTACGCAAACTAACGAACATTTAACTTCGAATGCCATATTTTACTACTAATCTAAATATGCAATTATTCTAAAGATTTGCCAGAATGTGTGGCTGGTGCTTTAGACCCCAGAAATGGTAAAAATTCGTCTTTCTGATTAAAACAAGCGACTGCAGGGTTCACTGATACTATATCTGTTATTTCTGTCACAAGAAGCTCATTTATACTCAGAGAGTGACAGATTGTTACGAATTTTGAAGCGGTGGCATCATTGACCCATATTCATATGAAAATGCTTCTAGCAATACCACAATAAAAGACTTGGACTTGTACCGTCGATGGATTCAGAGCTGTACAGCAACGCCACATTGCATCTTTTGCCCGCCAAGTTTCGTTATCGTATTATAAATCGTCACTGCGATGTTAATTGGACTCACGGAAGTTGCTATTGGATGCAGTTAAACTTTTTTGCGGGGTTCAGCCAGAAAGAAATAAAAAGCCAAGGTTTTGGAAAATTTAGTTGCCAGAACTCCCTACTGCGAAGTAGTCCTAAGCAGGTACATGAATGAATTTGTTTGCCATATGTAATGGGAAGTTTGCCAATGATATGGCAATACTTATAATAGTGGCATCACTCACTTACGAGTATTTTCCAGTATATGTGACAGCGCATACAGAAAGGGAACTAAGGGTAAAAAAATCAATTTTCATTTTCGCCCCAAAAGTGTTCCCTCCCAGAGATATGCACGTTTTATGAAAGTGAAGTCGACGATTCTAAGCGCAAATAGAAAGGGACCTAATCTTTAAAATGGCTCTCCTGAACAAAACTTTTCATCAACTTTTCACTTTTTTTTGATGTGGACAACATCATCTGAGCATCGAATGAGACCGATCCCATGCCCCAGAAGTGTTCCCTTCCAGAGATATGAGCGTTTTATAGAAAAGGACCTAATCTTTAAAATGGCTCTCCTGAACAAAACTGGTTTTTAACCTTAGGTCCCTTTCTATTTTGCGCGTCACATATGTTTCTTTCCACCATAAAATCATATACTAATATATCAATTTCTATCGTGAAACCGGCATCAGACCTTGAGATATGCCTCTCAAACTTCTGAGTTAAATGGGCTCTGTTTTCTAATGAATAGTTTCATTTCGGCAATATTTCATAATGATCACTCAACTACTTTTTGCATAAAGAAGAACATTTTGAAGGGAGTACAACTGACTTTCCGATCGTAATTAGTTTTGTTCCACACCTAAATACCCGTTTAGACAAGGGGGTGTGACAACGTGACGTAATGTGCTTATTTGGGGCTTGTTGATGTATTTTACAAATGTTCCGATCTGTTGTCTTTGTGTACCCGATAGGGTATTATGAATTAATGCTAATGTTTATAACACCTTCAAAAAATTGAAAATATTCTTTCTTAAGTAAACCGATCGATTCATAACCAATATCTGATTCCATTGACCGATGCACTTCCGTCCATCTATCTGTGTTATCAAATTATAGGTCCCAATTGTAAACCGATTTCAATGAAACTTGGAACAAAGTTCGGGTTTCTACCAAGAACGAATTAATATTAGTCAACATCATTCCATGTTTTGAGATCATACAAACGCCACATACAATATGAGCACGTAAGAATAGAAATACGACTGGGAGAATCGTCGAGAGTTGAGAAAAAGTCAAAAAAATTAATTTTTCGTCTCGAAAAAGATTTCTTTCATATGTTGTAGTGGAACTTTTTTCATCATGCCAAAAGCTATCGAAAAATCGATAGCACAATATCGACAAATGTTTGTCCTTGCAAATCTGCCCACCCTACTGCATATAGTCTCGATGCCCAACGCCTTACAAATAACCACCCGCCCCCCTCTCTCTACAAATCACAACATTGTCCGTTATGAGCGACTTATATAACTATTACTATCGAAGCTTGGCCATATTGAATATTTTTTGACATAGCCGCTATACAGGAACATTTTATATTGTAAGCTATTTCCAGCGACATTGAACCGTATTGATATGTTTTCATAAAGCCTCAGTAATTTGTACTTCCCGAAATCGTGGAAGATTTCTAAGATTATGCCTATTAGAAAGAAAGCTGAGTCTATTAATGACTAAAGCAAATTATTGGAGAGGGTGATTCGGCTGATGATGGATGATGGAATGAGAGAATTTAACATACCAGACCTATAATTTGGGTTTAAGAAGGGGCATTCGACCACTGATGCCCGGTTGAAATTTCAGGACGACGTTGTGTCGAATTTACGGAATATTGTATGGTTGCGGTTTCGCTGGATGTGGAAAAAGCTTTTGATAGAACTTATCATGATGGCATTTTGTTTAAAATGATTCGTATAGGCTCTGACCCCAAAGTGACTAAATTGTTTCGAAGTTATTTCTCGGACAGATTGTTTTGCGTTCCATTAAATAATAGAATGTCGGAGTTTGGTGAGGTAAGGAGTGGAGTTCCACAGGGATCATTATTAGCGCCGCACTTATACAGAATTTTTATGAGTGATTTTCCACACATTAGTTCAGATTCGATTGGGTTATTATATGCAGATGACAGTATTATATATGCGCACGATGAGTCCCCGAATATTGCGTTGATAAAAGTTGCGGAGCACCTTGTCACTGTCAGGGAGTTCTATGATTATTGAGGTATAACGATCAACGCATCCAAGAGCGAGGCTATTTGTATTCGAAACGCCTCAGGCAAGTGTAGAAGGTCTGTGGTTCCTGAGAGTAAACGGTTGAGAATTGGTCCCTTTCAGGAATGACATGAAATATTTAGGCATTCACTTCAACAAACTTTTGAAATTTAATAGACATGCTAGGTCTGTTCTCTAGAAGGGCTATAGGATTTTGGGATCTTTTTTCGAAAATTTTGTGGAATAGGAGTTTACCGGTAGATACGTAGCTACGAGGGCGGTTCGGAAACTTCTTTGCCTAGCACAAAAAGCGCGGTATAACCAGAAAAAAGTTAAGTGTTTTGGAAACTTCCATCTCTGCTATGAACACATGTTAAATTTTGTTTCGATCTGGCAACTCATCCATATAGAAGCAGATGTTCACAAAAGACGCATCCGCGATTTTTTTACAATGGAAAAATTAGAAATGCGTGGTGTCATTAAATATTTACATAAAAAAGGTTTATCGGGACAAGAAATTCATAATGATATGGTGAATGTGTTAGGTGAAAGTGCTCCTTCATATGCAACAGTACAAAATTGGGTTGCTGAATTTAAACGTGGTCGTACAAGCATTGAAGATGAACCACGTGGTGGACGTCCAAAAACAGCAATAACAACAGAAATTGTAGCCAATGTGCATGATATGGCATTAAATGATCGACGAATAAAAGTGCGTGAAATAGCTAATATCATGGGCATCTCAAATGATCGAGTCCATTTAATTTTGCATGAAGAACTACAGATGAAAAAGCTTTCAGCAAGCTGGGTGCCGCACTTGTTAACAGTCGACCAAAAACGCATATGAATGAACATTTCTCAAGCTTGTTTGGATCGTTTTCAGCGAAATAAAATGGATTATAAGCGTCGTTTCATAACTGTTGATGAGACATGGATCCACCACTATACTCCAGAGACAAAATAACAATCCAAACAATGGACTGAAGCTGGAGTAAGTGCCCCAAAGAAGGCAAAAACAATTCAATCGGCTGGTACGGTTATGACAACGGTTTTTTGGGACTTCAAAGGTATTTTATTGATTGACTATCTGCAAAAGGGTAAAACAATAAATTCAGAGTACTATTGCAACCTTTTAGATCAATTAAATGTACAAATTAGAGAAAAACGTCCTGGCTTACAACACAACAAAATAATTTTTCATCAAGACAACGCACCAGCACACAAGAGTGTTTTAACAATGGCTAAAATCAACGAATTAAAGTACGAGTTGTTTGACCACCCACCGTATTCTCCTGACTTAGCTCCCAGTGACCTTGAGGAAAACTATTTTTATCAAGGGATAGAATTGCTAGATAAGCGTTGGACTAAGTGTATTGAAGTTTGAGGAGATTATATTGAAAAATAAAAATATTTTTGAAAAACTAACTATTCTCTTTCATTGATAGGCTAAGAACTTTCCGAACCGCCCTCGTATTACTATACAAGACAAGTATACGGCCGGGCATTTTATATGGGTTCCCAATATGGTTTAATGTATCCCCGACAGTTATAAAAGAATTTAAGATATTTGAGGGAAAGATATTAATATAAGCGAATATCGCTTGGAGTCGCTCTCCAAGCGATATTCGAATAAGTATATATATATATATATATATATATATATATATATATATATATATATATATATATATATATATATATATATATATATATATATATATGATTCTCACAACCATAGTATGACTTACGCACAACCATACTATGATCCCCAAAATTGTTTGTAAAGACTGGAATACGTTGTTATTCAACAATAAAGAATTTTATTAAGTAAGTTATGAAACAGTAGGAGTGATTTATTTAACAGTAAAAAAAATCATTTATTAAAAATATTTTAGTTATACTCGTACTAAACCGTAGTTTTTTTTTAAATATATATTTTTTTTTACTATTGTGTAAGAATCGTAAAAATAACATTGTCAAATTAGAAAAAATAAGGTTTTGCCGGTATGATTGCCGTAATTATGTTATTGTTAACATAAAACCCATGAAAACAATACTTTTGTCCCACCAACCATATTTACATTGTTGCTACTACCATACTTTCATTTTTAAATTTGGCAACAATACTTTTGTTACATTTCAACAATATTAATATTGCCGCAATTATACTATTATCAAAATGAAATTCAAAAAACAATACTATGGTTGCGACGACCATACTTTTACTGCAGAGAACATACTATTGTTGCCGTGACCATATAGTAACCATATCTTTTCTCTGCGTGTAGGATTGGTTATTGTTTCTATTCAAAAATAGAGATTTTTGTTAAGTATGTTGTTTTAAATTGCAGTACTATTGGTTCATAGCCAGATTTGAGGCCATGTTTTATTAAACATTTCATTCAATATACATATATTCCAACGGTCAAAAATACTTTTAGTTGCCAGCAGGGGTGAATGCTAATTCACCATCCTTAGACACCAAGTAACGAATGTGATTTAACCATGATCAATTGATATATACTTAAGTGCAGGCAGATTTTAAATAAACGAGAACCAGTCGGTATTAGAGTTTTTCACCGAACAAAGTAAACACAATAAAGAACACTCGAACTACCTTCCGATTGTTTTTTTTTAATGGACAGCAACCATTCACTGTATGGTGTGTATGTGTTTTTTTGTATATCAAAAAAACATACGCACACACATACATGTATGCTCTATAAAACCTGTTTTGTTATGTCCATAGTCGCAACCATACTGTATAATTGTCGTAATCAAATTTATGGTTTACGTAAATTTTAAATAACAATACTTTTGTTGCACCAACCATGTTTATATGGTTGCTACAACCATATTTTTATTTCTAAATTTGGCAATAATGCTATTGTTACATTTCAACAATAGCAATGCTGTCGCAATCATACTATTGTCAAAATTAAACTCAAAAAACAATACTATGGTTGCGGCGAACATGCTTTTATTGTAGAGAACATATTATTGTTGCGGTAACCATAGTGTAACCATATTTTTTCTCTGTGTGTAGCCATAAGCAATTTCTTGCTCATAGATCAAGTAAATGTCTGTCATTGTTTTTGAAAAAAGTCTCAATAAAATAAACTAAACTAAAACTGTTCTAGAAGAATAAAGTCCTACCTTGTTTACGAGTATATCCCCGATTTAAGCCCCGGTTCGTCGACATGAAATTATGATACGTTAAGCAAATACTCAAAACTGTGTTTTGACGTACCGTTAGTGTCCCTTGTGGGGAAACTTTTCTCCTTCTCAGATTTCCACACAGCTTGTGGCCTTAAGCTATCATCTTGAGAAATCTCAGGGTTCTTGCTCAACTCAATGGGCCGCATTCGCGTTGTCAAGTGACATACGGACGGACATGGCTAGCTCGTCATAGAATTTTACGGTTCCCCGTTCAATGATTTAAGGTGTTGCAAACGGAGTTTAGTATGCACTCCATCGTACGGAGGAGGCTGTAGCAACATTGAAACTGTCCCAGGTGTCAGTTAGGTCTCTCAGACTTAAGAGCCTCTTTTTTTCTATAAACATGCCGTTACCCTTCTCTCTCTCTCTGTTGGCTGCGAAGACTATTTGCTAAATAGCAGTATGCCATTTTATATTAACAACAAATACGGACAGTGACCAGCCATGGAACGACGGAGAGTTTGGTGATATACATAGCCAGGGGAAGGGGGGCGGCAAAAGAAATCTAGTGAAAGGCATAGAAAAACTATAGTACATTTTCGTTCACTCTAAGTGACTGTAGTAGGTGGTCGCAATTTAATTAAAATTACATAATTGTGCACGATTTGATAGAGGCGATATTGGTCGTCACCATCATGAGCGTCTTCATCGTCGTTGCCATCTTCGCGCGGCCGTTAAGTTTAGATTGACGGCACGGCCATTACCCGTAATGCCACCTAATAGAGATCCGCACAAGTGATGCGAAAAGTCGTTCTGTTTGGTGTGTTGTTGCCTTTTTTCTTTCTTTTCTGTTTGCCACATTAATGATTGTTTTCTTGTCATATCTGAAATAATAATGAACCCTCGCCGCCGCCGCCAGAAGCAGGCAGGCGAAAGCCATGGACGACAAAGTGGTGCAAAGGAGCCGCCATCGCCGTCGTTGAGACATTGACAGTCATTTCGCTGATAAGAAGAAATTGTTACAAATGAAACGAAATAAAATTATTACAGTCGAAATCCAAATGTAAGTCATTTTGGGGATTTGTCGCTCGCCTATTTGTGTTATGCCTAATGGGGGCACAGTGGTTTCACTTCCTTACTTAACAAAGGTTGCAAACGTGTCGCTTTATCTGCACAGCCAAGATATTAGCTACTAATAGGACTTCTCAACATTTAATAGGTCTTTCGCCAAGTAAAGCAAGAATGTACATGATTTGACCTTCGGCATTAAAAATGGGGATGGTTTTCGACCTATGTGGTCTAGTGGACCAAAAAAAAACGGCTGTTACAACGAACATGAGAAACAAATTGTAAATGTGAACATATGTGACGTGCAAAATAGAAAGGGACCTAAGGTTAAAAGCCAGTTTTGTTCAGGAGAGCCATTTTAAAGATTAGGTCCCTTTCTATTTGCGCTTAGAATCGTCGACTTCACTTTCATAAAAAGCGCATATCTCTGGGAGGGAACACTTTTGGGGCATGGGATCGGTCTCATTCGATGCTCAGATGTTGTCCACATCAAAAAAGAAAAAAAGTGAAAAGTTTTGTTCAGGAGATCCATTTTAAAGATTAGGTCCCTTTCTATTTGCGCTTAGAATCGTCGACTTCACTTTCATAAAAAGCGCATATCTCTGGGAGGGAACACTTTTGGGGCATGGGATCTGTATCTTTCGATGCTCAGATGTTGTCCACATCAAAAAAAAAGTGAAAAACTGATAAAAAGTTTTGTTCAGGTGATCCATTTTAAAGATTAGGTCCCTTTCTATTTGCGCTTAGAATCGTCGACTTCACTTTAATAAAAAGCGCATATCTCTGGGAGGGAACACTTTTGGGGCATGGGATCCGTCTCATTCGATGCTCAGATGTTGTCCACATCAAAAAAAGGTCCTTAGGTCCCCTTCTCTATGCGCTGTCACATATGGAAAATTAATACGAGTATGAAGCAGATTTCACTTAGAATCCAAATATGGTTTTTTTATACTTTTGTCGTATGGATACGAGGGCTGCTATATATATTTCCGGCCTAATAATAAAATGCAAATATTTATCATCAAAAATGATTTTATTGTTTTTTAAAGTATTCTGATTTATATACTTTTGCATGCGCTCAAACCAATTTTCGAAGCACTTTTTCCTTTCCGATTGAGACACCTTAAAAACATGATTTTTGAACGCTTCAACAGCATCTTCTGGTGACGAAAATCGTTGACCAAGCATTTTACCTTGATGTATGGGTATAAAAAGAAGTCAGTGGGTGCCAAGTCAGGGCTGTACGGAGGATGACCTATCAATTCGACGTTCTGTCTGGTCAAAAAGGCGCTGGCCGATGTGTGAGAGCTCGCATTGTCATGGTGCACAATGATTCGCCTTCTCTTGTTCGTTTTTCGAATTTCTCCGAAGACTTCAGGCAAACAAATAGTGATGTACCACTCAGATTTGATCGTCCTTCGATGCTCAAGCGGATCAGTCGCCACATAACCGGTTTGGCGGGGAAACAGGCGACCTTTCGCTTCGAAGTGCTTCTTCCACGAACAACTTTCGTTGGATTTGGCTCGTCTTCGAAGACCCACACGGTCGATTACTGTTTTGTATCGGGCTCATACGCAAAGATCCATGATTTTTCACCTGTGACGATCTTATAAAAGTCTTTTGAAGCACCTCGATCGTATTTTTTCAAAATTTCTTTGCACCAATCGACACGAGCCTTTTTTGAGCGAATGTCAAATTGCGCGGGATCCAACGAGAATAAACCTTTTTTACGGTCAGGTGTTCATGCAATAGCGAATGTATGCTGGTGGAAGAAGTGCCTCTATCTCACGGTATGTCGCATGACGATCTTGCATCATCAGTTTACGTACGGCATCAATGTTCTCTGGCACAACGGCTGTTTTTGGACGACCTTCGTCTTTAAGCGAGCGTCGGCCACGATTGAATTCATTAAACCAGTTTGTCATCGTGCTATAGGATGGTGCTTTATCGCCATTCAAAGATTTAAGTTCATAGGTGCACTCCTGTCGTGATAATCAACGTCGAAAGTTGTGAAAAATGATCGCACGAAAATGTTCACGAGTTAATTCCATTTTGTTGCCATATTGATTTTTTCAAGTCACCGTAAACAACACAAATGATGGTCGTACGCAAAACATTCTGAGTACCTTTTTTTTTTAAAAAAATGTCAAACTTTCCTATGAAAATGTCATAAATATATATAGCAACCCTCGAAAGATGGTACATACCATAACGGACCTGATCTTCTTATGTAGATGATTCTCAAAAGACATAACAACACATCCGGTTGATGTTCACAGGGCGGCTTTCTGGCAAGTCTGAATTTTCTTCTACGGCGTAGTACTCAACGTCGCCAACCAAACGGGCGCTACGTCGTTTGCTACAGACCGACCTGTCACTTTGTTAGAGATCAATAAGGTTTCTTTGTTAGTTCACCAAGCGCTGTTGGCTAGTGACTTAAGGACCGTGTTCCTTCTACAGACTTAAGGGAATTTGGTATTCGGGATGTTGACGTCATCGACTTTCACATTAGGTGACAACCGCGCAGTGAACGGTCTGGTTGATGATTTGGAGGCGGATATTTGTATGATCCTCGCAGTGCAGATGCATGCTATGTCAGTGAGATAACATTTGATTTTCTCACATATATCATTCACGTTAGGTCCTGGCGACAATTATGAGCATACGACACAATTTCGAAGCCTTCTTCCCTTCACCCCGGAGATATTACCCTACCCTAAGGACCACCGTGCTTAACTTTACAGGGCTTCGACTTCCTGTCTCTAAATTCTTTATTTGACTGGCGCCCATTCGTATTTAACTAGTTAATGACCCAATGTTTTTGAACTAGTCGTAAGGGACGAATTCGAATTTCTCCGAAGACTTCAGGCGAACAAATTGTGGTGTCAGAATTGACCTCTTACGAGGTTTGCTATAAACATTTCTGGCCTAGGCAACACTTAGTGTTGCCTTGTCCTGGCGCCATCTGACATTTCCATTGGAAAGTTTGACATTTTTTAGCATAAACGTACTTAGAACGTTTTGACGTTCGACCATCATTTGTGTTGCTTACAGTGACTTGAAAAAATCAATTTGGCAAAAAATGGAATTAACTCGTGAACATTTTAATGCGATCATTTTGCACAACTTTCGATGTGGATTATCACGATAAGAGGGCATCGATGAACTTAAATCTTTGTATGGCGATGAAGCACCTTCCTATAGTACTGTGAAAAACTATTTTAATGAATTAAATCGTGGCTAACGCTCGCTCAAAGACGAAGGTCGTTTATGTCGTCGAAACGGCCGTGCCAGAGAACTATGATGCTGTTCGTGAACTGATACTGCAAGATTGTCAGGTGACATACCGTGTGATTGAGGCATGCTTGGTCATTTCTTCCACCAGCAAACATTCGATATTGCATAAACAGCTGGCCGTAAAAAGGTTTGTTCTCGTTGGATCTCGCACAATTTGACAATCGCTCCAAAAAAGGCGCGTGTCGATTAGTGCAAACAAATTTTGAGTAAATACGATCGCTTCAAAAGACGTTTATAAGATCGTCACAGGTGACGAATCATGGATCTATGCGTATGAGCCCGAAACAAAACAGCAATTTACCGTGCGGGTCTTTGAAGACAAGCGAAATCAAACGAAAGTTGTTCGTGGAAGAAGCGCTTTGAAGCAAATGGTCGCCTGTTTCCTCGGCAAATCTGGTCATGTGGTGACTGTTCCGCTTGAGCAACGTAGGACGGCCAGTTCTTAGTGGTACCCCAATATTTGTTTGCCTGAAGTCTTTGGAGAAATTCGAAAAACGAATAAGAGAGGACGAATCATTGTGCACCATGAAAATGCGAGCTCTGACACATCGGCCCAAACCAGCGCCTTTTTGGCCGGCCAAAACGTCGAATTGATGGGTCATCCACCTTACAGCCCTGACTTGGCACCCAATGACTTCTTTTTGTTCCCGCACATAAAGAAAAAATGCGTGGTCAATGATTTTCGTCGCCAGAGGATGCTGTTGAAGCGTTCAAAAGAATACTTTGAAAAACAATTAAATAATTTTTGATGATAAATATTCGCATTTTTATTATTGACCAGAAATATATATAGCAGCCCTCGTTTTATTCGTTAGCTGTGGAAACCACATATCGTCCAGGACATATATGTGACGCGCAAAATAGAAAGGGACCTAAGGGTAAAAACCAGTATTGTTCAGGAGAGCCATTTTAAAGATTTAAATACGTGTATCTTTGGTGTACCATCACTTTCATAAAACGCGCATATCTCTGGGAGGGAACACTTTTGGGGCATGGGGTCGGTCTCATTCGATGCTCAGATGTTGTCCACATAAAAAAAACTTAAAATTGATTTTTTTTTTACCCTTAGGTCCCTTTCTCTTTGCGCTGTCACAAAAACATATACTTCCCGATGATGCCGCCAGTCCATAAACCGCACCAAACAGCCACTCTTTGTGGGTGCATTGTTTTTCGACAACCACTCTTGAATTATCATTCGGCCAAATGCGGCAACTCTGCCTATTGACGAATCCACTGAGGTGAAAATGTGCCTCATCACTGAAGATGATTTTCTTCGAAAATTGATTTTCATTTTCATAATAAGCCTGAATAACTTTAAACGTTGCTCGCATGTGTATCTTTCCATGGTCGAAAGTGAGTTAGTCTGAAAATGAGAAATATCAAATGAAATGCAGAAAAAAACTTCACATTTAGGTTTAGTTCACATTCAACATCGGCCTCAATTTAACCACCCTTATTTCTATCCCTTACTAAATGACTTGTTTTATAAAATATTACCACACAATGGCTTTGGATCCAAGTCCTCTGTTTTAGTGCATATTTGGAGACATTCAGACCACTGTGCTGTCAACAATCACTGTCTGTTCGCAGTCCGTCCGCCGGTCATTTCGCAATGACATGTATTTGTCACTTTATGTCCCGAATTATATTTCTCTTCGTTGCTTGTTGTTGATTTTTATTCCCTCTTATTTCTTTTCGTTTCGTCTCGGCTTCAATCTTCATCATTTCGTTGCGAGGCATAAACATTTATCATTTCTGTTGGGCGCTGCTGTTGTTGTCCATAACACAGTCGCTTCCTGCTGTGGAAAACATGGCTTAGGGAACATTTACTGTGTCAATCCAATTCGGTGCCGAGCAGCATGAATGACGGACGCGCGCGTCTTGGGAAGAGCAGAATCGCTAGAAATGACATAAAATGAAAATTAAGTCACGTTCTTTGACGGAAAACGTGAAATTTATTTGTGTGTGTTTGTTAATTTTTTTTTTTTTTTGATTTGCTGGAAACGTCTGTACATTAGGGTGGTAGTTTTTAAGCTCTCTGTGTTTGGGTCGAGCGATAATTTACTTTGTCGTCGTTTGCAAGACCTTGAAATACAGGGTGTCCGCCGGGAAGGTGTACTACTTTGCTTTGCCGCCATTTTAGTAAACATTAGTCTTGACAGTTTATATTTGGCAGTCGTGAAGTAGAGACGTGGCAAATTTATTAAAAGATTTGATCAAAATCAATCATCGATTACTGTGACGATGAAAAAGTAACGTGAAATTTTTGGGAGAAACAAAGCGCCAGCAAAACACACTATTTATCGTGTAATGAATGATTTCAAAGAAAAGGGGTCTGTAGCTGACAGGCCCAAGCATGGACCACAAAGTACTGCCAGATCGGCTGAAAATATAACTGCTGCTTAAGAAAATGTTCCAAACAATCCATCAACCTCAATTTGATGCCGTGCTCAGGAGCTTGATCTTCAAAGTAAACTTTGGCCACAAGTTTGCACAAGAACTAGCATTTGTTTTCATTTAAGATTCAGTTGACCCAAGAGCTTCTTCCACGAGACCATTCACGCCGCCGTACATATGCCAATATGATGTTACAGCCGCGCATGACAACCCCGCTTTTCATGAACAAATCATAATGAGTGACGAGGCACATATTCATTTGAATGGATACGTGAATAAACAGAATAGCCGCTTCTGGGCAATGGAAAACCCTCAAATTATTCATTAGTCACCTTTGCATTTATTAAAAGTGACAGTCTGGTGAGCAATTTGGTCAGCAGGAATCATTGGACCTTACTTCTATAAAAATGAAAAGGGCTTAACGGTAACTGTCAATGGGGAGCGATATCGTGATATGATTGAAACCTTGTTAACGCCAGAACTACATGCTTTGGGCTTGAGACCTCTTTCCACAATAAGTTATTTCAAGAAATGGTGATGTTGATTGACCCCTCCACGGTCGTCTGATTTGACTGCTCCGGACTTCTTTTTGTGCAGATATCTGAAAAGCAAGATTTATGCAAACAAACTAGAAACGCTTAAGCAACTCAAACAAAATATTCGTAGTTAATGAAATGCCACGTGAGATGTGAGAGAATGTAATGAAAAATGTGCTCAAAAGTTTTCGCATTTGTGAGGCTAACAGAGGCGGACATTTATCTGATATTGCATTCTATACAAAATTGCCGATATTACGAGGGCGGTTCGGAAAGTTCTTAGCCTATCAATGAAAGAGAATAGTTAGTTTTTCAAAAATATTTTTATTTTTCAATATAATCTACTGAAACTTCAATATACTTAGTCCAACGCTTATCTAGCAATTATATCCCTTGATTAAAATATTTTTCCTCAAGGTCTTCAAAATAGTGGTTTACAACTGTAATTGCATCTTCTTTTGAGGTAAAACGCTTGTCAGCAAGGATTTTTTTTAGATTTAGGAACAGGTAAAAGTCACTGGGAGCTAAATCAGGGGAATAAGGTGGGTGGTCAAGCAACTCGTACTTTAATTCGTTGATTTTAGCCATTGTTAAAACACTCTTGTGCGCTGGTGCGTTGTCTTGATGAAAAATTATTTTTTTGTGTTGTAAGCCAGGACGTTTTTCTCGAATTTGTACATTTAATTGATCTAAAAGGTTGCAATAGTACTATGAATTTATTGTTTTACCCTTTTGCAGATAGTCAATCAATAAAATACCTTTGAAGTCCCAAAAAACCGTTGCCATAACCTTACCAGCCGATTGAATTGTTTTTCGCCTTCTTTAGGGCACTTCCTCCAGCTTCAGTCCATTGTTTGGAATGTTCTTTTGTCTCTGGAGTATAGTGGTGGATCCATATCTCATCAACAGTTATGAAACGACGCTTAAAATCCATTTTATTTCGCTGAAAACGATCCAAACAAGCTTGAGAAATGTTCATTCTTATGCGTTTTTGGTCGACTGTTAACAAGTGCGGCACCCATCTTGCAGAAAGCTTTTTCATCTGTAGTTCTTCATGCAAAATTAAATGGACTCGATCATTTGAGATGCCCATGATATTAGCTATTTCACGCACTTTTATTCGTCGATCATTTAATACCATAGCATGCACTTTGGCTACAATTTCTGTTGTTGTTGCTGTTTTTGGACGTCCACTACGTGGTTCATCTTCAATGCTTGTACGACCACGTTTAAATTCAGCAACCCAATTTTTTAACTGTTGCATATGAAGAAGTACTTTCACCTAACACATTCACTATATCATTATGAATTTCTTGTCCCTATAAACCTTTTTTATGTAAATATTTAATGACACCACGCATTTCTAATTTTTCCATTGTAAAAAAATCGCGAAGCGTCTTTTGTGAACACCTGTTTCTATATGAAGGAGTTGCCAGATCGAAACAAAATTTAACATGTGTTCATAGCAGGGATGGAAGTTTCCAAAACACTTAACTTTTTTCTGTTTATACCGCGCTTTTTGTGCTAGGCTAAGAAGTTTCCGAACCGCCCTCGTAAATAAAACATGTATTAACATTAAATCCATACTCTTTCATTTAATCAAAAGTTATAAACAAAGTAGTATACCTTCCCGAAGGACACCCTGTACAAAACAAAGGAAGACAGTAAACGTATTAAGCTGGTATTTAAAGAGAACAAACGATGAAGTGGATACTGACGAAGAGCAAGAACCAGATACATACAGAGATCCACAGCCTAATACTTCTGGAGATTTTGCTACTTCAAACATGCAAATTGACAGTGATAGTGATGATGATTGAGCGGATCCAAATAAGATATAATACTTTTTAATAGAAAAGTTGTTTTTGTAATAAAAAAATTAGTTTTCAATAAAAAACACAAATTTTTTCCATAAAAATTGCATTTTTGTAATAGTAACGTACTGAGAATATTAAAATGTACTTCGTTATATCGTTAAAAATATGTTTTGCAATGAAGCCAACATCAAAAATTTATTTTTCAGCCTAAAAAAATAAATACATTTTTTTCTATGAAAATCGACAAGAAATAGCATCGTTTGTATGACAGCGCCATCTAGCGCGAGATTTAGATAAAAATTAATATAAAAAATTAATTCCTCGACCCCAAAGACAGTAGGATACCACATCTTTACAGAATAATAAAAATAAATAAGCATAACTTTAACCAATTTTAAATAATCTTTTCTTGTTAGACAGAGTTCCAAAATCACCAACTTCAAATGCGTGTAAAAAAAAAAATTTCGCACTGAACTAAAGAAATCCCTTTTGGGATGCACGCGGGATAATCCACATCGATTATCTTCAAAAGGGAAAAACAATAATCGGCGAATATTATGCAAACTTATTGGACCGATGCAACGATGATTAAAGAAAAAAACGACTCTCTATGGCCAAGAAAAAGGGAAAAACAATAATCGACGAATACTATGCAAACTAATTGGACCGATTTAACGAGGATTAAAGAAAAAAACGACTCTCTATGGTCTAGAAAAAATTTATTTTTCATCAAGATAATGCACCGGTGCACACATGTGCAAACTCAATGGCAAAATTGCGTGAATGGAGTTACGAATTGGTACCTCATCAGCCATATTCTCCAGACTTAGCCCCCAGTGAATATTTCCTTTTTCCAAACATAAAGAAAAAGGTTCAGCTCCAACGATAAAATTGTTGTTCAAAGAAATTGGGTAACAAATTGGTACCTCATCCGCCATATTCTCCGGATTTATCCCTCAGTGACTATTTCCTATTTGCAAACGTAAAGAAATGGCTCGGTGGAAAGATATTCAGCTCCAGCGATGAAATTTTTGATTAAACAAATGCCTATGGACCTCGAAGAATTCTATGTTTTGGAAGGGATGCAAAAATTAGAGAAACGTTGGACTAAATGTATTGAGCTAAAAGGAGGTTATGTTGAAAAATAAGTTGTTTTTTGCAAACAAAAACGAAAAGTCACGGAATTGTTGATATGCCCTCGTAGTAACAGATATCTCACATAAAACGATATTTCAACTCCAACTTTTATTAATATCATACCTTAAAAAAATTAACAAAACAAAAGCTCAGATTGAAAAAATTAGAGTCTTACCAAGAGAACAGTCCACAATAAAACAGCATGAGCTCCAGATATTATACGAGTAAATCATTTGGAGCACGAATGGGTTGTTAAACCAATCACATCTTGGCAATCGAGGACATAACGAATAGCTCTTATATGGTTAGTGTTATAAAAATTCCCATCAACTGGATTCTGAAACGAAATTGATGGGTTAAATATAATTTTTGTGTTTAAGCTCTTTTGCAATACAATTGTTTTTAAATCAGACATTAGTTTTTAAATCAGAGTAAATTAAGTCCAAACACAATTTTCAATTGGCTTTTCTGCAGGGTACACTCGTAATACTCGTAGACTCGGCCACGTCCGCTTTTTTTTTTGTAAGATAATTTTATTTTTAAAAAGGTGACTTATCGGCCAATCTATGCAATAATAGTCAACAAATTATATATTTTTATTAAAACTAGGGATTTCCTAAACTAGGGATTTATTGACTTTAGTTCTTTTTCTATAGGGTTTTTAGCTTTTTTTAATATTTAGCAAATTTCGCCACCGAGTTCTAGCAACCCTGATAACTACTCTTAGATCAATGAAAAGCAATTTTTGAGAATTTTTGTTCCTTTAAACTTGTATAAGACATAGCCCGTCTAATTGAATCCCCAACTTATACTTAACATTTTTCGGCGAATTTTAATATAAAACAATAAACTGTGAAGGTTAAAAACAAGGATAACAAAGCATGTTGGAATCAGCAGCAAGTCTCAAATGGATCCTCGACACATGCTACACTCGCATACATGCCATCCCATATTCATGACCAGCAGCACATCAATAGTCTGGAGAGCTCAAAGTGGGCATGTACGGATGATGATGACGATGTGCCGTCCAGTTCGAAATAATTAGTAAAACAAATAAAAATATACAAACAACCATAAACACGATCTTATAAGTTTGTGGAGTAATTCACACACAAGTTTTAATTTATGGAAGAGCTCGTATTGATTATTTCTTAAAACGTACCGTAGATGTGAGCAATTAATATTTCCAACAACTTGTTTAACATTTTAGCCCAAAAAAATTTATTCGAAGCCACTGGTAAAGCTATAAGGGTACTGCAGTTGAAATTGAACAATTGGATCCAAATTCAATAACAATAACATAACAAAAAAATACTTAGACATTTTGGGAAAATTAGGCCACATCAGCAACTTTGACTTTACAAAAAATAAACTCCATCGACACGCAGTGTTGGAGAAGGAAGTAGGCGTGGTCTGAGCGGTCTGTATAATTTTCTAACGGGTGGCCCAAAAAAAAACAGCTGATGTGAAACACAAATAACTTCTTAATTTTTTAACATAATTTATTTTTTTCTTTTTGCAGATTATAACTGAACTCTTGGAAATTTAAAACGAATACGTGCAGTCCACAACAACGCATAAAAATTATCGACTTTTGTTATTCTTCTCAACGATCAATTGTTCTGACGCAGCGAAATTATCGCCGTTTTTTTAACGTAAGATCAGCGCCCACATCTTCCATGATTACAAGTTTAGTTCGCCGTTTTGTGGAACTGGGTTGCACTTGGCAATACTTCAGCATCAGTTACACCCAATCAGATGCACTGTTTGGTGCGGTGTTATGGCCACAAAAATCATCGGCCCATTTTTCTTTGAGCATGAGGATGAAACGCCAGAAACGGTCTTCGCGGCTTCTTACAGAACAAAGATCGGCCACTTTTTGCGGCCAATAGTGGAGCAACATCCTAATTTGTGGTTTCAACAAGATTGAGCCACTGAAGATACTGCTTGGAAAACTATGCACATGCTGCGTGAAATTTTTGGTGAACGCATAATTTAAAAAAATTCAGATTTCCCTTGGCCTCCTCGTTCACCAGATTTAACTGCGTCCGATTTTTTTTTAATGGGGATATTTAAAAGACAAAGTGTATGTTAACAAATCACAGACACTTGGACAGCTCAAGCAGAATATTCGAGACGAAATACGGCGCCTGCAACCAGAAACATTACTCCGTGCAATGCAAAATGCGCTTAAAAGAGCCAATGCCTGTATCGACCAAATGACCACCAATTTTTTCTGATGTCATATTTCACACATGGTCAAGTTAAATTTCCATAAAATGTATTTAACATATAAAAATAAATCATTTAAAAAAACCGTTATTACAAATGTAATACGTGTTTAACATCACTGGGTCTCATTTGGGCCACCCTGTACTAGTTACATGTGTCCATATGATAAAGTGTTGGGCAAAACTCGCCATTAATCTCGTGCATTATGGTTTGACCACCCTTTATGTGACGTCGTCATGTCATAATATGGATTTGGGGCCAGTGCGCAAAACAAAAAATGTAAGATGATTAAGACCCCAAAACGGGAGGCGCATTTTCCAGATCAAGAACGGATATCCTTTAATTTAAGTAGCGACCGTCATTAGCCGGAAAACATTTAATAAACTCAGCCTTAGTCCACTCATTTTTTTGAGTCAAACGTAAAAACCAAAATAAGATAATAATCTACATCGAATAAAGTTAAAATGTTTGACACACCGCAAAGGACTTCTGGAAATACTTGCGAGGATTTATGCTGCCACTCTAATGTTCACATGCATGTGTGTAAAGAAGTCTCTTCCCTCCCAACATTTGGAAGTTTCTTTCATCGTCCATCGTCTAATGCGTTTCGCTTTAGTCACATCCAGACGATAGTTGGAAGATAGTTTGAATTTTACAATAACAATTTACATATAATTGGAAGATTGTTGTTTACAACACCAGCCGAAAATCACATGTGTCGTTATGGACATATTAAACAAAAACAAAATTATTCACTTCTGCAGTCGCAGAGACCGCGAAAACAATTAGAAGAAATGAGAACGATGCAAAAAATAAGTTTTTAGACATCATCGAGATTTTTGGTATTTTGTCTTTTGCTGTGATCGGTCAGTGATAAAGTGTGGTTTTGTAATTGTTATTGTTGTAGTTTTTACATATTTTTTATCCCACAATATGAGTGAATTTTCTGTAAAGGCAAAAAAAAAATATAAAGCAAAAGAGAGGCATATAAAATAATAACAAATATATATGGGAGTACAACCAGTGGTAAAAATGTAATAAAAAAAATAATTGATGCAGGTCATATTGAAGAAAGTTGCGAACCCAGTGTTTCCGTTCAAATGTTTTCATGTTATGATGTTTCGTCAAGTGATAGTTCAAGTGACTCTGAAGATTATGTTGATAGAAACAGTCGACTTGAGAAAAAAAGTTTTGTATCATAAGGCCACTTAGAAGTGACTAAAAGGCACTATGAAGTGACTTCTGAAAGGCACTCAGAAGTAACTTCATAGAAGTTACTAAGAAGTGACTTCTAAAAGGTACTCAGAAGTAACTTCCTAGAAGGCTCTAAGAAGTGACTTCCACGAAGGCACTCAGAAGTCACTCCCAAGAAGGCACTAAGAAGTGACTCTTTACAGTTACGCAGAAGTGGCTTCTGGAAGTTAACTCCGGGGGGTACAACTTCTTTATACGGAAGACACTTCTGCGATAAGAAAATGGTATCGCAGACGATGAATTTTAACTTCCTAACGCCACTTCTTAGTCACTTCCGCGATAGAAAATGTTGGCAGGGTTTGTTCGGGTATGTGCGCCTTGTCTTGGTGTGAGTTTTGTCTATTTGATATTTTCATTTGATGTCCTTTTGGTTTTTCGGCTGTTAAAACATCAACATTTACATGCGTTCGGCGTACTCTTCGAGTTTGCTCCTTTGGTTTTTTCTTCTATTCGTTCTTTTGATTCGTTTCCAATCAATTTATAGTTGACGTTTATATCTTTTTGTTGTGTACGACGCTGCTGTTGGTTTCTGCCATAGAAGAAACGGAACCTATTATTGTTTAGCCCCAGACATGCATATACACACACGCGCGCACGCACATAGAGGAAGACATTTATGCGTACGTGCGCAGTTCCATATGTGTGTTTGTTTGTATGTGGGTTGTATATTTACATTTAAACCAAATAACATTTTTCAAAAAAGAAAAAGAAAAAAGACTAAAAAAAACTCTAAAACTGTTTTGTTCTTTTTATTAAAATTCAAATTCGTTTGGTTGAGGAAAATCGTAATGTTTCCCTTATATTTCACACCATTTTGGGGTTTATGTTACAGTGCGTTTGCCGAGACAGTGTCGACGATCGAAAAACATTCTACGCTGTTAAATGAAAAATAAACAGGACAATTAAATTTTCAAATTTTTCGCACAAATACGTCGGTGCCAAATGACAAAATCCTGACACACTGTGTGCAACCGACCTACCAAGGAGCGTATGATTAATGCTAATTAAATACTAATCAGTATACGCCACCGTTAACCACAGTGTCTAAGTGCCACCGTTTAACCACAATGCCTGTGTTCGAACACATCAGGCGCAATTACGAAGTAGGTAACCTACATTTATAAGGCAGAGTGGCGGGGTGCAATGTCAGCGCTCCAGAGAACTGTACGAATTAAGTTTGGCCTAACAAGTACGGCTACAGCCAAGTGTTTACAACAGTTTCCTTAATATACTTCAGATTTACACCTACTCCTTTGGCCATTTTGTAAGAGATATCCGACTTGTTAGCTTGACCATGTCTTCCTATTAAACTCACTGTATAAAATCATATACCACCCACTCGATTTGACAGTCACTTCGCCATTTTTGTGGGTTTTCGATTTCCTCAACAGCACTTTTTCAAAGGCAAACAAACACTTACTGATGGTATTCTGATTCCTTCCCTCTCTTGCTGTCAGCCTTTTGGAGTTTTTTATTTGAGCCTCTTCTGTGCTAAGCTCTTAAGTGTATCGCCGTTCGTTTTATTTTAGTTTCGGTTCTTTTTTTAAATTTCTTTAAAGCTCCTTCCAACCATCACACTCAGATCCCTTTTTTAGGTGTAGATGGGATATAAAGACAACACAATTTTGAGGGTTTAGAAAGAGTTGAGATCAACGCACTTCTCAAATCGATTGGCATTTAGAATTTTGCAACAGTAATCGCAGGGAAAAGAGTGTAATTTTCTACATTTGAGGTTATCTGTCGTTTAAGTGTGGAATGGTTTTTAATTCTAAGGAAAACTGGAATGTACAGCAAGGTTTTTTTTTGTGCTGAAATTACAAAACGAATTATAAATTCCAAAGTTCCTATTAATAACTTCCCCGCATCGATAGCTAAAAATCCCCTATATCCCCTTCCACGCATCAAGCCATGGCGGTTCCATCATCCGAGGAAGATTAGCGGAACAAGTAACCACCCCCCAGTATCCAGACATAATTATGCGCTATTGCATTAGTACTTGCCACACCATCAGTTGTCACCAGAAAAGTTTGTTTCCTTTCTGCATCTCCTCCTGCTGGCCACATCATGATCCTGGAGTGGTAGTGGCAGACGCCATACCAACGCATGTCCGTGCGAGCGAGCGTGTTGGCATACAAGCGTGTACATGGGAGTGGGTATATAACTTTTGATATTTATTCATTCGCTGCTACACTTTGTGGTATGGTGCAGACTGCTGTGTAGCAAGTTCGCTGCTGTCCGGCATTTAGATGGAGACTTTGTTGTTCGCCGTGTTTGCCATATGCTGCCATTGCCATGGCATTTCAGCGCCACATGCAATTAGCAACAGAGGTTTAATCTTCTTTTAAACTTGTGTGTGGCCGCAAAAGTTAGTCAGTAGTTTTACAGCCGCAGCCGCTTTAGCTGAGCGAGGGGTCTTAACCTAAGCCAGTTGTATGATAAGTGTTGAAAAAACCAGCCGGACCGAAGCTTTTATAATCTCCATCCTGGATTACGTTTCAGTTTGGCATTGGCAGTTTTAGAAGTTAATTATTTCAAATAAAAGAACCCAAATCCTTATTTTCCAGTCAAGTCAGAGCGGTGAATTTATTAAGCTACGCACATATTAGACTTCATGTACACTTAGGAAGGTGCTGCTAAAGGAATCTAGAATCTGGGTTTCAAATAGAGACAACTCCTTAAAGTAAAAGCAATATTGGAAAACGTCATTTGTTCGGAGTATCAGAACGGCCTGTGTGACGGAAACATAACTTAGCCAAATATAAAAAAAAAACATTGAGCATGATTTTGTTAGAAAAAAGTTCGTTTTTTTGTACCCCTACCGCATGCCTGATGGGACCTGATTTTCGGGGTCCTATACACCATAGGCTCACATGCTAAAGGCCTTAATTTCGTAAAAATTATGGCATATTCGGATTCGTTTTTTTTTTGATTACCCAACGGTCCATAGTTGAAGGGACAAATCAGAAAAGGGAGTGAGTATGTAGGTGGGAAACTTTCACAGATTCGTGGAATTAATGTTATATTCAGGACAACGATATGTTCACATACGAGGGCGGTTCGGAAACTTCTTAGCCTAGCACAAAAAGCTCGGTATAAACAGAAAAAAGTTAAGTGTTTTGGAAACTTCCACCTCTGCTATGAACACATGTTAAATTTTGTTTAGATCTGGCAACTCCTTCATATAGAAACAGGTGTTTACAAAAGACGCATCCGCGATTTTTTTACAATGGAAAAATTAGAAATGCGTGGTGTCATTAAATATTTACATAAAAAAGGTTTATCGGGACAAGAAATTCATAATGATATGATGAATGTGTTAGGTGAAAGTGCTCCTTCATATGCAACAGTAAAAAATTGGGTTGCTGAATTTAAACGTGGTCGTACAAGCATTGAAGATGAACCACGTAGTGGACGTCCAAAAACAGCAACAACAACAGAAATTGTAGCCAAAGTGCACGATATGGTATTAAATGATCGACGAATAAAAGTGCGTGAAATAGCTAATATCATGGGCATCTCAAATGATCGAGTCCATTTAATTTTGCATGAAGAACTACAGATGAAAAAGCTTTCTGCAAGATGGGTGCCGCACTTGTTAACAGTCGACCAAAAACGCATAAGAATGAACATTGCTCAAGCTTGTTTGGATCGTTTTCAGCGAAATGAAATGGATTTTAAGCGTCGTTTCATAACTGTTGATGAGACATGGATCCACCACTACAATCCAGAGACAAAAGAACAATCCAGACAATGAACTGAAGCTGGAGGAAGTGCCCCAAAGAAGGCAAAAACAATTCAATCGGCTGGTAAGGTTATGGCAACGGTTTTTTTGGACTTCAAAGGTATTTTATTGATTGACTATCTGCAAAAGGGTAAAACAATAAATTCAGAGTACTATTGCAACCTTTTTGATCAATTAAATGTACAAATTCGAGAAAAACTTCCTGGCTTACAACACAAAAAAATAATTTTTCATCAAGACAACGCACCAGCGCACAAGAGTTTTTTAACAATGGCTAAAATCAACGAATTAAAGTACAAGTTGCTTGACCACCCACCTTATTCTCCTATTTTAACTCCCAGTGACTTTTACCTGTTCCCAAATCTAAAAAAAATTCCTTGCTGGCAAGCGTTTTACCTCAAATGAAGATGCAATTACAGTTGCAAACCACTATTTTGAAGACCTTGAGGAAAACTATTTTAATCAAGGGATATAATTGCTAGATAAGCGTTGGACTTAGTGTATTGAAGTTCAGGAGATTATATTGAAAAATAAAAATATTTTTGAAAAACTAACTATTCTCTTTCATTGATAGGCTAAGATCTTTCCGAACCGCCATCGTACAGGAAGAATATGTTGGGCTTTTAGGGCGCATATGGGCCAAATTGCCACAAGTTTTAAATAAATATCAGGTTTTGTAAGAAAACTTCACTGTTTCAGGCAACCCATGTACCCACGAACATTAGGGGAGGGTATTTGAACCTCAATGACTATACCCAGTTATGGCACGTTTCATACCGCCATGCCTGGTTTATTATATAGGGTGATCCATCTAGCGGTATTTTTCTTGAACAAAAAAAAATATAAAAATTCAAATCAAGTGTGGAATCTTTATTGGGAGATTTAAAAGGATATTTTATGGCATTTATTTTTTGAATATAATTTCTTTCAAATGCTGGCCGCAACTACGCCTCAGGGTTTCCATTCTGAGGGTCCACTATTGGATGACTCGTTCGAGCATTTCGATCGGTATGGCTTTAATGACACGCGTAATGTTGGCTTCCAAAACCTGAATCGTAGCTGGTTTGTCAGCATAGATCTTGGACTTTACGTAACCCCGTAAGAAAAATGTCTAAAGATGTGATATCACTCGATCTAGGCGGCCAAATCACCTGTCCCAAACGTAAAATTAGCTGCTTTTCGAAATGATCTCTCAATAGATCCATGGTTTGAGCAGCTGTATAGCAAGTGGCACCGTCCCGTTGAAACCAAGTGTCGTCAAGATTACGGGCTTCAATTTCAGAAAGATCGATATCATGACGCGATAGAGCTTGCACCATTCACGGTTACGTTCCGGCCATCATTATGATTGAAAAATATGCACCGATGATTCCATCAGTACATATAAACCTCACCAAACTGTGGTTTTCTCTGGGTATATCTTCTTGTTGCTCTTCAGCCCAAATGCGGCAATTTTGTTTATTGATTTTGCCGTTAAGCCAGAAATGGGCCTCATCACTGAACAAAGTTTTGGTCCCGCTTCTCACTGAACGCTCATTTCCATAATACAGTTGCCAACATTTGAAGGTAATTATTTTCAAAAAATAAATGCCATAAAATGTCCTTTCAATTTACCAATAAAAATTCTACACTTGATTTGAATTTCTATATTTTTTTGTTCTGAAAAAATGCCTCTAGATGGATCACCCTATATTAGTTATTTAGAGGAAATGAAAAATATAAACAAGTGCACAAAATTAGTATAAAATTCCAATATGAGTATTATGCCAAGTGGTCGTGGAACCGGTCTACTTTTTATCAGGGTGTTTTTCGTTCCACACAAACTACTATCACTCTACGCCAATAGTTCACGAGATACGGCCCTTCATAGTTCAGCGTTACATGGATGCCCTTTTTCCAATTTTAACACAACATACGAGTAGTCTATAATAATATGCTAATCATTGATTTTATGCTTTAACAATTAATGTCATTTTTTAAAATGAGCGTGGTGAGTGAAAAACACGTCATTCCATGTTGAGTATTTGTAAGATACTAAATTTTATTTATACAAAAAGTGATTATATCAAATGTTGAAAATATTTCAAGTCATCTAGCAAAACCTCATGCAGAGATTACAAATCAAAGCGGAGGCCAAATATTCAATACAAAATATACAATACAATTTTTAATAACATATATACATTAGGGCGTACCTCAAAAAAAAAGTTCGCCGTACACCTTCGAATATGAAGAATTATTGAAAGGTAGTTTCGCGGGGTGCTTGAGCTCAATGACTTCAAAGGCAAAAAAATCGGCCTCGTCGAGACAAAAACATCGATGTATCACACTTTAAAATCCGTTTATAAATGCAGAAGTTATATAGAAAAATGTAAAAGCGCAACCCCTACGTTCGGCATAAAAAAATAATAAAATTTTTTTTGAAACTACCTTTCAATAATACTTCATATTCGAAGGTGTACGGCGAACTTTTTTTTTTTTTTACTTGTAACCTGGTACGCTTTAATGTACATCCCTTAGGCTGGTATTCATCCTAAGTACTCGAAAAGTGACACATTTCTTGTGTGTGTGTGTGTGCGGGCTGCTCCTACCACTGGCCATTATCACCATGTGGAAAAGTACGATTATGAGCGAGCGTACAAATATTATCTAATGTATACAGCTAACAATTTTATGGGCTGCACTTAAGAATGCAACAATACCCAACACACAATTTAAAACATGTTCAACTTTGAAAATTCTGCCAGCGGAAAAAGTTCTTAAGGTTTTCTTTATTATTCATTTCTTAAAACGTGTTCAACTTTGAACACTTGGCATCGGCCTCTTTTCAAGCAGAATGTGTTTCCTAACTGGGGTTTTTTTTTATCGGGAATTCCCGGGGAAATTTTTAATAGTAGTCGTAATAAACTCGTAAAAAATCTCAAGCTTTCATAAATCTGCGTATTTCATCTGTCAATTACCAAAGAAATTTAATACATTTTTGTGTGAAATCCGGTCAAAGTGGATTTTGTACGAGTAAGCCTATCCGCATGCAGGATTTTGTTGCAAATTGCTAATCTTAGCATTAAATGTATGTAAAGAAAACTACTAAACTAAAAAAGCTAATTCTGATTTTGCTTCAAAAATAACTCATGACGTGATTTTGAAGCCGAGTGTGATGATTTTGACATTAATAATGAGAAAGGTGAAATGCTATCAATAGGCCTTAACTTCAAATCAATTAAGGCCGCAACTCGTAAAATAATAAAATAATTATAATTTAGTTCTGGGATTGAACAAAATTTCCCGATTTCCCGGGACAGGAAAAAGTGCGGGAAAAGAAAAACTCTACTCGTAAAATGCAATGTCATATGTTCCAAATATAAATATGTGATGCGCAAAATAGAAAGGGACCTAAGGTTTAAAACCAGTTTTCTTCAGGAGAGCCATTTTAAAGATAAGGTCCCTTTCTATTTGCGCTTTGAATCGTCGACTTCACTTTCATAAAACGCGCATATCTCTGGGAGGGAACACTTTTGGGGCATGGGATCGGTCTCATTCGATGCTCAGATGTTGTCCACATCAAAAAAAAGAAAAAAATGAAAATTGATTTTTTACCCTTAGTTCCCTTTATCTATGCGCTGTCACATATAGACTTTCTAAGTTAACGGTTATGTAGGCCTTGATGATAATTAATATTAGTCATACGCTCTATGGCCCTATTATCCGCATTGGAGAGACGGGAGCACTCCATGGTAACGGGGTTTCCAATAGGGACATACCGATTTCGTATCTTTATGTCAACGCACCCTCAAACATTTTAAATGATGCTTCAGTGGCAAAACGATAGTAGAAGTCAACATTTTCTTCATGGCAAAGTTCACTTACGAGCAACGTTTGGAAATCATTAAAAATTACTACAGAAATTCTGAGTTGGTAGTCGTAACTTTAAAAACGCTTCCTCCAATTTTCGGTCGTAATAATCGTCCCACCCGACAGGCTGTGCATGTTAAAGTGGATTCATTTGTGTCCAAATTTTCACTTTTGGATGTTCCGTCGCCAAAGAGATGCTGTACCGCTCGAAGCGACATAAAATCTCAAAATGAGCCAAATCAGTTGATTCCACGCCGTTCGCAGGAATTCGGCATCTCTTAAAGCACACTGTGGCGTATTTTGCGAAAAGACCTTTGCATTCATTCTTATAAGATCCAACTGACTCAAGAACTAAAGCAACTTGATCATTTGAAACTCCGAAACTTTTCCGATTGGGCTTTGAATATTTTCGAAAATCCAGAACTTCTTCAAAAAATCGTCTTCAGCGATGAAGCTCATTTCTGGCTGAGTGTTTTTGTTCATAATGCGTTATTTGACTGCCACAAACCCACATGTGCTTCAAGAGACACAACTGCATCCGCAAAAAATTACTGTGTGGTGTGATTTTCATGTCGAAGGTGTGATTGGTCATGTAACCGTCAATGGAGAGCGCTATCGTGCCATGTTAAAAAATTATTTTTGGCCAGAATGAGATGAGCTTGTCATCGCCGCTGTGTGGATTCAACAAGACGGTGCCGCTAGCCTCAAAGCACGCGTTACAATCGATTTACTGAAAGGAAAATTCGGTGAACGTGTTATCTCGAGAAAAGGTTCAGGCGATTTAACGTTATTGGATTTCTTTTTATGGGACCACATCCAGTCATTGGTCTATGCCAACAAGCCAACAACTTTAGACGGGCTCACAGACAACATCCAACGCGAAATTGCCAACGTTCCGGTCGAAATGTGTGCAAGAGTGGTGTAACATTTTGGTCCATAGGAAAAATCGCTGTACCCGTGCTCTTGGTCTATGACCGAAATAGAATTTTATTCTTAAAATGTAACATTTGCACTACACCTGGAATGAATTTCAACTCTACATCTTAAGTAGTCTGTGTTTTTATTAATAAGAATATAAAATTGATATGTCCTTAATGGAAAACCCCGTACAACTTTATCCTAAGGAATGTCAGTAGTGAAATCGTGTCCCCACATTCCTGTGGGAGACTAAGGACTAGTAAAATTATTTGGATGATTATATCATAAGCATTTACTATACACAGAAAAAAAGCATGGTTGTGGTGACAATATTCGAAGAGGATAATACTATTGTTGGGTATATGGTTGTGCTACAACAATATTATAGTCATCACAACAAGAGTATGATTCACACGCAACCATGTTATGATCCCTATAACCATAGTATGATCACACACAATTGTACTATGATCCCTAATATTATTTATTATAATTGTGTGAAGTTGTCGACAACAGATTTGAATTATGAAAATTATTCAAAAACACATTAAATTCAAGATAAAAGGAGTGATTTATTTCACAGTAGAAAAAATAACTTTAAATAAACGTAAGCGTTTTTATTAAAAGCAGCTTGTTTAAAAAATTTTAAATTCGATAAACAAAGTACTATTATTGCATTAGATCCGTGCCAATAACATTTGTTCTTAAATGCATATTTAAATGAAAAAAAATTACAATCATACAGTATGATTGCCGTAATCATATTATTGTTAACATAAAACGCAAAACACAATGCTTTTGTCGCACCAACCATATTTATATTGTAGCTATAACCACATTTTCATTTTTAAATTTGGCAATAATACTATTGTTACATTTCAACAATATTAATATTGCAGCAATTATACGTTTGTCAAACTAGATTCAGTTAACAATGCTATGGTTGCGACGAACATACTTTGATTGCGGAGAACATATTATTTTTGGCGTGACCATGTAGTAACCACACGCAGAGAAAAGATATGGTTACACTATGGTTACTGCAACAATAATATGTTCTCTCCAATAAAAGCATGTTCGTCGCAACCATAGTATTGTTTTTTGAATTTCATTTTGACAATAGTATGATTGCGACAATATTGCTATTGTTGATATGTAACAATAGTATTATTGCCAAATTTAGAAATGAAAATATGGTTGTAGCAACCATATAAACATGGTTGGTGCAATAAAAGTATTGTTGTTTAAAATTTACGTTAACAAAAATATGATTACGGCAATCATACAGTATGGTTGTGACTGTGAACATAACAAAACAGGTTTTGTAGAGCATACATGTATGTGTGTGCGTATGTTTTTTTGATATACAAAAAAAAAACACATACACACGATACAGTGAATGGTTGCTGTCCATTAAAAAAAACAACAACAATCTGGTTCTCGTTTATTTAAAATCTGCCTGCACTTAAGTATATAGCCATTGATCATGGTTTAATCACATTCGTTTCTTGGTGTCTACGGATGGTGAAGTAGCATTCACCCCTGCTGGCAACTAAAAGTATTTTTGACCGTTGGAATATATATTTTGGTTTCTTGAATGAAATGTTCAATAAAAACGTGGTAATGCAATTTATAATAACTTGCTTGCTAAAAACACCTATTTTTGAATAACAACATTACCCAATCCTAATAAATAATTTTGGGGATCATTGCATGGTTGAGTGTGAATCGTACTATGGTTGTGGAGATCATAGTATGGTTGCGTGTGAATCATACTATGGTTGTGAGGATCATACTATGGTTGTATGAGAAAAATACTATGGTTGTAAGGATCATACTATGGTTGTGGGGATCATAGTATGGTTATGTGTGAATCATACTATTGTTGTGAGGATCATAATATTGTTGTGTCACAACCATATACCCAACAATAGTATGATCCTCTTCGAATATTGTCACCCCAACCATACTTTTTTTCTGCGTGCACATTTTTTCTCTGCGTGTAGAGTCTGACCCATAATCTTAAAATTTGAATAATGACAAATTCGCTGTGGTCAACTGCAGCTGTAAAAACCCACTGCAAACATCGTTCAACTTTAGAAGATATAGCCTCTTCCATGTGCATTAAGGATCACAACTTTTTTAGTGATGCTAGGTTTTTTTTTGTCATTTTCTTTAATTTCTTGGAAATCGTAGCATAATTTTTGGTTTTGTTAACTTTTAGCTCATCCCTACTTAACGATTATACAAAATCACATGAACGAGCTCTAGTCGTGAAAGGGAAACTAAGAAAAGTTTTTATTTTTTAAAATAAAAACAAAACTTACTTTGATGTAATATTTGAACGAATGGAAGGAAGGCCAAGAAAAACAATCTTAGAAATGTGAAAATAAATAGTTAAGTCGTTAGTATTAAAGAAATTATTTAATTTTTTTTTCACCATCATAGAGAATACGGTAAAAGTCTGCTAATAAAAAAACTAGGAAGGAGTGACACCAGTAATGCATGACGTGAAAAAAACACTTTTTAGTCAGCTAATGTTGGCAATCTTTAACGTAAAAGACATTTAAACCGTAATTTTTGAATTTCGACAAAATATCGAGGGTTTAATGTTTGTCGAATCCGACCAGCGGGATACTACTTCTAATTGCAGAAAGTCGTTATGATTTCAATTAGTTTCCCTCTTTAGAATTTTCAAAGGAAACAGTAGATTTTTTCTTATGGGTCTTTTTTAAGATTTAAAGGAGAGTTAAGCTACACCGGTAAAGTTGACGAATTGTCTTCAATCTACACGCAGAGAAAAAACATGGTTACTACATGGTCACGGCAATAATAATATGTTCTCCGCAATAAAAGTATGTTCGTCACAACCATAGCATTGTTAACTGAATTTATTTTTGACATTAGTATAATTTGCTGCAATATTAATATTGTTGAAATGTAACAATAGTATTATTGCCAAATTTAAAAATGAAAATATGGTAATAGCAACAATATAAATATGGTTGGTGCGACAAAAGTATTGTGTTTTGCGTTTTATGTTAACAATAATATGACTACGGCAATCATACTGTATGATTGTAATTTTTCTTCATTTGGTACGGATCTAATGGAATAATAGTACTTTTTTTTATCGAAATTAAAATTTTTTAAACAAGCTGCTTTGACTTTGTTTAACTAAAATATTTTTAATAAAAACGCTTACGTTTATTTAAACTGCTTTTTCTACTGTGAAATAAATCACTCCTTTTATTTTGAATTTGATGTGTTTTTGAATAATTTTCATAATTCAAATCAATTGTCGACAACTTTACCCAATTATAATAAATTATATTAGGGATCATAGTATAATTGTGTGTGATCATACTATGGTTATAGGGATCATAACATGGTTGCGTGTGAATCATACTATTGTTGTGAGGATTATAATATTGTTGTACCACAACCATATACCCAATAATAGTATTATCCTCTTCGAATATTGTCACCACAACTATACTTTTTTTTCTGCGTGTATCATATAATGTATCAGTGTGCTTTTCTTATGATTTATTTAGGAATTGTTTCAATTGTGTGTTAGACGTTTGACATTTAAGTTAGGCCACAGCTTCAAAGACATCACATGCTTGACTTCATAGCAAAAGCTGCCGAAGAAGAAATTGGATACCAAAAATAAAGAAACCAATAGAACGATAAGAGGTGTAAGACTGCAACAGAAGCAAAGAACATAGTTTACTAGGCGATCACGGTTGAAGCAATATCTGGAATTGAAAAGGGAGGAGAATCGTCTAAGGAAAGAAAAGGAATTGGAAAGAAGCCAACAACAGGAGATCGAGTTGAACGGCAACCGAAACGAGGCCAGAATGTGTTATCAACGAGTTAAACACCTGAGGAATGAATCGTATATTAACATAACTTCGTTTAGAGATATAATAGGGAAACTGTTACATCCAGTGTGCTGAAGAAATGGAGAAAAAAAATTGTATAACATATTTGCAGCTAAAGGTCTTGCCGGCGACAGATAAAGGTATCAAGTGTCCACCATCGACGCAGGAAGAGGTCAAATCAGCAATAAACCGGCTCAAAATCAATAAAGCCGCTGAATCCGCCAGAATTCCGGCAGAGCTGTATAAGACCGGACGAGGTAATGTGATAAGGTGCAAGCATCAGCTAGTTGGCTCTATCCGGAAGACCGAAATATTGATCATAATCCTACACGCAGAGAAAAAACATGGTTACTACATGGTCACGGCAATAATAAAATGCGCTCCGCAATAAAAGTATGTTCGTCGCAACCATATCATTGTTAACTGAATTTAGTTTTGACAAACGTATACTTGCTGCAATATTAATATTGTTGAAATGTAACAATAGTATTATTGCCAAATTTAAAAATGAAAATGTGGTAATAGCAACAATATAAATATGGTTGGTGCGACAAAAGTATTGTGTTTTGCGTTTTATGTTAACAATAATATGATTACGGCAATCATACTGTATGATTGTATCTTTTCTTCATTTAAATATGCGTTTAAGAACTAATGCAATAATAGTACTTTTTTTATCGAAATTAAAATTTTTTAAACAAGCTGCTTTGGGTTTGTGTAACTAAAATATTTTGAATTAAAACTCTTACGTTTATTTAAACTTATTTTTTCTACTGTGAAATAAATCACTCCTTTTATCTTCAATTTAATGTGTTTTTGAATAATTTTTCATAATTCAAATCTATTGTTGACAACTTTACACAATTATAATAAATTATATTAGGGATCATAGTACAATTGTGTGATCATACTATGGTTATAGGGATCATAACATGGTTGCGTGTGAATCATACTATGGTTGTGAGGATCATACCATGGTTGTGAGGACCATACTATGGTTGTATATGAAACATACTATGGTTGTGAGGATTATACTATGGTTGTGGAGATCATAGTATGGTTGAGTGTGAATCATACTATGGTTGTGGGGATAATAGTATTGTTATGTGTGAATCATATTATTGTTGTGAGGATCATAGTATGGTTGTATTTGAATAATACTATTGTTGTGATGATCACAATATTGTTGTACCACAATCATATACCCAACAATAGTATTATCCTCTTCGAATATTGTCTCCACAACCATACTTTTTTTCTGCGTGTGTAACATACGTATTACACTATGCAACACAAGTTCGGACTTTCTAGTAGGTTGAATGATTTCTTCAACAAATGAAAGACGTAGGCGATTATACTTATTGTATCCGAAAAGAATCTACTTATTCGAAGTGTCCGCATTTTGCCTTTTCACACGCCTTAAGTCGCACTGGCCAATCGTCAATAGCTGCACAAACCTCGTCCATTGGAAAATTGGCCACAGCTCGACCAAAGCAGTCTTAAGAGATCCAATGTTGGGGTATCTTTTGTGACAAACCTTGTCCTCTAAAACCGTCCAAATTTTGTAATCCAATGGGTTCAAATCTGGACTGCCTGAGGGCCATTCTTCAGATAAAATGAACGCTGGCAAATTGTTTCGAAGCCAGGCCTGGGACGTTTTAGCCTTATGGGCCGGCGCAGAATCCTGCTGGAAAGTCCATGACGGGTTTTGGAACAGGGAATTGTTAAAAGCTTCACAACAGCTTCCAAAACGGTTTCTTGGTAAACTTTGGCCGATGTTTTGACTTCTTGTTCGCAGAAATGCATGTCAGTGAACCCATCGAAAGAGACACCCCACCAAACCATGACTGAAGCTGGGTGATGACCCTTTTCCGCCCTTGGGATCAGTTCAGATGCTTCCTTAGATGATCGCCCATACACTCTACCATTTTGCTTGTTAAATTTTTTCCCGAACGGTAAAAATCTTTTCATGGTTGAACAAAATTTTTCTGTGCATGTTATCAGCGTGTTTCACCAAAAGATGTTTGCATTTTTCAATCCTATTTTTTTTTAAAGCTGCAATCAATAAATGTCCGGTACGTCGTTTGAAACCCCCAAGTCCCAAGTCTTTTTTTAATGATTCGACTCATGGACTTTTGCGTGATATTCATCTCACGGGCCATGATTTTCTGTTTTCGGAGCGGATTTCTGTGAATTCTTGATTTAACGTGCGGTGTTTGAACACAGCGTGGGCGGCCCGACCGGTGGCGGTCTTGTACATCTCCAGTCTCCTCAAACAGTTTTATACATCGGTAGACGAACATGCGACTAATCCCTAGTGACCGGAGCGTTTTGAATATATCGCTTTTTCATTTCACACTTGCCTGACCACTCCATGATGAAAGTTAAAACAATTTTAAAATCCCGTTACAGATTAACGCAATTGAGGTTAGCTTTCAAAACCCATATGACATTAACGGGGTATGTTCAGTGCGACTATTGAAATGGGTGTGTTCAATGTTGTAACAGTATTTATGTCCCTACTTAGTAGTAAATTCTCAACCCGGCCCTCGTAAGTCCGATATATTTTATTTTGCAAAGCCATACCAACCTCTTGCAACGAAGCCTATAAAAAAGATTATAGACTCAAACAACCACAATCAATATGAGGGTTGCTATTTATATTTCGGGTCCTGTCAATACTAGTGTTCCAGATGCAAAGTGGAACTTCCATTGGGAACTTAGACATTTTTTAGCATAACATCACTCATATGGGGACGATTTCATATGGGAACGATTTTATTTGTTTACAGTGTGTTGAAAAATTCATCTTAGTCAAAAAATGGAATTATCCCGTGAACATTTTCGTGCGATGATTTTTTACAATTTCCGGCGTGGGTTATCGAGACAAGAGCGTTTAAATCAACTTGTTTCGACATTTGGCGATGAAGCACCATCAACAACTACTGTTAACCGCTGGTACCAAGAGTTTAGTCTCGGAGGCCGTTCACTCCAGGATGAATTTTGTAAAGGACGTCCAACTTCGGTCACTTTGCCAGAAACCATCGATGCTATGCGTGAAATGATTAAGCAAGATCGTCATGTGACATACCGTGAGATTGAGGCATCCTTGGGCATTGGTATGAGAAACATCAACAAGATATTCACTTGGCCGTGAAAAAAAATTGTTCTTGTTGGATCACACATAGTTTGACGAATGCTCAAAAACAAAGCTCGTATTGGTGCAAAAAGATGTTAAAAAAGTATAACTGCGGTAGCTCAAAGGCAGTGTATAACATTGTCACAGGTAACGAATCATGGATCTATGCACATGAACCCGACACAAAACAGCAATCGACCGCATGGGTCTTTTAATACGACCCAAATACAACAAAATTTTTTCGTGGAAGAATTACATCTAACCAAATGATTGCGTTTTTTCGGTATAGCCGGCCATGTTGCAACATTGTTTTTAGCGGAACGTAGGACGGTCTAGTCTGAGTGGTATACAACCATCTGTTTGCCAACAGTGTTCGAAGATATGAGGAGAGATAATAAAAGAAGACGGATCATTTTGCATCACAACATTGCGAGCTCTCACACATCAGCTGAAACAACGAGCTATTTGTCCACTCAAGATGTCGAATTGATAAGCCATCCACCGTACAGCCCTGATTTGGCACCTAATGACTTCTTCATATTCCCTAGCACCAACAAAAAATGCGTGGTCAACGTTTTTCATCGCCCTGTGCAGCTGTTGAAGCGTTCAAAAATAATGTTTTGAAGTTGTCTCAATCGAAGTGGAAAAAGTGCTTCGAAAATTGGTTTGTGCGCATGCAAACGTGTATTGATCTTAAAGGAGAATAGTTTGAAAAACAATAAAACCATTTCCAATGATTCATTGCCGGACCGAAATATAAATAGCAACCCTCGTGCATGTACAAATTCGGTTCCAATAATCATCCTAATTAGTTAGGGTTACCGTTACTTTGTCTCTGCACTATCAGTTCCCATTACTGAAAATTGACGTGTACCCAATCAACTCGCGGTTGTAGCAATGGAATACATAGATAATGGATATTGCAACCACCAACATTCGGTTGGCAACAAATCAGTTATCAGTGCGTAGTAAAAGTAAAAGATTGCATATTAAGATACACATTTATAGCATTTATTTCCCACTGTGTCTATTGGGGAAATATACTCACCTTTGGTGTCTTTTGAGGAACTATATCCTACTGTGTCTTTTGACACTCTTTCGTATTTATTAAACCACCAAGAGGTCAGTTCAGTTTCTTGTTTCTTTAAGAAACATAAAAAGACACAGACACACACAAAAGTTGTGACCTACTTTCCAGCCAGCTCTTCTTGTTTGAGGTGATTTTTTGCTCAAAGAGCCTACTTGACAATAGCTTTCATGCCGCCACTCAACTAAAATCGCCCACGGACGTCTTTGTGAAACATTTATGCTGCGTAGAGACAAACGCTTCTAAAGGAAAACTGTCGCACTGACCGCCAGCCCCAACATCTTGTTTGACTTCTTCTGTACATTAATTAAAGAGCAACCTATAAGGTTTCTTGCTTTACTTACCCAAACACTCACATACAATTTTAACGTAACATTAACGATTAATTCTAACTAGGGCCAAGGACAATCAATGGAAAGTATTTTCTTGACATCAAACGCTTCTGTTCTGAAAAGTCTTTGTGTCAATTTGCAGAGTACTTTAAGGCGGAATTGTCAGGTAATTAACCGAAGTCTATTCTTTGGGTTTCTAGTACTAATTGGAAATACTTTGACATTTTTAAATTACATTTCATGTGCTTAAAATACGTGTTATGGAAATTCTATTGATACAGTTTTGGAAGTTGAGTTCTTACAATGCCCACTGCAGTCCTTGCAAACATTTCTAATTAAAATCACATAATAGCCACAAACAAAATATTAATCTAGCTTTAATTTTATTGTCTACTTGTCGCTTTGTAAATGTTAATTATGAAAAGCACACTTTTAGGGGTTCCTTAAAATGCTGCACAAGACATTTGGAACATCTACTGTCCGTTGATTGCAGCAACGAAACATCTTGGAAGTTTTGGCCAATGTGTGTTTATAATATTACTTCATATGCGACAGCGCATAGAGAAAGGGACATAAGGGTAAAAAAAATCAATTTTAATTTTTTTTTCTTTTTTTTAATGTGGACAACATCTGAGCATCGAATGAGATCGATCCCTCCCAGAGATATGCGCAATTTACGAAAGTGAAGTCGACGATTCTAAGCGCATGTAGAAAGGGACCTAATCATTAAAATGACTCTCCTGAACAAAAGTTTTCATCAACTTTTCACTGTGTTTTTGATGTGGACAACATCTGAGCATCAAATGAGACCGATCCCCTGCTTCAAAAGTGTTCCCTCCCAGAGATATGCGCGTTTTATGAAAGTTAAGTCGACGATTCTAAGCGCAAATAGAAAGGGACCTAATCTTTAAAATGGCTCTCCTGAACAAAACTGGTTTTTAACCTTAGGTCCCTTTCCATTTTGCGCATCACATATTTTAAAATTGCACAGTGAAATGTTGTCCGAGGGGAAAAGGCTAAAAAAAAGATAGTCTCAAAATGGTCATAAATACTTAGTAGGGACATAAATACTGTTACACACGTTTTATGATGTAGAATAAAAAGTACTGAATGTTTTTGGACCAAATATTTTTTAATATATTTATTGATGTACATATACTGTATCCAAAATAAATCTACTTATTCGAAATGTCCGCCTTTTCTCATGGGCCTTGAAAATAATATGACAATAACTCACTACAAACTTGACCTATCGAAATGAAATTTTCTACATAAAGATTTTTATATAGAACACACTTCCGCACCAAATTTAGTTTTATTTGGGAATCTGGTGGAGGGTATCCAAAGTTCGGCACAGCCAAACTTAACATTTTTTACTTGTTTTAAAGCTGAAGTCAATAAATGCCCGATACGTCGTTTAAAAGCCCCAAGTCCCAAGTCTTTTATAATGATTCGACTCACGGACTTTTGCGTGATATTCATCTCACGGGCCTTGGTTTTCTGTTTTCGGAGCGGATTTCTGTGAATTCTTGATTTAACGGCTTTGATGACATGCGGTGTTCGAACAGAGCGTGGGCGGCCCGAACGGTGGCGGTCTTTTACAACTCCAGTCTCCTCAAACAGTTTTATGCATCGGTAGACGAACATGCGGCTAATACCTAGGGCCCGGAGCGTTTTGAAAATATCGTTTTTTTTTCATTTCACACTTGAAAAGCGCTACTACAGCGATACGGTTCTCATTATCTGACCACTCCATGATGAAAGTTGAAACAAAAATGTTCAATGTTGTAACAGTATTTATGTCCCTACTAAGTAGATTATACAAATTGCACACACGCAGCTATCGAAGTCGTTATGTAGGCTAAGTTATTGCTTTCCTAACAACGTGACGCAAGCATGGATAAGGATGTATTTCGATGTGCTTCTCATTACACTACACTGTGGTAAAGGATATTATGACAATGTGCTGATGTTTGCAATGCCCACAAAGGTCCTTTAAGTATACAGATCGATTCAGTACCACTATCTGAAACCATTGTTTGATCTCCGTTCGTCTGTCCATCTAGCGTTTTAATCAATGTACACAAAGGTCCCTCCCGATTTGAGGTGCTGCAGCTCTAGAAGCCACAAAAAACAATAGATCAGGCCCAAATTTAGCAGGCTACGCAAAGAGCTTCCAATAATTAACTCTGCTTATACGGGACCATATACTTATACATTTCGTGCAAACGCTTACAAAAATCCCCTCTGATTTGAGGTTCTGCTGCTTTAGAAGCCAAAAATTGATCCTGATCACGCTCAAATTTTGCATAGTACTTTATGAGCGGCCAGCTATGAACTGTGGTGAAAATAAACCATATAGGTTCATATTTTTCCTACAGCCCCCATACAGAGGTCCATCACTACTTCAGTACCTACAGCTCATAAAGTTATATACTACACCTGATTTCGACGAAATTTCGGCTCAAGTGTTACCAGCAACCAACACATAGTATCTCTGGTGAAATTGGACTATATTGGTCCATGTTTTTGAATAGCTCACACACAAAGGTCTCTCTCTTAATTTGAGGTCCTGCAGCTTTAGAAGCCATAAATCCTGATCCGATCACGCAAAACTTTAGCATGTTAAGCTCCGAGCGACCTGTTATTTACTCTGCTACGCAACACTGAACCATATATGTACAGAGTGGAGCGCGGGAATTTGTTGTTGTTGTTGTTGTAACAACAATATATATTTATTTTGAAGTCTTGTTCGTCTATGGGGGATCTGCTTCGATATCCAGGTGAAGGAAACGCGCCATTTGAACTGGATGCGTCCACAGAGACCTGGGGGTCATCTGAGTGGGCTTGGCCGGACAATTGAAGAGGTGCAGTACATCAGGTGGTCCCTGATGGCAGGCGGGACAGATGTCCGGAACGTTAGCATCAATTCGTGCCCAGTAAGAATTGAGGCGGCTGCACCATCCGGATCTCAGCTGCGCCAGAACCACGCACGTCTGCCGAGGTAGTACCTTCTCCTCAGGTGAAATCTCCGGGGGATGTTCCCCTAGCACTGCATTCACACGGTAGCTGGATACTGCTGCTGCGACATCATCGGCGTGAATGTTGTTCAAACCTGCCTGATAGTTTCGATGATCTAAAGGTTCTCTCTTATACCGCTGGACCTCTCTCTCTAGATCATGAAGATCGTACCTGATCTGCCTGGGTGGAGGCATCCTGTTCAAGAGATTGTGGTTAGGATGACTGCTGCGAAAACACCCTAGCAGGTATTGCTTAGACAACAGGAAATTGTGTCTGCGCACGGTAAGGACCTTCGTCTCCTCATGTAGATGGTCCTCAGAGGACATAAGAAGACACCCTGTTGATGTTCTAAGGGCGGCATTCTGGCATGTCTGAATTTTCTTCCACTGCGTCGTACTCACGTTCGCCGACCATACAGGTGCTGCGTAGTTTGCTACAGACCGACCTATCGCTTTGTAAGAGGTCAACAAGGTTTCTTTGTCGGCTCCCCAAGTACTGCCGGCAAGTGACTTGAGGACCTTGTTCCTACTTTTGAGTTTATCGCAGATAGCTGTAGCATGTGCAGAGGATCTAAAAAGGCTGTCCAATGTGACCCCAAGGATTTTGGGGTAGTTGGTGGTCGGGATGTTGACGTCATCGACTTTCACATTCAGTGACAACCGCACCTCCGCGGTCCAAGCAGTAAACAGTGTGGCTGATGATTTGGAGGCGGATATTTTCATATTCCTCGCAGTGAAGAAACGTGCTAAGTCAGTGAGGTAATAGTTGATTTTCTCGCAAATGCCATCCACTTTAGGTCCTGACGCCAGAATTGTGCAATCGTCAGCGTACGACACAATTTCAACGCCGCCTGGTGGTGCAGGAATTTTAGAGAGGTAGAGGTTAAACAGAGCCGGGGATAAAACTCCACCCTGGGGAATCGTGGATTTGTAATCGTCTGCATTTCAGTTGCCATCATGCATTATTCACGTGAGGAGAAATCATTTTGTGTTGAAGCATATTTTTCAAATGCGCACTCGATCATTGCAGTGCAGCGTGCTTTTCGTTTACGATTCGCTGTTCCCCCACGCGGACGTGTTCCTGAACGGCAATCAATTGTAAATTGGGTAACTTTATTGAGAACAGCAGGAAATGTGTCATGTGTACGAAGGGGACATGCGAGAAGGATTACAACACCACAAAACATCGAGAGAGCTAGAGCAGCAGTACTGCAATCTCCGAAACGCTCTGCTCAACAGCAATCACATGCTCTTGCCATTTTCAGACTTTTTACAGCCGGCTTCTGAGACAATGCAATTAGAGGATACATTGTTCCAACAGGATGGTGCCACTGCACACACAGCGAGGGTTACCATGAATTGTTCGAGGCAAATGTTTCCCGGACGGCTTATCTCTTTGAGTGGTGATGTGAACTAGCCGGCTCCTTCACCAGACTTAGCCCCATGCGTTTTTTTTCCTTTGGGGTTACCTGTCGAAGTCGAAGGTGTATATCAACCGCCCCAACACCATGGAAGACCTTATTAACACTATTGAGGCTGAAATTGGCAGAATATCAGTCGACATGCTTGTACGAGTATGAACTCTTACTCGAAAAAAAAAACTTCAGAAAATGTACGCAGCAGTGTGTGGATAGCGAAGGTCGACATTTGCCAGATACACTATTAAAGACCTTGTAATTTAAAAATTCCCTTACTGTTAAATAAAATTAAAATAGTATAAATTAATTTTTTTTAAGGTTCACAATTTTTTGTATTATATCAAAGTATGGACCGAGTTGGACTAATTTCAATAGGTTTACTTCTTGGCCCAAACTTGAAGAATGGATTATAATTGTACTTTTATTACAACGAATGATGGGCAGACGAACAGACATCGCTCACTGGAATCAGATAGTGATTCGGAGTCGATCGGTATACTTTACATAGACTCTCCATTCCTGTTGTTGCATACATTTCCACTAAGTCATAATACCCTGTACCAGCGTGTAGTGTACGGTATAAACAGGCGAAAAACAAGAACTGAATATGAAAATACGAGAGTAAGTAAATGTAGGAAAAACTCACAAGAAAAAAATGCTTTTCATAATGTGAAATTCATAATTTGAGTTCTGTTTGCACTCCTGCTCACTTATGTGAAGTCCGTTTTTGTCGTCATACACCGTAAAAAAATTACTAAAATCCGTAACAGAATCGCGCCGTGATTTCTGAGTATACATTCAGAAATCTGAGTAAACATTCAGTTTACAGTTGCCGCAAAAGGTAGACAATCGAATGACATTCGCATTACGAACCATCTGTGGAATTCATGAAATGAAATTGGTTTTTTGTATTGTCAATGTACTAATTGGGCTGAAACTTATCATTTTTCGCGGTATTCGACAAAGGTCTGAATTAAAATGATCCTATAAAGCGGTAAAGACTAAAAATCAAATAGTTCTTCTAGTGTTTCACATTTTAAAGGATTTAAAATAAATTTTTTAGAGCGGCAAGGCCTCAAGTCAGGGGGTTATCTTGATATATAAAAATGTAATGTTCGTTGGACGAGCGCTTTAAACCGATAAACATTGAACTTGGGCAATATACTACCCCTGTCTGTCGGAAGTTTCGTCCCGATAGGTATCGCTACCTTCTACATAAATACATAAACATTATTTGTATTAAGGGTATGATTTGAATCTAATTAACAACATAAATATCTTAAATGACTATGTTTTTGTTTTGTTTACATTTATTCGGTCTTTCAGCATTACGAGGGCGGTTCGGAAACTTCTTAGCCTAGGACAAAAAGCGCGGTATAAACAGAAAAAAGTTAAGTGTTTTGGAAACTTCCATCTCTGCTATGAACACATGTTCAATTTTGTTTCGATCTGGCAACTCCTTCATATAGAAACAGGTGTTCACTAAAGACGCATCCGCGAATTTTTTACAATGGAAAAATTAGAAATGCCTGGTGTTATTAAATATTTACATAAAAAAGGTTTATCGGGACAAGAAATTCATAATGATATGGTGAATGTGTTAGGTGAAAGTACTTCTTCATATGCAACAGTTAAAAAATTGGGTTGCTGAATTTAAACGTGGTCGTACAAGCATTGAAGATGAACCACGTAGTGGACGTCCAAAAACAGCAACAACAACAGAAATTGTAGCCAAAGTGCATGATATGGTATTAAGTGATCGACGAATAAAAGTGCCTGAAATAGCTAATATCATGGGCATCTCAAATGATCGAGTCCATTTAATTTAGCATGAAGAACTACAGATGAAAAAGCTTTCTGCAAGATGGGTGCCGGACTTGTTAACAGTCGACCAAAAACGCATAAGAATGAACATTTCTCAAGCTTGTTTGGATCGTTTTCAGCGAAATAAAATGGATTCTAAGCGTCGTTTCATAACTGTTGATGAGACATGGATCCACCACTATACTCCAGAGACAAAAGAACAATCCAAACAATGGACTGAAGCTGGAGGAAGTGCCCCAAAGAAGGCAAAAACAATTCAATCGGCTGGTAAGGTTATGGCAACGGTTTTTTTGGACTTCAAAGGTATTTTATTGATTGACTATCTGCAAAAGGTTAAAACAATAAATTCAGAGTACTATTGCAACCTTTTAGATCAATTAAATGTACAAATTCGAGAACAACGTCCTGGCTTACAACACAAAAAAATAATTTTTCATCAAGACAACGCACCAGCGCACAAGAGTGTTTTAACAATGGCTAAAATCAACGAATAAAAGTTCGAGTTGCTTGACCACCCACCCTATTCTCCTGATTTAACTCTCAGTGAATTTTACCTGTTCCCAAATCTAAAAAAATTCCTTGCTGGCTAGCGTTTTACCTAAAATGAAGATGCAATTACAGTTGTAAACCACTATTTTGAAGACCTCGAGGAAAACTATTTTAATCAAGGGATAGAATTGCTAGATAAGCGTTGGACTAAGTGTATTGAAGTTTCAGGAGATTATAAATAAAAATATTTTTGAAAAACTAACAATTCTCTTTCATTCATAGGCTAAGAACTTTCCGAACCGCCCTCGTATTATGATTTAAACAGTTTTTATTCTGGTTCGATAACTTATTGTTGTTTCTTTTTCAGAATCAACTAAAGAGTGGTCAAGTGGTGGCTGTCTGGAGATTTGTATTCGTCTAGCCTTCAGTTGTTATCATGCATTGGACACGTGAGGAGAGGTCGTTTTGTGTCGAAGCGTATTTTACAAATGCGCAAAATATGTTTACTTAATTTGTCCGCCGTGTAAACTAAACATTTACTTTTTTTGTTTTGCACCCTTATTTCAAGAGGATGTTTACAGCTCGTATAGCAAAAAAAAAAATAAAAGCATTGCTATCATTTTGGCCGCAAGTGTATGTGGCCACTCCAATTGAACAATTTACCATAAAAAAAAACTCTCACTCTTTGCAATCTGTAGCTTACCAAAACCACCCGTTCGCTTTCCTAATGCATTAAATCCTTTATAGCGAAGTGTCGATTCGGGAGAGAACCCTGGTACCCTAGAGCATATTTTAGTACGTACTGCACTCTTAGACTAACCCAACGTTGGCCAATGTAGAAACAATATCAGATAAAACGCCAGAAGGTATTTAAAAAGTCATTGACAATGATTTACCGGTAATTAAAACTCGTGCACTGCCTGGCCCAGCAATTCCTCCCCCAGCCGGGGGGAGCAGTATTCAATACATTAAACAAGAACTGGGCTACCTTAAACAACAGCAGCAGCGACAAACACAAGCGTATATTAAACTGTTAATTGGCCATAGCATACTTTTAGGTAAACGAGCACCTGTGAGGTGCAGAAAGGCTCGGCTGCTTCAACAGAAGCCATAACATGCCCCCGCCACATTTCCTTCACTGCAACAACACCATTCCATTTATTCTGCATGCCCGTGCCACGAATTACATCCATGCCCATGCCACTCACTGGCACCACAGGAGCCTGACGTTCTGCCTCAGCGCTTTGTGCTCTTCGTCCTGAGCGTCGGCTGCCTTTGGAGTTCTGTCTGGGCGGTGGAATGCGGCAGTGCCCTGGCAAACACCAACATTCTGATTAATGACGTGTATTCAAGTGTAAAATTAGGCATTTACAAATATTTTATACTCGTTTTGTTGCCACTGCGATTGATGGGAGCAACGGACAGGTGCGATAAGGGAGTGATGCAGAAATCAATGGATCATCATTTTTGACTTTTAAGCTATTTTGTTTATGGAGACCGCCGTATTAATCGTTGGGTAAGTGTACAAGCTTAACGTACATTTTTATTTGATAACCTTTATTGATTGTACGTTGTTACTGGGGATGTAACGAAAGTAAGTTAAGCGAATGCGAATATTAAAATAATTTTTGTTAAGAAGGCGAATACGAAAATTCCAAACTTGGTTTTTGGGAACTGAAAAGCGAAAAATTATTTTCCGATTTTGAAGATTATTGTACGTATAAGAAATAATAGAAATCAACATAATTTCCCAGGAAAATTAAAAAAAATATATAAAAGGTGATTTGGTAAATTTTTGAAAAATAATTTACAAAAAAGTTGGTTCTTAGTTACCTGTTATATCCTTAAGTGTAATATTGTTTTTGCAAATGCAAAAGCAAATATTCTACGAGGGCGACCGCAAAACTAACTGGCCTGGCACAATTTCTGTTTTACTAGCAACTTTTTTTTTGTTTTTTAAAAGCAAACTTTTAAATGCCATCTGTAAAAATTTCCGAAACATTTAATGATTATTTTCTTTGTTACAGGTGATTGAAGTAAACAAGTTTTATAATTTTTGAAAAATGGAAAATAAAGAGTTTCGTGCGGTAATTAAACACTTTTATATGAAAGGTTATACGCCACAATTAATCAAAGATGAATTGGATTCTGTTCATGGTGATAATGCACCATCATACTCCACCGTGAAATCCTGGGTTCAACAATTTAAAATGGGTCGTTCAAGTACTGAAGATGAACAACGCTCTGGAAGACCGAAAACTGCTACTGCTATTGAAAAAATTAGAAAAATATTTAATGAAGTGACTAAACATAGACGAATAAAGCTTAGAGAACTAGCTGATATTGTTAAAATACACGAAAAACAAGTTTGGAGTATTTTACATGATGAACTCCACATGAAAAAGCTATCCGCAAGATGGGTGCCGCGTTTGTTGACTTTGCCCCAAAAAAAATTGTCCGTTAAACCAATTCCGAGGAGCTTTCAGCGATTTATCCGCGTAATCCAATAGAGTTCTTGGGCCGATTCATAACTGTTGATGAAACATGGATCCATCACTACATCCCAGAATGCAAAGAACAGTCAAAACAATGGATATAAGCTGGTAAAAGTGGTCCCAAGAAGGTGAAAACTGTTAAGTCAGCAGGAAAAGTAATGGCCACAGTATTTTGGGATGCATGGGGTATAATATCACTGTGCGACAGCCACAATCGGTTTGGGATGAAACCACCGGGGAAAGTTATATCGGTCAAAAAAAGGTCATACGTGTCCCAGCGTTTCGTTGGGTCTCATCTAGGAATCGAGATATATCGATTTGAAGTTAGTAAGTATCGTATAGGGGAATTTGTCACGTTTTTGGCTCTTTTGTTTGACATAACTTGAGAACCACTCGTCCGATTTAGCTGAAATAAATTTTAAAAAACCAAGAATTACAATTCCCTTTTGGATTTTTTATGAATTAAAAAAAAAAAAATTAATTTTTAGGCAAAAATAATTTTTTTTTTCATACATTTATTTATAATTGCGAAACTGTTGCTTAAGTAGGAAAACGGTTTAAGAACAGATTAGAGGAATTGTAATTCTTAATTTTTCTAAATTTGTTTCAGCTAAATCGGACGAGTGGTTCTCGAGTTATGTCAAACAAAAGAGCCTAAAACGTGACAAATTCCCCTATACGATACTTACTAACTTCAAATCGATATATCTCGATTCCTAGATGAGACCCAGCGAAACGCTGGAACACGTATGACCTTTTTTTGACCGATATAACTTTCCCCGGTGGTTTCATCCCAAACCGATTGTGGCTGTCGCACAGTGATATTATACCCCATGCATCCCAAAATACTGTGGCCATTACTTTTCCTGCTGACTTAACAGTTTTCACCTACTTGGGACCACTTTTACCAGCTTATATCCATTGTTTTGACTGTTCTTTGACCCTTACCATTTGTCGCAGAGTGTATTTATTGATTAGCTTGAATAAGAAAAAACTATAAATAGTGAATATTATTGTGCATTATTGGATCGGTTGAGTGAAGAAATCAAGATAAAACGACCGCATTTAGAAAAAAAAGTTCTTTTTCATCAAGATAATGCTCCTTCACACACTGCATTTTTAACTCAACAAAAACTGGTCGACTTCGCATCCACCATATGGTCCAGATTTAGCTCCTTCTGATTATTTCTTGTTTCCAAATTTAAAAAAATTCTCGAGGAAAAAATTTTAGTCCAATAGCGAGGTTATTGCTGAAACTGAGGCATATTTTGAAGGTCTTGAAAAATCTTATTTTTCGGATGGAATTAAAAAACTTAAAAAACGTTTGATGAAGTGTATTGAGTTGGAAGGAGATTATGTTGAAAAATAAATAATAATAATTCCAAAAAAACGGTTCATTTTATGTTAGACCAAAAACCTTTTTGGTTTATGCCTAGTGGCTTCTTAGGAGGTCTGTAGCTTTTCAAATTATTTTCGATTGCACGTCTGCAAATTGTGCTATGAGGGTCACTTAAATTAAGTTATATGCAACCATTTGAAATTTTGTAATTGGATTTTTTTAAACATGCCACAAATTTTTTTTATCGTAGCGCGCTGGCGATTTCCGCTGCTGACCACCTGAATGCACGGTTAGTACGTCAGGTGTATTATTAAACTTTTTTACTATTCTACAAATAACCGATCGGTTAATATTAAACGCGAGTGAAATTTGCGATTTCCCATTCCTATATTTGGAGTAGGATTTTAAGACAGTAAACGAGTAATATTGACTCCGGCTAGTGCAAAACTTAATGCAAACACTTCTGCATTTTTTTCGCCATGACTCAAAAACATGATTTTTAAATAAAAATGTTGTTAATATTAACGAGTTGTGTTATATAATTAAATACTTGATGATCAGTTACTATAAGTATTGTTTTGCATACTCTTCTTTCAACAATCAACGTTTATTGTTAGACTTTTAGCTTAACTCTACTTCAAAAGCTGAGAAAAATTTATTGGAAATAATCTCAGAGCACAAATTGTTATAAACAGTCAAAATAAAGTAAACGTAAAAACAAAAATAGGTTCCATTTTTAGCACAGTCTGTTGCTTTTGTTTTGCGCAGCACTGTATATGCATGAAGCGGTATAGGAATTTCAGTCGTATGATCCGACTTACTCGTACATATACCCTGACCTCTAAGTATATATCGATTCCAATCTTGGCATTGCTTTTTGTCCTAAAGTGTCAAATAAAATGTATTTTAAGTCTGTGGGTCTGATCTGCTGATAATTCCAGTGCAGGAACCAGCATTCGGTTTAACCGATGGTGTACTTTGAGTACACCGAATTCACAAATATTTGGTTGGCAAAATAATTTAAGGATGCAAACCATTTCACATTCGAATTGGATCGGTTCAGAGCAGCTCTGAGCCAATAGTTTAGTATTAAACATAGTTTCTAGGCACCCTTGATCCGTGGTTCTGCACGCAGAGAGAAAACATGGTTACAACATGGTCACGGCAATAAAAGTATGTTCTCCGCAATAAAAGTATGATCGTCGCAACCATAGCATTGTTAACTTAATCCAGTTTTGACAATAGTATAATTGCTGCAATATTAATATTGTTGAAATGTAACAATAGTATTCTTGACAAATTTAAAAATGAAAGTATGGTTATTACAACAATATAAATATTGTTGGTGCGACATAAGTATTGCGTTTTGCGTTTTATTTTAACAATAATATGATTACGGCAATAATACTGTATGATTGTAATTTTTCTTCATATAAATATGTTTTTAAGAACAAATGTTATTGGTACGGATCTAATGCAATAATGGTACTTTTTTTATCAAAATTAAAATTTTTCAAAACAAGCTGCTTTGGCTTTGTTTAACTGAAGTTTTTTTTAATAAAAACGCTTACGTTTATTTAAACTTTTCTACTGTGAACTAAATCAATTCTATTATTTTGAATTTAATGTTTTTTTGAATAATTTTTATAATTCAAATCTGTTGTTGCCAACTTAAACCAATTCTTATAAAAAATATTGGGGATCAAATCTATTGTCGACAACTTAAACAAATTCTAATATATTATATTGGGGATCATAGTATAATTGTGTGTGATCATAGTTTGGTTATAGGGATCATAACATGGTTGCGTGTGAATCATACTATGGTTGTGAGGATCATACTATGGTTGTATATGAAACATAATATGGTTGTGAGGATCATACTATGGTTGTGGAGATCATATTATGGTTGAGTGTGAATCATACTATTGTTGTGAGGATCATAGTATGGTTGTATTTGAATCATACTCTTGCTGTGAGGATCATAATATTGTTGTACGACAACCATATACCCAACAATAGTATTATCCTCTTCGAATATTGTCACCACAACCATACTTTTTTTCTGCGTGTGGTTCAAAAATCATAGAAAGAAAAATATGTTTAGCTCGTTTGTTTTATTTCGGTCTGTTGCTTTGACACATCGACCAGGAATTAACCGGCTCAAGACCTCTTGCTTCTATATTTAAATAGAAGACAAGTTTTTAACAAAATGACACAAGTGACATTGATTTTCGTGGCTGCACACTGCTTTTATCATGATTTCGGGTCCGTGACAAGCCTCTTCAGAAAGCTTTGCTGCAATTGTTGAAAGTAAAACCGAACTCTATAAGGCCAGGCTCTCCCCAAACGAAGGAGTACTACTGTTGTAAACCTTACCTTTCAAGTTTTCTTCAAAAATATTAATTAAAATCGAAAAATGTAATATAAAACTTAAAAAAAGTTAGGTAAATTTATAAAATTAAGTGTAACATGCATATAAATGTGTATTCAAGTCAAAAATTCTTTCCATGTATGAATTTTTTCGTTTGTGAACCGAACCATTTTTAAATCCCCCCTCGAAGGGTATTTTAAATTTATATTTCGAATATAAAATTATATTTTTTGGTCCGACATTTTTTCTAACTTTGCCTTGGGGTACGCTTTATTTCACAGTCAAAATGGTGAAATGTTTCGGTTCAAAACCGGTTCAGCTTCGGTTTGAATTCGAACCTATTCTCGGTGTTCATGTATACGACTTTGCAAAAAAGTTGGGACCTGTGGAAATTATCGAAATATCTGTTAAAAGGCCGGCTTTGGCCACAAAATAAAATGCAGCATCCTTCGGTAAGTTTATTGAATTTGTTTTACACTCGTACTGCACAAATTATGTCCTCTAATTTGTGCAATACATCCCATCCCATTCTTTAAGGTGTATAATATATCCCTACTAAATTAAAACCCCAACCAACAGACGGAATTTTCGTTCAAACCTGTGCTCCATGCAGCATTTACACAGGCACACGGTTTACTGTTTTATATCAGCCGGCACTTGCCGCTGTGACAGCTCTTGCTGTCGGCTGCATGCCACAGTCGGCACTAAACAAACGAAGCCAAGTGTTGGACATGTCTTTCCGCTTCCGCTGTTATTGATGCTGACATTGTGCACATGGTTTTCTATAAACTAAATTAAACCGAGTTAACCAGTACCGTTGAACAGCCCCAGTACCAGCATCGGCAACCGGTGGCAGAGCCAGTGCCACCATCATCGCGACCATCGCACACACACACAGGCACAAACTGCACGCAGAGAAAAAACATGTTTTCTACATGGTCACGGCAATAATAGTATGTTTTCCACAATTAAAGTATGTTCTTCGCAACCATAGCATTGTTAATGGAATTTATTTATGACAATAGTATAATTGCTGCAATATTAATATTGTTGAAATGTAACAATAGTATTATTGCCAAATTTAAAAATTAAAATATGGTTATAGCAACAATATAAATATGGTTGGTGCGACAAAAGTATTGTGTTTTGCAATTTATGTTAACAATCATACTGTATGATTGTAATTTTTCTTCATTTAAATATGTTTTTAAGAACAAATGTCATTGGTACGGATCTAATGCAATAATAGTACTTTTTTATCGAAATTAAATTTTTTTAAAAAAGCTGCTTTGGCTTTGTTTAACTGAAATATTTTTAATAAAAACGCTTACGTTTATTTAAACTTATGTTTTCTACTGTGAAATAAATCACTTCTAATATTTTGAATTTAATGTATTTTTGAATAATTTTCATAATTCAAATCTATTGTTGACAACTTAAACCAATTCTAATAAATAATATTGGGGATCAAATCTATTGTCGACAACTTAAGCAAATTCTAATAAATAATATTGGGGCTCATAGTATAATTGTGTGTGATCATACTATGGTTGTATGTGAAACATACTATGGTTGTGGGGATCATAGTATGGTTGTGGAAATCATAGTATGGTTCAGTGTGAATCATACTATGGTTGTGGGGATCATAGTATGGTTATGTGTGAATCATACTATTGTTGTGAGGATCATAGTATGGTTGTATTTGTATCATACTATTGTTGTGAGGATCATAATATTGTTGTACCACAACCATATACCCAACAATACTATTATCCTCTTCGAATATTGTCACCACAACCATACTTTTTTTCTGCGTGTGGTGTCGAGAGAAATGGTTTAGGAAGGCATCGTCATCATCATGGCTAGTTCCTGTCCTGGTTGTTTGCTGATGTTGTTGCTGCGCCGATAGCAAACCTTTGACCCACTTTGTGGGTGGGTTGTATTGTTCAAACAGCCACATACGACCCATATTTCCACTGCTCGTAACGTTTTCCTATCGACTTTAATGTTTATTATTTATTTCTACGAAATCATCTATTGGGGGATAAAAATCAGTGGGAAAAATCAGTGGGAAAAATCAGTTAAAATACGTTTGGATATATTTTCAGGCCTTAATATGTTTGTGGAATCTGATGTTTTGAATGACCATTTCATCAACGATCATAAAAATGTGGCATTTCCAGTAAGCAACAAAGATATTTTTTATTCTTTAGCCAACATGAGTAGAAAAATTAAGGCTGTTCTGACTGCTTCCGAGTTCCAACAGGGACCGAAACGATAGACAGTCAACTTTTATTCAATACAACTCAAAAGAACATGAACCACAGATGAGCTGAAAACTGCTTATGTGTGCCACCTAGTGCAAAGGGGCAAAAACTAAAATTTCGAGATGGGGCAAAAACACGCAGAGAAAAAATATGGTTAATATATGGTCACGGCAACAATAGTATGTTCTCTGCAATAAAAGTATGGTCGTCGCAACCATAGTATTGCTTTTTGAATTTCATTTTGACAATAGTATGATTGCGGCTATATAAATATTGTTGAAATGTAACAATAGTAATATTACCAAGTTTAAAAATGAAAATATGTTTGTAGCAACAATATAAATATGGTTCGTGCGACAAAAGCATTGTTTTTTGGGTTTAATGTTAACAATAATATAATTACGGAAACCATACTGACAAAATAGTATTTTTTTTTAATTTGACACTCTTATTGTTACCAATCTTAAGCAATAATAGTACTTTTTATACTCGTGTGTAAATTAAATTTTTTCAAATGAAACTACTTTGGATTAGCATAACTAAAATACTTTGGATTAGTATTAATAAATCACTCATGGTTTTTATAGCTTAATGTATTTTTAAATAATTTACCTTATAAAAATCGCTTTTGATAAATAACAACTTAACCCAATCCTTATATAAACTTTTGGGAATGATAGTATGGTTGGGTGAGAGTCATACTATGGTTGTGAGGATTATACCATGGTTGTATGTTCGACATAATATGGTTGTTAGGATCATAGTATGGTTGTAGGGATCATAGTATGTTGAGTGTGAATAATAATATGGTTGTGGGCATCATAGTATGGTTAAGTATTAATAATAATATGGTTGTGGGAGATCATAATATGGTTGTAGGGATCATAGTATTGTGAGTGTGAATAATAACATGGTTGTGGGGATCATAGTGTGGTTAAGTATTAATAATAATATGGTTGTGTGTGAACAATACTCTTTTTGTGATGATAATAATATTGTTGTGTCACAACCATATTCCCAATAATAGTATGATGCTCTTCGAGTATTGTTACCCCAACCTTACTTTTTTTCTGCGTGAATGCAGTTGTCGATTTTTACAAAATCTATTGAAATTTTACATAAAAAAGGGACTTCACACAACGCCAATAGCACATTCTATCGGTCAATTCGGAAACAACTTAAATTGCATTTTTCTCCAAACACACACAGACAACCAATTTGATGCCACAACCGATTTTTTGCCAACCGATTCTTGGTGGTTGCACATACTATCCATGTATCGGTTGAAGGGACAATGTATCGGTAGCACTAACTACTTATGATTACAGTTTTATTAGAACAGAATTTGTACATGTATTGGCTGTTGTTACAGGTTGTTGGTGAAAAGTATTCGTTGACTTCGGTTGTAATAACCACGAGCGAGAAGGCATTTGTAGTATTTTCTGTATTTTCCAAAAATGTGGACTACTCAGTAGCAAAGTCACTGACGAAACGAGAAAGCACATTGTGTAAACGCGGTTACAAGTACCGATTCAGACAGACGGACTAACATCACATATTTAATACCTAAAATGTTAAGCTTGGCCCACCTTTTAGTACTACTATCGAATCAGCATAAAAAAATTATTTGCAATCTTCATTGACTTAAAACAGTCAACTCCCTAGTGCAAATACGAGGGTTGCTATTTATGTTTCGGGTCCGGCAGTAAAATCACAATAATTTATCGTTGGAAATGGTTATTCAAAATATTCTCCTTTAAGATCAATACACTTTTGCATGCGCACAAACCAATATTCGAAGCACTTTTTCCACTGCAATTGAGCCACCTCCAAAACAAGATTTTTGAACGCTTCACAGCTGCTTCGGGCGATGAAAAACGTTGACCACGCATTTTTTTCTTTATGCTAGGAAATAAAAAGAAGTTTTTGGGTGTCAAATCAGGGCTGTACGGTGGATGTCCTATCAATTCGACATCTTGAGTGGTCAAATAGCTCATCGTTTCAGCTTATGTGTGAGAGCTCGCATTGTCGTGATGCAAAATGATCCGTCTTCTCTTATTACCTGTCCTTATTTCTTCCGACACTGATGGCAAGCAGATGGCTGTATACCACTCAGAATTGACCGTCCTACGTTCCACTTAAAGCACTGAGACAATATGGCCGGTTATACCGCAATCATTTGCTTCGATGTACCTCTTCAACGAATAACTTTTGTTGGATTTGGCCCGCCTTGAAAGACCCATATGGTCGACTGCTGTTTTGTTTCGAGTTCATATGCATAGATCCATGATTCGTCACCTGTGACAATGTTATACACTGCCTTTATGCTTCCGCAGTTATACTTTTTCAACATCTCTTTGCACCAATTTATACGAGCCTTTTTTGGAGCATTCATCAAATTATGTGGGATCTAACGAGAACAAATTTGTTCCACGGCCAAATAAACATGCCATATCTTGTGGATGCTTCTCATAGTTATGCCCAAAGATGCCTCAATCTCACGGTATGTGACATGGCGGTCTTTCTGGCAAAGTGACCGAAGTTGGACGTCCTTCACGAAATTCATCCTGGAGCGAACGGCGTCCGAGACTGAACTCTTGGTACCGGCGATAACAGTGGATTTTGATGGTGCTTCATCGCCAAAAGTCGAAACAAGTTGATTTAAACACTGTTGTCTCGATTCTCCAAGCCGAAAATCGTAAAAAATCATCGCACTAAAATGTTCACGGGATAATTCCATTTTTTGACTGAGTTGAACTTTTCAACACACTGTAAACAAAACAATTCGCCCTCAAATGGCAAAACGTTCTGAGTGAAGTTATGCTAAAAATGTCAAAGTTTCCAATGAAAGTTCCAGTTTGCATCTGAGAGCACTAGCATTGTCAGGACCCGAAATATAAATAGCAACCCTCGTATTCAGTAAAATATTTTTTCAATAATGATGATGTCTGGAACGTAGCCGAGAATGGTGCTTGCTATCGCGCCATGATATCGGATTTTTTGCTAACTGTTATTGAAGCCCGTAATCTTGACGACCTTTATTTTTAACAGGACGGTGTCACTTGACCGATAGCTGCTCAAACATGGATCTACAGTGAGGTCATTTCGTAGAGCAGCTATTTTCACGTTTGGCACCGATGAGTTGGTCCCCTAGATCGTGTGATATCACACCCTCAGACCTATTTCTGCTGACAAACCAGCTACGATTTAGGTTTAAGAAGCCAACATTATGCGTGTGATTAATGCTTTTTGCTCGAACTACACGCAGAGAAAAAACATGGTTACTACATGGTCACGGTAATAATAATATGTTCTCCGCAATAAAAGTATGTTCGCCGCAACCATAGCATTGTTAACTGAATTTATTTTTGACAATAGTATTATTGCTGCAATATTAATATTGTTGAAATGTAACAATAGTATTATTGTCAAATTTAAAAATTAAAGTATGGTTATAGCAACAATATATATATGGTAGGTGCGACAAAAGTATTGTGTTTTCCGTTTTATGTTAACAATAGTATGATTACGGCAATCATACTGTATGATTGTAATTTTCCTTCATTTAAATATGCTTTTAAGAACAAATGTCATTGGTACGGATCTAATGCAATAATAGTACTTTTTTATCGAAATTAAAATTTTTTAAAAAAGATGCTTTGGCTTTGTTTAACTGAAGTATTTTTAATAAAAACGCTTACGTTTATTTAAACTTATTTTTTCCGCTGTGAAATAAATCACTCATATTATTTTAAATTTAATGTATTTTTGAATAATTTTTATAATTCAAATCTTTTGTTGACAACTTAAACCAATTCTAATACATATTATTGGGGATCAAATCTATTGTCGACAACTTAAACAAATTCTAATAAATTATATTGGGGATCATAGTTTAATTGTGTGTGATCATACTATGGTTGTATATGAAACATACAATGGTTGTGAGGATCATACTATGGTTGTGGAGATCATAGTATGGTTGAGTGTGAATCATACTATGGTAGTGGGGATCATAGTATGGTTATGTGTGAATCATACTATTGTTGTGAGGATCATATTATGGTTGTATTTGAATCATACTATTGTTGTGAGGACCATAATATTGTTGTAGCACAACCATATACCCAACAATAGTATTATCCTCTTCGAATATTGTCATCACAACCATACTTTTTTTCTGCGTGTAGTCATCTAAAATTGGACCTTTAGAATCAACATTCTGAGGCGTAGTTGCGGACAATATTTGAAGGATATAATACCAAAAAAACGGCATAAAATGTCCTCTCGAATGAACAATAAAGATTTCAAACATAATTTGAATTTTTGTATTTTTTGTTATTTTGAAAATAATACCTCTAGATTGCTCACCCGGTATGTTGTTGTTTTAACAACAATATATTTATTTTGAAGTCTTGGTCGTCTATGGGCGATCTGCTTCGATATACAGGTGGAGGAAACGCGCCATTTGAACTGAATGCGTCGACAGAGACCTGGGGGTCATCTGAGTGGGCTTGGCCGGACAATTGAAGAGGTGCAGCATGTCATGTGGTCCCTGAAGGCAGGCGGGACAAATGTCTGGAATGTTAGCATCAATTCGTGCCCAGTACGAATTGAGGCGGCTGCACCATCCAGATCTCAGCTGCGCCAGAACCACAAGCGTTTGCCAAGGTAGGACCTTATTCTCAGGTAAAATCTCTGGGGGATGCTCCCCTAGCACTTCATTCATACGGTAGCTGGATACTGCTGCTGTTGTTTAGACCTGTTGTTCAGGTTATCTCTTATACCGCTGGACCTCTCGACTGCCTCTCTCAACCCCGGTTCTATGTACCAAATTCACCCGAAACAAGAACTCTTCCAGGGGAAGTCACCTCAACAATACGAGGGCGGTTCGGAAAGTTCTTAGCCTATCAATGAAAGAGAATAGTTAGTTTTTCAAAAATATTTTTATTTTTCAATATAATCTTCTGAAACTTCAATACACTTAGTCCAACGCTTATCTAGCAATTCTATCCCTTGATTAAAATAGTTTTCCTCAAGGTCTTCAAAATAGTGGTTTACAACTGTAATTGCATCTTCATTTGAGGTAAAACGCTTGCCAGCAAGGATTTTTTTTTGATTTGGGAACAGGTAAAAGTCACTGGGAGCTAAATCAGGAGAATAAGGTGGGTGGTCAAGCAGCTCTTACTTTGATTCGTTGATTTTAGCCATTGTTAAAACACCCTTGTGCGCTGGTGCGTTGTCTTGATGAAAAATTATTTTTTTGTGTTGTAAGCCAGGACGTTTTTCTCGAACTTGTACATTTAATTGATCTAAAAGGTTGCAATAGTACTCTGAATTTATTGTTTTACCCTTTTGCAGATAGTCAATCAATAAAATACCTTTGAAGTCCCAAAAAACCGTTGCCATAACCTTACCAGCCGATTGAATTGTTTTTGCCTTCTTTGGGGCACTTCCTCCAGCTTCAGTCCATTGTTTGGATTGTTCTTTTGTCTCTGGAGTATAGTGGTGGATCCATGTCTCATCAAACGATGCTTAAAATCCATTTTATTTCTTGCAGAAAGCTTTTCATCTGTAGTTCTTAATGCAATATTAAATGGACTCGATCATTTGAATTGCCCATGATATTAGCTATTTCACGCACTTTTATTCGTCGATCATTTAATACCATATCGTGCACTTTGGCTACAATTTCTGTTGTTGTTGCTGTTTTTGGACGTCCACTACGTGGTTCATCTTCAATGCTTGTACGACCACGTTTAAATTCAGCAACCCAATTTTTTACTGTTGCATATGAAGGAGCACTTTCACCTAACACATTCACCATATCATTATGAATTTCTTGTCCCGATAAACCTTTTTTATGTAAATATTTAATGACACCACGCATTTCTAATTTTTCCATTGTAAAAAAATCGCGGATGTGTCTTTTGTGAACTCCTGTTTCTATATGAAGGAGTTGCCAGATCGAACATGTGTTCATAGCAGAGATGGAAGTTTCCAAAACACTTAACTTTTTTCTGTTTATACCGCGCTTTTTGTGCAAGGCTAAGAAGTTTCCGAACCGCCCTCGTATGTGTTTTTTGTTCGTGCTCACCCGTTATAATCTTGCCTAATGTAAACCAGCCTTAAGCTTGTTCTGTCATCTTCTCTCTAGAAAATCTATTAGTTAGAATACAAATTGTAGTAGATTTGCGGCACAAAAGAACTTATCTGTTGGCACCACCAATACTTGGTGACATTAACTTTATAATTGGTTGGTAAACAATAGTTTTACTCGATTGCGTTCGTACAACATACTTATTGGTTGTGAGTACCGTAATATTATCGTAGCTACCATCTTATATATATGTCGAACCGTGTAACCATCAATACCATGAAATGTTGGTCATTGCAACAGAAAGTGCGTTTTTATGATTAACAGAACTTTTGTAGTTTCACCCGATGTCCAGCTGATTTGTTCTCTGTATGTAGCAGAAAGTGGTGCTGGGATCAAAATAACATGAGAGTGACAAAATAGCGTTCATCTTACAATCGAGACTGCAACACCTCCTTGACCAAGAGAACTTTCACTTCTCTGTGGAATCGGGCGTTACCCACGGCTTGGAGTGAAAAATTCATTCAGAAGGATTTTCGTTTTTTGTGGGACATTTCACAGCATCTTCAGCTTTAATACTCTAACTATCAAATATATGGTATTCGAAAATACACGAGGGTGCAACAAAACTTAATTTTTAATTGTACGAATTGACTTTTTACGACCTTCTGCCTTCATTCAGATGATGATAATGACGATTGTGTTGCGCTGCCGTTAAGTATTGGTTCACGTTGGTGACGACGGCACAGGCAACGACAGAGGCAATATCTACTTACAATCCTCCTGAGAAAAAGAGAAAATTAAGAAAATCCACAAGAACAAAACCACTTCTAGCTTAAACTGAAAGAAGTGGGAAGAAAACGAACAACCAGAAGGAGTAGAACACATTCACTTGGATGTTTATGGTCCGAGTGTGTGTTTGGGATAGAAATTGACATTTGAGTTAATTAAACGGCACTAAAATGAAAATAATTTATATCGAATCGTTGATGCCGATAGTCGCTTTAATCTGACAGATAGTCGCTTTAATCAGAAATGCCAACCAGGGCTATTTCTGACGCCAATGCTAGGAATTTCCAAAGATATTCTTAAAGAAATTAATTACAAGATAAATTAAGGTTAAATGTATTAAGAAGACTTTCTTATCTAACTTTAACAGTGATACTTGGAAAAATAACAGAAGGGAATCTAAAGATACTACACAGAAAGAAAAACAAGTAAAACGTCGGATCGCCTTGTTAAACCGCAAATAGAGACGCGAAGCTGAAGCTATGTTTTCTTGTTCCAATTTCACCAGTTACCAAACCATCGAATAATGGATATATTCTGTAAGGTGTGCCATTTCATGAGGCAACGTTTGCAGCCGGCCCAAATCAAAGCACATTTTTAGTCTTATCGAAATTCTGGCTCATTAGTAGTAAACATGCCGCATGAATTTCGTAGCATCTTGAAAAAGTTTAAACGTTTGTACAATAAATATTGCCTCAGAAAGAAGAAAACGAGGCTGCTGTTGACTACAGCACTGACGGATACCCTGAAATGTCGGTTTTGAATCTCACCTCGTCAGAGTCCTATCAGGCATTTTGTGTTCTTTGATGTGTGCCTGCAACTGTACTTAGTAGGGACATAAATACTGTTACAACATTGAACACACCCATTTCAATAGTAGAACTGAACATACCCCGTTATGTCATATGTGACAGCGCATAGAGAAAGGGACCTAAGGGTAAAGAAATCAATTTAATTTTTTTTTCTTTTTTTGATGTGGACAACATCTGGGCATCGAATGAGACCGATCCCATGCTCTCTCCCAGAGATATGAGCGTTTTATGAAAGTGAAGTCGACGATTATAAGCGCAAATAGAAATGGACCTAATCTTCAAAATGACTCTTCTGAACAAATCTTTTCATCAACTTTTCATTTTTTTTTTGATGTGGACATCATCTGAGCATCGAATTAGACCGATCCCATGTCCCAAAAGTGTTCCCTCCCACAGATATGCGCGTTTTATGAAAGTGAAGTCGACGATTCTAAGCGCAAATAGAAAGGGACCTAATCTTTAAAATGGCTCTCCTGAATTAAATATACTGGAGATGTAAAAGACCGCCCACGCTCTGTTCGAACACCGCATGTCATCAAAGCCGTTAAATTAAGAATTCTCAGATATCCGCTCCGAAAACAGAAAATCATGGCCCGTGAGATAAATATCACGCAAAAGTTCAAATCGAATCATTAAAAACTCTTGGGACTTGGGGCTTTCAAACGACGTACCCGACTTTTATTGATTGTAGCTTAAAAAATAATATTGAAAAATGCAAACATTTTGGTGAAGCACGCTGATAACTTGCACAGAAAAATTTTGTTCACCGATGAAAAAATTTTTACCGTTCAGGAAAAATTTAACAAGCAAAATGATAGAGTGTATGCGCGGTCATCTAAGGAAGCATCTGAACTGATCCCAAGGGAGGAAAAGGGTCATCACCCAGCTTCAGTCATGGTTTGGTGGGGTGTCTCTTAAGATGGGGTCACTGACCTGCATTTCTGCGAACAAGGAGTCAAAAAATCGGCCAAAGTTTACCAAGAAACCGTTTAAGAAGCTGTTGTGAAGCCTTTTAACAATTCCCTGTTCCAAAACCAGCCTTGGACTTTCTGCGCCGGCCGGGGTATTATGCCGAATCATATGTGATTTTAACAGTGACAGCATGTTTCCGATCGAAATTTAGAAAAAAATCAGTGTCACATCTCCGTGGTGCAAAAAAAACGCTTAAAAAAAGTTGGCAAATAATGCAAACTTACTTCAAATGTCAGTACGATGCTGACCAAACAGTATATTTATTAAATACATACAATTGGGCCAGTTGACCTAACATATCTTCTGTATGCAAATTTGTGATGAAGATCGTGACACTGGCTTGTGTACAAAACTCACACGAAGAAAAAAACTATGGTTGCGATAACAATATTTGAAGAGCCTCATACTATTGTTGGATTTATGGCTGTGTCACAGCAATAGTATGATCCTCACGACAATAGTAGTGGTCCCCACAACCATATAATGATACTAAAACTATGGTATGGATGTGGGGGGGGGAGTTTCGCCTTAGGGACTAAAGGTACCTCATCATATTTATTTGTGGACGGAAAAGGTTTAAAATAGCTAGTGTAAATCGGAACGCACTAAGTACTTCAAATAAGGACCTTGTTGCAGAACTTTTTGCCTCATGTTCGCCGATAAACGTTCAGCATGTTCACAGCCCAAAAAAGGACCACTTTTGGGCACTTGTAGCATTAGGTTCGAGCAGGCCAAACTTAACAATGTTTTAACTAGCTTAGTGATCCTCTTGCTCTCCGGAGTGGCATTAATGGAAAAGTCCATCGGATTTCTATTTGCCGAATTCAAAAACTATTGTATAGCCGAAATAGCGTAGAATTTTTTTTTGCATTCTTGGTTCACACCAGCTTTATGAGACGCTGCCCGAGTTTTGTCCATGAACTACGACAGAAGTGTTTGTGTGCCAACGATTATACGCAGCTTCCAAAATATTTTCCCAATAATTAAGTACACTGATCGACTCAGAATCACTATCGGAATTCAATTGGGCGACGTCCTTCTGTCCCTTCTTCTGTGCATCTATCACTGTAATCGAGGTACAGGTCGCATTTATGAACCGGTTTCGATGAAACTTGGTACATTCTTCAAGAATGGACCAAGGCCGAACCTCTTTTAAAATTGTATCGCTTCGGTCCATATTTTGATATTATACTTAGATTATTTCCGATTTCAGAACCCACAGCACTACTTTTTACTCCTGATTTCGATCAAACTTCGCACACAGAATTTCGAGTGAGCAACACTCATATCGGGTGAAATTTGTCCATATCGGTCCAAGTTTTCAACTAGGTCCCACACATGGTTCCCTCCCAATTTTAGGCCCTGCAACTTAAGAAGCCACAAATTACATTCGGTCATACCCCTTTTTTATTTTACCAACGCTTAGGGGTTTACCCTTATACTTATACATGCAATGCATTGCGTTGGTCGGTGGAAAGCATGAGAATGAAGGGGGGAAAGAGGGAGTAATGTTAATTGACATTCGTCTTGAATTTCTTGAAGTCGTAATTGGTGGGAAATACATTTGCCGAAAATCGATTCCACATACGGACAGTACGGGCGAATCTGTAGTGTAAAGTGCGGTCAACCGGCCAATCGATAACAAATGGGTGTGCATTTCAGGAAAGTCGTGTATCCCTGCCGAACCTCCTCACGTCATGAATAAGACCACGACTGTCTGAGAACACAATTCATGGAATTAGCGATAGAACAGCGACACACAACCTACATTCCATCAATGCTTCAGGGAAACAATAGAATTGGATAATCTACTGCCACCTGTCAGCACCATCGCTCTCCTTCGAACAAGATCCATAAGCTCCAGGTATGATTTTGGGAGTTGTATTCCATCTTTCAGGTTATCGTATAGCCTTCCCAAATTTAGAATATATAGCTCTAAAAGTAACACATACACCCGTTTCGTACCAAATTTCTCACAGAGCATTACAATCGCCGTCCATGTTTTGGAATAGGTCCCACATAAAGTCTTGCAACTACAAAAGCCACAAATTATACCAAATCACATCCAAAGTTTTCCTGGTACGTTATACCATATACGTCCGTATTTTCCAATGGCCTTCATACAAAGTCCTCCCCGATTTCAGAACCTACAGCTCTAAAAGTCACATATCACGGCCGATTCCTACCAAATTTCGAACTGAGCATTACGAGCGACCAACACATATCTCTGGTGAAATTGGACGATATAGGTCCATTCATTACCTGTGGTAAAACTGGACCACGTGGGTCCAAATTTGTCTCTAGCCCCTACACAAAGGTTCTTCCAGATTTCAGAATCTGCAGCTTTAGAACTACATTTTACATCCGATTACTACCAAATTTCGCATGCAGCATTACGAGCGACCTACACCCATTTTTGTACATTGGACCATATCGGCCTATGTATTCGAATAGCTCCCACACAAAGCTTAATTCCGATTTGGGGTCCTGCAGCTTTAGAAGTCAAAAATTGTATTCCATCACGCTCAAATTGGGTAAGGTAGTGTATGAGTGACAAATAATTAATTCAAACGTATAAAGTTGGACCCTACTTAACCTCCAGACAGAGGTGATTAATCATCTGAATATCATAGTCGGCCATGCGCGACTTTATCTTTTTTTTACTTATTTTTAATTAGAGTCGTTTTATTGAAATCTTACGCGAAAACACAGATCGTCGGAGCGAATTTATTTAAAAAAAGACGTACCATGTACTGTACTTATTAGGGACATAAATACTGTTACACACGTTTTATGCTGTAAAATAAAAATTAGTAAATGTTTTTGGACCTAATATTTCTTTTAATATATTTACTGATGTATATTGTATCCAAAAAGAATCTACTTATTCGAAATGTCCGCCTTTTGAATTTACACACGCCATAAGACGCACTGGCCAATCGTCAATAGCTGTACGAACCTCGTCCATTGGAAAATTGGCCACAGCTCGAAGCAGTCTTAAGACATCCAATGTTGGGGTATCTTTTGTGACAAACCTTGTCCTCAAAACCGTTCACAATTTGTAATCCAATGGGTTCAAATCTGGACTGCCTGAGGGCCATTCTTCAGAGGAAATGAACGCTGGCAAATTGTTTCGAAGCCAGGCCTGGGACGTTTTAGCCTTATGGGCCGGCGCAGAATCCTGCTGGAAAGTCCATGGCTGGTTTTGAAACATGGAATTGTTAAGAGGCTTCACAACAGCTTCCAAAACGGTTTCTTGGTAAACTTTGGCCGATGTTTTGACTCCTTGTGCACAGAAATGCAAGTCAGTGACCCCATCGCAAGAGACACCCCATCAAACCATGACTGAAGCTGGGTCAGAGGAAATGAACGCTGGCAAATTGTTTCGAAGCCAGGCCTGTGACGTTTTAGCCTTATGAGCCGGCGCAGAATCCTGCTGGAAAGTCCATGGCTGGAACATGGAATTGTTAAGAGGCTTCACAACAGCTTCCAAAACGGTTTCTTGGTAAACTTTGGCCGATGTTTTGACTCCTTGTTCGCAGAAATGCAGGTCAGTGGCCCCATCGTAAGAGACACCCCATCAAACCATGACTGAAGCTGGGTCAGAGGAAATGAACGCTGGCAAATTGTTTCGAAGCCAGGCTTGGGACGTTTTAGCCTTATGGGCCGGCGCAGAATCCTGATGGAAAGTCCATGGCTGGTTTTGGAACAGGGAATTGTTAAGAGGCTTCACAACAGCTTCCAAAACGGTTTCTTGGACAAATTTGGCCGATGTTTTTACTCCTTGTTCGCAGAAATGCAGGTCAGTGACCCCATCGTAAGAGAGACCCCACCAAACCATGACTGAAGCTGGGTGATGACCCTTTTCCACCCTTGGGATCAGTTCAGATGCTTCCTAAGATGACCGCGCATACACACTATCATTTTGCTTGTTAAATTTTTCCTGAACGGTAAAATTTTTTTCATCGGTGAACAACATTTTTCTGTGCTAGTTATCAGCGTGCCTCACCAAAAGACGTTTGAATTTTTTAATCCTATTTTTTATAAAGCTGCAGTCAATAAATGTCCGGTACGTCGTTTGAAAGCCCCAAGTCCCAAGTCTTTTTTATTGATTCGACTCATGGACTTTTGCGTGATATTCATCTCACGGGCCATGATTTTCAGTTTTCGGAGCGGATTTCTCTGAATTCTTGATTTAACGGCGGCCCGACCGTTGGCGGTCTTTTACATCTCAAGTCTCCTCAAACAATTTTATGCATCGGTATGCGAATGTGCGGCTAATCCCTAGTGGCCGGAACGTTTTGAAAATATCGCTTTTTTCGATTCACACTTGAAAAGCGCTATCACAGCGATACGGTTCTCATTATCCGACCACTCCATGATGAAAATTGAAACAATTTTAAAATCCCGTTACAGACTAACGCTATTGAGGTTAGCTTTCAAAACCCATATGACATTAACGGGGTATGTTCAGTTCTACTATTGAAATGGGTGTATTCAATGTTGTAACAGTATTTATGTCCCTACTAAGTAGATTCCAGAACACAACTAAGTTTTAGTTGTAATGACGGAATACTTGCCGTACAGGCAAACTCAGACAAAATTCGGTTGCGACAACGAATCTGTGCTCTATGTGTAAGTAAATTATTCGCTAACTTAGTTAAAGAATAAGACCAACCTTTTTCATTTAAATTTCAATTTTGGTGAACGTTTTTTTGTCGTTCATCCATTGGTCGACTTAAAGTTTTCTTCCACACACTTGACCATGCCGTAAATCCGCTTCTATTCTGCGCTCCCTCGCATGAGAAACCAAAACTTTACTAATTTTCAATGAATATTCAAAAGATACTGCCTGCCACCAGCAACGAGGACAATTCCCCAACTGTCCGCCGACACTTGTGTAGGAACATGCATGCAACAAGACGTTGCCGATAAGTCTCGGGACAAGTGGTATGGGCTATGGGTCCGGTGCGTTTGCTATGCCCACCAGTCATTGAATTATTGGCATGTTTGCATTTCCAGTCTTTGGTGGGCGGGTGCGATAAAGACTTATGTGAATTTGCACTTGCAAATATTCAAACGAGAATGTCAGTAGAGGAGATTATACCACAAACAACGGGCGTACATTCGAAGCAGATGTTTCATTTGAATTTCACTTTAAGAGACATCAACGAAAACGAAACGAGACAATGCAAAACAACTAGCAACTTCCATGTGTTAAAAGGGGGGCAAACTGACAAACTTGTAGCTTTGAAAAGTGGACATAATCTAAATAGACAGATTTGTTGTTGATTTTCGACATCTCAATGAGTTTTCGCAAACGAGACAGAAAACAATAACTAAAAGTTCCATTCATGTGTACGTAGGCGGTATTGATGGAATTACTCTTAAGGAAACAATTCACATAAGTTAAGGCAACATTTGGCCAGGGTTGACTATAGGATTTGAATCGTATGCATGAAATTTCAGCAAGATCGGAGTTTAAGGTACAACTTCTTATTATTTTTTGTAGAACTAAACAAAATATACGTTTGTTTCCGTCATAGTATTGGTTTGTGTGAGACAATTTCATTCATGTGGCTGTCTCGGCCCCCTAGAGCATTCTGGTAAAACAATTTTACAAGACATTGTTGGCGTTTTCTGGCTTACGAAACGCTTGCTCAATACACGCAGAGAAAAGATATGGTTACTATATGGTCACGGCAACAATAGTATGTTCTCTACAGGAAAAGTATGGTCGTCGTAACCATAGTATTGTTTTTTGAATTTCATTTTGACAATAGTATAATTGCGGCAATATTAATATTGTTGAAATGTAACAAAAGTATTGTTGCTAAATTAAAAAATAAAAATATGGTTGTAGCAACAATATAAATATGGTTGGTGGGACAAAAGTATTGTTTTCATGGGTTTTATGTTAACAATAACATAATTACCGCAATCATACCGGCAAAACCTTAATTTTTTTTATTTGACAATGTTATTTTTACTATTCTTACGCAATAAGAGTAATAAATATTATATTTTAAAAAAAATACGGATTTGTATAACTAAAATATTTTTAATAAATACTTTTTTTACTGTTAAATAAATCACTCCAATTGTTACATAACTTACTTAATAAAATCCTTTATTGTTGAATAACAACGTATTCCAGTCTTTACAAACAATTTTGGGGATCATAGTATGGTTGTGCGTAAGTCATACTATCCTCATAACCATAGTTTGTACGTTAAACAAACTATGGTTATGAGGATCATAATATGGTCGTGGAGATCATAGTATGGTTGAATGTGAATAATAATATGGGGATCATAGTATGGTTGTGTGTGAATGATTCTATTGTTGTAAGGACCATAATATTGTTATGGGGATCATAGTATGGTTGTGTGTGAACCATACTATTGTTGTGATGATCATAATATTGTTGTGCCACAACCATGTAACCAACAATAGTATGGTGCTCTTCGAATATTGTTACACCCACCATACTTTTTTTCGGCGTGTAAAGTACGGACATGACACACAAGACTCAGCTGGTAAATATGGGGTGATCGGTCTATCTTCTTCACTTTAGGGCTATCTGTACCTCAGTCTGAGATAGGCTAAACCAAGTCACCGAAATATCCTCGTTTTACGTCACAACATGGACTATTTTAATCCAACATCAATAGGTTTCATCGTTGGCTTATGTCCAGTACTTGTATCTATGAAGAACAGACTGGCTGACATTGGGCAAGGGATTAATATCGTGATTCTGTATCGATCGGTATAACCAACATTGGGGTCTAAACTATTTTCCTTATGATGTTGCAGACACACGTACACGCAACCTCCGTTATTCGATTGGCAACACATCGGTTCGGACAACAATTCTATTACTTTCGGTATATATATTTAACCTCACAATTTGGTTTCCCTTAGACATAGCTTGGCCTTATGCACCCCTCATCGTCGTTTTATACTCGTAGTCCCATCTCATCTATTGTCAAATTTTAATCTTATAATCCCACTAAGTGATTCAATTATGTATTACATGCGTGCACCTAATTTCGCCTCCTCAAAAGTGAGTCATACTACAGGGACATTTGAGTAGAAGTAGTGCTTCGTAAAATGCTTCTTCTTCTTTCAATGTCTTTAGCATACATCGCACGTTACATCAGCCAGACGTTTCCAAGAAATGTATGCATGTGTCAGGAAAGGAGCCGAATCATAAATGTGTTTATTTGTTTAAGCAAATGTTTATGCATTTGTTAAGATTTTGACCCAATTATGTGGGATTATGCGTGGTCACAACTTATATAACAATAGCAGCCAACTAGAGAACCTACGAGAGTGGTGTAAGAATCGTACGACCCGGCAGAAAACGATGTTAAATGTGCTTTAAATGGCAACAACTTAAAGCTTTAATCTTAAGGTTTAGGGTTGCCAAATTCATTGTTTAGTAATAGGTCTTTAGAACAGGGGTATTTTTTTCCAAAATCAAACAAGTTACTATAGGGTCAGTCCACGAGAATTGCGATTTGAACCTTTGGTCCAAATATCGAAAGGGTCGGTCAATATATAAAACTGTACAGTTCCTTTTAAAATTATATTCAACAAATTTAGGAACATCATTTTTTCTCATATTATTATTGGTTTATTGTAAACATTACCTCTCGAATAAAATTATATCCATGTGGCTGCTTTGGCTAGCTTCGCAGTAGCACATTCTGTTAACCGACCTCTGTTCAAGACCTTGTTGACTCCTTTCCAAAGACAAAACTATTTAATTGGATAAACATACTTCCACTTGCAGTCACCAACATTCCATGGTATTGGTGATAACATGGTTCGACTTACTATAAGTTGGTAGCTAAAATAATATTACGATTCTTACAGCCAATAAGTAGGCTATACCAAGCGAATTCAACAATTGTCTGCCACAACTGGTGGTTACGACAACCAACCAATTACGAAGTAAATACTACTTTGGTGCAAATAATTGGCGGTGAAAGCAGATAAATTCTTCTGATAAGGACATATCAATAATTTCGTGACTTTTCCAACTTTATATGCAATGCAACACTGCTCCTATCAAGTACCATCTTTTAATATACAGCTGTCAAATTTCGAGAGTGCCGTCATTTAGTTTGTGTTTAACAGCTGTTTATAACATACAACCTCGTGGATTTGTTAAAAATGGAAAACTTTATATGCAATGCAACACTGCTCCTATCAAGTACCATCTGTTAATAGACAGCTGTCAAAATTCGAGAGTTCCGTCATTTAGTTTGTGTTTAACCGCTGTTCATAACATACAACCTCGTGGATTAGTTAAAAATGGAAAAAGTGAATTTCGAGTGCTCATTAAACATTATTATTTCCGGAAAAAAACCTTCAATCAATCTGGAAACTTTATTGGTAATTTGAAAGGACATTTTATGACATTTATTTTTTTGAATGTAATTTCCTTCAAATGTTGGCCGCAACAACGCCTCAGGGTTTCCATTCTGAGAGTCCAATTTTGGATGGCTCGTTCGAGCATTTCGACCGGTATGGCTTTAATGACACGCGTAATGTTGGCTTCCAAGACCTGAATCGTAGCTGAATTGTCAGCATAGACTTTGGACTTTACGTAACCCCAAAGAAAAATGTCTAAAGGTGTGATATCACTCGATCTAGGCGGCCAACTAACCTGTCCAAAACGTGAAATTAGCTGCTTTTCGAAATGACCTCTCAATAGATCCATGGTTTGAGCAGTTGAATGGCAACTGGCACCGTCCTGTTGAAACCAAATGTCGTCAAGAATACGGGCTTCAATTTCAGGTAGCATAAAGACTAATATCATGGCGCGATAGCAAGCACCATTCACGGTTACGTTCCGGCCATCATCATTTTTGAAAAAATATGCACCGATGATTCCACCAGCTTATAAACCTCACCAAACCGTGGTTTTCTCTGGGTATAATGGCACCGCTTGAACCTCTTCTTGTTGCTCATCAGACCAAATGCGGCAATTTTATTTATTGACTTTGCCGTTGAGCCAGAATGGGCCTCATTTATTGACTTTGTCGTTGAGTCAGAAATGGGCCTCATCACTGAACAAAATTTTGGTCGAAAACAGCGGATCTTCCCGTTTCTTACCGAACGCTCATTTCCATAATACATTTGCCAACATTTGAGAGAAATTATATTCAAAAAATAAATGCTATAAAATCTCCTTTCATATTACCAATAAAGATTCCACACTTGATTTGAAATTTTATATATTTTTTTTGGTTTTGAAAAAATACCTCTAGATGGATCACCGTATACTACGGGGACTCTGCACCATCACTTCAATGGTTAAAAAATGGTTTACGGACTTTCGTTGTGGTCGCACAAGTGCAAATACGCTGAACTCTCTGGACGGCCAATTGTGGTCAATACACCCGAAAATGTCGAAAAAATTCAGGGCATGGTGTTGGCCAATCGAAGAAAAAAAGTGCGTGATTTCATATGGCAGAGTGGTTTCGATTTTACATAATCAGTTGGGTTTCAGAAATCTGTCTGTAAGATTGGTGCCGCGTTTCAAAGGAATTTTTGGAGTTGTTTAACCGCAATTCGAATAAGCTTTTGCGGCGTTTTGTGAACGAATAGTATTCCAAGATAATAAAATAAATAAAATTCCAAATTATTTTGTTTCAATAATAAAATGACATCAACCAAAAGAAAATTGCTAACCTATTTGGATGGGCGGCACTGTATAGCATTAAATTTACATTTGGCTGTGTGTGTGGGTGATGAAAGTTTAAAATCTCAGTTTTCATATGCGTGACTTTATGTCCGTTAGGTTTGAATAGAAGGTAATACATATTTGATTTGGTTTGGTCGAGTTTGGGTTAGTGAATGAACAAAGTTGGAAAGGAAACTAATATTAAAATGGTATTTATGTTCAATGGAATATTTTCTAACAGCTGCATGAGATGACCAGCAGCAGGGAAGTGTAGAAAAATAAATAAAGACTCGGAGTGGAAAATGGGAACTGAAGAACAGCCGTTTTGTCAACAATATTTTCTGGTGTACTCAGTAGGGACATAAATACTGTAACACGCGTTTTATGCTGTAAAAAGAAGTACTGAATGTTTTTGGACCAAATATTTTTTAATATATTTATTTATGTATATTGTATCCAAAACGAACCTACTTATTCGAAATGTCCGCCTTTTGCCTTTCTTTATAACGCCTTAAGTCGCACTGGCCAATCGGCAATAGCTGTACGAACCTCGCCCATTGGAAAAATGACCACAGCTCGAACCAAAGCATCCTTAACAGATCCAATGTTGGGGTATCTTTTTTGACAAACCTTGTCCTCTAACCGTCGCAATTTGTAATTCAATGGGATCAAATCTGGACTGTCAGAGGGCCATTCTTCAGAGGAAATGAACGCTGGCAAATTGTTTCGAATCCAGGCCTGGGTCGTTTTAGCATTATGGGCCGGCGCAGAATCCTGCTGGAAAGTCCATAGCTGGTTGGGAACAGGGAATTGTTAAGAGGCTTCACAACCGCTTCCAAAACGGTTTCTTGGTAAACATTGGCCGATATTTTGACTCCTTGTTCGCAGAAATGCAGGTCAGTGAACCCATCGTAAGAGACACCCCACCAAACCATGACTGAAGCTAAGTGATGACCTTTTTACACCCTTGGGATCAGTTATGATGCTTACTTAGATGACCGCGCATACCCTCTATCATTTTGCTTGTTTAATTTTTTCTGAACGGTAAACATTTTTCCATCGGTGAACTAAATTTTTCTGCGCAAGTTATCAGCGTGCTTCACCAAAAGACGTTTGCATTTCTCAATCCTATTTGTTTTAAGCTGCAGTCAATAAATGTCCGGTACGTCGTTTGAAAGCCCCAAGTCTTTTTTAATGATTCGACTCATGGACTTTTGCGTGATATTCATCTCACGGGCTATGATTTTATGTTTTCGGAGCGGATTTCTGTGAATTCTTGATTTAACGGCTTTGATGACGTGCGGTGTTCGAATAGAGCGTGGGCGGCCCGATCGGTGGCGGTCTTTTACATCTCCAGTCTCCTCAAACAGTTTTATGCATCGGTAGACTATTATGCGGCTAATCCCTAGTGGCCGGAGCGTTTTGAAAATATCGCTTTTTTTCATTTCACACTTGAAAAGCGCCATTACAGCGATACGGTTCTCATTATCTGACCACTCCACGATGAAAGTTGAAACAATTTTAAAATCCCGTTACAGACTAACGCTATTGAGATTAGCTTTCAAAACCCATATGACATTAATGGGGTATGTTCAGTTCTGCTATTGAAATGGATGTGTTCAATGCTGTAACAGTATTTATGTCCCTACTAAATATACTAGGGCATATCAATAATTCCGCGACTGTTACAACTTCCCTCGTGGTTATATGAAATGCAATACTGGTCCCATCAAGTACCATCTGTTAATAGCCTACTTCAAATTTTGAGAGAGTTCCGTCATTTAGTTTGTGTTTAACAGCTGTTCAAAACAACCTCGAGGATTTTGTTAAAATGGAAAAAGTGAATTTCGAGTGCTCATTAAACAGTATTTTTTGGGGGGAAATCTGTTTATCAAACCAAGAAAAAGCTTGATAAATACTATGGAGACTGCGCCATCGAATTCAATGGTTAAAAAGTGGTTAACTGACTTTTGTTGTGGTCGCACAAGTACAAAAAACTACTGGCTTTTGGAGAAAAAATTAAGTGCCTTTGTTAAGGGCAAATATAATTTTGTTTTTAAAATTTATGTGAGATGGAGCCACACTCTGATTTATGGCCCATATAATTAATCTGATTATACAACCGAATCCATAGTGACGAGTTTATAAGGGTTAACCCATTGGAATTTAATGCAGATTATACTAGTTTTCTTTTAGTCAAATTCCATTTCTAAACACAGGTAGGAAAAATTTGAAAGTAATACATCTTCTTAGCTTTCGTCCCCAGACAATAAACTTACCCGAAAGTAAAGAACTCAACCGAAATTTAAATCGGAATTTGATGAAAAGATGCTGTATTAAAATAAAAATAAGTAACCATTCCAACTTTAATGGTGATTTGGAAAGGCCGTATTGAAATATTCTTCAATAAATTTTACTCTTCGAGACGTAAGGCAGTACACGCAGAGATAATATATGGTTACTATATGGCCACCGCATGTTCTCTATTATAAAAGCATTGTCGTCGCAACCATAGTTTTGTTTTCTGAATTTTATTTTTACAACAGTATGATTGCGGCAATGATAATATTGTTGAAATGTAACAATACTATTTTTGCTAAATTTAGAAATGAAAATATGGTTGAAGCAACCATCACGCAGAGAAAAGATATGGTTCCTATATGGTCACGGCAACAATAGTATGTTCTCTGCAATAAAAGTATTGTCGTCGCAACCATAGTATTGTTTTTTGAATTTCAATTTGACTATTGTATGATTGCGGCAATATTAATATTGTTGAAATATAACAATAGCATTGTTACCAAATTTAAAAATGAAATTATGGTTGTAGCAACAATATAAATATGGTTGGTGGAAGAAAAGTATGGTTTTCATGGCTTTTATGTTAACAATAACATGATTACGGCATTCATACCGGCCAAACTGTACTTTTTTTTTAATTTGACAATGTTATTTTTACGAATCTTACGCAAAATAGTAAAAATAATTAAATTTTTTCCAAACAAACTACCAATTAGTATAACTGAAATATTTTTAATAAATAATTTTTTTACTGTTCCATAAATCACTCCTATTACTACATAACTTACTTAATAAAATTCTCTATTGTTAACTAACAACTTTACTCAATATTTACAAAAAATGTAGGGGATCATAGTATGATTGTGTGTAAGTCATACTATGGTTGTGAGGATCATACTATGGTTGTACGTTAAACATACTATGGTAATAAGGACCATAATATGGTTGTGGGGATCATAGTATGGTTGAATGTGAATAATATGATGGTTGTAGGGATCATAGTATGGTTGTGCGTGAATAATTCTATTGTTGTGAGGACCATAATATTGTTATGGGAATTATAGTATGGTTGTGTGTGAACCATACTAATGTTGTAATGATCATAATATTGTTGTGCCACAACCATATGACCAACAATAGTATGATGCTCTTCGAATATTGTTACCCCAACCATACTTTTTTTCTGCGTGATGTAAATATTGTTTTTGCGACAAAAGTATTGTTGTTAAAGATTTACTTTAACAATAATATAATTATGTGTGTGTTTTTTTTGGTATAACAAAAAAACATATACACACACGATGGAGTGCATAGTTGGTGTCCATTATAAAAGTAGCATTCACCCCTGCTGGCAACTCAAAGTATTTTCGACTGCCGTTGAAATATATATTTTTGTTTCTTAAGTAAAATGTTCAATAGAATGGCCTCAAATGTGGCTATGAACTAACTTTAATGCAATTTAAAATAACTTACTTGATAAAAATCTCTATATTTGATTAAGAACATGACCCAATCTTAATAAATATATTTGGGGATCATAGTATGGTTGAGTGTAAATCATACTATGGTTGTGAGCATCGTACTATGAGAAACATACTATGGTAGTGAGGATCATAATATGGTTGTGGAGATAATAGTATGGTTGAGTGTGAATCATACTATTGTTGTGAGGATCATAGTATGGTTGTAGTGATCATAGTATGGTTGTAGTGATAATAGTATGGTTGTAGTGATCATAGTATGGTTGAGTGAGAATCATACTTTGGTTGTGGGGATCATAGTATGGTTATGTGTGAATCATATTATTGTTGTGAGGATCATAATATTGTTGTGCCACAACCATATACCCAACAATAGTATGATCCTCTTCGAATATTGTCACCACAACCATACTTTTATCCTGCGTGTAGCTAGAACACCATTAGTTATCCTGTATTCCTCTAGAGCCATATCGCCAGTGTTGATTGCTGTTACCCCATTACGGCCACATGGCGAACTATTAACGATATAAGGTTCATCACATGCATTCCATCAAGAATATTACAATATGCCAAACGCGTAATGTGTGATATTTTTTAGGGGAGAAAAGTCACAGATATTTATTTTAACCTTGCTTGCTCCAGCAGCTGCTAGAAATGTTCATGGGTAATTTCAGTTAGACCTTTACCCGCCCGCCGCGTTGCCAGCAAAGCTACTGTTTAATGTCTTGCAATTGCTCTAATTTCGCATTTTAATGTTCACAAATAGTAACTGATACGTTTGCCATGTTGTACTTATTATTATTGTTTAGACAAAATAAATCTTTGTGCAAAAACATTAAAATCTCTTAAGTCGACATAAGTGGGTGGCGTTTTTATTTGAGCTTCATAGTTTATTCACCTCAGACCCACATAGACACCCAAGTTCCTTTTCTAAGAAAAGTCATATGATTTAAATACAAAAAAAGTTTGTTTCTAAAGATATTAATCGTATTTATACCTTTTCGGGTGTCCGCCGGGAAGGTATACAACTTTTGACGACATTTTGGTAAACATTAGTCTTGTCAGTTCATATTTGGCAGTCGTGAAGTAGAGACGTGGCAAATGGGGAAATATTCGCTTAATCGTTAAACATGTTATCAAAATCAATCATCGATCAACAAAGAAAGTAGTATACCTTCCCGGCGGATACCCTGTATATTGGAAGATAGTTTCGTGGCAAATGTTTGTAAATGCAAAATATATATTTAAATTAGACCCAAGCTCTCTACTCAGCATCACGAAGTGCTTCGTTGTAATGATGTCTGTATGCCCGCCTGCTGAAAACGACGCAACGTGGTCATCCCTATCCTTTGTCAGAAAATGCACAGCTACCTCTTCTCTCAGGTCAGAAAAACAATATTATAGTCTCTGTGTTTTAGGGTTCTTCAACAGTATTTAACCTGTTCCAAATATGCTTAAATCTGTTGCCACTTGCTACAGTAGAAATTTAGATATTTTCCAAACATCTTTTAAAGCAAGTAACAAAGTTTCAGTCGGTTGATCCGAATTACACTTACCCTCAATTTAAATGTTCCTTTTGCCTCCATTGCATGAAGAGTAGTGAGGTTTACTGGAATCTCGTAAAGGCTTGATTAAGTAAACAGGTGATGGAATAGGGCGTGGCATCCTCATTTTTCTTATGCGCATACAGAGGGGCTAAAAATATAATGAAGGAAAGAAAATTTAAGAGAAATTCATGCATTAGGGAAAACGTTTTTTGGGTTTCAATCTAACCTCAGATAGTACCGTGTATGTGAAAGGTGTTAGGGGCGTGGCTAAGGATCCAAATTATTGTCAGCTAATCTAATTTATATTTTTTGCTAGTTATTAATTTGTAGCAGAATCGTATTAAAATTATAATGCGAATACCAAAAGAGGGCGGAACTGGAAGCGTGTCATTCACTCTTTTCACACACTTGTCTAAAGCCGTTTTTAAATAATAAGACAAGTTAAGAAAATTTAGCGCACTGGGTAACAAGTTATGTGGGTTCTAATCTGCTTGAAAATAGTGCAATTTCAGTGGGAGGTATATAGGGGCGTGACTAGGTACCCAATTACTTGACACCAAGTTAACCTTGTAAAAAGGTCTTATGTGTAGATTTTGGGTTAGATCGTATACTCGTAAGTAACTTTAAAGATATTTCAAGAATATCAAAGTGGCTGTAATGGTGTAGTTGTTCGGGAGGTACCAGACTGAGGCATATTAATAAAGAGGTGATAAGAATATTTAAGTGTTTACAATTTAAGCGAATATAGCGCATTGGGTGACATAGTGTATGGGTTCTAATCTGCACTGAACAAAAGTGATTCGTGTGGCAGGCACCAGAAGAAACGTGGCTAGGATCCAATAATCTGTCATTCAGTTGGTTTGGGTGGTGGTAATAGAATTAAAGATATTTCACGAATACCAAAAGTAGGCGTAATGTTATATTTGTGTAGGAGGAACCAGAAGGGGTTTGTCAATAGGGCCCATTTTCCATCCTATAGGCAGTTTTGAAAAATATTACGTCTTGCAAAATTTAAAAACTATTGCTAGCTTTTTCGCGAGTTATCTAGCGAACCAGACGCACCGACGAAGCCAATGACTTAAAAAAGCCATAAAACGTATTTGGTAAAAGATTTCGATTTGGGGGCCTGACCGACCATAAACGGCAAACCTCTTCAGTTTGTGCCGTTATTTTGCACATAAATATTGGTGAAATTAGACTACACCGGTCCGACCACTCGTATAGCCCTCTCTGATTGGGAAATTTGGTTTGTGGCATAATTTGACACTCAGTACAAACATTGGTAAAAATAGACTAGATCGGTCCAGGTTTTGAGATAGCCTCCATTGTCGTCCAGGCAACTTAAGAGCGGTAAATTTGATCAGACACTAATAATATTTGAACCGTGGCATTAGACCGCAAAGGTACAAAAACCGGTTTTTGAGCCGTAAATTCGGATTTTGCAGGTGTACGGCATATTTCGCTATTGGATTCCTCTTTAACTCGACAAGACCTACAAGAAAAATAATATCACTCCGTGTACCACCGTGTAATGTGTCAATGTCAACAGTTTTATATATCTTCACTGTCCACCACTGTGACAAACACTCCCCGTGCTGCCTTCACTCAACAGGCATCGAAGTACGCCTTTTGCAAGAAGAGAGCCAGAAATGTTTATTGGATCTCATTCATTGCAGGCTTCGTCCAAAAATGCTCCATTGAATAAGAAGAAATTTTAATACAAGGCGGCCTTCCTAGAGAAGCGACATGAGAATGGGTTGGGTCATTATTTTTCTCTAGCAAAGAAAGCTTCTGAAATGCCAACATTTGCAAGGCTTTAATCAATGTGTATTGGATCTGAAAATAGGCCCCCTAGAAGGGCCAATTTCTGCTTGGTGGCCAATCACTTAACACAATTTTATTCTTTAGTTCTCTCTTAATTTTACTTACACTCGAACGCAACCACATCGAATATTTAATCGGGACTGTAAATGGAAAAGCAACTAACCTCTGGTAGGTTGTTGGCCGAAGAGTTGATCTTCTGGTTAATCCGGTCTATATACCCGGCTGCCGTGGGATCGCCTATTATATATCATCTGGTATGATCGGCTGAGGCGCAAGGACTAGTGTTTGCGTCCATTAAAGTAAATAAAAACAGCACATCGTACAGCTATTTTTATTTACTTTAATTAGTTATCAAAATTTACTCCCTCACTCGCTTTCGCACACCGACTTTTTAATCATGGAATCGAGTATGCTCACAAGTAGGTACTTTCCTCCCAAAGGGAAAATTTTTTCCATATGCCGATTTCGCTCATTTAGAATCCGAAACAGCTTATGTTTGTAAGACATCATTATGCCAAATTTCAGGATCCTAGGTTGATTCGCCTAACCGCTATTGTCTTAGAATTTTACGACGCTGAGTGATATATACAGAGTAGGGACATAAATACTGTTTCAACATTGAACACAACCATTTCAATAGCAGAACTGAACCTACCCCGTTAAAGTCATATGGGTTTGGAAAGCTAACCTCAATAGGGATTTTAAAATTGTTTCAACTTTCATTCTGGAGTGGTCAGATAATGAGAACCGTATCGCTGTAATAGCGCTTTTCAAGTGTGAAATGAAAAAAAGCGATATTTTCAAAACGCTCCGGCCGCTAGGGATTAGCCGCATGTTCGTCTACCGATGCATAAAACTGTTTGAGGAGACTGGAGATGTAAAAGACCGCCACCGGTCGGGTCGCTCATGCTCTGCTCCGAACACCGCATGTCATCAAAGCCGTCAAATCAAGAATTCACAGAAATCCGCTCCGAAAACATAAAATCATGGCCCGTGAGATGAATATCACGCAAAAATCCATGAGTCGAATCATTAAAAAAGACTTGGGACTTGGGGCTTTCAAATGACGTACCGGACATTTTTTGACTGCAGCTTTAAAAAAATAGGATTGAAAAATGCAAACGTCTTGTGGTGAAGCACGCTGACGACTTGCAAAGAAAAATTTTATTCACCGATGAAAATTTTTTTACCGTTCAGGAAAAATTTAACAAGCAAAATGATAGAGTGTATGCGCGGTCATCTAAGGAAGCATCTGAACTGATCTCAAGGGTGGAAAAGGATCATCACCCAGCTTCAGTCATGGTTTGGTGGGCTGTGTCTTATGGGCTCATTGACCTGCATTTCTGCGAACAAGGAGTCAAAACATCGGCCAAAGTTTACCAAGAAACTGTTTTGGAAGCTGTTGTGAAGCCTTTTAACAATTCCCTATTCCAAAACCAGCCATGGACTTTCCAGCAGGGTTCTGCGCCGGCCCATAAGCTATAAACGTCCCAGGCCTAGCTTCGAAACAATTTGCCAGCGTTCATTTCCTCTGAAGAATGGCCCTTCAGCAGTCTAGATTTGAACCCATTCACGCAGAGAAAAGATATGGTTACACTATGGTCACCGCAACAATAATATGTTCTCTCCAATAAAAGCATGATCGTCGCAACCATAGTATTGTTTTTTGAATTTCATTTTGACAATAGTATGATTGCGACAATATTGCTATTGTTGAAATGTAACCATAGTATTATTGCCAAATTTAGAAATGAAAATATGGTTGTAGCAACCATATAAACATGGTTAGTGCAACAAAAGTATTGTTGTTTAAAATTTACGTTAACAAAAATATGATTACGGCAATCATACAGTATAGTTGTGACTATGAACATAACAAAACAGGTTTTGTAGAGAATACATGTATGTGTGTGCGTATGTTTTTTTGATATACAAAAAAAAAACACATACACATGAATGGTTGCTGTCCATTAAAAAAAAATAACAATCGGAAGGTAGGGTAGTTCGAGGGATTTTTATTGTGTTTTCTTTGTTCGGTGAAATACTCTAATACCGACTGGTTTTCGTTTATTTAAAATCTGCCTGCACTTAAGTATATAGCCATTGATCATGGTTTAATCACATTCGTTACTTGGTGTCTACGGATGGTGAAGTATAGCATTCACCTCTGCTGGCAACTAAAAGTATTTTTGACCGTTGGAATATATATTTTTGTTTCTTGAATGAAATGTTCAATAAAAACGTGGCCTCAAACTTGGCTATGATCTAATAGTAATGCTATTTATAATAACTTGCTTGATAAAAATCTCTATTTTTGAATAACAACATTACCCAATCCTATTAAATAATTTTGGGGATCATAGTATAGTTGAGTGTGAATCATACTATGGTTGTGGGGATCATAGTATGGTTGCGTGCGAATCATACTATGGTTGCGAGGATCATTCTATGGTTGTATGAGAAACATACTATGGTTGTGAGGATCATAATATGGTTGTGAAGATAATAGTATGGTTGAGTGTGAATCATACTATTGTTGTGATGATCATAGTATGGTTGTGGAGATCATAGTATGGTTGAGTGTGAATCATACTATGGTTGTGGGGATCATAGTATGGTTATGTGTGAATATTACTATTGTTGTGAGGATCATAATATTGTCACCACAACCATACTTTTTTTCTGCGTGTTGGATTACAAATTGTGGACGGTTTTAGAGGACAAGGTTTACCACAAAAGGTTGGGTTTACCCCAACATTGGCTCTCTTAAGATTGCTTTGGTTCGAGCTGCGGCCAATTTTCCAATGGACAAGGTTCGTGCAGCTATTGACGATTGGCCAGTGCGAGTTAAGGTGTGTGTAAAGGCAAAAGACGGACATTTCGAGAAAGTAGATTCTTTTTGGATACAATATACATATATTAAAAACTATCTGGTCCAAAAACATTCAGTACTTTTTATGTTACAGCATAAAACGTGTGTAACTGTATTTATGTCCATACTAAGTAATATAGGGGTACCCGATCAATATTTCGTTGTGTTGCAAACAGAATGACAAATTAAGTATAACATTTTAGTGTAGGGTATAAAAAATATGTAGGCTTGCAGTTGAGCAAGGTCGGACCTATTAGATGAGTTTTAGAACGGAGGATACGACTATATTTTGTGGAAGATGTATGAAGATGTATAGTCCACGGGCCAATGTCACCACGGATACTTATAGGTCACACATAATGCACTATGCTTCCTTGAGCCTGATTAGATTTATAATGTGGCATTTAGAGCGACAAGATCATAAATAAAGAGGAACCTCTGTGTGGGGAACTATTCAAACGCATAGCCCGATATGGGCTAACTGCACCTGACATGAGTTATGGTCGCAAGTAAAACTCGATGCAAAATTAATCTGTAAAATTTCAGAACAATAATTATTATTAGTTTGTGGAGAGCCTGGCCTTATAGAGTTCGGTTTTACTTTCAACAATTGCAGCAAGGCTTTCTGAAGAGGGTTGTCACGGACCCGAAATCATGATAAAAGTAGTGTACAGCCACGAAAATCAATGTCACTTTGCCATTTTGTTAAAAACTTGTCTTCTATTTAAATATAGAAAACAAGAGGTCTTGAGCCGGTTTAATCCCTGTTCAATGTGTAAAAGCAACAGACCGAAATAAAACAAACGAGCTAAACATTATTAGTTTCTTTTAAAAGTTTTAAAAATTTCAAGTCGCCGTTAGTATTGCAAAACAATGATTTTGGACATGAGACGTTTTAATGTGTTAGCGCCAAATAGTATTCATTCTTACTTATATTACAAGCACACATTGTCCGTCCGTTCTTACGTCTGCCGTTCGTTCATGACGGTATGTCTCTTGCTCTGTTGCTGTAGAAGCTGCCGCTTCTGCCATTAAAAGCCATTGACGCTGCAAATCATTGGCGCTTGCTCGTCCTCTTTTGAGGCGAGCAATCTACAAATTATTGTTATTATTTTATTTCCATTCGTTTTTTTTTTGTTTGCCTTTCTGTAAATATTCATTTGTTGTTTTTGCTTAAATAATTTATGGTTTCATTTGCGTTACACAATTTTTTGCGGTGATGGTGGCATGGCGTGGCGCATTCGCATCAACCTCATCTTTAGCAACGAGCCATTATGACGGTGAATGAATATAAGGGTTCCCTAAGTAAAAGCCATTATCAGAGCCATAATTAGTTATCAAACTCATTAAGAAAATGGCCATAATGATGCTGATGGCTTAAAGTAAATGTGCCAACACACACACACACACACACACACACTCATACACATATGAAAACGTACGAAACTTGAACTGGAATCGGCACAATGTAACCAATACCGGAACAAAAGCAGTTCGGGAAAACGGAACCGGAAGACGGCATCGACACACATAACGCAATAAATATTTTGTTGAAATCCTTGAAAAAGAGAGTACTTTCACCATGCCACGCCATTACTTTTGGGCTTCGTTTTGAACATTTCAAGACACAAATGTTTTGTTTGCATTCAATTAAACTGTTGTGGAACAACTTCGAGCTGAAGGCTTGCGTTGTTTTGATTTTTAAAAAAATCACAATAAAATAAAGAGTGGTTAAATTTTAAGGGCCGTTGTTGAATGTTAACCACACCTAAACGTCAAGTCTTTTTCTGCATTTCATTTGATATTTCTCAATCTCAGACTAACTCAATTTGAACCATGGAAGGATATCGTACACATGCGAGTAACGCGTTAAACTTATTCAGGCTTCGGGCAACAGTGGATGATCAATTTTCGAAGAAAATCATCTTCAGTGATGCGTCACATTTTCACCTCAGTGGATTCGTCAATAGGCAGAGTTGCCGCATTTGGCCGAATGATAATCCAAGAGTGTTAAAACCCGCAAAAAGAAACTGTTTGGTGCGGCGGCATCATTGGGCTGTATTTTTTCCAAAATGAGGCCGGTCAGGCAGTTACTGTGAATGATGTTCGATATCGTGAGATGATAACGAACTTTTTATAGCCCAAATTAAAAGATATGGATGTGGACGATATGTGGTTTCAACAGGACGGTGCCATTTGCCACACAGCTAACGAAACAATGTCTCTTTTCCGCGACAAATTCAATGGCCGTGTTATCTCACGTTTTGGCGATGTTAATTGGCCGCCAAGTTCATGTGATTTGACACCGTTGGACTTTTTTCTTTGGGGTTATTTGAAAGAAAAGGTGTACGTCGATAGGCCAGCAACAACTCTAGAGCTAAAGCATGAGATAATTCGGCACATTAATAGCATAGAACCTCAATTATGCCTCAGTGTCATCGAAAATTTGGACCATCGGATGGAGGTGTGCCGCCGAGGTGGCCATTTGCCCTATATTTAGTTCCATACTTAGACAGTGAGACAAATTATGGATTTTTGAAAAATGCCAGAACACCACAGTATAGGTTCGATTCTACTACCAAAGGGTACTATTTCCCTATACTTGGTTTGGCTAGATTGGTGACCAATTTTTTTTATGGGCCTCAAAAGTTTTGAAAATCAGTGGGCCCCACGAAAAAAGGTGTCATCAGTTTTTGCCCAATAGCTAACACATACTTCGTGATAGCGCTAAACTATGTTCGCTAATAATGTAGCTGGGAGCTCTGTGCACAAATGTTGTGAAGACTTTATGCCAAAAACGTAATTCATTCCAAACCTATTTTTAAAAAAAAATATTTTTTTTTCACTTCTTTTAGTATAACTTTGAAAGTGCACGAACATCTCAAAACAATCTGAACGTGTCTAGGCACCATAAATAGCTCATTAATACCAGTCGCAACTGAAATCCGGCCCTGTCGCAACTGATATCCGGCGTTGATTCAAGACTTATCTCAAGAGGTCTTTCTCCATAGGTTGTTGTGGTACTAGAACGTGAGTTGAATGAATTGTTGGTAATTGGGCACTAGAAACGGACTGGTGCTTAAAAGTTTTTATTTTTTCCAATTTACCCCTTAAACTGTATTTTTACATGCGTAACAATTCTCAGAATTATGCTTTCTAGCCGGATTTGTCCAAGTTATAGGGGCGTCCAAACGGAGAAATGATCGATTTCAATTTTGCCAGTCGAGAAGGTCATTGTATAGGTAGAATTAATAAATAAAATAAATGTACAAAATTAAGTAAATTATAGGAATTATATAGAAATAAAATATAAGCAGTACATCTCCAAAAGTCACTGAAGAGATACTCAATACACAGCAATAGCTAAAACTAGACAAAACAATAAAAAACCATAAACCATTAAGTGAAAATAATGTACAGTTTGCGAATGAGTATGCGAATTTGTATGTACCATACTAGTATTTATGAGCTATTTATGGTGCCTAGACACGTTTAGATTGTTTTGAGATGTTCACAAAAGTTGTTAAGCTTTACCTTGTCTTTTGTGGAACATTGTTAGTAAAACGTTCGGACACTTTCAAAGTTATACTGAGAAAATGTAAAAAAAAATATTTTTTTTTAAAAATAGGTCAGGAATGAATTACTTTTTTTGCATAAAGTGTTTACAACATTTGTGCACAAAGCTCCCAGCTACATTATTGCCGAACATAGTTTAGCGCTATCACGAAGTACGTGTTAGCTATGGGGCAAAAACTGATGACCCTTTATTTTTTGAGAAGCCCACTGATTTTCAAAACTTTTGAGGCCCATAAAAAAAATTGGTCACCAATCTAGCCAAACCAAGTATAGGTTAATAGTACCTTTTAGTAGTAGAATCGAACCAACACTGTGCTGTTTTTGCATTTTTTTCACTGTTGCACTGTGTAATTGAACCATTCCAATATAAACATAATAAAAAAAGACAATATTTTTCTAAAAACATTGTGTTTTTTTCAAAATCAACATCGACCCTTAAAATTTAACCACCCTTTAGAAGAGAGTGTATTAAAGCCGAAGACGTGTCCTTGTCTTTGTTTTGATTTGGAAAAACACGTTGCCACAACCGAATTTTATTGCCACCGAATCATTGTAGTTCCAACCGATTTCCAACTAATTTTTTCTATGTGTGTGCGGTTTTTTACATTCCTGATCGAAGACTGCGCATACCGCCGACGATTTTTTTCTGAGCCGCCTGCCGCCTTAAGAATTGCAATTAAGCGCCAATTTTTTTTTTTGACCAAGACTAAAAAATATATATGAATATGTGGTTTAGGGATTTAAAGACATTTGGTTCATTTAGGTCGTGTTCAATTAACAACTCGCTTACGAGCTCGCTAACGCAAGAACTTCACACCATTGTGCAAGAATAACAATTTTGAATCTAAATGCCGCACTTTTTTAAGGAAAAATTTAAAACTTTTAGTAGAGGCAAAAAAACTGCTTCGTACACAGAGTGAAAAAATCTGTTGGAAATCGGTCCGAACTACAAAAATGTAGTTGGATAAACCAAATATCTGTTGCAATAACCAACATTCCATTGTAAAGATGGTATCGTTGCTCGAGATATTATATTAATGTTGCTACACTATATCAATGTATTTACAGGCAATAACACAGTTATACAAACCGAATTCTGTTTAACTATTGGTTGCGACAAATAAATGTTATGGCAACCAACCAAAAGCGTTGCACATGTTACTTTGGTACCAATAATTCGTGGTGACAGCAGATTAGTTCTTTGTACGAGTAGTGCCCAAACTTTGTTTAGTTGGCTGTTAAAATATATTATTGGTTATTTCGACATCAACATTATTCTAGTCACAAAGAAATTTATTCGTTTTCGTCGTAAATTTAAAAATATTTACGACGAACACATATTTTAAAATCCCCAAACAATTTATAAAAACAAAAAAAGTCGTTAGACAGTTTAAGTATCTTTGATTAGACGGTTATAGCTTTTAAAGGGGACTGTCATATAATTAAACGAGCTGTAAATAAAAACAAGTAAAAAATGTTAAGTTTGGCTGTACCGAACTTTGGATACCCTCCACCAGATTCCCAAATAAAACCAAATTTGGTGCGGAAGTGTGTTCTATATAGAAATCTTTATGTGCAAAATTTCATTTCGGTAGGTCAAGCTTGTGGTGAGTTATCGTAATATTATTTCTCAAAGCCCATAAGACCGTTTGTGTGGGAGGTACCAGTAGGACTTTTCCGATCTCAACAGAATTTGGCGCAGAGTGTTCTATATAAAAATCCTTATGTAGAAAATTTCATCTCGATAGGTCAAGTTTGTAGTGAGTTATTGTCATATTATTTTTCAAGGCCCGTGAGACCGTTTGTGTGGGAGGTACCAGTAGGACTTTTCAGATCCACACCGAATTCAGCGTAGAAGTGTGTTGTATATAGAAATCATGATGTGTAAAATTTTATTTCGATAGGTCAAGTTTGTGGTGAGTTATAGTCATATTATTTCTCAAGGCCCATAAGGCCGTTTGTATGGGAGGTACAAGAAATGGTGGCCCAATCTAAACCATTTTTATATAAATGATTGCGCCTATATAGAGATTATTATTTGCAAAATTTCAGTGATTTTGCTCAAGAAACTGGACGGATTTTTCCAAATAAAAAACTAATTTTTATGAGGTAGTGTCGGTTGAGGGTCTCCAACACCAACTTCCCGTAGAGCTATATAGCCCACTTTCAATACCTACCATGCTAGGTTAACTACACATGTTTGTGACAAATTTCAGCTCCCTAGCTGTTTTCATGCAGGCTCTTTCTTCTATTCAACAGACGGACAGACGGACAGCCGGACAACATGTCTAGATCGTCTTAGAATTTTACGAGGATCAAGAATATATATTTTTGGGTCTCCGGTGATTATTTCAAGGTGTTACAGACAGAAAGACAAAATAATATACCCTCCATTGTATGGTGGAGGGTATAAAAAAATTCAGAATAATAAACGTGATCCATTCGGTCGAATATTATCCAATAATGAATGCTGGGTCTGAAGATGGGCGATGGTGTGGCGAATAGTACGCTCAGTAGGCCGATTATGTTGACCATAAGTTGAACGAAGTGCACGAAACACATTCCTCACAGAACGTGAATTTTCCTAATAAAGTTGAACGATTTGTAAACGTTGTTCAGGCGTAAGTCTGTCCATGATGAAATGCCAAACAATACTAAATAAAAATTACATGACAGCATGGCACGACTCACACGTGATCTGTCAAAAAAAGGCTATTGAAAAAAGTATCTCTACTTAGATCACCCATTATTTACTTTTATAACCGTCATATTTTGAAGGTTATTTTAAGAAATGTGTCGATTTTGGTTTCCATTCTGAACATAATTTATGTTTTACCGAAACTTGAATTCCCAGTTGTGATAACTACAGACCAGCAACTAACATTCGCTTGTACTGACAAAATATTCGAGGTAAATGCAATCTCAATTATTCGGTTGGCAAAAATTCGGTTGTTCCAGGTATGTTTATTTGGAGAGTGGTTGACTCATTTCGTTCGCCACTACAACGACATTTCAACAACCAGTCTGATGCGAATTTCGCAGAAAGACTTCGCTTTACTAGCGTACAAGATGCAATCGTCAAGGATCGGTTCTCAGTGCTGGTCCTAGAAATGGGTAAAAATAAATCTTAAAAAATCTTCTTTTCTGGCGAGGCGCATTTTTATCTCGGCGGCTATGGTAAGGAAGCAGAGCTGTCGCATCAGAAAAGCGGAAAACCTGCACATGATCCTGAAGCCAAATCATTCTCAGAGAGTGACAGTTTAGTGCGGATTATAGAGCGGTGGCATCATTGGTCTATTTTGCTTTGAAAATACTGAGAGAAGCTTCATGCTGGACGTTACAAAACCATGGCAAACCTTTTTTGTTGTGGCCGGATATTGAAGGCATGGAATTTGACAATCGTTGGTTTCTGATGAATGGCGGCTATGCCGCACTGCCCCCGCCACCATCAATCTTCCTGCACATACCCAAGCAAGAAAAATTATTATTTTGTTGTGTTCTCTTTTAACCACATTTAACATTTTCCTCCAATTTCCGCCTGTAATTTCAATCCGGAAGAATAACTCATTTCCGGCGGCCACACAAAACAAAAAATAATTGCCGCCATTTATTACAGAAGATATTATAGATATTATCAATATTTAACTTGTTTCCACCACCAAACCAGCGGCGACAAAAAAAAACAGTCACGAAGTCTGGTACTGGTACTGGCACTGTCACTGTCCTTGTTGATTGTTTATAAAATTTAAATTAAATTTTCTTCTGCTCTCGATGTCTCTACGTCCGTTGTCGTCGACAGTGGGAAGGAACAACAAGAAATTAATAAACCCATTAATTATTAATGAAATTATTCGTTGATAAAATGTAAACAATTTGTTAAAGCAAATGGGTTCCCCCCATAGATTCTATTGTTGTTGTCGGAGCTTATAAGGATGCTGCCATGCCAGCTGTTGTCAGCCGGCTGACTGACTAGCTGACTGGCTGACTTGTCTGCTTGGTTGCCTGTAAGTAATTTTTGGAAAAGTACTGCCAATTTTTCTTGTCGCGCTGTTTAAATATTTACAATCCATGCTTTTGATTTCTGTGCCTCTGCTGCGGCTGCCTGTTGTTATTGTTGAATTATTTTTATTCGGCTTTGGCAAGAATTTCGCAATAAATATTCGAAATCAAGCGACGTTGGTTTAAAGTGGGTGATAGATAAGCAAGCCAGCAAGAAGCGAGAGGTGTCTAGAAAGTTCCACAACTATCAGGTTCAGTAAAAGTTCAAAAAGAGTGTTTAGTTACATTCAATGCAAAATTTCATTTTCAAAGGAAATAATTGCATTGATTCGAATAATTGATTCGTTGTCACAATTGATAATTTTTTCCAGTCAAAAAATTGAGTTGGCATGTAAAGGTAAAAAAGGTGTTTTAAGGACAAAAGAATTACTGAAATAAAACGATCGATTGCATTGTTAATAAGGTTTTGTGTTCTTTTTTAGTCCCCCGCATAAAGGACTCTTTCGATTTAAGATCCTGCTGCTCTAGAAATCACAAAATAAACACAACCGTGCTCAATAATTAACTTTGGTAAAGTTGGACTACATAGGTCCATGTTTTCGTAAGGCCACCATAGAAGATGTCTTTCCGATTTCAGAACCTGCAGCTTTCGAAAACATTATCAATCGTAGTTCGACCATAGAGTGTTAGGAGCGCCCAACACTCAACCATCTGGTAGACGACGAATGCACGTCCTTCAGACGGTGTTGTGTTCGCTTTTATTTCACTGACTTTCTTTCCTCCCCATAAAACGAATAACAACAAACCTGATCTAATAAGCTTGTGGAGTAATTCACTCTTGTAAAATAATTTAAATATGTATGATTCAAATACAACCATACTATGATCCTCACAACAATAGTATGATTCACACATAACCATACTATGATCCCCACAACCATATTATGATTCACACTCAACCATACTATGATCTCCACAACCATAGTATAATCCTCACAACCACAGTATGTTTTATATACAACCATAGTATGATCCTCACATCCATAGTATGATTCACACGCAACCATGTTAAGATCCCTTCAACCATAGTATGATCACACACAATTATACTATGATCCACAATATAATTTATTAGAATTTGTTCAAGTTGTCAACAATAGATTTGAATTATGAAAATTATTCAAAAATACATAAAATTCAAAATAATCGGAGTGATTTATTTCAAAGTAGAAATAATAATTTTAAATAAACGTAAGCGTTTTTATTAAAAATATTTTAGTTAAATAAAGCCAAAGCAGCTTGTTTGAAAAAATTTAATTTCAATTAAAAAAGTACTATTATTGCATAATATCCGTATCAATAACATTTGTTCTTAAAAGCATATTTAAATGAAGAAAAATTACAATAATACAGTATGATTGCTGTCATCATATTATTGTAAACATAAAACGCAAAACACAATACTTTTGTCGCAACAACCATATTTATATTGATGCTATAACCATGTTTTCATTTTTAAATTTGGCAATAATGCTATTGTTACATTTCAACAATATTAATATTGCAGCAATTATACTATTGTCAAATTGAAATTCAGTTAACAATGCTATGGTTGCGACGAACATACTATGATTGCGGAGAACATATTATTATTGTAGTGACCATGTAGTAACCATGTTTTTTCTCTGCGTGCAGCTCTAAGAACTATAAAAAGAAACCCAAAACGGATCATGCTCAAATTAACAAACAATAATTAACACTGGCATTGATAAACTATTGTGATCCATATTTTCGAAGAGCCCCCATACAAATTTCCGTACGTTATGAGGTACCTATACCTACACGCAGAGAATATATATGGTTACTATATGGTCACGACAACAGAACATGTTCCCTACAAAAAAGGTATGTTAGTCGCAACCATAGTATTGTTTTTTTAATTCAATTTTGGCAATAGTATGATTGCGGCAATACTAATATTGTTGAAATGTAACAACAGTATTATTGCCAAATTTAAAAATAAAAATTTTTTTTAAATTTGGAAACAAGAAATAATCAGAAGGAGCTAAATCTGGACCATATGGTGGATGCGGAGCAATTTCAAATCGTAATTCGGCCAGTTTTTGTTGAGTTAAAAATGCAGTGTGTGAAGAAGCATTATCTTGATGAAAAATAACTTGTTTTTCTAAATGCGGTCGTTTTATCTTGATTTCTTCACTCAACCGATCCAATAATGCACAATAATATTCACTATTTATAGTTTTTCCTTTCTCAAGATAATCAATAAATATTATACCCCTTGCATCCCAAAATACTGTGGCCATTACTTTTCCTGCTGACTTAACAGTTTTCGCCTTCTTGGGACCACTTTTACCAGTTTCTATTCATTGTTTTGACTGTTCTTTGCATTCTGGGATGTAGTGATGGATCCATGTTGCATCAACAGTTATGAATCGGCGCAAGAACTCTATTGGATTACGCTGATAAATCGCTAAAAGCTCCTCGGAATTGGTCCAACGGACGATTTTTTGGGGCAAAGTCAACAAACGCGGCAGCGTTCTTGCGGATAGCTTTTTCATGTGGAGTTCATCATGTTAAATACTCCAAACTTGCTTTTCGTGTATTTTAACAATATCAGCAAGTTCTCTGAGCTTTATTCGTCTATGTTTAGTCACTTCATTAAATATTTTTCTAATGTTTTCAATAGTAGTAGCAGTTTTCGGTCTTCCAGAGCGCTGTTCATCTTCCGTACTTGAACGACCCATTTAAATTGTTGAACCCAGGATTTCACGGTGGAGTATGATGGTGCATTATCACCATGAACAGAATCCAATTCATCTTTGATTAATTGTGGCGTATAACCTTTCATATAAAAGTGTTTAATTACCGCACGAAACTCTTTATTTTCCATTTTTCAAAAATTATAAAACTTGTTTACTTCAATCACCTGTAACAAAGAATATAATCATTAAATATTTCGGAAATTTTGACAGATGGCTCATAATGCTTTTAAAAAGCAAAAAAAAAGTTGCTAGTAAAACAGAAAATGTGCTAGGCCAGTTAGTTTTGCGGTCGCCCTCGTACATTCCAAATTAATAAATGAAACACGTTTTTTAAACGAACTTTTTTATCCTGTTTAATAATTCACTCCAATATTTTAAATAATTAACTTAAAAAAACACTATTGTTAAAAAATAATATAACTCAATCAAAATAAATTAATTTGAGGATAATAGTATGGTTGGGTGGGATCATACCTTGGTTGTAGGGATTATACCAAGGTTGCTTGTGAATCATACCATGGTTGTAAGGATTATAATATGTTTGTGTTTGAAACATACTATGGTTGTGAGGATTATACTATGTTTGTGTAAGAAACATACTATAATTGTGAGGTTCATAATATGGTTGTTGGCCAGGCGCCAGGCAACACGAAGTGGCGCCATCTGACATTTGCGCTTGGAAAGTTTGACATTTTTAAGCATAAACGTACTCAGAACGTTTTGACGTACGACCATCATTTGTGTTGTTTACAGGGACTTGAAAAAATCAATTTGCAAAAAAAAGGAATTAACTCGTGAACATTTTCGTGCAATCATTTTTCACAACTTTCGACGTGGATTATCACGACAAGAGTGCATCGATGAACTTATGTCTTTGTATGGCGATGTAGCACCATCCTATAGCACTGCGAAAAACTGGTTTAATGAGTTCAATCGTGGCCGACGCTAGCTCAAAGACGAAGGTCGCCCAAAATCGGTCGTCGTGCCTGAAAACATAGATGCCGTGCGTGAACTGATAATGCAAGTTCTTCATGTGACATAACGTGAGATAAAGGCATCCTTGGCTTTTTCTTCATCCAGCATACATTCGATATTGCAAGAACACCTGGCCGTAAAAAAGGTTTGTTCTCGTTGGATCCCGCACAATTTGACAATCGCTCAAAAAAAAGGCTCGTGTCGATTGGTGCAAAAAATTTTGAAAAAATGCGACGCGCTGCTTCGAAAGGCGTTTATAAGATCGTCACAGGTGACGAACCATGTATCTATGCGTATGAGCCCGAAACAAAACAGCAATTGACCGTGTGGGTCTTCGAAGGCGAGCCAAATCCAACGAAAGTTGTTCGTGGAAGAAGGACTTTGGAGCAAATGGTCCCCAGTTTCTTCGATGACTTCTTTTTATTCCCGCACATCATAAAACCAGTTTTGATGATAAATATTTGCATTTTTATTATTAGGCCAGAAATATATTTAGCATTCCTTGAACTTATGAACTTAAACATCGATTCATAGTCAAGATTTCTTTGAGATAAGGGACCACTGCAGTAATTTGCAATATAGGCTGTATCATGTTCGCCCTGGCCGAAGTTAACGAATTTTTTAAAAGTTTTCAAATATGGTTGTCCTACAGCTTTCCTTTGTTTCTGGTTGGCAACACTCGTCTGCACAAATGGAGAAAATTTAAAATTTGTTAAAATGTTGGAACAACATTTATCAAACTTTTACTGCACCTCTCATCAAATGTTGCGGGCATGTTGTGACAGCCTCTATCAAACTTTTACTGGACCCCCTCTCCACGCTAAGTAGATTTGAACGATACACAAAACGAGATGTAATGAATGAATGGTGAACAACGTCAAGCACCATCGATAACGAACAGAAGCCGAGGTTAATGAAGTATTAAATGCAAATGACAAATAATAATAGATGGATTTAGTTGCGACTACTTACGCCCGGACAGATTAAGATGAATTGATTGTTGCAACTGAAAAAAATAAACAAATTATCCACAATTAAGATTCTATGAAATCACAGCAACAACTTGAAGAGGAAAAAAGTTGATGGCTGCAAGATCTAGACAATTTCTTTAAAGCAACCAAGTTTTAGCTTTTCAGCTACCGAACTAATATGAGATTTAATATGTTGTAAGAAGTCATAATATAAAGTGAAGGGCAATTTAAGTGCCAATTTTTTTAAAATCTAAAAGAAAATAAGGTAAACCCCATGATCGACTTCGCCACAATATCTGATTCCATTGAGTGATGTCCTTCCGAGCGTTTTTGGGCCGCCGTGGTATGATGCAAGAGTGCACGACTCTTATGCCAGTAAACCCATGTTCGACTACGCTGGAAAACATCTAACAAATTTTTACGGAGGATCCGTAAATACCTCACTGATTTTCCTTTGTTCTTTAATAGAAAGTTGTAGGAATTAAGTAACCAAGCGTTGTGTGTTATGAGCACCTTACAACCAATCGCAACCCATGTGATATCTTTCGATATACATTTTATATTAAATCCGATCTTGTTCAAACTCCCGACAAAAGCGCCAACTCTCTGGCTGGCAGAGTAGTGCTGGGTACGACAACATTTCGTATTACTTATCTACGAACCTACAAAGTTTATATATTTTGATCGTCGTCATAAAATTATAAGCCATGTCCGTCCATGTGTCTGTGGAAAGCACGATAGCGGTTAAACGACTAAGTCATGGATTCTGAAATTTTGCATGATGATGCCTAATGGTCGAAGGCTATTTGGGATTGTAATTGGACGAATTCGGCACTGGCGAAAAAAACTTTTTATTTAATGAGGCTAAAGGTACCTCGGGATAACGACACTTTTAATTATTTGTTTAACAAATCATTTGCTTTTAAGACAAACAATTTACACCGAGAAAAACCAGAACGTTAGAAAAATATTTGCATGCAAGCATATAATGGGTGGTCCAAATAAAACATACGATCTTAATTGTAAATACAACATTTATTTATAATGATAAACGGATCTATGAAAATTTTGTGTGATACAAAAAATAGGCCAAATGCTTGTCACGGCTTCAATGAACCATCTATTCGATGGTCCATATTTTTAATGACTCTGAGACATAATTAAGGTGGTGTGTCGTTAATGTGCAGAATTATCGCATTCTTTAGCTTTTGAATTGTTCTTTGCATATTGACGTTTACTTTTCTTATCCCCAAAGAAAGAAGTCCAACGGTTTCAAATCCCATGATCGTGGCGGCCAATTAACATAGCCCCAACTTAAGATAACACGGCCACTGAAATTCTCGAGCGAAGGGGCCATTGTTTCGTTGGCTGAGAGGGAAAGTGACACCATCCTGTTAGAACCAAATATCGTCCAGGTCCATAGCCTCAATTTCTGGACACAAGAAATCTGTTATTATCTCGCGATAGCGAACTCCATACACGGTAACTGCTTGGGCAACCTTATCTTCGAAGAAGTACCGATGACGCTGCCAGCCCATAAACCGCACCAGTCATTCTTTTTGGAAGCTTCAGCATTTTAACAATCAGATGTGGATTCTCATTTGCCCGAATACAAAAATTCTGATTGAGGTGAACGTATGCTTCGTCGCTGAAGATGACTTTCTTTGACAAGTCACCGCACTTCTGTCTGTTCAACTAACCATTTGGAATATCGACGACGCTTTAAATGATGAGTAGGCTTCAGCTCTTGTGTCAATTGAACGTTTAGAGCGTGTAAAAACAAATCTTTATTCAAAACTCTCATCAGTAATGTTCGTGGGATGTTCAATTGTGGGGCATGACTACAAGCCAAGGTTGACGGCTCTTTTGCCACACAATCGCGAACAACATCAATGTTTTTTGCCGAACTAATTGGGCTAGCATGCGCAGGTGTTTTCATATTTTCTACAGATCCGATTTGTTGAAATTTGCGAAAAAATTCTGCTGATTGTGAATACATTTGACCAAAAACATTACGAAGTGCACGAACTGCATTGTGATTTGAACGCCCATTCTTGTAAAAGTCTGCTCAAGTGTGTACCTCTCCATGGTTGAATTTTTCACACACACTAAAAAACAAGGAAATGTCACATTAATTTGGGCAATGAATTTGGCGGTAAGGTGTGACTCACAATTAAAATCGTGCATTATGGTTGGGACATGCTACAAACATTTTAATGTTTGTATTTCAGCCTAATAGGTCGACACAAACATATTTTATTTTTAGGACAACATTCTAGCTTATTGAAATATCATAAGTTTGTTGCATGACGTAAATTTGGGGTTGAAAAACTGTTAAAATATATTTAGCATATTTTGTATATGTTTGCACGCAAACAATAGAAGCAAATTTTGGTACAAAGCAAGTATCAAATTTTGATACTCATATTAAAGCCTTTTAACTAAAGAGTTTTGGGCCGGAGGGGTCCTAAAAATTGACCTTATGTTCAAACAGCAACCACAGCTGTTTTCATATAAGTACTTACATTAAAGCCGGTTTTACGTATTCTGAATGCAAACATTCGACCTGGTCGAATTTATCGGCGTTTCTTCTTGTTGATACGACCCCTTTACCCTACTGGGAAAAAGGGGTATATATATTATTTGATACGGACAAAAAGTGTAACGCATCGTAAAAAGCATTTTAGACCCTGCATATGTTTTGACCAAATCTGTTTCATGACTTTTGAAATCATCTGGTCCATGTCAGTCATTGCGACTTGTTCATACGATATGAGCTACCGATAGGAGGTAACAATATTTTTTTTTTATTATTTAGAATGTTGTAATATTTTTCAAAAACTGCCAATGGGATTGGAAATGGCGCCTTCTGCAGTAGCTCTCATACAAAAGAAACATGACGTCCACTTTTGGTTAATGTACGATCCCACTTAAAATCAATACTTAAGAATGAAGTTATAAGACAAACATGGCGACTAAAAATTGGACTCCTAGTCACAACGGATCAAAATCCGCTGCGTTAAATTCGTTTTCATTGTACAAGGGCGACCGCAAAAGTAACTGGCCTAACATAACATAAAAGAACCGTTTTTTTGGAATTATTATTATTTATTTTTCAACATAATCTCCTTCCAACTCAATACACTTCATTAAACGTTTTTCAAGTTTTTAATTCCATCCGAAAAATAAGATTTTTCAAAACCTTCAAAATATGCCCCAGTTTCAGCAATAACCTCGCTATTAGACGAAAATTTTTTGCCACCGAGAAATTTTTTTAAATTTGGAATCAGAAGGAGCTAAATCTGGACTATATGGTGGATGCGGAGCCATTTCAAATCGTAATTCGGCCAGTTATTGTTGAGTTAAAAATGCAGAGTGTGAAGGAGCATTATCTTGATGAAAAAGAACTTTTTTTTCTAAATGCGGTCGTTTTATCTTGATTTCTTCACTCAACCGATACAATAATGCACAATAATATTCACTATTTATAGTTTTTCCTTTCTCAAGATAATCAATAAATATTATACCCCTTGCATCCCAAAATACTGTGGCCATTACTTTTCCTGCTGACTAAACAGTTTTCGCCTTCTTGGGACCACTTTTACCAGCTTCTATCCATTTTGTTGACGGTTCTTTGCATTCTGGGATGTAGTGATGGATCCATGTTTCATCAACAGTTATGAATCGGCGCAAGAACTCTATTGGATTACGCTGATAAATCGCTAAAAGCTCCTCGGAATAGGTCCAACGGAGGATTATTTAGGGCAAATTCAAGAAACGCGGCACCCTTCTTGCGGATAGCTTTTTCATATGGAGTTCATCATGTAAAATACTCCAAACTTGTTTTTCGTGTATTTTAACAATATCAGCAAGTTCTCTGAGCTTTATTCGTCTATGTTTAGTCACTTCATTAAATATTGTTCTAATGTTTTCAATAGTAGTAGCAGTTTTCGTTCTTCCAGAGCGTTGTTCATCTTCCGTACTTGAACGACCCATTTTAAATTGTTGAACCCAGGATTTCACGGTGGAGTATGATGGTGCATTATCACCATGAACAGAATCCAATTCATCTTTGATTAATTGTGGCGTATAACCTTTCATATAAAAGTGTTTAATTACCGCACGAAACTCTTTATTTTGCATTTTTCAAAAATTATAAAACTTGTTTACTTCAATCACCTGTAACATAGAAAATAATCATTAAATATTTCGGAAATTTTCACAGATGGCTTATAAAAAATTGCTTTTAAAAAACAAAAAAAGTTGCTAGTAAAACAGAAAATATGCCAGGCCAGTTATTTTTGCGGTCGCCCTCGTAAACACCGTAACATTTATAAAAAAAACGTTTTTTTACTCGCATATGAAAAAAGTGATTGACTCGACCCCATCTGGAACCTCCTATGCATATACACCAATTCTCCCCAGTTTTGGTATTCTTGTAATATTTGTAATGCTCTACGTACGATGTGACTAATAACACTGTGGAACATTTTTTGGGTTATTGTCTGGGGGGTGAGAAATTCCAAGTCAGGGTGATGGTACTAGGTCAGTATATTAAAACCCTCAAAGGGTTTTGCGTTCGTATGTGCCAGTTTTTTTTTATGACCTTTTACATTTTTTCCTTATCTTGATGTTTTTGCGCTTAGTTGTAAAATGTTGGCAAAAACGTAGTTTGACATAACTCGAGAACGACTAGTTCGATTTTGCTGAAATAAATTGAGAAAAATTAATAATTACATTTTCTTTAATCCATTAATATACTGTTTCTCTAACAAATCAACATTTTTGCAATTAGAAATAAATTTATGAAGAAAATTTTGCCAATTTTTTAAACATATAAATCCCAAACGGAAAAACGTGTAGAGTCTTATAACTTTCACGTAAAGTCACATAACCTATAAACAAAATGCGACATAGATCAAAGAAATCGATTAACGCGTTCTGCTTTTATTTACAATTAAGTGAAGTTGCTTGCACATACGAACGCAAAACCCTTTGAGGGTTTTAATATACTGACCTAGTACCATCACCCTGACTTGGAATTTCTCACCCCCCAGATTGGCTGTTGTACTGTGTAATCAATACTTCAGAGTAGAGTTATAAAGTTAAACTGGTGACATATTATTGGATTCCTAGCCACGCCCCTTCTGGTACCTCCTACTCAACTGATCATGTTTAAGTGGAGCTTAGAATTTATTTATTTCGCTTGAATTGCAAAATTTCATGATATTTTTAGTATAAAGGCTTTATACGCGGCTACTTATCTGGTACATCCCATTGAAATGCAAAATTCCGCGCACTTTTGCTATTATTTTAATATTATTAATATGATATTGCAGAAAAAAAGTAATAAGAAAATATATTATAAGATAGACTTGATGACGAAAAGTTGAATTCTTAGCCATGCCCCTTCTTTTACCTCCCACACAAACTATATTATACGAGTATAATCGTATAGAATGTATGAATTTCATTGAATGAAAAAAATGTGCATCGGGTGCCGATCTACGCCACTGTTTTGATTTGTTAGATTTATATGCAAAATTTATAAAATTTAAAAAAAAAACAATCGAAGAAAAATTTATGAACATTTAAACAAAAGGACTATGCTTTTTTTTAGTTGTTTCTAAAAAAGAAACAAACCAAAAGTCTCAAACCAGAATAAAAACTGTTCAAGTTATAATAATTTAAAAAAAGACTGAAAAAATGTAAACAAAAACATATAAAAAAATATATTGATTTTTAAAAATAATATATAAAAATGTGTAGCTCTTTTATTTCGGTCTTTTTCTTTTACACATTAAACAGGCATTAACCGGCTCGAGACCTTGTATGTAAAAGGTGATCCAAGATACTGTAATGGGAGATCCAAGATATTTTTTTCAATAGCCTTTTTTGACCGATCACGTGAGATTCGTGCCATGCTGTCATGTTATTCTTCTGTGAGGAATGTGTTTCGTGCTGTTCGTTTAACTTGTGGTCAACATAATCGGCCTACTGAGCGTGCTATTCGCAACACCATCACCCAGCTTGAGACCCAGCATTCATTATTGGATAATATTCGACCGAATAGACCACGTCTAGCACGCAGTAAAGAAAATGTAGCGGCCGTAGCTGAGAGTGTACACCAAGACCGTGGAGAGTCGATTCGGCGCCGTTCGCAACAACTCGGACTGACATATGGAACGACTTGGCGCATTTTAAGTCGAGATCCTTAATTGAGAGCGTACAAAATACAGCATGTGCAAGAACTGAAACCACCCGACGTTCTCAAGCGACATCGCTTTGCTCTATGGGCTCTTGCAAAGTTCCAAGAAGATCCGACGTTATCGAGCCAAATTTTATTTAGCGATGAGGCCCATTTCTGGCTCAATGGGTAATACCCATTGGGTATGTAGACAAGAAAAATTGCCGCATTTGGGACGAAAAGCAAAGAGGTTCAAAAGCTGCACTTCATCCAGGAAAAACGGTTTGGTGTGGTTTGTGGGCCGGTGCAATCATTGGTCCATATTTCTTTAAGAAAGATGCCGGTGAGAACGTAACCGTCAATGGCGACCGTTATCGTGCCATACTAGCCGACTATTTAACGCCTGAAATTGAAGCCCGTGATCTCGACGACATTTGGTTTCAACAAGACGGCGCCACTTCACACACATCTTATCAATCAATGGATTTATTGAGAGAACACTTCGGTGAGCAGATAACTTTACGTTTTGGGCCGGTCGATTGGCCACCAAGATCGTGTGATATCACACCGTTAGACTTTTTCCTGTGGGGATATTTTAAGTCTAATGTTTATGCGGACAAATCCGCTTAGATCACACGTGTCATTCGCCAGTTACCAGTCGAAATGCTCGAACGAGTCATCGACAATTGGACTTAACGGATGGACCATCTGAGACGTAGCAGCGGCCAACATTTGATAGACATATTCTTAAAAAATTAAATGCGAAAGAAGAATGTTCTTTCAAATGATAATAAACATTCCCCATTCAATTTGAATTTTCTGTGTTTTTTTTCTTTAAAAAGTAGGTAACCTGGATCACACGTTATGTCTTTTTAAATAGAAGACACATTTTAAACACAATGGCAAAGTGATTCTTTTATCGCGATTTCGAATCCGTGATGACCTTCATCAGAAAGCTTCGCAGCAATTGTTGAAAGAAAAATCCAACTCTTTAAGATCAGGCTCTCACGAAAGGAATGAGAACTACTGTTGTGCATCTCACTTTTTAAGTTTTCCTAACACAATCCAAAAATATAAATATTTTTTTTAAAAAAATAAAAATAAAACATTTTTCAAAAAAAGAAAAAGATATTTAAAAAAACATTTAAAAAAAATAATACATTTTGAAAAAAATAATAAGTGTTTAAAAACAATATATAATTTTTTTTAAAAAAAAAAACAATTTTTTTTAAAACAAAAACATAATTGAACAGGGATTAAACCGGCTCAAGACCTCTTGCTTCTATATTTAAATAAAAGACAAGTTTTTAACAAAATGGCAAAGTGACATTGATTTTCGTGGCTGCACACTACTTTTATCATGATTTCGGGTCCGTGACAACCCTCTTCAGAAAGCCTTGCTGCAATTGTTGAAAGTAAAACCGAACTCTATAAGGCCAGGCTCTCCACAAACGAATGAGAACTACTGTTGTAAACCTTACTTTTCAAGTTTTCTTCACACAATTGCCCACGAAAATACAACTCACTCTTGCCAGCAAAAAACATAATTTTATTTAAAGAAACATATAATTTTTAAAAAAACAACATATTTCTTTAAAAAAAAAATACAGTAAGACCTCGGTAATCCGAACTTCGCTAATCCGAATTATCCAGTAATCCGAACAACGTTTTCCCTGTACTACCAGTCATACTCTTTAATCCTAATTGATATCAAAATTCGCTAAGTTATTAATAAAAATTATTTTAAATTTTACCGCGATTTCGGATCGTGATCCGTGAGAAAGCTTCGCAGCAATTGTTGAAAGAAAACCCCAGCTCTTTCAGATCAGGCTCTCACGAAACGAATGAGAACTACTGTTGTACATCTCACTTTTAAGGTTTTCCTAACACAATCCAAAAATATATATTTTTTTAAAAAAATAAAAATAAAACATTTTTCAAAAAAAAAAGAAAAAGACATTTAAAAAAAACATTTTAAAAAAGAAATAATAAATTTTTAAAAAAAAATATATAATTTTTTTTTTTAAAAAAAACAGTTCTTTAAAAAAAAAATACAGTAAGACCTCGGTAATCCGAACTTCGCTAATCCGAATTATCCAGTAATCCGAACTACGTTTTCCCTGTACTACGAGTACATACTCTATAATCCTAACATAAATACAAATTATTTTAAAAGTGTGTCATAGTTCGAGCGCTGTCTTATTTTGCTGAATTTAATCATCATTACGCGTATACTCGTAGTAAAAATAATACAGATTTTTTAAAGAAGAAAACCTCATCGATACATCTGTATATTCTAAAAATCTCTCAATAATTCTTAATAACCTACACTGGATTATTGTTTTTATTTTTTGTTTATGTTCTTTTTAATAAGTTCTTTTTGTTTCTAAAAATTGTACGCCCTTTTTTAAGAAAATAAACATTTTTTTGGTTTTTAAAAATGGCAAATGTTATACTTCGGTTTTAAGTATATAATTTAAAATATTTAAACATTATTTTTACTGCGAACAGTCATTTGTGACATGCATATAAATTGTACTTAGTAGGGACATAAATACTGTTACAACATTGAACACACCCATTTCAATAGTAGAACTGAACATACCCCGTTAATGTTATATGGGTTTTCAAAGCTAACCTCAATAGCGTTAGTCTGTGACGGGATTTTAAAATTGTTTCAACTTTCATCACGAAGTGGTCAGATAAGGAGAACCGTATCGCTGTAATAGCGCTTTTCAAGTGTGAAATGAAAAAAACGATATTTTCAAAACGCTCTGGCCACTAGGGATTACCCGCATGTTCGTCTACCGATGCATACAACTGTTTTAGGAGACTGGAGATGTAAAAGACCGCCACCGGTCGGGCCGCCCACGCTCTGTTCGAACACCGCATTTCATCAAAGCCGTTACATTAAGAATTCACAGAAATCCGCTCCGAAAACAGAAAATCATGGCCCGTGAGATGAATATCACGCAAAAGTCCAAGAGTCGAATCATTAAAAAAGACTTGGGACTTGGGGCTTTTAAACGAAGTACCGGACATTTATTGACTGCAGCTCTAAAAAAAATAGGATTCAAAAATGCAGGCTGATAACTTGCACTGAAAAATTTTGTTCAACGATGAAAAAATTTTTACCGTTCAGGAAAAATTTAACAAGCAAAATGATAGAGTGTATGCGCGGTCATCTAAGGAAGCATCTGAACTAATCCCAAGGGTGGAAAAGGGTCATCACCCAGCTTCAGTCATAGTTTGGTGGGGTGTCTCTTACGATGGGGTCACTGACCTGGATTTCTGCGAACAAGGAGTCAAAACATCGGCCAAAGTTTACCAAAAAACCGTTTTGGAAGCTGCTGTGAAGCCTCTTAACAATTCCGGTTTTAGAGGACACACAAAAGATACAACAGCATTGGATCTCTTAAGACTGCTTTGGTTCATGCTGTGGCCAATTTTCCAATGGACGAGGTTCGTGCAGCTATTGACGATTGGCCAGTGCGAAAGGCGGACATTTCAAATAAGTAGATTCTTTGATTCGATTATTCGGATTAACGAGTTCGTACTGTATTTAATTTTTTTTCAAAAACAAAATATATATAGTTGAACAGTTTTTATTCTGGTTCGAGACCTTTTTGTTATTTCTTTTTCAGGATTAAATAAAATATTGGTAAATAGGTTGGCTACGGTTGCCAAGCACACTATATAGCTGTTTCTAAACCCGCCAAGGTTTTTCTTCAGCAGTCTTTGGCAACGACTCCCGTATAAATCATTTTATTTTTAGACGAAGTAATCGTTGCCAGAGACTGCTGAAGAAAAACCTTGAAAAACAGCTGTACGAGGGCGGTTCGGAAACTTCTTAGCCTAGCACAAAAAGCGCGGTATAAACAGAAAAATGTTAAGTGTTTTGGAAACTTTCATCTCTGCTATGAACACATGTTAAATTTTGTTTCGATCTGGCAACTCCTTCATAGAAACAGGTGTTCACAAAAGACGCATCCGCGATTTTTTTACAATTGAAAAATTAGAAATGCGTGGTGTCATTAAATATTTACATAAACAAGGTTTATCGGGACAAAAAATTCATAATGATATGGTGAATGTGTTAGGTGAAAGTGCTCCTTCATATGCAACAGTAAAAACTTGGGTTGCTGAATTTAAACGTGGTCGTACAAGCATTGAAGATGAACCACGTAGTGGACGTCCAAAAACAGCAACAACAACAGAAATTGTAGCCAAAGTGCATGATATGGTATTAAATGATCGACGAATAAAAGTGCGTGAAATAGCTAATATCATGGGCATCTCAAATGATCGAGTCCATTTAATTTTGCATGAAGAACTACAGATGAAAAAGCTTTCTGCAAGATGGGTGCCGGAGTCGACCAAAAACGCATAAGAATGGACATTTCTCAAGCTTGTTTGGATCGTTTTCAGCGAAATAAAATGGATTTTAAGAGTCGTTTCATAACTGTTGATGATACATGGATCCACCACTATACTCCAGAGACAAAAGAACAATCCAAACAATGGACTGAAGCTGGAGGAAGTGCCCCGAAGAAGGCGAAAACAATTCAATCGGCTGGTAAGGTTATGGCAACGGTTTTTTGGGACTTCAAAGGTATTTTATTGATTGACTATCTGCAAAAGGGTAAAACAATAAATTCAGAGTACTATTGCAACCTTTTAGATCAATTAAATGTACAAATTCGAGAAAAACGTCCTGGCTTACAACACAAAAAAATAATTTTTCATCAAGACAACGCACCAGCGCACAAGAGTGTTTTAACAATGGCTAAAATCAACGAATTAAAGTACGAGTTGCTTGACCACCCACCTTATTCTCCTGATTTAGCTCCCAGTGACTTTTACCTGTTCCCAAATCTAAAAAAATTCCTTGCTGGCAAGCGTTTTACCTCAAATGAAGATGCAATTACAGTTGTAAACCACTATTTTGAAGACCTTGAGGAAAACCATTTTAATCAAGGGATAAAATTGCTATTTAAGCGTTGGAATAAGTGGATTGAAGTTTCAGGAGATTATATTGAAAAATAAAAATATTTTTGAAAAACTAACTATTCTCTTTCATTGATAGGCTAAGAACTTTCCGAACCGCCCTCGTACAAATCGATCAATCCGTTCCACAACAGCATAATTTTTAGCAATGGCCAAATAATAATTTTTGGCCATTTGTAATTTTTCTACATCCCCAAACAAAACAAAAAAAGATGATAGCAGACATTTATGAGACTCATGAAGTTTTTTAAGCTACTTATTTAATATTCTGGCCCTAGTTCACTTAAGCTACATAAGATCTTGAGAAAAAAAACCGGATCAACCGACTGATATTTTAAAACGTACGAAAATATTTGATTCAATTGTCTGCAAGTGTTAGGAACTAAATTGAAAGCAATCAAAGGGATGCTCTGCATTTAAATCCCTTTGACATACAAATCCAAGACGCCCTAAGTTCCACAACAACATATGTGATTTCGATAAGCCGATATTCAGCAATAACTTATGTATGCGAGATAAAGAATAACATTTTCATAAATTCATATGAAAATACATATTATGCGAAGGCCAAATGAATTCATGTTTTCATTAATGTTTATCAAAAATTAAAATATAATCTGTGGGTATTATCATTTCGCCGCCAACGCCGAAACATTTCACTAACTCAATGTAGTTCGTACGTGCGTGTCCTGTTCACATCGCTATCCGCTTGCGTCGTGTCGGTATCGAATCCCTGGCACAGCCCATGGTTACATCCTCTAATTAATGAATTGTTATAACAACGGCAACAATTCTGTTTATATCGTGTGCTGTTGCGGTTTTTTTTTGTGCTGTTAAAGCCAAATTTTTATTTGGCTGGTTGAGCTAAACTCAAAGTTCGTGATATTTGTTTACACGTCTGCACAGGGCAGGGAGAAAGCAATGGCATTTGTCATCATATACTGTTGATTGAACATAAACAAAAATGTAGTCCCGTAGATTTATTACCTGTTGTACACAAATATTCCACATATTTGCTAAATATTTACATTTGAAATATTTATTAGGCGTGTTTTTATCAAGCGGAAAAAATTCACATAGTTAACAGGTCAAAGACACAACAAAACAAAAAGTAATAAAATTAATTCAAAGTCGAACGCGACCAACTATATTATACCCTGGATGTTAAAAAAAGCCAAAGGTAATTTTTTGACCCAATTTACCCAGATTTTAAAACTTATGTCAAATTAAAATTTGTGAGAAAATGTCATTGGTTTTTGGTATAATCGATTGAACATATAAGCTTTTAGAGATATAGACATAAAATCGGATGAACATATGCTCCCTTATGCGGACGCTCCCTTAGACGGACGGGGGCATTTTTTTGGTACGAAACATCCCTCATGAGCGGACATCTCTTCCTTCAACTTCACCATTTATCTTGCTTTATCTATTTTTTAAATCATTGGACGGCAAACGCATAGCGTTAAGCGTTACCGTTGTGCGACTAAAGTGGCAATTTGACCCTTTTTGGAAGCCATGCGACTTTTACTGTCCCTTTTTCATGTATCCCCTTTTTGTCAATTTTTGAAATTTTTGCTACATTCCACAACTCGAAGTGTGTGTATTCCTTTAAAAAGATAAGTGAATTCATATTTCTGGGGTTAAGGGTTGCTCCGAGGGAAAGAGTACTATAATTTATTTGGTTATAACCTGGCCCTTACGCTAGGCTTTATAGGTACTCGTAGTAGTGTGTCAGAAATCTTGATTGTCGGTGACTATACGTCGATCGATATACTTAAAGGTGGGTCTAGCTCAAATATTTTTAGTGGTAACAAACATTTATAATGAAACAAACTTTTGATACCCCTTTACACAGGGTGGTGCAGGATATAATAAAGTCGGGCGAATCGTTCATAACTCTGTGCGACAGCCACAATCGGTTTGGGATGAAACCACCGGGGAAAGTTATATCGGTCAAAAAAAGGTCATACGTGTCCCAGCGTTTCGTTGGGTCTCATCTAGGAATCGAGATATATCGATTTGAAGTTAGTAAGTATCGTATAGGGGAATTTGTCACGTTTTTGGCTCTTTTGTTTGACATAACTTGAGAACCACTCGTCCGATTTAGCTGAAATAAATTTTAAAAAACCAAGAATTACAATTCCCTTAATCTGTTCATATATTATTTTCCTTTACAAGTAATAGTTTCCAAGTTAAAAATAAGCGCATGAAGAAAAAATTTTAATTTTTAGGCAAAAATAATTTTTTTTTTCATACATTTATTTATAATTGCGAAACTGTTGCTTAAGTAGGAAAACGGTTTAAGAACAGATTAGAGGAATTGTAATTCTTAATTTTTCTAAATTTGTTTCAGCTAAATCGGACGAGTGGTTCTCGAGTTATGTCAAACAAAAGAGCCTAAAACGTGACAAATTCCCCTATACGATACTGGAACACGTATGACTTTTTTTTACCAATATAACTTTTCCCGGTGGTTTCATTCCAAACCGATCACTGACCCTTACCATTTGTCGCAGAGTGTAATCTATTCATTTATACAGAAGATTCTTGGCCTTTTTCTGGATTTACAGACTTGTCGGACAGAATATGTAACTTCTAAAAGGGGCATTTTGTAGCTATATGAAAACATAGACCGATATGGTCCAACTTCACTTGATCAATTCGATGAATTCGTACATTAATTTGTTGAATTTTGACGTCAGTTTTCAGCCTTCAATTTGATGTAGATCTTTTCAGCAATATTTCTTCAATTACATACTTATACATAAATTTGATGAAGAAATAGGACCACCATGTAAACGCAAGACGTAGATCAATATAAGTAATGAAATTTGTACTTCAATTTGAGTAACAACCCAGTTAACCAAATTTGCTGACAATGTGTAATATCTGACAATTCTGAACAATTTCTGTCCTCTATCGCGAATTCCTACCGAAGTCGTTACGAATTCTGTTCAGTTTGTCTGAGGTTTTTTTTGAGAAGTAGTTCAGAATTCGTGTCAACCCCTTTGTATCTTTTTCGTAACGAAATCGGTAAGAGTTCTAATCCGAAATCAAAACATTTTGCCAATTGTCGTACAGAATTCTGACCGAATTCTGAACGTTTGGTTTGGTGGTTAACATAAATACAATGTTAACATAAATTTGATATAAAAAAAATTTCAGCTAGATCGAATTTAGTATAATGTTTTCTGCACAGCGGCAGTTCTTTGAATTGGAAAGGTTATTTGTATGAATGCTATATAAAAAAAAGTTAGCAAGCATGAGTCGGTCGATCCCACATTCATATACCCTTACCCACATATGGATTTTACATTTTCCTACGTTGTGTCCTCCATTGCCTGAAGTGTATCGATTTTATTAAAATCTCGTAAACAGCTGTTTGTCTGGGTAGCACTTGTATGGGGCGTGGCATCGACTTATTTTTAACCTTGCACTAAGATGAAGCAGAATAAAAAATTCATGCTAAATGTATGCATTAGAGAAGAAGTTATGTACGTATGTGGAAGTAGATTTTGTGGGAGGAACGCGAAGGGACGTGACAGAGGCTCCTTTAATCCATCTTTCTCAATCTAATTACCGTTTGAAAGGTATTAAAATAATTATGCAAACACCAAAAGTGGGCGGAATGGTCATTTGCATTGAAGAGACCAGAATGGCGCGTGTCATCCACACTTTTCGTACGCGTATTCAAAGCCGTTATAAAAATACGATGTGTGTTCTAATCTGCACTGAAATAGTGTCATTTGTGGGGGAGGTAGCAGAAGGGGCGTGGCTAGGAATCCAATTATTTCTCACCAAATTAACCTTAAAACTCCGTTCTTTAGTATTGATTTTGATTCAGATCGTATGAATAGATTCTAGAAATTTCACGACAACCAAAAGTAGGCGATACTACAGTAAAGTATTCATATCCAGTTTTAAGCACTGCAGGTAAGTTTGAGACATAAGAACGACAGGAACTCAAGGCGGGAGGGAGCTAGTGGAAAACATGGACCGCTATTGACCAATTTCACAAGAATTAAGTATTGGCGGCTCGTAACACTCTACGCGAAATTTGTACCACATGTGCTTCTAAAGATAATTCGGAAATCGGAAAACAAAAAAACAACGATACGGACCAATTCAATAGGGTTCCTCCCTGGCCTATATCTGAACATTGTACAGGATGTTTTTTTAGACGTGCCATTTTCAATCTGGCCAGACCTTTTTTGGAGTTGGTCTGTCACTTGATTTATGCTCAGTTAGGTTTGTCATTTTACATAGTAGGGACATAAATACTGTTACAACATTGAACACACCCATTTCAATAGTAGAACTGAACATACCCCGTTAATGTCATATGGGTTTTAAAAGCTAACCTCAATAGCGTTAGTCTGTAACGGGATTTTAAAATTGTTTCAACTTTCATCATGGAGTGATCAGGTAATGAGAACCGTATCGCTGTAATAGCGCTTTTCAAGTGTGAAATGAAAAAAAAAACAATATTTTCAAAACGCTCCGGCCACTAGGGATTAGCCGTATGGTCTTCTACCGATGCATAAAACTGTTTAAGGAGACTGGAGATGTAAAAGACCGCCACCGGTGCAGGCCGTCCACGCTCTGTTCGAACACCGCATGTCATCAAAGCCGTTAAATCAAGAATTCACAGAAATCCGCTCCGAAAACAGAAAATCATGGCCCGTGAGATGAATATCACGCAAAAGTCCATGAGTCGAATCATTAAAAGGCTTTCAAACAACGTACAGGACATTTATTGACTGCAGCTTTAAAAAAAAAGGTAGGATTGAAAAATGCAAGCGTCTTTTGGTAAAGCACGCTGATAACTTGCACAGAAAAATTTTGTTCACCGATGAAAAAAATTTACCGTTTAGGAAAAATCTAAGGAAGCATCTTAGGGTGGAAAAGGGTCATCACCTAGCTTTAGTTATGGATTGATGGGATGTCTCTTACGATGGGGTCACTGACCTGCATTTCTGCGAACAAGGAGTCAAAAGTTCGGCCAAAATTTACCAAGAAACAGTTTTGTAAGCTGTTGTGAAGCCTCTTAACAATTCCCTGTTCTAAAACCAGCCATGGACTTTCCAGCAGGATACTGCGACGGCCCATGAGGCTAAAACGTCCCAGGCCTGGCTTCGAAACAATTTGCCAGCGTTCATTTCCTCTGAAGAATGGCCCTCAGGCAGTCCAGATTTGAACCCATTGGATTACAAATTGTGGACGGTTTTAGAGGATAAGGTTTGTCAAGGTTTGGGTCGAGCTGTGGCCAATTTTCCAATGGACGAGGTTCGTGCAGCTATTGACGGTTGGCCAGTGCGACTAAAGGGGTGTGTAAAGGCAAAAGGCGGACATTTCGAATAAGTAGATTCTTTTTGGATACAATATACACCAATAAATATATTAAAAAATAATTGGTCCAAAAACATTCAGTATTTTATGTTACAGCATAAAACGTGTGTAGCAGTATTTAAGTCCCAACTAAGTATAAGTATATGGAAATATTAAAAAAACATTTTCCAGTTCAATAATGTTGTGCAAATTATGAATTATAAGGACTAGTGTTTGTAATATCAAATTTCAGTTTGGCAGCAATGTGCCTAAAATGGTAAAAACCATAGAAAGAATTGAAATTTGTCGATTTTTTAACTATCTTGAGACACTAGCTGCAGTTTTTATTCGTGCTAGTTTGTTTAACATCTTTTTTCTTCCAGTATAAAGATACAATTGTGCAGTTTTTTCGGATTAGTTGGTTTTACATCTTTTATGCTCTAAAGCTACAATTGCTGCGATGACAGGAAACGAAGTCCATTAGGCCTAGAAATCCGAACTGCAGCTAAACTAGCAAAACCAAAATGTTAAAGTTATCAAGGCTTAACCTACTTTTATTATTATAGATTTTGCTCCTCATTGTGTTCTATTTTTATTTTTTGAATAGGATTTAACCTTTTTTCGGTTGCTGCTGCGGTTTATTTTTAAAATGTGTTCTCAAAGGTTCCAAAGGTCTTTGTAAATGTCCTCCTTTTTTGGCACAAATATCCTCCTTTCCGAAATGAGAAACGAGAATATCCGCTGTTTTCGAACAACGGTTTATTCAGTGATGAGGCTCAACGGCAACGTAAAAATTAAAATATCCGCATTTGGGCTGAAAAGCAACCAGAAGAGGTTCAAGAGCTGTCATTATACCGAGAGATGGGCTGGTGGAATCATCGGTCCAAATTTTTTCAAAAATGATGATGGCCGAAACGTTACCGTGAACGGTAGCGCTCCTTGATATCGGAATTTTTTCCTTCCTGAAATTGAAGCCCGTAATCTTGACGGTATTTGGTTTTAACAGACCGGTGCCACTTGCCACTCGCAGAAAAAAAGTATGGTTGGGGTGACAATATTCGAAGGGCATCATACTATTGTTAAGTATATGGTTGTGGCACAACAATATTATGATTCGCACAACAATAGTATGATTCACACACAACCATACTATGATCCTCACAACCATAATATGATTCACACTCAACCATACTATGATACTCACAATCATAGTATGATTCGCACTCAACCATACTATGATCACCACAACCATAGTATGATTCACACTCAACCATACTATGATCCCCACAGCCATATTTTGATCCTCACAACAATAGTATATTTGACATACAACCATAGTATGATCCCAACTGCCATAGTATGATTCACACACAACGATAGTATGATACCACTAAACCTTACAATGGTCCTCAAAATTATTAATTAGGACTGGGTTATGTTGTTAACAATAGAGATTTTTATTAAGTAAATAAATTAAAAATACATTAAATTTAAAATAATAGGAGTGTTTATTACAGTAAAAAAAATCATTTAAAAAACGCAAGCTTTTTTATTAAAAACATTTCAGTTAAACAAATCCAAAGCAGTTTTTTGAAAAATTTTAATTCCAATTATTATTTCCTAAGATTCGTAACAATAATAACATAGTTGTAAAACCCATATTCAAATTAAGAAAAAATACAATCATACAGTATGATTGCTGTAATCATATTATTGTTAACATAAAAACCAAAAAACAATACTTTTGTCGCACCAACCATATTTACATTGTTACTACAAACATAGTTTCATTTTTAAATTTGGCAATAATACTATTGTTACATTTCAACAATATTAATATTGTCGCTATCATACTATTATCAACATGAAATTCAAAAAACAAAACTATGGTTGCGACAAACATACTATTATTAAAAAGAACATATTAGTGTTGCCGTGACCATATAGTAACCATATTTTTTCTTTGCGTGCATACACCTGCTCAAACAATGGATTTAGTGAGAGGTCATTTCAAAGAGCAGCTAATTTCACGTATTTGACCGATGAGTTGGCCGCCTAGATCGTGTGATTTCTTTGGCCACGTAAAGCCCGAAGTCTACGCCGACAAACCAGCTAAGATTCAGGTTTCGAAGCCAACATTACGCGTGTCATGAATGCCATACCGGTCAAAATGCTAGAACGAGTCTTCCAAAATTGGACCTTCCGCTGAGACTTAGTCGTGGTAAACATTTGATGGAAATTATATTTAACAACAAAAAATGGCATAAAATGTTTTTCGAATGAACAACAAAGATTCCACACTAGCTTTGAATCTTTGTTTTTTATTTGTTTTAAAAAGAATACTTCTAGACTGATTATTTAAGGACGTTATTATTTAAGGACAATTTTTAAGCTGGATAAACGAACTTTAAGGATGTCGCTTAGCATTTTGTTCATTTTTTCTACAAATGTATTTTTAATTTTCTAAACAATAGTTTTTGACTCTTGTATCCAAATTGCTTTTAATAAATAGGACCCAAAACAAATTGTAAATTACGATATTAAATTATCGCCTAAAGTGGATTTTTTTGCTTGGTAAATAAAACACGCCTATTATTTTTTTGAATTTAATTCTGCATGTGTTTATTTGGGCGTGTGCATTTCACTTATAACTATAATTATTCCGAAGACCACTGTTTGAGCATTTTTTTTTGCAAGTTAAACCTCAATATCAATTATGGTATTGCAAAATTAGCAAACATTTGTCAACGTATTTATGGCCAGTGGCACAGACAGACTGGATGTTGGGTTGGTGGCTCTAATGGACAATGCCGAACAAACCCACCAATTATAAACACACAAACTTAAACTTAAAAACATTTCTATGGACATAAATTACTTAATTCGAGGCATAATAATTTGCTGTGATCCAATGGCGTAAGGCGTAAATAGCTACACTGAAACAATTTGGTGTCTATTTGTGTAATCTATGTAGAGCTCGTTTTAATATATGAGTATAAACGCCTTGCGCCATTGGATTGATTTAACAATCTTAACACGTATTATGAATTTTTTATTCTGCAAGGTGTTAATTTTAACTGTGTTTGCTCATAACAAAAATTTAGATGCCACACCTCTTTATAGTACCTCCAACAAGAACGACCTTTTACTAGTTATATCCTATACCGAGGAGTGTACAGTACAGAAAATTTGTCAATCGGTTGGCAACGCCACTGCAATTGCAGCAAGAATCACCAAATTCAGAAAATAGGCGTTCCTTATTTTTTCGGATTCGGCAGGGATAAAAGGTAAAAATTTCATACCTGTTTATTCAATGAACGTAAAAACGTAAAATTCTACCAGTATTTTCGTTTAGACGAATGGAATGGTCATGCAAAGGAATTTTGACAATATCATAACATTAGGGAAAGAGTGTTACTATGAGGAATCTAGGAATTAGTGTACTTTTAAATTTTTCATTTAAAAATTTTTAATTTGGGTCGACGCTAGAAACGAAAAGTAGGAAAACCTTTAGCGATAAATGAAATATGTGTCGTAAAACGGTTGAAATTTATCGCTTTAAATTTATAGTTTTAAATCATGTTTTGGTAGTTCTTGGTAATCAGAAAAGGCAATCATTTAAAAAATGTCTTTTAATTGCGAGACTTTTAGAACAAATGTATAGTTTGTTATCACAAATTGAAAACAATTAAAAAAAGGGTATCAAAAAGGGGCAAAACGAAAAAAATTCAGAAAAGTTATAAAAATAAAATAGAAATGGGGAAGAAAAGGGATTAAAAAGAGGCCACACCGGGCGAAACAACAGAAAGTTAGAAAAATAATATTACGAGGCTTGCTATATATATTTCTGATATTTCCATTGGAAAGTTTGACATTCTTTTAGCATAAACCTACTCAGCACGTTTTGACGTACGACCATCATTTGTATTGTTGCCAGTGACTTGAAGAAATCAATTTGGTAAAAAAAAATGGAATTAACTTGTGAACATTTTCGTGCGATCATTTTTCACAACTTTCGACGTGGATTATCAAGACAAAAGTGCATCGATGAACTTAAATCTTTGGATGACAATGAAGCACCATCCTATAGTATTGTGAAAAACTGGTTTAATGAGTTCAGTCGTGGCCGACGCTCGCTCAAAGACGACGAACTCGAAGGTTATCTAAAAACCAGAGAACATTGATGCCGTCCGTGAACTGATACTGCAAGATCGTCATGTGGCATACCGTGAGGTAGAGGCATCCTTGGGCATTTCTTCCACCAGCATACATTCGATATTGCATGAACACCCGGCCGTAAAAAAGGTTTGTTTTCGTTAAATCCCGCACAATTTGACAATCGCTCAAAAAAAGCTCCTGTCGATTGGTGTAAAGAAATTTTGAAAAAATATGATCGCGGTGCTTTAAAATACGTTTATAAGATCGTCACAGGTGACGAATCATGGATATATGCGTATGAGCCCGAAACAAAACAGCAATCGACCGTGTGGGTCTTCGAAGAAGAGCCAAATCCAACGAAAGTTGTTCGTGAAAGAAGCACTTCGAAGCCAATGGTCGTCTGTTTCTTCGGCAAAACTGGTCATGTGGCGACTGTTCCGCCTGAGCAACGTAGGACGGTCAATTCTAAGTGGAACACCACAATTTGTGTGCCTGAAGTCTTCGGAGAAATTAGAAAAACGAACAAGGGAAGACGAATCATTGTGCACCATGACAATGCGAGCTCTCACACATCGGCTCAAACCAGCGCCTTTTTGACCGGCCATCGAATTGATGGGTCATCCGCCGTACAGCCCTGACTTGGCTCCCAATGACTTCTTCTTATTCCCGCACATCAAGAAAAAAATGCGTGGTCAACGAAATACTTATACATAAAAAAGCGAAATACTTATACATAAAAAAGTAAAAAAAAACAACATGTCATGAAAAATAGAAAGGCAGATAGATAAAAAAGACCAAAAAGGGCCAAATGTCAGAAAATCAGAAAACAAATAAATCTACAGGGCAACGTGGAATATAGAAATGGTGATATGTAGAAAGGTCCAAAAGGGTCGATTTATAAACAAAATTAAATAAAAACTATATTAATTCAAGACGATGACGGATAAAACGGGATTTAAAAGTCTCCATCTCGAACAACAGCAAGAAGTCAAAAAAACAATATGTGACAGCGCTTAGAGAAGGGGACCTAAGGGTAAAAAAAATCCATTTTCATTTTTTGATGTGGACAACATCTGAGCATCGAATGAGACCGATCACATTCCCCAAAAGTGATATCCATGTTTTATGAAAGTGAAGTCGACGATTCTAAGCGCAAAAAGAAAGTCTTTAAAATGGCTCTCCTGAACAAAACTTTTCATCAACTTTTCACTTTTTTTTTGATGTGGACAACATCTGAGCATCGAATGCCCCAAATCACATGCCCCAAAAGTGTTCCCTCCCAGAGATATGCGCGTTTTATGAAAGTGAAGTCGACGATTCTAAGCGCAAATAGAAAGGGACCTAATCTTTAAAATGGCTCTCCAGAACAAAACTGGTTTTAATTATGCGCGTCACATATTAAGAAAAGCAATATGTCATGGTAAAAAGAAATGGGTATAAAAAGGACTAATTAAAGGTTCACAACGGGCGAAACATAAAAATGTGAAAAAATGAAATTAAAATTTACAGCAATTCATTAAAAATAGAAATGGGAATAAAAAGGGATTATAAAAAGTCCAAATGAGATCCAAAGTGAGAAAAATAACTTCGAATCAACAGAAAACGGGGAAATTTAAAAAAAAAAAAGAAAAAAAAAATTAATCAGGAGCATCGCATAGACCAAGGCTGGTTAAGTCTACGAAAGTGAGATCAAACAATATTAAATCATAAGAATGAATGGCTTAAAATATAGAAATGGATATAAAAGGTGGAAAAATGCCGAAATATCAGAAAGAGAGAGAAAAACTATATAAAAAATATAATTAAAACAAGGCCAAAAAGGCCATTATACCTGAAAAGAAAAAACAATATTAAGTAAATAGGTTGGCATATGGGACGAAATATTAAATTGTGATAAAACCATTTTCTACGAAGGCATACGAGGGCTGCTACAAATACTTCTGGCCTAATAATGAAAATGCGAATATTAATAATCAAAAATGGTTTTATTATTTTTCAAATTATTTTGCAGCATGATTTATACACTTTTGCATGCGCTCAAACCAAATGTCGAAGCACTTTACCACTCCGATTGAGACACTTCCAAAAAATGGTTTTTGAACGCTTCAACAGTATCTTTTGGCGACGAAAATCGTTGATCACGCACTATTTTCTTGATGTGCGGGAATAAAAAGAAATCATTGGGTGCCAAGTCAGGGCTGTACGGCGGATGACCCATCAATTCGACGTTTTGGCCGGTCAAAGAGGCGGTGGTTTGAGCCGATGTGTGAAAGCTCGCCTTGTCATGGTGCACAATGATTTGACTTCTCTTGTTCGTTTACGAATTTCTCCGAAGACTTCAGGCAAATAAATTGTTGTGTACCACTCAGAATTGACCTCCTTCGTTGATCAAGCGGAACAGTCGCCACATGACCAGAAACACACAGTCGATTGCTATATTGTTTCGGGCTCATACGCATAGATCCATGATTCGTCACCTGTGACGAACTTATAAACGTATTTTGAAGCACCGCGATCGTATTTTTTCTTTGCACCAATCGACACGTGCCTTTTCTTAAGCGATTGTGCGGGATCCAACGAGAACAAACATCTTTTACGGACAGGTGTTCATGCACTGTCGAATGTATGCTGGTGGAAGAAATGCCCAAGGATGCCTCTATCTCACGGCATGCCACATGACGATCTTGCATTATCAGTTCACGCACGGCATCAATATCCTCTGGCAGAACGGCCGTTTTTGAACGACCTTCACGACCTTCGTCTTTAAGCGAGCGTCGGCCACAATTGATTTCATTAAACCATTTTTTCACAGTGCTATAGGATGGAGTTTCATCGCCATACAAAGATTTAAGTTCATCGATGCACTCTTGTCGTGATAATCCACGTTGAAAGTTGTGAAAAATGATCGCACGAAAACGTTTACGAATTAATTCCATTTTTTGCCAAATTGATCTTTTTAAGTCACTGTAAACAACACAAATGATGGTCGTACGTCATAACGATCTGTGTACGTTAATGCCAAACTTTCCAATGGAAATGTCAGATGGCGCCAGCAGCAGTTCATAAAATGCAGGCGGGATAATCCACATTGATTAACTTATAAAGGGAAAAAAATAAACGGCGAATACTATGCCAACTTATTGGACCTCGAAAAATCCTATGTTTCGGAAGGGGTACAAAAATTTTAAGAACGTTGGATTAAGTGTGTTCAGCTAAGAGGTTTTATTCGAAAATTCACGGAATTATTGATATTCTTTCGTATGAAGATGATGGCATAGTTCTAGAACGGGTGAGCTATCAGGCAGGAAAACAGAAATAGGGATAAAAGGGGGGCGAAACATCAGAAAGTTAGATAGACCATTTGAAATAAACAGGTTGACATACAAATTAGAAATGGAGATAAAAGTGGGTTAAAAAAGACGAAATACCTGAAAGTGCTAAAACAATATTGAATCGGCAGGAGGGCACAGAAGATTAAAATGTGAATAAAAAGGAATGTGAGGAAAATCGTACGAGTACTTTTTTAACAGGATGACATAGAAAATAGAAATGTGGATATAAAGATATTTGAAGGGGACGAAAAGGAAAATATAGTGAAAAACAGGATTGTACACTGAAATGGCGGCAAAAGGGGCCAAATAATAAAATTGGGATCAAAGGGACAAAAACGGGCGAAATATCAATATAGGAGAAAACCCCTTTTAAATAAACACAATGGTAAAGATAATAAAAATGGGTATTCTAGAAGCTGAAATGTGCAAAATATAAACAATATCAAGAACACAAGGGTAAAAAGTAAAAATTACGCTATTGAGCAAAAAAATGGCGGAAATGGAAAAATATAACATGAAATCATTAGGATAATAGTGACGCAAAGGGAAGTCATATAAGACAAAGAATCAAACGATTTAAAAAGAAAGAAACACGGTAAGTTCACTTAGAAAACTGTACAACGAGTGACAAAATCACTCTAAAATTTTAATGCTTTGCTTTTTGTTATCGCTTCTATACTCATGTACACTTCAATCTCTTAACAATAGAGGTCACTTTTCTCTTGTCGAAGTAGCTGATTCTCCTCTTAACTCACCGTCAGATATCTTTAACTGTCGATCTGTTGACAGCCAAGTAGCCCTGCGAATGTGTTAGAGTCGAAATCCATTAAGTTTTCGGATTATCTTTTAACAGTGGGTCCAAAGATGATTTCCCCGTCTACTTTGGCACAAAGAATTCCTAGGAAAGATTCCAATATCATAAAGCTTTTTATCGCCTCTGTTTTTCATCGGAAAACAGTCTCTTGTTCTCACCCAAGTTGGTGTTTCTTGTCGTAGCAGCTGCTGTTGTTGTACAACATCTATAGGGATCTACTTCAATATTCAGTCAAAGGAAAAGTGTCATTTGAACTGGATGTGTCCATAGAGACTTAGGGGCCAGCTGAGTGGGCTTGGCCAGACAGTTGAAGAGGCGGGACAAACTTCCGTAACGTAAGCGTCAATTCGCGCACGAATTTAGGAGGCTAAACCATCCAGATCTCAGCTGAGCCAGAACCACCCGCGTCTGCCGAGGTAGCGTCTTCTCTTCTAGCGAAATCTCCGGGGGATGTTCCCCTAGCACTATATACACGCTATAGCTGGATAGTGCTGCTATGACTTCGTAAGCGTGAATGTCTTTCAGACCTGCCTGATAGTTTCGATGATCAAAAGGCTCTCTCTTGTATCGCTAGACCTTTCTCTCTAGATCATGAAGGTCGTAGCTGATCAGCTTGGGCGGAGACATCCTGTCTATAAGATGGTGATTGGAATGACTACTGCAAAGACACCCAAGAAAATGCTGCATAGACAACAAGAAATTATGCCTGCGCATGGTTAGGATCTTCGTGTTAGCATGTAGATGGTCCTCAGAAGACATTCTAGTAAATCAAAAATCATCCACTCCGTCATGTTCACAGACCATTCTATTGCTTTTAAAGAGGTCAGCAAGGTTGCCCAAGTACTGCCGGCTAGTGACGTGAGAATTTTTTCATACTTTTAAGCTTATCGCTGATAGCTGCAGAATGTGCGGAGGATCAAAAAAAATTGTCCAATGTGACCACAAGGATTTTCGGGTGGTTGGTTGTCGGAACCCAGCTAGCATATTTTTTGAAAAATCACTTGCTGAGTCTTCTTCGAGTATTTTTGGTGATCAAAAACTGATTAATCACCTACATGATCAAAAAAGGACTCGATAATGATTCGCGCTAATGGGTAAAAAGGGTTCGATTTAAATTATAACAACAAATTGTATAGTAATCGCAAATTAATCTTCCAGACGTTTGAAATTTGACTATTATTTCCGTTATTTATTATCATATTTCGCTCATCAGGAAGATTAAAAAATGCTTAATCAAAAACAGATCATGCAGGTGTTTGAAAAGTGATTATAATTATGTATTTTATGATAATATTTTGCTCAGATAGATGATTACAAACTGCTTGTTATGTTTTTGTATTTTTTTAAGAATAACGGGACAATCTTTGCGTATTTTTGAGTAAATGGCAAAAAGTTTAATTTTTGTTCATTTATAAAATTAATTTCTAGGTGCGAAGATCATTTATTGTGAAAGTGAAATATACAAAAAAAAATAAATCGTGCAATTAAATTTAATACTTTTATTAAAATCATTTAAGTATTGTAATAGATTAAATAAAAATGGCAATGTCAGCTAAACGAATAAAAAGAAGTGAAATTGTGCATTAATTAACTTCTAGGTGAGAAGATCATTTATTGTGAAAGTGAAATATACAAAAAAATAAAACGTGCAATTAAATTTAATACTTTAATTAAAATCATTTAAGTATTGTAATATATTAAATAAAAATGGCAATGCCAGCTAAACGAATAAAAAGAAGTGAAATTGTGCAAATCAAAAGATTAGCAATAAAAAGCGGCAGAAAATTTAATTTCGCCAAAAAGATACAAATTTAAATGCTAAAGATAGAGTGACAAAAAGAAAATGTACAGATTAGAGTTCTTGTTTTTTACCTGAAACTTTTTTTGAAGTCTTTATTAAGTACATATGCCAATTTTAATGTACCAACAATTTATTTTATATAATTTTTATGAAAGTAGTTTTTTACATTAAAAACTTGAAAGTACAAATGGAAAATGTACAAAATTATTTTTTACTTTTTTGTTATATGTTAAAATAAGTTTTAAAGCTGGACTTTAAATGTTTAAAGTACAAATTACACTAGTCAACAGTCAAAATGTACTCGGGATGCGATAATTTTTTCTGTGTAGATAACCTTGACATGAGCTCGAAAAACGCAATAAAAATTTTTTTTTTCGTTTGGTTTTTGTTTTATTTTTTTTTTTTAAATTTTAAAATTTTTTTTTGGTTAATTTGTTTCGTCCGGCATAACTCGGGAACCACTAGCCCGATTTAATTGAATTAAATTTTAAAAAATTTAAAATTACAATTCCCTTAATCTGTTCATATATTGTTTTCCTATACAAGCAACAGTTTCCAAGTTAAAAATGAATATATAAAGGAAAAAACTTATTTTTTGCCTAAAGATTTAAATTTTTTTTTTTTAAAAATCCATAAAAAATCCAAAATGAAAAAAAATGTCAAATCTTATTACTTTTACGTAAATAACCTATGAGCAAAATGAGACAAAGATCATGAAAATCGATGCACGCGTTTCGCTTTTATTCGCAATTGAGTAAAGGTATGAATTTCAAAAATTTGCTAAAGTCATATATTTTTGTCACCCAACAAATTTTAATTTTTTTTGTAATAAAAAAGAAAAAACCTTACCATAGGCAAAGTTGTGCATATGTCGAGCAAATTTTTGAAATTCATACCTTTACTCAATTGCGAATTTTTTATTGCGTTTTTCGAGCTCATGTCAAGGTTATCTACACAGAAAAAATTATCGCATCCGGAGTACATGAAATTTTTTTCATTTTGTTGAGTAGTGTTATTAATTGTAATAATTTTTTTTGTATACTTTATGTTTTTTTTATAAAATGTATTAATTGGGTCGAACTATTTTTAACAAAAAAAAGTTATTTACTTTTAAATAAATATTTTTTTTCAAATAAACAATTATTTTCTTTTAAATAAACTCAGAAAGCCGAAAAATAATCGATTTAACACCCCTGTTCCGTGATCCGATTGACAGTAATACGTTTAAAAATACGACTGATAAATGACTCAAGTTAAAGTCATAAACGACGCAAAAAAGACTCCCAAATGACGCAATAAAGACTCCCAAATGATTAGAAATATGGGTGATTAATGACGATAAAATGACTGATAAATTACTCACAAAAGACTCGTAAGTGATTCTAACATGACTGAAAGACGAATCCAAAAAGAGTCACACATGAAGTCAAATGAGACTAAGAAATGATCAAAAGCCGTTTCTAAAAAGACTTTAAAAATACTCGGAAAGGGGTCGAAAATGACTCTTAACTAATATAGAAAATGACTCATAAATGATTTATTAAGAAGAGTCGCGGGGAAGGCACACTTTTCTCCCGACAAAAGTATCTTTAATGTTCAGAAAAAGCGCGCATATACCGACTACGCGCAGAGGAGTCGAAAAAGACTCGAATTTGATTAAAAAATTAAAAAAATGCTAGCTGGGAATGTTGACGTTATCGACTTTTACATTAATTGACAAACGCACCTCTGCGATTTATACAGACGATTGTAGGCGGATATTTTCATATTCCTTGCAGTGAAGAAGAGTGCTAACTCAGCAAGATAACAGTTGATTTTGTTTCGTATGCCATTGACTTTAGGTCCTGACGCCAAAATTATGCCATCATCAGCGAACGATACAATTTCAACGACGTCTGGTGTTGCACGAATTTGAGAAAGGTAGATGTTAAACAGTGCCGGAGTAGTCTCTCCTCCTTGGGGAACTTTCTGCTCCTAAATTGTACCTATTACTGGCGCTTACACATATATAAGTAGGTTACGAATATGCCATAGTTTTGTTTGATATACGCCTTATACTGCCCATCACACTTTCTCTGTGGTTTAGACAAGTTTTATGGAAACTCCCATACATGCGTTTAGTCTAATCCGTTTACCTTGTATCAGCGTAAAACATGGCATTAATTTTCACAAATATCAAAATCTATTGCATACGTACAGGCGGAAACTCTACTCGCATATACGAGTATAAGTACAACATCAAATATGTACAATCTACAAAATGATTATACATAAATGGAATTATGTAAATACATATTCATATTATTACGCATATGTTAATTCGTATTTACTGGCAATAAACTTCTTAATATTACATTGGCATTTAATTAAGTAGTCAAATGTATAGTATACTTTTAGGTAAGATAGATCAGATTTAACAATACAGTGGTAGGCAATCGTTTGAGCGCAGACGATTTTTTGTCTATTTTGGTGATATAAAATGTTTTTGAATATGTTTTTTTACGAAACAAAAATATATTTCATTACACTGTGAAAATATAATTAAAGATAAAAAAACTAAAAATTCGTTTGCGCGCACTCTACTTAAATCTCGAAAAAGAAAGTTAACACAAAATGTAAGCCAACATTTTTATTTAATTAATAAAATAAATAAGTATGTCCTCATTATTCTGTATGACAAAAGAAATTCGATTTGGCATCGATTCTATAAAATTTTGAGTGGTTGAGAAGGTAATGTCGGACCAATACTCCTTAATCGTATATTTTAGATCATTGATTGTTGAAAACTGTCTTCCACTCTGGTAAACCTTAGCTACGAGAATGTGTATTCTATTGGATTGCAATCAGGACTGCAAGTCGGTCATGGTAATACATTGATGTTTTTATTCAAAAACCACGTTTTTGTTTGCTTGTATGCATGAATCAAGGCTTTATCTTGCTGGAAAACTACTTGTTCGTCCACGTTTTCATCACCATGTGATATCAACACGTCCTCCTCCAACAATTCAATATAATATTCTGAATTCATTTTTTTAGATACGAAACAAATCGGTAACTTATTTTCAGAGGGAAAGGCACCCCGCACCAAAATTACGCTTTGATCTAACTAGCATGTTTCTACGAGGGCTGTTATATATATTTCTGGCTTAATAATGAAAATGCAAATATTTATCATCAAAAATGGACTTATTGTTTTTTCAAAGTATTTTCCAGCTTGATTTATACACTTTTCACTGCGCTCAAACCAATTGTCGAAGCACTTTATCCACTCCGATTGAGACACCTACAAAACATGGTTTTTGAACACTTTAACAGCATCTTCTGGCGACGAAAATCGTTGACCACGTACTTTTTCTTGATGTGCGGGAATAAAAAGAAGTCATTGACTGCCAAGTCAGGGCTGTACGGCGGATGACCCATCAATTTGAAGTTTTGGCCGGTCAAAAAGGCGCTGGTTTGAGCTGATGTGTGAGAGCTCGCATTGTCATGGTGCACAATGATTCGTCGTCTCTTGTTCGTTTTTCGAATTTTTCCGAAGACTTCAGTCAAACAAACAGAATTGACCTCCTACGTTGCTTAAGCGAAACAGTCGCCACATGACCAGTTTTGCCGTAGAAGCAGGCGACCTTTTGCTTCGAAGTGCTTCTTCCACGAACAACTTTCGTTGGATTTGGCTCGTCTTCGAAGACCCACACGGTCTATTGTTGTTTTGTTTCGGGCTGATACGCATAGATCTATGATTCGTCACCTGTGACGATCTTAAAAATTCGTTTGAAGCACCGCGATCGTATTTTTTCAAAATTTCTTTGCACCAATGGACAACAAGTAGTTTTTTTTGAGCGGTTGTCAAATTGTGCGGGATCCAACGAGAAGAAACCTTTTTTACGGCCAGTTGTTCATGCAATATCGAATGAATGCTGGTGGAAGAAATGCCCAAGGATGCCTCTATCTCACGGTATGCCACGTAACGATCTTGCATTATCAGTTCACGCACGGCATTAATGTTCTCTGGCACAACTGCCATTTTTTGAAGACCTTCACGACCTTAGTCTTTAAGCGAGTGTCGGCCACTATTGAATTCATTAAACCATTTTTTCACAGTGCTATAGGATGGTGTTTCATCGCCATACAAAGAGTAAAGTTCATCGATGCACTCTTGTCGTGATAATTCCACTTCGAAAGTTGTGAAAATGATCGCACGAAAATGTTTACGAGTTAATTCCATTTTTTTGCCAAATTGATCTTTTCAAGTCACGGTAAACAAAACACAAATGATGGTCGTACGTCAAAACGTTCTGTGTACGTTTATGATAAAAAAATGTCAAACTCTCCAATGGAAAGCTCAGATGGCCAGAAATATATATTGCAACCCTCCTACTTTAATCGTGCTAATAGCAGCTTTAACAGCCTGGTCCATCTAAATTGAACTTTTTCTGGTCGGGGAGATGACATGCTTCCATTCATTTGTCCAAGCCTTATGCATTTTGGCATATGGCCAAAGCTTTAGTTTATGGGCATTTGATAAGCTAGGTTTATTTTGTAATTTTGTCCATCTTATGGATAGTGGAGATTTAAATACCGTGCAACTGTTCTTGAGGTAACATATAAATCGAGTTTTTCTTTTATTTTGCTGCAGGTATGCCGTTTTTTGTAGCTTCCTCACGAATTCGTCCTTCAATGTTAATTTTGAATTGACTTTGGTTGGAGTTTTGATTACATATTTTTTGCCTTTTTGCAAATAATTTCTTATTACACATTCGGAACGGTTTAATAACACTGTATGACAAATTTAAGCTTTTGGTTGCACACATGAAAAAAATTAGTATATTCTGAAAGAGGAGGATAAAATAAAATACACGTGTATCCCACTTTTTCTGCATCAATTCGTATATTTGCAAAAAATTTATGGATATGGACTTGTATGTTAATACAAAATATGCCTATATAAGTGGTTTTTAACCAAATATATATTCACATTTTTCGCGAAAATACGAATTGATCTAGAAAAACTGGGACACACGGGTAGTTTATTTTTCGACGTAGATTCCGAATATATAGGTCTTCTTCATGTGTGCAAAAGCGTGTTGAACGGTGTAATTAAAGATTAACCCTACCAAGACTCAAGCCGTAATGTTTCCATACAAAAATTCTCCAAAACGGATTCCAGCTCGCCAAATAAACTTTGGAAACGAATTAGTCGCAATTCAAGACAGCGTGAAATATCTCGGAGTAATTCTTGATTAAAAACTAACCTTCAAAAACAATATAGATGAAACTCGCAAAAATTGTCCCAGAATGATTAAATCTCTGTGGCCACTCTTAAACATACGTTCATCATTGCACTTAAAAAACAAAAATCTCATCTTTAAAAGAATTATAAGACCTTCTTTAACTTACGCATGCCCTGTTTGGTACAAAGCTGCAAAAACTCATCTGAAGAAACTACAAATCTTGCAGAACAAATGTCTTAAGATAATTTATAAGAAGCACTGGAGATTCTCAACAGATTTACTTCATGAAGAATGTAATTACAAAAAAACTATTGAATTTATCAAAAAATGTACTGATAATTATTTTACTAAGATTGAATATTCTTCTTATCCACTGATAAGAGAGTGTAGAGAAATAACATATTTTGTAACATGTAAATGTAAATCACCAAATCGAGAATATTGTATATTTGTATGTTACTAGTTCTATTTATATCACATTATATACTCGTACATGTATATTTTCCAAAAATTTGATTTTTTTCTAATTTTCAAATAAAGGTTTTCCCTATTTAACCTTTAAAAAATCACATAAACAATACTCCTTTATCAATATATAATTTTAAAATATTATTCGCTGTAATATATATTTATAATATCTCGAAACTGTGTAAATACTTCCTAAGATATGTAAATAAAGATGATTCCAAAAATTTAAAAAAAAATTTAAAGGAATCGATGAAATTATCTTCATAGTCATTTTTGAAGAATGTAGCATCATCGCAATTTTCCTTAATTTTTAATATTTTATACTTAATTAATTTGTATTTTTATATTAAAAAAAAATATGTTCACTTGCATTTTTTCAGTTGATCATATCTTTTTTTTGCTGATGCGTTCAAACGAATGTCGCACAAAAATGTGTTAGTTTTTGCAACCATGTGATGTTTGCGGTAACAAAAAATGTTCGCCATGTAACGGTTCTTACATTCCATTGCTTTCTTAGAGTTGTAATAAAAAAAAGTATTCACTTCAGGTCGGTATCTGATAGTCACAGAAATGTAAACAATGTTCAAAAATATTTAGGGTGCGCTCCGTAACTAACCGTAGTGGTTAGGATTGTAACGCATCGAAAGAAGCGGTTAAGACGCTTTATATGGACCAATTTATTTTATGACTTCTGAAGTCATTCGGTCTCCGCGGCTGGTTTGCACGGTTACGTTCGTTAAACCCCTATTGACATTGGGATACATTGGCACAACCCATCTAGTACCTCTTACACAAAAGTGCAATTTCGCACGATTTTATTGATCTGTAATATCGCACGATTTTGTTGATCTGTAATATCATAGTAACCGACAATTTAAAACTTCGTTAAGTGCGGCCAGGTTGAACCTTTTATACCCTTCACCGGCCCTATGCAACTGAACCTCAATAAAATTGTGCTTTTTTCGGACCCTTCGGCACATGCTTCTGTCCTTTATCACCACCTAAACTTTAAAATTACTCTATAATTTGAACATTTTATTTTATTTCAGAAGAATAGACTGTATCTCCCGCTTTGACCATGCCGAACACATGCGCTAAAGCGTCCAACAGCTATGCTCTTTTTTACGTTATTACGTCCCAATTAGCAGTACGCAATTTGCCCTCTGCCCGTCTACAAAAATTATGATTGTTAAGCAAATACTTACTAAAGTGTACTTTGTACCAATACTTAAAAACTTGTATTTTTTCCTTAAAAAGGGAATTTTTACCCTGGGCTGATTTCGCCCATTTTTAAACCCAAACAGCTTATAATCATAAGCCGACATCATGGGAAAAATTAGGATCTAAGGCATTCGTTTGAACACAATCATGCTTTTCGGTAAAGGGTATACAAATTGAATCCCTAACATCAGAAAAGGACCTTCATATCTGGTTCCCTAATGAATGGAAATGCGCTTATATTGTGAACTCTGTAACATTTTTATACGCGCTTTAAAGACAAGGGTAAAAAACAGTGGATGGCATGCACTATTCTGAAACTCCTAGTGCTACGGCACCATTCCGCACCCCTTTTGAATTCACATAATGTTTTGAATACTATACAGGCGATTTCAAGCGATCAATTAAAAACCGACAGTAATTTTAAAAACTACCCACGCCCTCATTTATCCAGTACAAGTGACTGAGTCTTGCTCACTTGCTAGTCCACATAGTGCTGATGTACACCTTAAAGGAATGGAATCAGACCGCATGTTTAGAATACCGATCGATCGATCGATGCCATTGCATTGTCATTACCATTGCAATTGCCATTGCCATTGTCATTGCCATTGCCATTGCCATTGCCATTGCCATTGCCATTGCCATTGCAATTTTCATTGTCATTGCTATTGCTATTGCTATTGATATTGTCATTGTCATTGTCGTTGGCATTGTCATTGTCATTGTCATTGCCATTGCCATTGTCATTGTCATTGTCATTGTCATTGCCATTGCCATTGCCATTGCAATTTTCATTGCCACTGTCATTGCTATTGATATTGTCATTGTCATTGTCATTGCCATTGCCATTGCCATTTCCATTGCCATTTCCATTGATATTGCTATTGCCATTGTCATTGTCACTGACATTGTCATTGCCATTTCCATTGCAATTTTCATTGCCATTGTCATTGCCATTTTCATTGTCATTGCTATTGCTATTGCCATTGCCATTGCCATTGCCATTGCCATTGCCATTGCCATTGCCATTGCCATTGCCATTGCCATTGCCATTGCCATTGCCATTGCCATTGCCATTGCCATTGCCATTGCCATTGCCATTGCCATTGCCATTGCCATTGCCATTGCCATTGCCATTGCCATTGCCATTGCCATTGCCATTGCCATTGCCATTGCCATTGCCATTGCCATTGCCATTGCCATTTCCATTGCCATTGCCAACATGAACCCCTTACAGACACTGCTCAGTTAACGCAATGTGTATATTACAATCACGTTTCCGGGATTAATTACTCGCTCAGAATTATTGTACAATTCTTTGTTTCATAATTAATGCCGAACTTTGTACATAAACAACTGAAATTCATTGCATAATTTAAGCATTTATAATAACTCTTTAGAATTTATGACCATTTCGCAAGTAAATACTTTATTTCACTTGAGATCTTTGCAGTGATGCGAAGGTCATGCGCTCACATTAAAAACGTAGTGCTAACGTTTGGTCGCTCCCTTGGCTGCCCGGGAATAAATCACATTCAATCTGCCTGTATGGAGTTACGTATCGCCCTCCCGACAATCCTGTCGCTATTGACGTCGTTGTTGAAATGGCTCACGTATATTTAATAATTTACTATTTAATTGCTGCAAGAGATCCAAATAATTAAAGATTACGTAGTGACTCAGTGGAAATTGTGTTAAGACCCCACCAGGGGCATACACTGGGGCATGGCAAAAATTACATATTTTTACATATACATCCTTATGTGTGTAAAATAGTGTGTGTGTGTTTAAGTAAGTTCTGCGTACATGTATGCGAATACCAGGGATTTGAGAATGTTGAAGTGTTTTACTACAGTTTCAAATACAAATTTAATTTCTTATGCTGAAAAATTACGATTAATTGTTAATGAGATAAGGATGCGAACTTACACACACAAACACACTAACGTTCACATACACACAATTACAGACACATACAAAAATTCCATGGGATTTATGTTTGAATGGGAGTGTAGTACACCTGTACTGACATCATTAATGGCACGGTTTGACATGGTGACATTTCAATCTGTACTTTATAGTTTAACAGGTGTTGGAGGGAAAAGTCATCTGATGGAGTGGATAGATGGATGGATGGTACAGAGATGTGATTGCTGTCATTCAAAAAATCCACATCAATTTTGGCGAAAATAAATTAATACAAGCCTATGGTTACAATGTAGATATTTAAACCAAAGGGAATATTTTGTGAATGATACGACACAACGACTTGTTTAACGGGCGGGAATGTAAGTCTACCCTGCACCACTTATACCCTGTACAAGCTGGTTCGATTATTTGATGTTTGTCTGTCCATCCATCCGTCTGCTGTCCATATAAAGCTTGTACTAAAACAACAGTTCGCACTTGTACGATCTTTATTAAATTTGGCAGAAGTAAGTTTTATGTACCAAGGACGGACGCTGTTAAATTGGAGAAGAAAATCAGTTCAGATTTAGATATAGCTCCCACATACATATATAAGTATGTTGAACCGATTTTAAGTATTTTGCTGTAAAAGCATCATACTACGAGGGCTGCTACAAATATTTCTGGCCTAATAATTTTATGGTTTTTCAAAGTATTCTCCAGCATGATTTATAAACTTTTGCATGCGCTCAAACCAATTGTCGAAGCACTTTTTCCGCTCCGATTGAGACACCTCCAAAACATGGGTTTTAAGCGCTTCAACGGTAACTTCTGGCGACGAAAATCGTTGACCACGCATTTTATTCTTGATGTGCGGGGATTAAAAGAAATCATTTTGTCCCATGCCAGGGCTGTACGGCGGATGACCCAATAATTCGACGTTTTGGCCGGTCAAAAAGACGCTGGTTTGAGCCGATGTGTGAGAGCTCGCATTGTCATGGTGCACAATGATTCGTCTTCTCTTGTTCGTTTTTCAAATTTCTCCGAAGAATTCAGGCAAACAAATTGTGGTGTACCTTTCAGAACTGACCTCCTACGTTGCACAAGCGGAACAGTCGCCACATGACCAGTTTTGTCAAAAGAAACAGGCGACCATTTGCTTCGAATTGCTTCTTCCACGAACAACTTTCGTTGGATTTGGCTCGTCTTCGAAGACCCATACGGTCGATTGCTGTTTCGGGCTCAAATGCATAGATCCATGATTCGTCACCTGTAACGATCTTATAAACGTCTTTTGAAGCACCGCGGTCGTATTTTTTCAAAATTTCTTGGCACCAATCGAGACGAGCCTTTTTTTGAGCGATTGTCAAATTGTGCGGGATTTCACGAGAACAAACTTTTTTTACGGCCAGGTGTTCATGCAATTTCAAAAGTATACTGGTGGAAGAAATGCCCAAGGATGCCTCTATCTCATGGTATGTCACATGAAGATCTTGCATTATCAGTTCATGCACGGCATCAATGTTCTCTGGCACAACGGCCGTTTTTGGACGACCTTCACGGATGGTGCTTCATCACCATACAAAGATTTAAGTTCATCGATGCACTCTTGTCGTGATAATCCACGTCGAAAGTTGTGAAAAATGAACACACGAAAATGTTCACGGGTTAATTCCATTTTCTTTTTTGCACAAATGAAATGACGCTAAAAATGTCAAACTTTCCAATGGATATGTCAGTCAATACCAGACAATACTTAGTGTTGCCTAGGCCAGAAATAGATATAGCAACCCGCATTCGAAACGATTACAATTAAGACACATTTTTATCTAAGCTGATAACTGATCGTTCGTTATTAATTGGGTAATACTATGAAGATTGCATGAAATAAAATTATGGACAAAAAATCGGTCCAACTCTGACAAATTAAAATGTGACATTATTTTAAAAAGCGGAGTAGATTGAGATCCGGTTTAAGGGATCCAATAACCGTTTTTTAATTGACTTTCCTTAGATAAGCAATACTCAAGACACATGTTGTTCCTTAAAAGACAACTATTTTTCCCCGGGGCCAATTTTACCCATTTGCCTTCTAAGCGAACTTTGGGCTATTAGCCACCATTATGCAAAATTTAAGAGTTTTAGCTGAATTAGTTAGATAGCAATCGTGCTTTTAACGTAAACACGGACTGGCGAGATACAAGGCTAGAATTTTAAGGCGACCCATCGGTCCGATTAATATTTCTAGGTGTTGCAAACGGAATGGAAAAAAACTTCGATCGGATTTAAATTTCAAGGTGTTGCAAACGGAATAGAAAAAGACTTGATTTCTCGTCCTGTACAAAAGAATGTAAGAAAATGATAAAACCGGAAACCTATACTGCTGTCATAAGAAGGAAAGCCACAAGCGCCAAAACTCCAAAATTGAGTTAACAGCAGATTCGGATCCCTAAATGAGTTTCTGTGTTTTTTGTTTAACATAAAAGACCCATTTTTAACTGTAAATGTCTTAAAATCAATAAGCAAAATGGTCTCTTGTACCATCTACTTCCAGCGCGTTTCGAAGTCAAAAAAGCTTAATATCTCAAAACTACTTAAATGGAGATATGGCTTTGTTTCTTAGGAGGGCAGTAAAGACCGATGAGAAAAACAAATTGCAACACCACACTGAAGAAAAACGAACAACAAATTTTATCTTGAAATCTTTTTTAATTCTTTTACTTTGAGAAATAACACCTTTTTGCAAGTATTTATTTGCTTATAATAATTTAGTTACTCCCTCTATATTATTCTACGAGGGCGACCGCAAAACTAACTGGCCTGGCACATTTTCTGTTTTACTAGCAACTTTTTTTTTTTGTTTTTTAAAAGCAATCTTTTATAAGCCATCTGTCAAAATTTCCGAAATATTTAATGATCATTTGAAGTAAACAAGTTTTTTAATTTTTGAAAAATGAAAAATAAAGAGTTTCGTGCGGTAATTAAACACTTTTATATGAAAGGTTATACGCCACAATTAATCAAAGATGAATTGAATTCTGTTCATGGTGATAATGCACCATCATACTCCACCGTGAAATCCTGGGTTCAACAATTTAAAATGGGTCGTTCAAGTACGGAAGATGAACAACGCTCTGGAAGACCGAAAACTGCTACTACTATTGAAAACATTAGAAAAATATTTAATGAAGTGACTAAAGATAGACGAATAAAGCTCAGAGAACTTGCTGATATTGTTAAAATACACGAAAACAAGTTTGGAGTATTTTACATGATGAACTCCACATGAAAAAGCTATCCGCAAGATCGGTGCCGCTTTACCCCAAAAAATCGTCCGTTGGACCAATTCCGAGGAGCTTTTAGCGATTTATCAGCGTAATCCAATAGAGTTCTTACGCCGATTCATAACTGTTGATGCAACATGGATCCATCACTACATCCCAGAATGCAAAGAACAGTCAAAACAATGGATAGAAGCTGGTAAAAGTGGTCCCAAGAAGGCGAAAACTGTTAAGTCAGCAGGAAAAGTAATGGCCACAGTATTTTGGGATGCAAGGGGTATAATATTTATTAATTATCTTGAGAAAGGAAAAACTATAAATAGTGAATATTATTGTGCATTATTGGATCGGTTGAGTGAAGAAATCAAGATAAAACGACCTCATTTAGAAAAAAAAAGTTCGTTTTTATCAAGATAATGCTCCTTCACACACTGCCCTTTTTAACTCAACAAAAACTGGCCGAATTACGATTTGAAATTGCTCAGCATCCACCCTATAGTCCAGATTTAGCTCCTTCAGATTATTTCTTGTTTCCAAAATTAAAAAAAAATCTCGGTGGAAAAAATGTTCGTCCAATAGCGAGGTTATTGCTGAAACTGAGGCATATTTTGAAGGTCTTGAAAAATCTTATTTATCGGATGGCATTCAAAAACTTAAAAAACGTTTGATGAAGTGTATTGAGTTGGAAGGAGCTTATGTTGAAAAATAAATAATAATAATTCCAAAAAAAAACGGTTCTTTTTATGTTAGGCCAGTTACTTTTGCGGTCGCCCTCGTATATTAAGTCATTGAGACACTCTTACCCATAGATGGTTTATTTTTAAAAGTTATGTGGCGAAAAGTAATTAGCTGGGCTATTTTTTTAAGATCTAGACCTCCCCTAGTTAATCTAAAAAAATGATAGCGCAAATATCATTTTCGCGTGTATTTTGGTAAATCTTCTTGAAATTTCGGTTCGAACATAGGGACCGTTGCGGGCCAGAAGGCACCCCTACCTAATGTTATAACTATGCCTAAGGTTAGTAGTGTTTTTTTTTACTTTAATTACTCTGCTCATACGCAACCGTTGGCAACTTTAAAGCTTTTGCCTTTATGTTCCACTCCTTAAGACCAAAGGTTTCTACTGGACCTATTCTTTTTGATGTAATTTCTCTGCCATACACAACAACGACTGCCTGGTCCTATGTACCGAATTGAGCCGAAACAAAGACTCTAAGGTCAGGGGAAGTCACCTCAACGACATGTGTTTTCAGTTTGTCTACTTTTTTCTGGTAGTGGAAGCAGAAATTCCCGGAATGCTTGCTTCGAATATTACTGGACCAAGCCAGAATCGAACAAAACCCCGAACCTTTGATTTGCTCTGTTTGTCGGAACCGTATACACCATTGTGCAACGTCAGTAAAGTAAATCGTTGCATGGAGTTGGCGCACTTCAGAAGCTGTTCAGGTCTGATCCACACCAGGGAGCAAAGAGCAACGGACTTTGTTGCCTCGTGCTGTATAAACAAAGTTCGCAGTAGGTCTCTTAATTTGGTTTCATCATCGCTGTCTACAATTTCGCCATCATCATGCAACCATGATTCTCCCTCGTACCAGCATCAACAGCGCATAGAGAAAGTGACCTAAGGGTAAAAAAAATCAATTTTCACTTTTTTTTTTGATGTGGACAACATCTTAGCATCGAATGAGACCGATCCCATGCCCCAAAAGTGTTCCCTCCCACAGATATGCGCGTTTTATGAAAGTGATGGTACACCAAAGATACACGTATTTAAATCTTTAAAATGGCTCTCCTGTACAAAACTGGTTTTTACCCTTAGGTCCCTTTCTATTTTGCGCGTCACATATAAAGGGTGTCCTAAGAAGAGCGCAATTTTTAAATTTTAAATAAAACACAGATATTTAAGAAAAAATCGTGAAACTTTATTATATCGTAAAGTAGACAGAATGAGGTTATGTATGGAACAATATATCGTGCAGATGGCCGCCGCGGCTTTGCTGGCATGCACGCGATCTTTTAATGAAATTTTCAATTACCGTTTTGCATGAATGCTGCGGTATTTCATTAATGCAGCGTCCCATTTCGTCTTTTAAGGCTTGAGTCGTCGTCGGCTTATTCGCGTAAACCATCGACTTCAAAAAACTCCAAAGAAAAAAATCTAATGGTGTTAAATCGCACGATCTAGACGGCCAATTCTGATCTCCAAAACGCGAAATAACACGACCGGGAAATGACTGATGCAGCAATTGAATTGTTTCTCTGGCTGTATGACATGTGGCGCCGTCTTGTTGGAACCACATGCCCTCCACATTCATTTCTTCAATTCTAGGCAAGAAAAAACTGGTTATCATTTCACGATACCAAACACCATTGACTGTTTGCGCTTGACCTGCCTCATTTTCATAAAAAAAAGGTCCAATGATTCCTCCAGCACAAAAACCACACCACACAGTGACACGTTGAGGATGCATTTGCTTCTCGTGAATCACTCGAGGATTTTCCGCACCCCAAATGCGACAATTCTGCCTATTGACGAAGCCATCAAGATGAAAATGGGCCTCGTCACTGAAGATGATTTTATCGGCAAAATCAGCATTTTCATGTTGTCTCTCCAATACCCAATTAAAGAACTCCCTTCGCTGTCCATGGTCAGCTGGCTTCAGTTCCTGAGTCAATTGAATTTTGTATGCATGAAGATGCAAATCTTTCGTCAAAATTCGCTGCAAAGTGGATTTGGAGACACCAATTTGCTGAGCTCGGTGTCGAATTGAGGTGGATGGAGTTTGAGCAACATCATCACGTACAGCTGCGACATTTTCGGTCGATCGACCTGGTCGATGGCGCGTTGTTGTCTTTACATCACTAACAGACCCAGTTTCGGCAAATTTACCCATTAATCTCTTTACAGTTGACTCTTTTGGAGCATTATTGTGACCCCAAATTGATCGCAATTTGCGAACTTTAGCCGCAAAACTTTCACCATTTTGGTAAAACAATTTCACAATGAGAATGCGCTGTTCATTCGTGTAGCGCTCCATTTTTACTAACCTCGTACCTTCTACTAACAAACAATAACAATTGTTCAAATGTCAAACAATGACACTTCGAATGTTGCCAGATTTAAAAATTGCGTTCTTCTTGGGACACCCTTTACTTATACGAAAAGAGGTGGTGGGGGATTAGATTTCTGTTACATCATTCTGTGGAGTACAGATCTAACTCGCCTTAGCTTGACTCTAGAGACCCATACATGGAAAGTATTGGGGTAGCAGTCACGGTTGAGACCGTCGAAATAGAACTGCATAACGTATCATCCCGCCGGTTCGAAGCTGACATTAGTAATCTGATACAATGCAATAACCGCTTGGTCCTAGGAGACTTTAACCAAATCAGAAATGTCGCTTTCTCACCTAGACAACGACCATAGGGACAAAGCTTTGGAGAGAAAATTGATAGCTCAATGTTCTGCACAGTGAATGAGAAAGTTCGCACGAGGTTTACGGGCGATTGCCATAGCTCGCCGATATAACCATGGCATCGCGTGGAGTGATCAACGACGTCATCTCGTTAGGATCGGAACTCCTTCCATAATCTTCTCCATCCTAGGAGACTTTAATGCCAAATCAGAAATGTCGCTTTCTCTCCTAGACAACGACCAGACCCCACAGCTTTGGAGAGCAAATTGATAGCTTAACGTTCTGCACAGTGAATGAGGAAGTTCGCACGAGGTTTACGGGCGATTGCCATAGCTCGCCCGATATAACCATGGCATCGCCTGGCGTGATCAACGACGTCATCTCGTTAGGATCGGAACTCCTTAAATAATCTTCTCCATCAACAGATCATACGTACGTATGTTTATCAAAAAAAAAGGCTTATTGGGATGTCTCCAGAGAAGCCACCAACAGCAGCTTTAATAATCTACCAATTCCCTCAGATGTTCGAGTAAACGAGAAGAAGTTCCGAGCGAACATCTACGCAGTATAATGCCGCTGGTCGAATATCCGATATACGACCAAATTTTGAAATGAAATGAAAGTGATGACATTCGTCGCTCCAAGTCTGCTGACCCTAAAATTAAGGAACTCAACTATGAGATCAGTAGGTCGGTCGAGGAATATAACAAACGGCTAGATATCTTAAAGCAGTGCACCTTAAGTTCCGGAATTGACAAATGGGTGACAACGTTCAAATTGCTTTTCAGCCCTAAAAAAAAAACAGGACCGGACAGCCGTCACGTTCGGTGACAAAACAGTAACAGATCCAAAGCGGTTCACGAGTAATTTTAACCGCCTTCTTATTAAGTACCCAGCGAGCAGTAAATCGAAAAAGGACAGTATTGTTTTATGCGCTCACTCCGAGTCAAAGAGGCACTACCACAAATTGTCGTTGGCGAAGTTGTCTATGGTATCCACAGCGCCAAGTCTTCGAAGGCGCTGGGTCCAGACGAAATCGCAATGCTGATGTTAAAGCACTTGGGAAGCTCCCAGGAGTAAAGTACATAACCAGAGTGCTCAATCTGTCGCTAGCCACTCATTTAGTTCCCGATGTCTGGAAAATGTGCTGAGTGGTACCGCTACTGAAGCCTGGCAAAGACGCAAGCGAAGGAGAATCGTTTAGGCCGATCTCCTATCTCTCGTCAGTAGCAAAGACGCTTGAAGCACTGCTCCTCCCCAGCCTGATCGAACACCTACCATGTGCCGATCATAAATATGGGTTCCTCAAGCAGCACAGCACAGGACGGTCCTCGTGACCCTTGACGTTACAAACCCCTTCGACAAGGCCAATCTGGCTACTCTTTTCGAGGACATCGCAAAAACGTCACCTAGTTCGAAACGTTCGGCTTAGACAGGATGTCTTAGCCCTGTAGAGTTAAACAGGAAGTTTTCCAAGGCGAGCGATATCACCGGCACTGTTTAACCTCTACCGCACTAAATTTTCTGAGCCACTAGATGGCGTTAAAACTGGTGCATCGGTATAAGAGAGAGCTTTTAAATCATCAGAAACTATCAGGCACGCCTAAACGACATTTACGTTGATTAAGTCGCAGCAGTACTCAGCTAAAGCGTGAAAGGAGTGCTAGGTGAACACCTTCCGATGATTTTACCAGAAAAAAGTAGACGCTATCTTGCCTTAACAGGAACATGGAAAAGTGAGTATAGAAATAGTCGACTAAACGCGTATGATTGATACAACCAACTACACTTTAAGTTTTAAATGTCGCCTCAAGGCACACCCTTTGCATTAATCTTAAGCAAACGTGCCACCTAAGCAAAAGGAACAGTTCCCAGTGAGTTGATTACCACAAGCGCCACGTGGCAATGTGTAAGCACGCAGCCAAGGTGTAACGACATTTTTACGAGTAATTCATTCCATGCCACATTGAGACAATGCCCCAAGGAATAGTTGACATTTAACCACATTAAGCACCAGATGGAAGCGAGGACAAATAGAAACTACAGCAAAAAATTAACACACGCTCCCAATTAAGCAGGGGAATATTTGGTCGCGGCAGGGCATGGATTTCCCCCCCCTGTCCAACGGCAGTGAGTCTAACATCTGTGTGTGGACGATATATTTAGGCGTTTACTCTGCAAACGTATCATAAATCGAGATTAATGAGGGGAAAACAACGAACGCCTGTTTATCATATTTATTTCCATTTCATCGGAACGTTTCTGTGAAATAATCAAAATTAAATGTTACAAATCGCTTTGTAGATGTTGGTAATAATCGTAAATTGCTTCATGTACTGGGAAGAGTTGGTACGAAAATATGTCCTTTTTTGGTTTTATTTTCGGTGGCCGCAACGAGCAGCGTTTACTATGAGCGTAGCCCATAGTCATGTGGGCCTTTAACGAAAATATGTCCTTTTTTGGTTTTATTTTCGGTGGCCGCAACGAGGAGCGTTTACTAAGTGCATAGCACATAGTTATGTGGGCCTTTAACTGCAAGTTATTCTATTTAAATGAAATAAACTCATTCGAGGATATAAAGTAAAATTTTGCTACGCGTGCACAAATATCACAAACTGAACAAAGTATATCGTTTGTTCCATAATGTCATGTTGGTTAAAATATTTTCCTCGCTTATGTGAAGATCGACATAAACGAGGTTTATCATAAAGACGAACTACTTTTACTTGCGAGAAGCTTTCTTCCAGCCAAGGCGTCCGATTCGTTGTCGCAACTAGTTTTTGCTTAACACTTCAATTAGGAAAAGTTTTATTTATGTAGGTAAAAACGCAGTCGTATCTGGCCAGACCAAATCATATATACTTAGTAGGGACATAAATACTGGTACAACATTGAACACACCCATTTCAATAGTAGAACTGAACATACCCCGTTAATGTCATATGGGTTTTGAAAGCTAACCTCAATAGCTTTAGTCTATAACGGGATTTTAAAAAGGGTTTCAACTTTCATCATGGAGTGGTCAGATAATGAGAACCGTATCGCTGTAAAAGCGCTTTTCAAGTGTGAAATGAAAAAAAAGCGATATTTTCAAAACGCTCCGACCACTAGGGGCGATGCATAAAACTGTTTGAGGAGACTGGAGATGTAAAAGACCGCCACCGGTCGGGCCGCCCACGCTCTTTTCATACACCGCATGCCATCAAAGCCGTTAAATCAACAATTCACAGAAATCCGCTCCGAAAACAGAAAATCATGGCCCGTGAGATAAATATCACGCAAAAGTCCATGAGTCGAATCATTAAAAAAGACTTCGGACTTGGGGCTTTCAAACGACGTACCGGACATTTATTGACTGCAACTTTAAAAAAATAGGATTGAAAAATGCAAACGTCTTTTGGTGAAGCACGCTGATAACTTTCACAGACAAATTTTGTTCACCGATAAAAAAATTTGTACCGTTCAGGAAAAATTTAACAAGCAAAACGATAGAGTGTATGCGCGGTCATCTACGGAAGCAACTGAACTGATCCCAAGGGTGGAAAAGGGTCATCACCCAGCTTCAGTCATGGTTTGGTGCACGCAGAAAAATAGTATGGTTGGGGTGACAATATTCGAAGAGGATCATACTATTGTTGGGTATATGGTTGTGACACAACAATATTATGATCCTCACAACGAAAGTATGATTCACACATAACCATACTATGATCCCTACAAACATAGTATGATTCACACTCAACCATACTATGATCGCCACAGCCATACTATGATCCTCACAAATATAGTATGTTTCTCATACAACCATAGTATGATCCTCACAACCATAGTATGATTCACACGCAACCATACTATGATCGCCACAACCATAGTATGATTCACACTCAACCATACTATAATCCCCAAAATTATTTGTTTAGATTGGTTTTTGTTGTTATTCAAAAATAGTGAATTTTATTAAGTTTGTTATTTTAAATTGCATTAGTTCATAGCCAGATTTGAGGCCATGTTTTTATTAAACATTTCATTCAAGAAACAAAAATATATATTCCAACGGTCAAAAATACTTTTAGTTGCCAGCAGGGGTGAATGCTACTTCACCATCTGTAGACACCAAGTAAAGAATGTGATTAAACCCCATGATCGAAGGCTATATACTTAAGTGCAGGCAGATTTTAAATAAACGAGAACCAGTTGGAAGTACAGTATTTCACCGAACAAAGTAAACACAATAAAAATCCCTCGAACTACCTTCCGATTGTTATTGTTTTTTTAATGGACAACAACCATTCACTGTATTATCGCGTGTATGTGTTTTTTTTTGTATATAAAAAAAAAAATACGCACGCACATACATGTATGCTCTATAAAACCTGTTTTGGTATGTTCATAGTCGCATCCATACTGTGTGATTGCCGTAATCAAATTATTGTTAACGTAAATTTTAAACAACAATACTGTTGTTGTACCAACCATGTTTATATGGTTGCTACAACCATATTTTCATTTCTAAATTTAGCAATAATAGTAATGTTATATTTCAACAATATTAATATTGCCGCAATCATACTATTGTCAAAATGAAATTCAAAAAACAAAACTATGGTTGCGACGAACATGCTTTTATTGTAGAGAACATAGTATTGTTGCGGTGACCATAGTGTAACCATTTTCTCTGCGTGTGGGGTGTCTCTTACGATGGGGTCACTGACGTGCATTTCTGCGAACAAGGAGTCAAAACATCGGCCAAAGTTTGCCAAGAAGCCTCTTAACAATTTCCTGTTCCAAAACCAGCCATGGACTTTCCAGCAGGATTCTGCGCCTGCCCATAACGCTAAAACTTCCCAGGCCTGGCTTCCAAACAATTTTCCAGCGTTCATTTCCTCTGAAGAATGGCCCTCAGGCAGTTCAGATTTGAACCCATTGGATTACAAATTGTGGACGGTTTTAGAGGACAAGGTTTGTCACAAAAGATACCCCAACATTGGATCTCTTAAGACTGCTTTGGGTCGAGCTGTAGCCAATTTTCCAATGGACGAGGTTCGTGTGGCTACTGACGATTGGCCAGTGCGACTTAAGGCGTGTGTACAGGCAAAAGGCGGACATTTCGAATAAGTAGACTCTTTTTGGATACAACAAACATCAATAAATATATTAAAAAATATTCGGTCCAACAACATTCAGTACTTTTTATTTTACAGCATAAAACGTGCGTAACAGTATTTATGTCCCTACTAAGTACACACAGAGAAAACCCGAATTTTTTGCCAACTGAATGTTGGTGGTAGCACGTACTACCCATGTATTCCATCGTTACAACCGAATGTTGATTTGATACACAGTATTTTTCCGTAGATGGAACTGACACATTCGGTTTAAGAAAGCAAGTATCGGTAATCCTAAAAGTTTATAACAATTACACAGTACAACAGCCAATCTGGGGGTGAGAAATTCCAAGTCAGGGTGATGGTACTAGGTCAGTATATTAAAACCCTCAAAGGGTTTTGAGTTAAAATTAAGTAACTTCACTTAATTGTAAATAAAAGCAGAACGCATTAATCGATTTCTATGATCTATGTCGCATTTTGTTTATAGGTTATGTGACTTTACGTGAAAGTTATAAGACTCTACACGTTTTTCCGTTTGGGATTTATATGTTTTAAAAAAAAAAAAAAAATTTGGCAAAATTTTCTTCATAAATTTATTTCTAATTGCAAAAATGTTGATTTGGTAGAGAAACAGTATATTAATGGACTAAAGAAAATGTAATTATTAATTTTTCTCAATTTATTTCAGCAAAATCGAATTAGTCGTTCTCGAGTTATGTCAAACTACGTTTTTGCCAACATTTTACAACTAAGCGAAAAAACATCAAGATAAGGAAAAAATGTAAAAGGTCATAAAAAAACTGGCACAAACGAACGCAAAACCCTTTGAGGGTTTTAATATACTGACCTAGTACCATCACCCTGACTTGGAATTTCTCACCCCCCAGACAATAACCCCAAAAATGTTCCACAGTGTTATTGAAACTAAATTTTTACATGTATTATTTGTTGTTTTAGATTTTTGTTTCTAAGCACTTTTTGATAAAATGTTATATTTGCCGACTTCCAATGGGTCAACTGATCCGTAAAATAAATACGTCTTTGGATAGATGTTTTGATAGGCATCGCAAAAATGTTAATTAAGGTATATTACAATATTTATTGTCAAGCATTGGGTGGACGCAACTTGGAAAAAATGGGACACACAAAAATTGGTTGTAGTTTTGAATAATATCTATGGCGAAAATTCTGATCAAGTTTGAGTAATGTTGCTTAATTACAGTTAACCCTTTTTCGATATAAGTAGTAGTATAAGGTTTATATGTTGATGTTCAAATAACCAATATTATGTTGCAACAGCCAACTTAACAGGATTTATTCACTACAAAAAAAAACGTACCTGCTGTCACCACCAATTATTGATACCAAAGTAACATGTACATCATAATTGTTTGGTTGCCATTACCGACAGTTGTCGCAACCATTAGTAAAACTTAATTCGGTTGGTATAACTGTGTCATTGGCTGTTAACTACTTCATTTGGTTGTAGCAACCATCATATAATATATCGAAGTATGTTACCATCTGTGCTATGCAACATTGGTTATTGCAACAAAATTAGGTTTATCAAACTGTATTTTTGTACCTCGGACCGATTTCCAATTGATTTTTTCTCTGTGTGTACCTTTCGTTACTGAATTGACATAAATAACAATTATCACATTTATGCACACAAAATCAGTTGGAAATCGGTTCGAAACATAAAAATTTAGTTTGAAAGATACAAATTCAGTTGCAATCACTAACATTCCATGGTATTGACAGTTATACGGTTTGGCATATCGCAAGATGGTACCTACGATAATATTAGGGTAGGCACAAGCGACAAATCAGTTCAACCAATCAAATTTCTAAAACTATTGATTGCCCCAAACTGGTGTTTATAGCAAACAACCAATTATGAAGCATATATAGGGTGATTCATCTAGAGGTATTTTTTCAGAACAAAAAGAAATACAAAAATTCAAATCAAGTATGGAATCTTTATTGGTAATTTGAAAGAACATTTTATGGCATTTATTTTTTGAAAATAATTTCCTTCAAATGTTGGCAACTGTATTATGGAAATGAGCGTTCGGTGAGATACGGGAAGATTCGCTGTTTTCGACCAAAATTTTGTTCACTGATGAGGCTTATTTCTGGCTCAACGGCAAAGTCAATAAACAAAATTGCCGCATTTGGGCCAAAGAGCAACAAGAAGAGGTTCAAGAGATGCTATTATACCCAGAGAAACCACGGTTTGGTGCGGTTCACAAGCTGGTGGAATCATCGGTGCATAGTTTTTGAAAAATGATGATGGCCGGAACGTAACCTTGAATGGTGCTCGCTATCTCGATATGATATCGATCTTTATGCTACCTGAAATTGAAGCCCGTAATCTTGACGTTGTTTGGTTTCAACAGGACGGTTCCACTTGCCATACAACAATGGATCTATTTAGAGGTCATTTCGAAAAGCAGTTATTTCACGTTTTGGACAGGTTAGTTGGCCGCCTACACGCAGAAAAAAAAATATGGTTGTGGTGACAATATTCGAAGAGGATAATACTATTGTTGGGTATATGTTGTTGTACAATAATATTATGATCCTCACAACAATAGTATAGTTCAAACACAACCATACTATGATCCTTACAACAATAGTATGATTTACACATAACCATACTATGATCCCCACAACCATACTATTATTCACACTCAACCATACTATGTTCTCCACAACCATAGTTTGATCCTCACAACCATAGTATGTTTCATATACAACAATAGTATGATCCTCATAGTATGATTCACACGCAACTATGTCATGATCCCTACAACCATAGTATTATCACACACAATTATACTATGATCCCCAATATAATTTATTGGAATTTGTTTAAGTTGTCGACAATATTATTTATTAGAATTGGTTCACGTTGTCACAAATAGATTTGAATTATAAAAATTATTCAAAAATACATTAAATTCAAAATAATAGGATTGATTTATTTCACAGTAGAAAAAATTAGTTTAAATAAACGTAAGCGTTTTTATTGAAAAAATTTCGGTTAAACAAAGCCAAAGCAGCTTGTATATTTAAAGCATATTTAAATGAAGAAAAATTACAATCATACAGTATGATTGCCGTAATCATATTATTATAAACAAACACAATACTTTTGTCGCACCAACCATATTAATATTGTTGCTATAACCATATTTTCATTTTTAAATTTGGCAATAATACTATTGTTACATTTCAACAATATTTATATTGCAGCAATTATACTATTGTCAAAAATAAATTCAGTTAACAATGCTATGGTTGCGACGAACATACTTTTATTGCGGAAAACATATTATTATTGCCGTGACCATGTAGTAACCATGTTTTTTCTCTGCGTGTAGATAGAGTTTCACACCTTTAGAAATTTTTCTTTGGGGTTACGTAAAGTCCAAAGTCTATGCTGACAAACCAGCTACGATTCAGGTTTTGGAAGCCAACATTACGCGTGTCATTAAAGCCATACCGGTCGAAATGCTCGACGAGTTATCTAAAATTGGACCCTGAGGATGGAAATTATATTTAAAAAATAAATGCCATAGAAGGTCCTTTCACCAATTAAAATTTCACACTTGATTTGAATTTTCATATTTTGTTTTTGTTCTGAAAAAATACCTTTAGATGGTTCACCCTATATTACTTTGTACCAATAATTGGTGGTAACAGTAGATAAGTTCTTTGTAGTAACCAAACCTCGTTAAATCCGCTGTTTTTACATATGGGATTTCTCTGGGAAAAGGATAATTCCTACGGAAGATGAAAGACTGTGTGTAAGTGAGTAAGTATATTCCCAAAAGAACAGGGTCCTGGTAGGTTATTCAATTCTTATGGGCCGAGTACTTACCTCTTCAAGATGTCGTTTCGCGACAAGATGTTCCAAGTTAAATCGTATCGAGATAATGTTCCAGAACGTCCTTTCTGTAAGAGTGGCGTGTTATTTTCGTCCTTTTTTCTGGAAAAGTAAAAAAAAAGTTTCTTTAATGGGAGATTTGGATATTTGTATGTACTACGCAAATGTTGCTTAGTTAATTTTTACTAGGGTACACTGAAGACAAAACTTGATATCTCTAATTATTGATGTGTGCTTGTGGTCCTTTTTTAAAACATTTTTAAAAATGTTTGTCTTTTTTATCTTTTTGGTTTCAGTCGTCTAAATAAAAAAAATCATAAAACCAGTTGGTCCAGCTAACAATGACATGTTGAATTCAAAGAGTACTTAAAACCAAAAAAACAGCCTATAATTCGTACATTTACTAATTTAGTTTTAATAATCATCTTAAATAGTTAGGGTTACCGATACTTTTCTTCTGCCGTCTATGTACCCTCGTGTATTTTGACCAAAACGATCGGATTTTTGAACTAAACCCTAATGTCAGCCAAGTCTCAAAAATAAATCCATAAATGGATTAATAGAAAAATGTTCCTAAGTTTGAATACCCACAATTCATAATTACCATAGGTCGCCTCTTTTGAAAATAAGGGATGTTTTTTCGGCAACTTCGTTTGAAAAGTCTAAACCCAAAATTCATAGTAGCTTAATGGTTGTGTTCACCGTGAAATTTGCTTTAGTTTAAATACCGATTTGGGTACTCTAGTTAAAAAATGTTCATTAATTACCAAGAACATTTTTAACTAGATGGTTAAATTTTATGTAATATGACCGAAATAAAAAACTTTTTTTTTATTTAATTTTTATATTTAGATTTGAAAAAATTGATTCAGTAGCGGGTACTTTGAGGAGTTGTTTGGAAAACTGGATTTTTACTTCCAAATCTAAGTTTGAATGCACAAGTGGAGTGATTTTGTCCATCAAATTGGTCTAGTGAATCATAAAATTGAAATTTAGGTTTAAATTATCAGAAGCAATTTAAACAGAAAACTGATGTCGATACCTAAGAGAATTTAACTTTAAAGCTCAATATTTACGGCTAATAAAGGGTTAGTGTGACACAAAAGACTTCAAATGCAGGCGTAAGCAAAGAAGGACGTTCAATTCTGAGTAGTATACCATAATTTGTTTGCCTGAAGTCTTCGAAGAAATTCGAAAAACAAACACGAGAAGACGAATCATTGTGCACCATGACAATGCATCGGCTCAAATCAGCGCCTTTTTGACCGGCCAAAACGTCGAATTGATGGCTCATCCCCCGTACAGCCCTGACTTGGCACCCAATGACTTCTTTTTATTATCGCACACCAAGAAAATAATGCGTGGTCAACGGTTTTCGTCGCCAGAAGATGCTGTTGATGCGTTCAAAAACCAGGAGGAGTAGAAAAAGTGTTTCGACAATTGGTTTAAGCGCATGCAAAAGTGTATAAATCATGCTGGAGAATACTTTAAAAACAATAAAACCATTTCTGATTATAAATATTCGCTTTTGCATTATTAGGCCAGAAATATATATAGCAGCCCTCGTACATAGGGAAAATGTCTTAATGGAAAAAACATTTTTTTCTTTTGTAATGATCTTGCATGCATTTTTTATTATAAATTCAAACTGTTTTTCGGCAAGACAAGCCTTATTTTCGCAAAGGCCAACCAATTTTAAACTTGCACCATCATTTGCAGAACTCCAACTAACATTTGCTTGTCCGATTTAACCACCATGCAGCCACCTTTATTTTGTTAGCTGTCTACAAACAGCCTAGAACAATTCTCTAAATAGGGAGTGTCTACACGCAGAAAAAAAGTATGGTTGTGATGACAATATTCGAAGAGGATAATACTATTGTTGGGTATATGGTTGTGCTGCATCAATATTATGGTCCTCACAACAATAGTATGATTCAAATACAACCATACTATGATCCTCACAACAATAGTATGATTCACACATAACCATACTATGATCCCCACAACCATAGTATGATTCACACTGAACCATACTATGATTTCCACAACCATACTATGATCAGCACAACCATAGTATGTTTCACATACAACCATAGTATGGTCCTCACAACCATAGTATAATTCACACGCAACCATGTTATGATCCCTTTTTTTAAATATTTCAGATAAACAAAGCCAAAGCAGCTTGTTTAAAAAAATTTAATTTCGATAAAAAAAAGTACTATTGTTGCATTAGATCCGTACCAATAACATTTGTTCTAAAAAGCATATTCAAATGAAGAAAAATTATAATCATACAGTATGATTGCCGTAATTATATCATCGTTAACATAAAACGCAAAACGCAATTCTTTTGTCGCACTAACCATATTTATATTGTTGCTGTAACCATATTTTCATTTTTAAATTTGGCAATAATACTATTGTTACATTTCAACAATATTAATATTGCAGCAATTATACTATGGTCAAAAATAAATTTAGTTAACAATGCTATGGTTGCGACGAACATACTTTTGTTGTGGAGAACATATTATTATTACCGTGACCATGTAGTAACCATGTTTTTTCTCTGCGTGTAGGAACTCTCAACTTATTTAACCACACCTCGTGGACGATTGTGATCAGTCAAGCGAAAACTATTTCCGCTTAGCCTTGATTTTAAGTCCAAACGTTTATTTTAGTATACCCTACACCACGTTGAGGTACAGGTTATTATGACTTAGTGCTGTTGTTTGCAATACCTTTAAGGAATGGAGCTAGACCCTATGTTAAGTAAACCGATCGAATCAGAATCCGATCGAATCTATCTGATTCCATTGAGCGATGTTGGTCCGCCCGTCTGTCCATCTAGCGTTGAAAATAATGTACAGGACGCCATTATAAACCGATTTTGATGATACGAGGCACATTAAATTTGGGACAAGGACCCTTTTGGAATTGTTCCACATTGGTCCATATTTAGATGTCATACATAGGTTTATCCCGATTTGAGAACCTACAGCTCTAAAAGCCACATACTCGTACTACCCCGATGTCGACCACAGAGTTTACAAGTGAAGAACGCATATCTCTACTGAAATTGGACTATATCAGTCCATGTTTTCGAATATTTCTTACGCAAGGGTCGATCCCATTGTGAGGTTCTGCAGTTCCAGAAGCCACAAATTACACTTGATCACGCCCAAATTTGGCATGCTACATTATAAGCGATCATTACCACTTAGGTTTAAGTTTTTCAATAGCCCCCACACAAAGGTCCTTTGAGGTTTTTCAATAGCCCCCACACAAAGGTCCTTTGAGGTTTTAGAAGAATTTTAGATTATTACCAAACACCCATGTCCGGTAATATTGTACCATATCGGCCCATGTTTCCGAATAGCCCCTACACAAAAATACCTTTCGATTTGAGCTCCAGCAGCGTACCATACAAAATATAATCCCCTGTCATGATCATATTTTGTATGTTACGTTATGAGCGACAAGTAATGAACTCAAAGACATTGCTCATGCTCCAGACAGGGATGCTTAATCCTGGGAATAGCACAGTAGTGTAGGGTATATTATAGTTTGCCCCGACCGACCTTAACTTTTGTACTTGCTATTATTGACGTGTTTGCTAGTTCCAGTTTCATTGACGTCGTTTCTGTTAATATTTTACCACCGATTAAATTGGAATCATTTAAGATACCACTACATACACCTCCAGGCATGTACATACATACTACACAGTGAGCATTGACAAGGCCTTGCCATAGGTGACCTTGTAGAAGGTCTGTTTGCGAATTTATATAAATTCTTAAAGGAAGCTTGAAAAACATCTCATAGAGTTAAAAACCAAAAACCACCTTAGACAGCACCAAAATAAGAGGGAATTTTCCAAAGCACCGAAAGGTACGGGTATTATTTATTTAGATTCGAAGTAGTGGAGTTTCAGCAAAATATGTTTTGTTGTTTGGTGGCCGGTTGTTTATTTTTCTATATGTAACAGCGCATAGAGAAAGGGACCTAAGGGTAAAAAAAATCAATTTTCACTTTTTTTTTGAAGTGGACAACATCTGAGCATCGAATGAGACCGATCCCATGCCCCAAAAGTGTTCCCTCCCAGAGATATACGCGTTTTATGAAAGTGATGGTACACCAAAGATACATGTATTTAAATCTTTACAATGGCTCTCCTGGTATTTACCCTTAGGTCCCTTTCTATTTTGCGCGTCACATATAGAAATCAACAAGTTATATTTTACAGAAATCATGTTCAGAAGAGACACGTCAATAGATTAGATCTGGGTCATTTGTATAACGAGTATCTTAATTTTTACATCCTCCGCCGTAGGCCGTACTCGGCTGTACTTGGGTTACGAAGTACTTAAATGCAACTGAAAGAGAAAAGGTTCTTTTTTATTCACCGAAACTTTTAAGTATAGGTAGAAATACAATTTGATATGCCTTAAGGTGATAGCTATGATAATATTATTTGATAGGCAACTCACTTTTCGTTAGTACTAATAGAATGATATTACGAGGGCTGCTATATATATTTTTTGGCCTTGTATTGAAAATGCGAATATTTATCATCAAAAATGGTTATATTGTTTTTCAAAGTATTTCTCCAGCATGATTTATACACTTTTGCATGCGCTCAAACCAATTGTCGAAGCACATTTTCCACTCCGATTGAGAGACCTCCAAAACATTTTGGATTTTGGAGGTCTCCGATTGAGAGAACTCCAAAATCATTGACAACGCATTTTTTTCTTGATGTGAGAGTATAAAAAGAAGTCATTGGATGCCAGGTCAGGCCTGTACGGCGGATGACCCATCAATTCGACGTTTTGGCAAAACAAAACGACGCTGGTTTAAGCCGATGTGTAAGAGCTCGCATTGTCATAGTGCAAAATGATTCACCTTCTCTTGTTCGTTTTTCGAATTTCTCCGAAGACTTCACACAAACAAATTGTGGTATACCACTCAGAATTGACTTCATACGTTGCTCAAGCGGAACAGTCGACTAGTTTTGCCGAAGAAACAAGGCGACCATTTGCTTCGAAGTGCTTCCTCCACAAACAACTTTCGTTGGATTTGGCTCGTCTTCGAAGACCCACATGGTCGATTGCTGTTTTGTTTCGGGCTCATATGCATAGATCCATGATTCGTCACCTGTGACGATCTTATAAACATCCTTTGAGGCACATCGATCGCATTTTTTTCAAAATTTCTTTGCACCGATCGACACGAGCCTTTTTTTTTGAGCGATTGTCAAATTGTGCGGGATCCAACGAGAACAAATCTTTTCAAAGGCCAGGTGTTTATGCAATATCGAAGGAATGCTGGTGGAAGAAATGCCCAAGGATGCCTCTATCTCTCGGTGTGCCACATGACGATCTTGCATTATCAGTTCACGCACGGCATCAATGATCTCTGCCACTACGGCCGTTTTTGGACACCTGCACGACCTTCGTCTTTGAGCGAGCTTCGACCACGATTGAATTCATTAAACCAATTTTTCACAGCGCTATAGGATGATGTTTTATCGCCATACATTTAAGTTCATCGATGCACTCTTGTTGTGATAATCTACGTCGAAAGTTGTGAAGACTGATCGCCCGAAAATGTTCACGAGTTAATTCTATTTTTTTGCCAAATTGATTTCAAGTCAATGTAAACAACACAATGTAAATGTCAGATGGCGCCAGGCAACACTTAGTGTTTTAGTTTCTTAAAAGAATCCAGATTTCCAGCTTATTTAGTATGACCGCTTTCATGCTTCAACAGATAGACGGACGGACGGACAGGGCTAGTATTTGATCACGATCCGGTGTAGGGTATAAAAAACACAAACGGTTAAGAGAAAATTGGAAATGAGATTTCAAATGCCAGCACGAATACGAAAATGCATTGTAGCATGCTTGGAGATCCGGCACCTGAGATCCAAATGGTCCGAAGTCCAAAAGCATTGAGCGATTGGTCCAATTTTGAAACTTAAGCGCGATGTGTGAAATATAGATTGGGGGACCTCAAATCGGAAGGGTCCTCTGTGAGCAAAATATAAGAATATTTATTGGTCGTTCACTATACGGAATTTGAGCAGGCACCTTCGATTTGTGTGAAGATATTGAAAACATGATCCGATAAGGTGCAATTTTACCAGAGTTAAGTATTGATCGATTTATGCGAAACTAGGTCCTTATCTGAAGCAATATGTGGCTTCTACTAATGCTCAGAACTAATTAATTTTTGAGTTAATGCCCACTGGTTTATTAGTAGAGATTTCTAAAATTGCCTCCTCCCAGAGACGTGGAGCTTGCCATCGAAACGAGATGATTTCGTGAAATTTCGAGACGTACTGGTAGATGTAACGGGTTATCAATAAAGAGGTCATTTTCAATAGGGTTTTTTACAGATTATGTGATAGTTGTGTTTAACTTTTTTTTCTATTCAGTATTGTTTGCCATTTTATCATGGAAGCCTTACACCGCAACAATGTATCCAAAGGAAGTGAGCATTCGGTGAGAAAAGTTTTCCATGCGATAATGGAGCCCATTTTTAGATCAAGGGAAACGTCAATAAAAAATTGCCGAACTTGGTCTGAAAAGCAACCAGAAGAAGTTCAAGAGGTGCCTCTACGAGTATACCCAGAGAAGCTTACGTTTTGGTGCGGAGAATCATCGGTCCATATTTTTTCAAATTCAATTGCTACCTGAAATTGAAGCCCATAATCTTGACGACATTTGGTTTCAACAGGGCGGTGCTACTTTCCATACAGCTGCTCAAACAATGGATCTATTGAGAGGTCATTTGAAAGATCAGCTAATTTCACGTTTTGGACCGGTAAGTTGGCCCTCCAGATCAAGTGATATCACACCTTTAGCCTTTTTCTTTGGGACTACGTAAAGTTCAAAGTCTATGCTGACAAACCAGCTACGACTCAGGTTTTGGAAGCCAACATTATGCGTGTCATTTAAGCCATACCGGTCGAAATGCTTGAACGAGTCATCCAAAATCCGACCCTCAGAATAGCATTGAAGAAATTTGGGCTAACCCGTCCAAATAAACATGAACATATCAAATCAAGCGTGGAATCTTTATTGCTCATTCAAAAGGGCATTTTATGCCATTTACTTTTTGAATATAATTTCCTTCAAATGTTGGCCGCAACTGCGCCTCAGGAAGCTGGCCTTCGAGCTCCCGAAGATCCCATGGAGGGATCTTTATTTTCCCGCAATGCAGGAAAGCTGGCCTTCGAGCTTCCTAAGAAGGCTTCCCAGAAGGCCACGGCGAGACCTTCCTTATTCCGCTAGCTATTTGTGTTAGTATGTATGTACATGTTATTTCATACGATGTTTGTGTGTATGTGTGCCTGTATTTGTATACGTTCCCTGTATTTATCGAAGCAACAATATTTACTACATAATCCTCTTTGGCAAATGAGATTTTATTGAATTTCTTGACTTTGATTTCGTCTTAATCTGGACTACTTGCGCACGAAACGCAAAGACCGAAGCGGGAGCAGAACAATTCATTGACGATGCTGCCGTGCTCTTCATCACTTCACTACTGTTCTCTTCAATTGCTATCAATTCGTAAATTTCGTCTTTCATTTGCGTTTCATTTCATGATTGCTTTTCAATGCCGCCAATGGAACTGCATATCAGTCTTTGCCTGACTTGGCTGGCTGTCGTTTTCGTTCATCAGTGATGGCACGGATGGCATACACTGAAAAAATTATGTTTGTGAAAGTCACAAAATATTTCATAAAATTTTCATACTTTCTTAGCTAAAGAAACTTTTCATAAGAAATATGAAAAACAATATTAAATGTTATAAAATCGGTATAATGAAAAATATAAGTGTTTCTTAAAAAACTTAAAGAAAGAATTTTAAATTTTTTTTTAAAATTTTCTTTTTGTTTTTTAAGAGTATGTTTCAGGCGCTTTATGAAGTACAGGGTGGATCACGAATCGTGCAGCCTCAACAAAACGTAATAACTTTTTTATGCAATCGGCTATTTCTTTATTTTATTTGGAAGGTTAGTATTTCGAATTATTAACATGAATGCTTGAGATTACGGAAAGCTGATTTGGATAGTGCAGCGGTACCATGCTTCGCAGTACTGCATTTCCGGCCAAAGGGAATTTTGGGGGGGGGGGGGGGGGGGGGGGGGGTTTGGCGGAGATAGACCTCTATGAGGCTGGTAAAAATATTTGCCGAATATGGAAGCATCGCTCGAAAACCGTACCATCGAGATACCTATGTTCGGGTTCAAGACCCCTTCGCGATTGTAGCATCGCCAATTCGGGCAAATCCAAGTGTTTCGACTCGAAACTTATCGACGCCAATGGCAGTTAGCAGGCGGTCATTACAACGGATAATTTTTAATGATTTAAATATTTTCCGTACATAGTCCAAATTACAAGTAAGTTAAACCCTCTGGATGTGCCTATTCGAATAGAATTTTGCCGAAAAATTATAAATATTTTTTTTGTAGGAACTTTTGCAGCTAAGTATTACTTTGGACACAAATCAAACGACTTATACAATAATCTAATTTAAATTAATGAGAATTACCCTTTCAAGTATGCACAAGCATTAAATTGTGTTCTTAAATACAAAATTACGATTGCAAAAATTACGATATTTTAACGGAAATTACGAAAATGTTCCTAAAAATAACGAATAAAATATTTACGATTACATTTCATACAAATTAAGAAACGTTTCATTAATCATAAGATGGAAAAATGACGAAATATCGGGTGATCTAAAGGTATTTTTTTTTTCAAAATATAAAAAAAATACAAAAACGCAAACCAAGTTTAGAATCTTTACTGTTCACTCGAAATAACATTTTATGACATAATTTTTTTAAATATAATTTCCTTCAAATACTGGCCGCAACTACTCGGTGGACACCCTACTCTAAGGGACACCCTGTTCGGTTCGAGCATTGCGACCGGTATGGCATTAATCACACGCATAATGTTGACTTCCGAAACGTGAATCGCAGCTGGTGTGTCGGCATAGATTTTGGACTTTACGTAGCCCAAAAGATAAAAGCCTAAAGGTGTGATACGAGGGCTGCCATATATATTTCTGGCCTAATAATGAAAATGCGAATATTTTTATAAAAAATGGTTTTGATGTTTTTCAAAGTTTTCTCCAGCATGACTTATACACTTTTGCACGCGCTCAAACCAATTGTAGAAGCACTTTTTCCACTTCGATTGAGACACCTGCAAAACATGGTTTTTGAACGCTTCAGTGGCATCTTCTGGCGACGAAAATCGTTAACCACGCATTTTTTCTTGATGTGAGGTAATAAAAATAAGTCATTGGGTGCCAAGTCAGGGCTTTTCGGCGAATGACCCATCAATTCGACGTCTTGGCCGGTCAAAAAGGCGCTGGTCTGAGCCGATGTGTAAGAGCTCGCATTGTCATGGTGCACAATGATTCGTCTTCTCGTGTTTGTTTTTCGAATTTCTCCGCAGACTTCAGGCAAACAAATTGTGGTGTACCACTCAGAATTGATCTCATACATTGCTCAAGCGGAACAGTCGCCACATGACCAGTTTTGCCGAAGAAACAGGCGACCACTTGCTTCGAAGTGCTTTTTCCACGAACAACTTTCGTTGGATTTGGCTTGTCTTCGACGACCCACACCGTCGATTGTTGTTTTGTTTTGGGCTCATACGCATAGATCCATAATTCGTCACCTGTGACGATCTTATAAACGTCGTTAGAAGCACCGCGATTGTATTTTTTTAAAATTTCTTTGCACAAATCCACACGAGCCTTTTATTGAGCGACTGTCAAATTGTGCGGGATCCAACGAGAAGACACCTTTTTTACGGCCAGTTGTACATGCAATAGCGAATGTATGCTGGTGCAAGAAATGCCCAAGGATGCCTCTACCTCTCGGTATGCCACATGACGATCTTGCATTATCAGTTCACGCACGGCATCAATGTTCTCAGGCACAAAGGCCGTTTTTGGACGACCTTCGTCTTTGAGCGAGCGTCGGCCACGATTGAACTCATTAAACCAGTTTTTCACAGTGCTATAGGATGGTGCTTCATTGCCATAATAAGATTTAAGTTCATCGATGCACTCTTGTCGTGATAATCCACGTCGGAAGTTGTGAAAAATGATCGCACGAAAATGTTCACGAGTTTATTCCATTTTTTTGCCAAATTGATTTTTTCAAGTCACTATAAACAACACAAATGATGGTCATACGTCAAAACGTTCTTAGTACGTGTATGCTAAAAAAAATGTCAATTTTTTCAATGGAAATGTCAGATGGCGCCAGGCAACACTTAGTATCACACGATCTTCGTGGCCAACTCACCGGTCTACGCGGCCAACTCACCGGTCCAAAAGAAGAAATAAGCTGATCTTCGCAATGAATATTGTTTGAGCGGCTGCACGGCAAGTGGCACTTTCCTGTTGAAACCAAATGCCGGCAAGATGACGGGCTTCAATTTTAGGTAGCAAAAAGTCCGATATCATCAGCGAGCACCGTTCAAGGTTACGTTCGGGCCATCATCATATTTGAAGATATATGGACCGATGATTCCACCAGCCCATAAACCGTACCAAACCGTGGTTTTCTCTGGGTACAATGGCAGCTCTTGAAACTTTTCTGGTTGCTCTTCAGTCCAAATGCGGCAATTTTGTTTATTGGCGTTGCCATTGAGCCAGAAATTGGCCTCATCAGTGAACAAAATTTTGATCGAAACAGTGTCTCACCGAACGCTCATTTCCATTATACAGTTGCACAATTTGGAGACACTGTTGTCCATGATGAAATGGCAAGCAATACTAAAAGAAAAAAAGAAAGTTTAACACAACTCACGCGTAATCTGTAAAAAAAACCCTATTGAAAAAATACCTCTAGATTGATGGCCCTATATTTAAAAAAGTTTTTTAAGAAGCAGTTTCGTAAATTCATACAAATTGTTAAGAAGCCGTTTCGTAAAAATTTCTTCACGAAATACTCGAAATGTATGCAAAACTTCGTCAATTATATGAAGAATGTTCGAAGAACATAATTAGAAGATTGTTTCGTAAAAAGTACTAACACAATTCTTTCAGTGTAGCCTCACATCGCGACACAGTAACGGCAAAAACAGTGCATAGAACGTTCGAGTGAATGTCGTTCCAACGTTGCCCCTTCTTTGATATCTTAGTTTATTTTAAGCTCATGACAACTGTTTGTAGCTGTTTTGTCTTGACTTTGTTATTGCGTATGGCTGTTGGTGCGATTGGAGCTTTTGTGATTTTATCAAGATGTTAGTGTATTTCATCTAACAGCCAGCCCTCCACCCACCCACTCTGTCTAGCTGTTCGCTTACCCGTACTTCCGTCCGTCTGTCAATCACTTGATTTGACATTTTGCCTTGAGTCCACAAATTCATTAAGTCGATTTCTTCCTATTTGACATTTCAAGTGGAGTTTGTCATGTCGACCTCACAGACATGTATATTTACGTTTCGCACGAAGAGAAGGGGGCGTCATTAAATCTTGAGATTCTCCAGAATCGTTTGATGAACGCTTGGAAATGACAACTATTGGGAATTTGAATCGGAATATTTGGCAAGATAGGCATGGGCCAGATCGAAGAGGGGGCGCAAAAACGAGTTTGAAGCCGATATGATATTATCGGCGGTACGGGGGTTTTTCTTTTGAAACCCTGGTAATTCAGTTTGCTAAACAAAGAGAAGCATCTGTTGCAAATCAGTTTAAACTACAAAAATTCGGTTGGATACACCGACTTCCTGTTGCAACAACCAACATTCTATAGTATCCATGAAACATGTGTCGGAAAATCATATAATGGTAGCTACAACCATATCACGGTATTCACAGCCAATAACACACACAGCAATACCAACCTAGTTCAGTTTAACTATTGCTTGCGACAACTGGCGAATATGGCAACCAAAAACTCGTGATGTACATGTTACTTGTATATTTTACCGCATTGTTGGTGACAACAGATTAGTTTTTTGTTGTGACCATATCCTTTTAAGTGGCCGGTTGTACTATAATATGGGTTATTCCAACATCAATACATGTGACAGCGCATAGAGAAAGGGACCTAAGGGTATCAATTTTCATTTTTTTTTTCTTTTTTTGATGTGGACAACATCTGAGCATCGAATGCGACCGATCCCATGCCCCAAAAGTGTTCCCTCCCAGAGATATGCGCGTTTTATGAAAGTGAAGTCGACGATTCTAAGCGCAAGTAGAAAAAGAACCTAATCTTTAAAATGGCTCTCCTGAATAAAACTGGTTTTTAACCTTAGGTCCCTTTCTATTTTGCGCGTCACATATAAACCTTTTAATATTTTATAGGTTTTAGTCACAACAAAATCTTTGTTTACGACGAAAACATATTTCGAAATCCCCAAAAAATTTATAAAAACCAAAATAAAATTGTCAGACATTTAAAGTCTCTTGGGTAAGATGGTTAATGCTTCCAACGATACTGCCATATAAATATAAGAACTATAAATAGAAAATATTTTCCAGAACATAGAAACTGGCTTAACTGTCGTTTCGCGACATTACTAAGAGATTTTTTTTTTGGTGGCGACCAATTTTTCCTGAGTTACGGCCACCCAAACCTTGGCAATCAATTTTGTTATTTTCCAATGCTTATCAAAACATTTATTCCAAGACGATTTTATTTTTCTGATCAGTTGCAATGCGGTAAAATATAAAATTTCTTCAAAAAGTACTTATTACCAACATTCTAAAACAACAACCAATACATGTTCAAATTAAGTTGTGATAATCATCTTTAATCTGTTAAGATTGCCGAAACTTGATTTCATCATCCAAAAGTGTCAGTTTCATACTCTGAAAATTAATATGTACCCAATTATCATTCGGTTGTATAGATGGAATGCATGGATCGTACGTGCAACCACCAACATTCGGTTGGCAAAAAAATTCGGTTGTGGTAGTCAATCTGTTCTCAGTGTGTAGATTGGACTTGTAGAGGCAACGAAAACACAAATTGGACTGGCCTTTTGCATGGCGACTGTCTACATATAAAACGGATTTGTTGTTACAACCGAATTTTTTGCCAACCCAATGTTAGTGGTTACACGTACTGTCTATGTATTACATCGCTAGAACCAAATGTTAAATGGGTAACGGCAAGTTTCAGTAGAAGGAACGGACATTAACGGTTGAAGGGACAGAGTATCGGTAACCCTAACTTATTATGATGCTTAATGGAATACTCGTTGAATTTGGTTGTCATTATCAGGACGTTTTTGAAATGGGCCAATTAATGTTGATCAAGCGGCAAGGCATTTATAGATATTTTAGGTTTTCCAAAAAAAAAATGTGAACTTTATACAGAGAGCGCAGTAATTTCCTTATTTGGTAATGAAATAAAAAAAATTATAAACCTTAGAATTTTTTTTTTATATTTTAATTATATTGAACAGTAAGGGAATTTTTTAATGACATGGTTTTAAATAGTGTATCTGGCAAATGTTGATCTTCGCTATCCACACACTGCTGCATACGTTTTCTCAAGTTTTCATCAACTCTAACAAGCATGTCGACTGGTATTCGACCAATTTTAGCCTCAATGTTGTTAATTAGGTTTTCCAAGGTTTTGGGACGGTGTATATCAAACCTACAAATTTAGGTAAAACCAAAGAAACAAATCGCTTAGGCTAAGGCTGGTGAGCGTGCCGGCCAGTTCGCATCACCCCTCAAAGAGATAAGCCGTCCAGCAAACATTTGCCTCAAACAATTCATGGAAACCCTCACGTTGTGTGCACTGGCACCATCCTGTTGAAACCATGTATCCTGTAATTGCATTGCCTCAAGAGCCGGCTGGAAATGCCAAAAGCTAGTGATTGCTTTTCAGCAGAGCGTTTCGGAGATTGCAGTACTGCTGCTCTAACTCTCTCGATGTTGTTGTTATTCTTCTCGCAGGTCTTCTTCGTACACATGGCACATTCCCTGCTGTTCTCAATAAAGTTACCCAATTTACAATTGATTGCCGTCCAGAGGAACACGTCCGCATAAGGGGATCAGCAAATAGTAACCGAAAAGCACGCTGCACTGCAATAATCGATTGCGCATTAAAAAATACACTTCAACACAAAATGACCTCTCCTCACGTGTCCAATGCATGATGGCAACTGAAAGGCAGAAGACTATAAATCTCACGTCAGCCATTATAAGCCACACTCTCTTCGACCAACAGTGCCGCCACATCATGTAGTGCTAAAAAGCAAATTAACGCGCTCCAACCTGTATTGAAAGAACTCCGGAAACTGACTAGAGGTTAACCGTTAATGTGGGTGACTGGGAATAATGGAGGTTTTTCAAGACTTCACGTAGTCGTTATAGGCCCTCGGCCCTTGTCGGTCGGGTCCAGCCTTAAAGCATGGTTGCCGTTTACCGTAGTAGAATGGATGAGGTAGAAATAGACCTCGCTTTGAACGGTGAGGAAGCCATGTCTACGACCGTTTAGACCGTAACATCTAAATGTTTGTGACTGCATATACTTATAAACTACCTCACAACCGATGCCTTTAACTTTAGGTGACCAGTCCCGTGATGTGTGGTTCGCAAACTAGTAGTAACTCGGTTACGAGGTCTAACTAAAGACCTAAGTCTGGTACCACGGATAGTCAGGAGCTCCCAGAAGTGTTGTTCAGGCCTGCCTAGCAGGTGCGCCCAATTGGAGAGTATCGTGGTGGCTGTGGTTTAAACCCAAATGGCGGGGAGAACTTCGGCTCGGTGTGGACTTGCATTGCAACCGGGTGCTGTGAACCATACAACAGCAGAAGTTTTTAATAGACCTCGCCCCTTTCCCAAGGGGGAAGTTGTGTCTTTATTTGACGCGCAAAATAGAAAGGGACCTAAGGATAAACAACAGTTTTGTTCAGGAGAGCCATTTTAAAGATTGGGTCCCTTTCTATTTGCGCTTAGAATCGTCGACTTCACTTTCATAAAACGCGCATATCTCTGGGAGGGAACACTTTTGGGGCATGGGATCGGTCTCATTCGATGCTCAGATGTTGTCCACATCAAAAAAAGAAAGAAAAAAATGAAAATTGATTTTTTTACCATTAGGTCCCTTTCTCTATGCGCTGTCACATATAGCCTTTCTTTGTGGTTTAGAGTAGCAGTACCTCAAATCAAGAGGGGGCTATTCGAAGTCATGGACCGATTAGTTGAACAATCACAAGAGTTATACGACGCTTAATAGGTTCCATGCAACAATTTTTAACAATCGTATGTGACATTTAACTTCTAGACCTGTGCGTTCTGAAATTGGAAAGGGTCCTTTATGATATCAAACCATGAAGCGATATCAATCAATTTTGAGAGGGATTGTATATGGCCAAACGCTGAGAAATGGGCAACGTTTTGTAAGTTTATTTTTGCAACAATAGTTTAAACGACTGACGGACGGACGGACAATGCTGAATGGAATCAGATAGTGATATTGAATCGATATTTACAACAAACTGTGGGTTCATTGCTTTCACTTTTTAACATCAGCACTGAGTCATAAGCCTCTATGAGGTGTAGGCCATATTTCACTAGTACTGACATTCTCTGCTGCGAAGTATAGGGTGATCAATCTTGAGGTATTTATTTCAGAATGCAAAAAATTCGAATCACGTGGGGAATTTTTATTGTTCATTCGAAAGGACATTTTATGCCATTAATTTTTTGAAAATAATTTCCTTTAAATGTTGGCCGCAACTACACCTCAGGGTGGCCATTCTGACTTGGACCTTACGTAAAGTCTAAAGGTGTAAAATAACACGATCTAGGCGGCAAAGTCAACGGTCCAAAACATGATATAATCTGCCCTTCGAAATGACCTTTCAATAGATCCATTATTTAAGCATCTGTATGGCAAGTTGAAACCAAATGTCGTCAATATTACGGGCTACAATTTTAGGTAGCAAAAAGTCCGATATATATGGCGCGATATCGAGCACTCAGTACGGAAGATAGCAACAACCGAACTGTATGAGTAGTTGTAAGTTACAAATTTTATTAAAGATTTTACTTAAGTCTAGCTGAACATGTTCACTTTATCTACATTAAAAAGAGACATATACAAGAGATAAATTAAACCATACATTAGGCAACCAATCAGAGAGTGGCACGTCTTGACGAACACATCCCAATAGGACCAGTATACTATACGTAGACGCATTCGTATAGTATACAAACGATATAGGGATACTGTGCCCGTCAGTATACCTTTCCAATATACATTTATTAAGGAATGGCCGCTTCAGTATATACAAACACAATCGCATACAAAGTATAGGGAAGTGTATGTATACTTGTTCACAAAGTATGTGAACAAGTATGGCGTTGCATCATCCACGAACATAAAATGTTCAGCTTCTTTATACAAAGTATGCGAAGATGTTTGATGATGCATCACCCACGAATGAAATTTTCTCACTTTCGTTACTTCATGGCGTTTCTTTATACAAAGTATGCGAAGATGTATGGGGTTGATTTTTGGCTCTCATATACAATCCCTGTATACTTTCCGAAGTATTCGGAAAAAGTCCTATTGGGATGCAGTCCTAAATCCACAACTAATAAATATGTGCCCTTATCGCATTGTCGGAACGAGAGCAAGCATGAGATACCACACGAAGCGTCACTCAAGCGCATCATGGAAAAATTTAATCACTAGCATTTCTCGTCCACTACCCATAAATAGCTTTTTATTGCCCTTACAAAAATGTCTATGTATACATTTGAGATTTCCTTATGATTATCTTACCCCATGTGAATATCACTCCCAAGAGCGCCAAAGACGCCCGACTGCCAACTATATTTTTCTATTGATGTTCACATTCTATAAAAATACAAGCACCATTCACGATTACGTTCCGGCCATCATCATTTTGAAAAAATATGATTCACCACTATATAAACCGTGAGTTTCTCTGGGTATCATCATGGCACCTCCTAAACCTCTTTTGGTTTAACTTAGCCCAAAGGCGACAATTTTGTTTATTGACGTTGACGTTCAGCCAGCAATGGGCCTCATCACTGAACCAAATTCTGGTAGAAAACAACCGATTTTCTTCGAGCTTTTAAAGAGCCCAAACACTGAAAGGACGACGCACAGGTTGCAGTGTAAGTCTTTCCATGATAAAATGACAAATAATTCTGAAAATAAAAAAGAAATAAATCCACGCGTAATCTGTAAAAAAAAACCCTCTTGAAAAAATTATTCCAAGATTGATCACCCGTTAGCAAGACAGAACAACAGAGCAAAAACAGCGTAACTACACGCAAAGAAAAAACATGGTTACTACATGGTCACGGCAATAATAACATGTTCTCCGAAATAAAAGTATGTTCGTCGCAACCATAGCATTATTAACTGAATTTATTTTTGACAATAGTATAATTGCTGCAATAATAATATTGTTGAAATGTAACAATAGTATTATTTCCAAATTTAAAAATGAAAATATGGTTATAGCAACAATATAAATATGGTTCGACAAAAGTATTATGTTTTGCGTCTTTATGTTAACAATAATATGATTGCGGCAATCATACTGTATGACTGTAATTTTCCTCCATTTAAATATGCTTTTAAGAAAAAATGTTATTGGTACGGATCTAATGCAATAATAGCACTTTTTTTATCGAAATTAAAATTTTTTAAACAAGCTGCTTTGGTTTCGTTTAACTGAAATATTTTTAATAAAAACGCTTACGTTTATTTAAACTTATTTTTTCTGCTGTGAAATAAATCACTCATATTATTTTAAATTTAATGTATTTTTGAATAATTTTTATAATTCAAATCTTTTGTTGACAACTTAAACCAATTCTAATACATATTATTGGGGATCAAATCTATTGTCGACAACTTAAACAAATTCTAATAAATTATATTGGGGATCATAGTATAATTGTGTGTGATCATACTATGGTTGTAGGGATCATAACATGGTTGCGTGTGAATCATACTATGGTTGTGAGGATCATACTATGGTTGTATATGAAACAAACTATGGTTGCGAGGATCATACTATGGTTGTGGGGATCATAGTATGGTTATGTGTAAATCACACTATTGTTGTGAGGATCATAGTATGGTTATGTGTAAATCATACTATTGTTGTGAGGATCATAGTATGGTTGTATTTGAATCATACTATTGTTGTGAGGATCATAATATTGTTGTAGCACAACCATATACCCAACAATAGTATTATCCTCTTCGAATATTGTCACCACAACCATACTTTTTTTCTGCGTGTACAAGCCAATTCCAGTCTTAAATTTACAAATTTGTTTAATATGAAAAGCATATGTGACAGCGCATAGAGAAAGCGAACTAAGGGTAAAAAATCATTTTTTTTTTGATGTGGACAACATCTTAGCATTGAATGAGGCCGATCTCATGCCCCAAAAGTGTTCCCTCCCAGAGATATGCGCGTTTTATAAAACTGAGGTCGACGACTCTAAGCGCAAATAGAAAGGGACCTAATCTTTAAAATGGCTCTCCTGAACAGAACTGTTTTTTACCCTTAGGTCCCTTTCTCTATGCGCTGTCACATATACTTATACATTCTCATCAGTAGTGTAGGTTTTTAAATCGATTTCCATTTGATGAAACTTAAGCTGCCGAAACATTCATCATGCCCGGAAATTACTATCAGTCAGTTTTGACAACATCACACACGTATTCAATATGTTTCCACTACCATGCTTAGGGCTAATATTAAATTCATTTCATATTCAATCAAATGCTTATCAAGTATAACCCTACCCTAAGATGCTACTCAATAAAACAATACCTTGAATTTATTGAAAGGCCGCCAACAATACCCTGAAGTATGCCATGATTGATAAGTATTAATGAACCCCCTAAAGTATGCTTCACATTTCACACTCTCAAACATTCTAAAAACTCAATTGTGTTTAGCCAACCAAGGTAAAAATTGGCCAAAGGACCAACAATGCTTTGAGATAGAGAGGGGGGTTATTATTGAGCTGGCTTTTAACACATTTGGCTGATGTACGAGCTGGCTGGCATCCAGCATACCTGGTAATAGGCAGCATCATCGTCGCTTGAATTGATATTGGAAAAGCTCTTAAGTTTACGATGAGGAGAAGAGGATTACATTTTGCTGCTGCATTTACATACACACCTACATATGTACTCGTATGTACGTAGACTGTATACCGATGTAAGGGGTTTTGGAAAACACACGTTAGCTTAAACGTAATCATTGAATTGAGAGTGCAAAGTGTGCCTTGATAATGTACATTTTTCAGGAAAAAATTTAAAAGCCAAAAATGTACACTGGGCATCATTAAAGCAATTACTAGGTTTGCTATATATATTTCCGGCCTAGGCAACACTAAGTGTTGCCTGGCGCCATCTGACATTTCCGTTGGAAAGCTAGACATTTTTTAGCATAAACGTACTCAGAACCTTTTGACGTACGACCATCATTTGTGTTGTTTACAGTGACTTGAAAAAATCAATTTGGAAAAAATGGAATTAACTCGTGAACATTTTCGTGCGATCACGACAAGAGTGCAATCCCACGACAGTCGGTTCTATGCACCGGATTGACCCGAAGCAGCAATTCTTCGGCCAAGGGCTGTCACCTCGGCAATGTGTGTGCCGCTACAACAACAACAACGACAAGAGTGCATCGTTGAACTTCAATCGTTGTATGACGATGAAGCACCATTCTATAGCACTATGAAAGACTGGTTTAATGAATTCAATCGTGGCCGACCATTGTGCCTGAGATCATTGATGCCGTGGGTGAACTGATAATTCAAGATCGTCATGTGACATACCGTGAGATAGAGGCATCCTTAGGGATTTCTTCCACCAGCATACATTCGATTTTGCATGAACACCTCACCGTAAAAAAGGTTTGTTGGATCTCGCACAATTTGGCAAACGCTCAAAAAAAAGGCTCGTGTCGATTGCTGCAAAGAAATTTTGAAAAAAATACAATCGCGGTGCTTCAAAAGACGTCTATAAGATCGTCACATGTGACGAATCATGGATCTATGCGTATGAGCCCAAAACCAAACAGCAATCGACCGTGTGGATCTTCGAAGACGAGCCAAATCCAACGAAATTTGTTCGTGGAAGAAGCACTTCGAAGCAAATGGTAGCCTGTTTCTTCGGCAAAACTGGTCATGTGGCGACTGTTCCGCTTGAGCAACGTAGGACGGTCAATTCTGAGTGGTACACCACAACTTGTTTGCCTGAAGTCTTCGGAGAAATTCAAAAACGAACAAGAGAAGACGAATCATTGTGCACCATGACAATGCGAGCTCTCGCACATCGGCTCAAACCAGCGTCTTTTTAACCGGCCAAAACGTCGAATTGATGTGTCATCCGCCGTACAGGTCACCCAATGACTTTTTTAGTCCCGCACATCAAGAAAAAATGCGTGGTCAACGATTTTCGTCACCGGAAGATGCTGTTGAAGCGTTCAAAATCTCAATCGGAGTGGAAAAAGTGCTTTGACAATTGGTTTGAGCGCTTGCAAAAGTGGAGAATACTTTGAAAAACAATAAAACCATATTTTATGCTCAATATTCGCATTTTTATTATGAGGAAAGAAATATACTTATATAAGTATAGTAGCCTTCGGCTTGCTTGACTGTACTAAATTTGTCTGCTTCTTTCTAGTTTCTTAGTGAATCGCATTTATTGTTCTATCATATTTTGATGGAAAAAAGACAATAGTTTATTTAGCTCGTTTGTTTTATTTCGGTCTGTTGCTTTTACACATTGAACAGGGATTAAACCGTTTCAAGACCTCTTGCTTCTATATTTAAATAGAAGACAAGTTTTTAACAAAATGGCAAAGTGACATTGAGTTTCGTGGCTGCACACTGCTTTTATCATGATTTCGGGTCCGTGACAACCCTCTTCAGAAAGCCTTTCTGCAATTGTTGAAAGTAAAATCGAACTCTATAAGGCCAGGCTCTCCCCAAACGAATGGGAACTACTGTTGTAAACCTTACTTTTTAAGTTTTCTTTACACAATTGCCCACGAAAATGGGCAAGGCTTTCTGAAGAGGGTTGTCACGGACCCGAAATCATGACAATAGTTTATGTTTAAGGTTGAAATTATAGTTTTTTTCTTTTAGTTACATTTATCTTATTTTGTTTTTATTTGCTCACTGTATGCTTAAAATTCGAACTAATTTATGATTCGGCCAGGCCCATTTATATTAATATTGCGATTTGAAGAAATTCAGAATACATATGTACATTCATAGTATACCATTTTAAATTTACAATAAAACAAGATTGAGGCCTTGATCCATGGACCTAAGGTTCCTAGGGCGCTGAAAAATACGTCCTTTCGACATATCGGTACTCAGAAACAGTAAATTTTCTAAAGAGTGACATGCATTTTAAGGTCCATGCCCAAAGGTGCGGTGGCGTATGGGGATCTTGACCCATGGGTCCTACGAAAAGAATGTCCTCGATAGAACTAGGAAATATGGAAACAGTAGAATAATACATTATGATACCGATTTGGCTGAATTGGATGGGCGTGGTAAAAGCGCCCTGGTCCGAAAACATGTCCGGTAATGTTCGTAGACATATATAAGTAGGTACCCAGAACCTGCACGCAGAAAAAAAGTATGGTTGTGGTGACAATATTCGAAGAGGATAATACTATTGTTGGGTATATGGTTGTGGTACAACAATATTATGATCCTAACAACAATAGTATGATTCAAATACAACCATACTATGATCCTCACAACAATAATATGATTCACACATAACCATACTATGATCCCCACAACCAAAGTATGATTCACACTCAACCATACTATAATCTCCACAACCATAGTATGATCCCCACAACCATATTATGTTTCACATACAACCATAGTATGATCCTCACAACCATAATATGATTCACACGCAATCATGTTATGATCCCTACAACCATAGTATGATCACATACAATTGTACTTTGATCCCCAATAAAATTTATTAGAATTTTTAAGTTGTCGACAATACGAGTAGATTTGAATTGTGAAAATTATTAAAAAATATATTAAATTCAAAATAATTTATTTTACAGTAGAAAAAACAAGTTTAAATAAACGTAAGCGTTTTTATTAAAAAAATTTTAGTTAAACAAAGCCAAAGCAGCTTGTTTAAAAAAAATTATTTTTGATAAAAAGTACTATTTTTGCATTTAATCCGTACCAATAACATTTGTTCTTAAAAGCATATTTAAATAAAGAAAAATTGCAATCATACAGTATGATTGTCGTAATCATATAATTCTTAACATAAAACGCAAAACACAATACTTTTGTCGCGCCAACAATATTTATACTGCTGTTATAACCATACTTTCATTTTTAAATTTGGCAATAATACTATTGTTACATTTCAACAATATTAATATTGCGGCAATCATACTATTGTCAACATTAAATATTCGCATTTTCATTATGATTCAGTTAACAATGCTATGTTGGCGACGATGATATTGTTAATGCGCAGAACATATTATTATTGCCGTGACCATATAGTAACCATGTTTTTTCTCTGCGTGTGTGGACTTTTCTAAGAAATCCAAATATATACCTATATTTAGGATCTAACATTATTTTGAACTTGGATCGGCGACCTCCTTAAACTATGGGCATATGGGTATAAAAAAACTCCAAACTCGAACATCGACATTTGATTACCGGAATCTAGAGGCTCCCTATGGCCCCTCGGCCTAATTCTACAATAAACTTATTTGATCTCCAATACAATAAATTAAAGACTCTGAAAAGCACAACGGTGAATAAGGCCTCAAAAACGTAGTTCTGTCATACATGAACCCACCCACAACAACCTCCAATAACCCAATGCCATTAATGCCAAAGAACAACGCTAGCCATGGTGTAGAGGATGAAACCTACGGCCCGGCCGAACTTACGAATTGTTTACTTGTTTATATACAGGGTGGAGCACGAATTGCGCTACAAAAACAAAAGGTAATAATTTTTTTTTGTACGAGCAATCGGCCTATTCTTTATCTTGTTTGGAAGGTTAGATTTAAGATTTATTTACATGAATGCTTGGGATACCCAAAAGAGGATATGAATAGTTCAGAACTACCATGCTTTGCAGTCCACAATTTTCGTCCAATTGGAGTTAAGGAGGGAGTTTGGCGGAACTCCCCTGAATAGATGGACCATTATCAGGCTGGTTAACATGTTTGCCGAGTATTGAAGCAAAGCACTAAGACCATACAAGATCCCTATGTTCGGGTTCAAGACACCATCGCGGCTGTAGCATCGTCAGTTCAGGCGAATTCAAGCGTTTCAACTCGAAAGTTATCGGCGCAAATTGCAGTAAGTAGACGGTCATTACAACGGATAATTTGTGATGACTTTAACTTATTTCCGTACAAAGTCCAAATTCCAATGGAATTTGCCGAAAAATTATTAAAATGACCGATGAAGGCAACAGCTTGATAAATTGCCTGTTCGTATCTGATGAGAACTATTTTGATCTTAACAAGAAAAATTGCCTTATATGGAGTGTATCTAATCCTTAAATACTCCATTAGACGGAACTGCACCCAGATCGAGTTACTGTGTGATGCGCAGTTTCATCAAACAGAATTGAAGGGCTATACGTCTTTGAAGAAAATGGTGTAACAGTGTTTGTCAATGGGGACCGTTATTTAAAGATGTTGAAGGAATTATTTTACCCATAACAGCGCCGGAAACGAATCCACATTTTGGTTCCAGCAAGGTGGAGCAACTGCACGTATAGTCAGAGCGGTTAAAGCAGAGCTCTAACGAAAATTTCCACACAAATTAATGTCCAAAAATTCCACTTTTCGCAGTCCCGGGCCCGACTGCACCAGACTTTTTTTCATGGGGTAATGTCCAGCAGGAGCTTAGCAAAACGAAACCAGGCATTTTGACTGAATTAAAGTCTTGAAGTCTAGAATTGAAGTCCATTAAAACAATAATTGCTGCGATCCCAACATTCCCCTTCAGTCCAATAATTTTTCGATCAGATGTCGTATATACTTATAGGCAGAGAAAAACATGGTTACTTTATGGTCACGGCAATAATAATATGTTCTCCGCAATAATAGTATGTTCGTCGCAACAATATAGGAAGTATTGTCATCTGAATTTATTTTCGACAATAGTATGATTGCCGCAATATCAATACTGTTGAAATGTAACAATAGTATTATTGCCAAATTTAATAATGAAACTATGGTTGTAGCGACAATGCAAAAATGGTTGGTGCAGCAAAAGTATTGTTTTTTGGGTTTTATGTTAACAATAATATGATAACGGCAATCATACTGTATGCTAGTAATTTTTCCTTATTTTAAAATGCTTTTAAGAACAATGTAATTGATACGGTCTAATGCAATAATAGTACCTTATTATTATGGAAATTAGAAATTTTCAAACAAGCTGCTTTGGATTTGTTAAACTGAAATATTTAAAGAAAAAACGCTTACGTTTTTTTAAACAGATTTTTTCAACTGTTTAATAAATCACTTCAATGGTGATCCATCTAGAGGTATTTTTTCAAAACCAAAAAAAAAAAATATAACAATTCAACTCAAGTGTGGAATCTTTATTGGTAATTTGAAAGGACATTTTATGGCATTTATTTTTTGAAAATAAGTACCTATAAATGTTGGCAACTGTATTATGGAAACTAGCCTTCGGTGAGAAACGGGAAGATCCGCTGTTTTCGACCAAAATTTTGTTCAGTGATAAGGCCCATTTCTGGCTCAACGGCCAAGTCAATAAACCAAATTGCCGCATTTGGGCTGAAGAGCAACAAGAAGAGGTTCAAGAGGTGCATTATACCCAGAGAAAACCACGGTTTGGTGCGGTTTATAAGCTGATGGAATCTTCGGTGCATATTTTTTCAAAAATGATGACGGCCGGAACGTAACCGTAAATGGTGCTCGCTATCGCGCCATGATATCGTTCTTTATGCTACCTGAAATTGAAGCCCGTAGTCTTGATGACACTTGGTTTAAACAACTTGCCATTCAATGGATCTATTGAGAGGTCATTTCGAAAAGCAGCTAATTTCTCGTTTTAGACAGGTGAGTTGGCCGCCTAGTTCGAGTGATATCACACCTTTAGAAATTATTCTTAGGGGTTATGTAAAGTCCAAATTCTATGCTGACAAACAAGCTACGATTCAGGATTTGAAAGCCAACATTGCGCGTGTCATTAAAGCCATACCGGTCGAAATGCTCGAACGAGTCATCCAAAATTGGACCCTCAGAATGGACACCCTGAGGCGTAGTTGTGGCCAACATTTGAAGGAAATTAGATTCAAAAAATAAATGCCATAAAATGTCCTTTCAAATTACCAATAAAGATTACACACTTGATTTGAATTTTTTTTATTTTTTTTGTTCTGAAAAAATACCTCTAGATTGATCACCCTATATTATATTGAATTTAATGTATTTTTAAAAAAGTTTCATAATTTAAGTCTGTTGTTGACAACTTAACCCAATTCTAATAAATTATATTGGGGATCATAGTATATTTGTGTGCGATCATACTATGGTTGTAGGGATCATAACATGGTTTCGTGTGAAACATACTATGGATGTGAGGATCGTACTATTGTTGTACGTGAAACATACTATGGTTGTGAGGATCATAACATGGTTGTGGAGATTATAGTATGGTTGGGTGTAAATCATACTATGGTTGTGGGGATCATAGTATGGTTATGTGTGTATCATACTATTATTTTGAGGATCAAAGTATGGTTGTGAGGATTATAGTATGGTTGTATTTGAATCATTCAATTATTGTGGGGATCATAATAAAGTTATTCCTCAACCATACACCCGACAAAAGTATTGTCCTCTTTGAATATTGATACCACAACCAAACTTTTTTTCGGCGTTTATGTGCAGATGAACCTGGAGGTTATTTACGGTCTATCGTCTTCAAGCACAATTTGCTATACAATATAAAAAAATAAGTCAAATGCATTGATTAGAAAAAAGTTTTTTTTAATTTCTTATTGTAGCACAATTCGTGCGCCACCCTGTATTAATTAATGCTTCTTGTCTGACAAATCACAAATAATTTTCATACTTCTATACATTTCCTGCCATTATCCTTGGACATTTCAGGCACGTTCTATCAGCGACAAAAAAAATGCCGCGTAGCCTTTATTTAATGATAACCTCCAAATCCCTGAGCTGATATTTAAAGACAAATGATTGCTTTGCGATGATATAATGCCCGTCGTACACATTTCGACGCTCAGAGAATTAAGACGACAAATAAATCAGCAATATTAATAAGAATTAATATTTTAATGAAATAAAGTTGCTATTATGAATGGCCCGACATTAGGGGCGAACACTTTCTCACGCACGTTTTCGCATGGCAAACAAAGAGGAGAATGCAAAAAGAGCATATGTCAAAAGTAGTCACAATATTGTGTGCTGTATGAGACGTGTATGCAATATATTTATTTATACGTATGAATGATTGTATGTTCATATATTAATATTGATGTGTGTGTGTGAGTGTTTGAGGATATACACACAGAGAAAACAGATTCGCCAAACCAATGATTGAGGTCGCAAGCACCTCAAAAATTCCATCAGTACACGCGAATATTAGTTGGTGCACTGTAATTTTTAGAAAGTCTAACTAAAGTATCTGTTGGAGACAAAGAATGATTGTATGTTCATATATTAATATTGATGTGTGTGTGTGAGTGTTTGAGGATATACACACAGAGAAAACAGATTCGCCAAACCAATGATTGAGGTCGCAAGCACCTCAAAAATTCCATCAGTACACGCGAATATTAGTTGGTGCACTGTAATTTTTAGAAAGTCTAACTAAAGTATCTGTTGGAGACAAAGTATTCGTACCTCTAGAAATGATTTTGTCTATATCGCACTTGTTTACCAGGAGGGTGTTAACCCAACAATTTAAAATCTCTATTAGAACCAAAAACTGTTTGTTTATACACTTGAAGCACTCTAAAACAAAGGGATGGCCATGTCGAGGAAATGGTGGGGAAAATTAGTTTAAGAAAACAAATTGGGATTTGTTAAATGAGTAATATTTTCAACATTTTATAAGTAGGGACATAAATACTGCTACAACATTGAACACACCCATTTCAATAGTAGAACTGAACATACCCCGTTAATGTCATATGGGTTTTGAAAACTAACCTCAATAGCGTTAGTCTGTAACCGGATTTTAAAATTGTTTCAACTTGCATCATGGAGTGGTCAGATAATGAGAAACGTATCGCTGTAATAGCGCTTTTCAAGTGTGAAATGAAAAAAGCGATATTTTTAAAACGCTCCGGCCACTAGGGATTAGCCGCATGTTCGTCTACCGATGCATAAAACTGTTTGAGGAGACTGGAGATGTAAAAGACCGCCAACGGTCGGGCCGCCCACGTTCTGTTCGAACACCGCATGTCATCAAAGCCGTTAAATAAAGAATTCACAGAAATCAGCTCCGAAAACAGAAAATCATGGGCCGTGAGATGAATATCACGCAAAAGTCCATGAGTCGAATCATGAAAAAAATCTTCGGACTTGGGGCTTTCAAACGACGTACCGGACATTTATTGACTGCAGCTTTAAAAAAAATAGGATTGAAAAATGCAAACGTCTTTTGGTGAAGCAGGCTGATAGCTTGCACAGAAAAATTTTGTTCACCGATGAAAAAATTTTTACCGTTCAGGAAAAATTTAACAAGCAAAATGTTATAGGGTATGCGCGGTCATCTAAGGAAGCATATGAATTGATCCCGAGGGTGGAAAAGGGTCATTTCCCAGCTTTAGTCATGGTTTGGTGGTTTGGTCTATTACGATGGGGTCACTGACCTGCATTTCTGCGAACAAGGAGTCAAAACATCGGCCAAAGTTTACCAAGAAACCGTTTTGGAAGCTGCTGTGAAGCCTCTTAACAATTCCCAGTTCCAAAACCAGCCATGGACTTTCCAGGAGGAGTCTGCGCCGGCCCATAAGGCTCAAACATCCCAGGCCTGGCTTCGAAACAATTTGCCAGCGTTCATTTCCTCTGAAGAATGGCCCTCAGGCAGTACAGATTTAAACCAATTGTATTACAAATTGTGGACGGTTTTAGAGAACAAGGTTTGTCACAAAAGATACCCCAACATTGGATCTCTTAAGACTAGTTTTGTTCGAGCTGTGGCCAATTTTCCAGTGGACGAGGTTCGTGCAGCTATTGACGATTGGCCAGTGCCACTTAAGGCGTGGGTAAAGGCAAATGACGGACATATCGAATAAGTAGATTCTCTTTAGATACAATATACATCAATAAATATGTGACGCGCAAAATAGAAAGGGACCTAAGGTTAAAAACCAGTTTTGTTCAGGAGAGCGATTTTAAAGATTAGGTTCCTTTCTATTTGCGCTTAGAATCGTCGACTTCACTTTCATAAAACGCGCATATCTCTGGGAGGGAACACTTTTGGGGCATGGGATCGGTCACATTCGATGCTTAGATGTTGTCCACATCAAAAAAAAAAGTGAAAAGTTGATGAAAAGTTTTGTTCAGGAGAGCCAATTTAAAGATTAGGTCCCTATCTATTTTTAGGGGATGCCCCCTATACATGCGGTGCATTGCGTTGGCGAGTGGAAAGTAATGGATCAGAGGGGGGAAAGAGGGAGTAATGATTATTGACGCTTGCCTTGATTTTCTGGATGTCGCAATTAGTGGGAAATACATTTGCCGGAAGTCGATTCCACATACGGACTGTACGAGCGAAAAACGAAATTGATCTGTAGTGTATAGTGAGGTCAACCGATCGATAACAAACGGGTGTGAATTCCTAGAAAGTCGCGTATCCCTGCCGAACATCCTCACGTTAGGAATAAGGCGACGGATGTTTGATGTACACACATGATAGAACAGCGTCACGCAACCCACATTCCGACGATGCTCAAGGGAAACAATAGAGTTGGATACCCTACTGTCACCTATCAGCACCATCGCTCCCATATATGGGCAGGATGATTTTGGAGCACCTGCCCATATATGGGAGTTGTACTCCATCTTTGGCCTGATGTAAGTTGTATAGATATTGAAAAGATCAGAAGGAGTGAAATATTTCTTGCACCGCTTTAAAAAGCCTATGCACTTGAGTGCTTCTTTCGACACTTCGAATACATGTCTCGCCCAACGAGCGTCACATTGTATTTTCATGCCCTTGGAGCCTAGAACATCGAGAGCTTCTTATTGTTCAATATCCGTACCATTGATAGAAATTGACGATAATGTTGGGTCAGCGAAACGCTTGTGAGACAACAAGCAGCACTGTGTCTTACATTAAAATCTACTCTATTCACTCGACCCCATTCGGAAATGGCCAGTAGATCCCGGCCAAGTGTCTCATCCATAATTCGCCTTTTGTCTTCAATATCTTGAAGACTCGGCCTACGGTCGAATGAATATGAATGACAGAGGTTACTATCATCTGCGAAAGAGTAGATTGGATTCACGGTCTGACCCAATAGATCGTCAATGAGCGCATATCTCTGGGAGGGAACACTTTTGGGGCATGGGATCGGTCTCATTAGATGCTCAGATGTTGTCCACATAAAAAAAATGTTTTTTTACCCTTAGGTCCCTTTCTCTATGCGCTGTCACATATATTAAAAAATATTGGGTCCAAAAAACAGTATTTATGTCCCTACTAAGTAATATTTCAAAAAAATTATTTTTATTATGCCTACATTGGAACAAAACAAAAATAGTAGCAAAAAAAAACATTTTTTAGTTTATGACAAAATGTTAGTTACCAACACCAATTTTTGGTTAGAACAATAAACTGCTGCAAACCTCTTGGTTGTGAGTGCAATGCTATCTTTATAATTATCATCTTGTACTACTTCGACCCGAATATCAACTACGATGATAAAAACTTAATGATGACAATTGAAATTCTTCTTTTGCAACGGAATTTTTGAAGTTTCAACCGATTCCCAACTAAATGTTTCTCTGTGTACACCCATAGTCATCTGGTGGGATATGACATCAATACTCGGACCACTCCTATGTCTATAAATCTTTGGTTTTATTTGCCAACAAGTCACAAGTTACGGACACACACGAACTCTGTCATACAGCCTACCCATCACCTACCGTACTCTAAGGTCATGTCCTTCTCATGCATTGTGCTACGATGGACTCAGGCCAGCAGCCCATCCTTTCCAACGTTTAGTGTCAATCAAAAGTAAACATGTACAGACATTGTATACAATTGCATTAAACGGGTCTCACTTTAACAAAAAAAATAAAGTGGAAAAACAAACAATTTTTAATTTGAAAAAAAACCCTCCCGCCACCATTTCGCCTGGTCATTGTCGTTGCTGTCACAGACTTGTTCCCCTTCATATGGTCGCAATGAAATATGTTTGACATATTTTACTGAAGAGGAAACATGGCAACACCAAGCCGACGATAAATGGAGCTATATAAATTACGAGTAAAGGGATATAAAAGTGGTGCGTCCTCGCATAGTTTGGAAGGTCAACATAAATAATAGACGCAGGACCCTACTAGTGTCATAAGTGATTAGTGGTGGCATGAAATCAGCACAAGAACTTATCATGGCAGAAAACTCAGATAACACAGGGAGAACAGATTCGTTGACACCACTAGAACGCTGCTCGTTTTCGTCAGTATAAACACATGTTAGTTGATGCAATTCTAAATTTCAACTGCCTGTATCTATGAAAGTGAGAAAGTTCCAGTTCCTCTAAATAATAACGTTTTTTTAGGTCCTCCCTAAACTCCAAGAAAATATCCGTTTAAAATCGGTTCGAATTACAAACATTCGGATGTTTGAACACTCTTTATGCTGCCATCACCAATATTCTATGGCATTGATAGTTTTATGGTTTAAGATACCATTAGAGAATAGCTTAAACCACGATACTCACAACCAATAAATCGGTTATACCAACCGAATTCCGTAAAACTATTGATTGCCACAACTGGCAGCTATGGCAACCAACCAATTTAAAAATTACATGTTATATAATTGGTTGTGACAAAAGATGGTAACCGAAGCCCGTTTAGTTCAGTGCTGTAACATATAATCAGCTATACCAACATCAGAATATGAGACGCGCAAAATAGAAAGGGACCTAAGGGTAAAAACCAGCTTTGTTCAGGAGAGCCATTTAAATACGTGTATTTTTGGTGTACCATCACTTTCATAAAACGCGCATTTCTCTGGGAGGGAACACTTTTGGGGCATGGGATCGGTCTCATTCGATGCTCAGATGTTGTCCACATCAAAAAGAGAAAAAAAGTGAAAATTGATTCTTTTTACCCTTAGGTCCCTTTCTCTATGCGCTGTCGCATATAAGGAAACTGTTTGCCTCCACTGAAAATTATTTTTACGCATAGGGAGGGTCATTTCGAGGAAAAGCTAATGGATTAATTTTGATTTGCTTTAAGCAGTAATAATAGGATTATTTTCGCTTGTGATTATTTTAAGTTTTCAGTAGGGGCAAACAAAACAGTAGTGCCCCTAAGCACAGGGAGGGTCATCTCGAGCGAAAAAAGAGGTAAAGAAGATGAAGAATTTTTACTTAAAATCAGATTGAAATTAAACGTTTTGTTTAAAACAGTAAAAAAACAGTAAGATTTTTCGCTTTTGGTTATGTTGAAAGTTTAGATATCATCAGCAATATTCAGATACAACAGCAAAATATTGGTTGACACAACCACCAGTTATTGAACTAAATACATTAGATGCAATTCATTGATATGACTGATCAATTAGTTGCGTCTACAATTTAATAATCATATTTATCAACTTGTGGTTTGTCGAACTGAATATCCATTACTATGAGGGTTGCTATATATATTTCTGGCCTAGGCAACATTATGTGTTGCCTGGCGCCACCTGGCATTTCCTTTGGAAAGTTTAACATTTTTAGCATAAACGTACTCAGAACGTTTTGACGTACGACCATCGCTTGTGTTATTTACAGTGACTTGAAAAACTATTTTCGTGCGATCATATTTCACAACTTTCGAAGTGGATTATCACGACAAAAGTGCATCGATGAACTTAAATCTTTACATGGCGATCAAGCACCATCCTATAGCAACATGAAAAACTGGTTTAATGAATTTAATAGTGGAAGACGCTCGCTCAAAGATGAAGGTCGTTCAAAAACGGCCGTTCTGCCTTAGAACATTGATGCCGTGCATGAACCGATAATGCAAGACCGTCAAGTGACATTCCGTGAGATAGAGGTATCCTTGGGCATTTCTTCCACCAGCATACATTCGATATTGCATGAACACCTGGCCGTAAAAAAGGTTTCTACTCCTTGGATCCCGCACAATTTGACAATCGCTCAAAAGAGGCTTGTGTCGATTGGTGCAAAGAAATTTTAAAAAATATTATCGCAGTGCTTCAATAGACGTTTATTAAATCGACACAGGTGACGAATCATGGGTCTATGCGTATGAGCCCGAAACAAAACAGCAACTGACCCTGTGGGTCTTCGAAGACGAGCCAAATCCAACGACAGTTGTTCGTGGAAGAAGCACTTCGAAGAAAATGGTCGCCTGTATCTGCGGCAAAACAGGTCATGTGGCGACTGTTCCGCTTGAGCAACGTAGGACGGTCAATTCTGAATGGTACACCACAATTTGTTTGCCTGAAGTCTTCGGAGAAATTCGAAAAACGAACAAGAGAAGACGAATCATTGTACACCATGACAATGCGAGCTCTCACACATCGGCTCAAACCAACGCCTTTTTCGAATTGATGGGTCATCCGCCGTACAGTCCTGACTTGGCAGCCAATGACTTCATTTTATTCCCGCACATGAAGAAAAAAATGCGTGGTCAACGATTTTCGTCGCCAGAAGATGCTGTTGAAGCGTTAAAAAATCATGTTTTGGAGGTGTCTCAATCGGAGTGGAAAAAGTGCTTCGACAATTGGTTTAAGCGCATGCAAAAGTGTATAAATCATGCTGGAGAATACTTTGAAAAACAATAAAACCATTTTCGATGATATATATTCGCATTTTTATTATTAGGCCAGAAACATGTGTGACACATATATAGCAGTCCTCGTAATATGTAGCTTTAGAGACGCTGGATCTATAGCCGGGATGGGGGCTATACGAAAATATGAACCTTTATGTCCCAGTTGTACTGGAGTTTATTATTGGTCACGCAATTAACAATTTTAGCACAATCCGGTCACTCTTGTTCTTAGACCAGGGTGGACTTTTTTTCATTAAAACAGAAATTTGAAAAATTTATAAGTACTTTTTGTTTTACGGCCGATTTAAATTCAATATGTTAAATCACCCAACGGACATTTCGAAAGCTATTTCTACGGTTCCATATGATACGAGTATAATGAATTTTAAATGTATACAGGACTGGGTTTCACCCTAAAATCCTTAAGTGGTTTTGAACTAACTTGTCGAACAGACATTGTTCCGAATTTGACGACAATTTTTTTTCGGATATTTATACTCCTCTGGTATACCACAGGGGAGTGTGTTAGGTCCCTTGTTGTTTAGTCCTGTTGTTACTGATATTAAATGTTGCTTTCTGCATTCAAAGCATCTGTTATACGAGGATGACTTAAAAATTTGAAAGCTGTTTAGTCATTGAATGATGTTTAGTTATTGAAAGATGGTATAAATGGATTTGCATCTTAGTCAACATGCAACCATTTTCCAGTCAATCTTTCTAAATGCTGTCATATGACATTTCATAATATATGTTCATAAAATATTTCTTGCCATAATTTGGAAAATGTTCATGAAATTCTTGACCTCGGTGTGGTTTTTGATATTAAGTTAGCCTGTAATAAACGCTTAACTGTATTATTTCAAAGTTTAATTCTTTGGTGTATTTTATTCGCAGAAACACAGCTGATTTTTCGAATCCATATGTGACGCGCAAAATAGAAAGGGACCTAAGGTTTAAAACCAGTTTTGTTCAGGAGAGCCATTTTAAAGATTAGATCCCTTTCTATTTGCGCTCATCAATTTGCGCACATCAACAAAAGAAAAGAAAAAAGAAAGATTTTTTACCCTTAGGTCCCTTTCTCTATGCGCTGTCACATATACAAAAAATAGTTTTGTTTTGGTTCAATTACTCGCTCAAGACTAGAGTATGCGTCATTCATGTGGAGCCCCAGCGCTGCAGTTCATATTAACAATTTCATATATCGGGTGATCAATCTAAAGGTATTTTTTCAAAATAAAAAAAAAATAAAAAAATCAAATAAAATGTGGACTATTTTGTGCCATTTATTTTTTGAATATAATGTCCTTTAAATGTTGGCCGCAACTACGATTCAGGGTGACCATTCTGTGGATCCAATTTTAGATGACTTGTTCGAGAATTTCGACCGGTATGGCTTTAATGACACGCGTAATGTTGGCTTCCAAAACCTGATTCATAGCTGGTTTGTCAGCATAGAATTTGGACTTTGCGTAGGCACAAAGAAAAAAGTTTATAGCTGCGGTATAACACGATCAATGCGGCCAACTCACCGGTCCAAAACGTGAAATTGGCTGATCTTTGTATCGACCTCTTAATAGATCCATTGCTTGAGCAGCTGTATAGCAAGTGGAGCCGTTCTGTTGAATCCAAATGTCGTCAAGATTACGGGCTTCAATTCGAGGAAGCAAAAAGTCCGATATCATAGCACGACAGTGAGCTCCATTCACAACTACGTTCCGAGCATCATCGTTTTTAAAAAAAATATGGACCGATTATTCCACCAGCCCATAAACCGCACCAGACCGTGGTTTGCTCTGGGTATAGTGGCACCTCTTGAACCTCTTATGGTTGCTCTTCAGCCCAAATACGAATATTTTATTTATTGACGTTGCTTTGAGCCAGAAATTTGCCTCATCACTGAATAAACCGTTGCTCGAAAACAGCGGATCTTCTCGTTGCTCATTTCCATAATTCAGTTGCACAACTTGGAGACGTTGTTGCGTTAGTCTTTCTATGATAAAATGACAAACAATACTTGAAAGGAAAAAAATTAAGTTCAACGCAACTCACGCGTTAACTCTGAAAAAACTCCTATGGAAAAAAATACCTCTAGATGGATCGCCCCATAGATACAGACTTTTACAACTATGCTTTAAATGAAACTCTACTCTGTGATACTTAGCAATTCTCAAAGCGAATTTATCGATATAAGCTTTTCTACAACTAAGCCAAAAACATTGCTATACAATATTGTTAATTAAGTTTACATTTTTTAAATAATATGTGACAGCGCATAGAGAAAGGGGCCTAAGGGTAAAAAAATCAATTTTCACTTTTTTTTTGATGTGGACAACATCTTAGCATCGAATGAGACCCATGCCCCAAAAGTGTTCCCTCCCAGAGATATGCGCGTTTTATGAAAGTGATGGTACACCAAAGATACGCGTATTTAAATCTTTAAAATGGCTCTCCTGAACAAAACTGTTTTTTACCCTTAGGTCCCTTTCTATTTTGCGCGTCACATATATTTATATAGTCTGTAGGGATCTAATGTCCATAGACTAAATACAAATGAAATGACGATTATTCACATTTGCAGATTGACCGATTACGAAATACTAAAATTCCAGTTCGCATTGTATAGCAGATTCAGCTGAACTTAAAGCCCTGCTACAGCAGAAAATAAGGAATAAACAATGACTTTGGCTTTCGTACAAATCAAAGGCAATACCATCCAGCACTAAGAAGAAGGAAAAAAACATCTCGAATGTCCTTCAAAAATATTCGTTGGTATGAGACCCATTAAAGCCGTAAAATTGTTTTATAACAAATTGGGTTCACAAATAAATTGTTATTATTTCGAACATTGCAACGGAGAAGGAAGGCTAGAGCACAAACCGATAGACAAGGTAATGTAAGAGCCAGAATAAGTAGAACAATTGGGTCGTAAAAAAGAACCCTCCTGCAAACGGGCAAAAAAGTCCATAAAATTTATATTGAAAGTCAGTAAAAGTGAAATGTTGATTATTCATAGGAAACAAACAGGGAACACAACACACATCACATACTGCTTATGTATGATTGTCTGTAAAAGCGTTTATACATAAGAGTGGGTAGCGCCAATAAATAGTGCCCCCAATAAAATACGCCAAAACAAAACGTCCTATTATTAATTTGAGCAGAAATAATTTTGTAAAAGGTAGCAGGCTCTTATATAAATATATATTTCTGGCCTAATAATGAAAATGCGAATATTTATCATCAAAAATGGTTTTATTGTTTTTCAAAGTATTCTCCAGCATGATTTATACACTTTTGCATGCGCTCAAACCAATTGTCGAAGCTTTTTTTCCACTCCGATTGAGACACCTTCTAAACATGGGTTTTTAACGCTTCAGCAGCATCTTCTGGTGATGAAAATCCTTGACCACGCATTATTTTCTTGATGTGCGGGAATAAAGGAAGTCATTGGGTGCCAAGTCAGGGCTGTTCGGGGACTGACCCATCAATTCGACGTTTTGTCCGGTCAAATAGGCGCTGGTTTGAGCCAATGTGTGAGAGCTCGCATTTTCATGGTGCTTAATGATTCGTCTTCTCTTGTTCGTTTTTGAATTTCTCCGAATACTTCAGGCAAATAAGTTGTGGTGTACCACTCAGAATTGACCATCCTACGTTGCTCAAGCGGAACAGTCGCCACATGACCAGTTTTGCCGAAGAAACAGGCGACCATTTGCTTCGAAGTGCTTCTTCCACGAACAACTTTCGTTGGATTTGGCTCGTCTTGGAAGACCCACACGGTCGATTGCTGTTTTGTTTCAGGCTCATACGCATAGATCCATGATTCGTCACCTGTGACGATCTTACAAACGTCTTCTGAAGCACCGCGATCGTATTTTTAAAAATGTCTTTGCACCAATCGACACGGGCTTTTTTTTTTGAGCGATCGTCGAATTGTGCGGCATCCAACGAGAACAAACTTTTTTTACGGCCAAACAAACTGGTGGAAGAAATGCCCAAGGATACCTATATCTCACGGTATGTCACATGGCGATCTTGCATTACAGTTCACGCACGGTTCAAGGACGGTGCCACTTTCCATACAGTCCAAAGTCTATGCTGACAAACCAGCTACGACTCAGGTCTTGGAAGCCAACATTACGCGTGTTATTAAAGCCATATCGGTCGAAATGCTCGAACGAGTCATCCAAAATTGGACCCTCAGAATGGAAACCCTGAGGTGTAGTTGCGGCCAACATTTTAAGGAAATTATATTCAAAAAATAAATGCCATAAAATGTCCTTTCAAATTACCAATAAAGATTGCACACTTGATTTGAGTTTTTATATTTTTTTGTGTTCTGAAAAAATACCTCTAGATGGATCACCCTATTTAAGGGTGGTCCGATTTGGTAGGTCAAACATTTGTCGATATTGTGCCATCTATTTTCGATAGCTTTTACCATGAGGGAAAAAAATTCCACTACGAAGTATCAAAAAAATCATTTTCGAGGCACCCAAATTTCAATTTTTTTTGATTTTTTCTCACCTTTTATTTTTAAGGTTTTTTTTAGTTGATAATAAAAAACGACTGATTTATTTTTTTAAATATTACCTCTCCAATGTGACATACTAATATTAATATGTGACAGCGCATAGAGAAAGGGCCCTAAGGGTAAAAAAATCAATTTTAATTTTTTTCTTTTTTTGATGTGGACAACATCTGAGCATCGAATGAGACCGATCCAATGCCCCAAAAGTGTTCCCTCCCAGAGATATGCGCGTTTTATGAAAGTGAAGTCGACGATTCTAAGCGCAAATAGAAAGGGACCTAATCTTTAAAATGGCTCTCCTGAACAAAACTGGTTTTTAACCTTAGGTCCCTTTCTATTTTGCGCGTCACATATACTTTTTGCAAGATCGGATTTCAAATGTGGCTTCTAAAGCCTGGAAAATAAATAAAAACAAGAAAGATATAATCTAACTTGACCAATATTTATAGCAGGGTAACGATATGGGTACATGAACCGATATGGTCGAATGTTACGAGAATTAATTATAGATCCGGCACTATGCATAGTACAAAATTTGTGCAAGAGCCGATGTAAAATCTGTTTTATAGAGTGGCAGAACTTAAAATATACGACATGAGAAGGTTTAGCGATATGTTCCAATTTTAGCAGGCTTGCATAGAAATCTGCCATAACGTGCTGTACTTAAATTGAGCAATATCGGATTTTATAGTTGGCTTCTTAAAACTTTGTGCGGGAGCTAAAGTGTGGGCCATTTAATATGGAAACCACCGATTACATTGACTTTGAAAGGTAAAATAAAATTTATTTTAATTTTTATTTTTAGGTTAATATTTGACATTTGCAAAATGGGACGCTACACGTTCGAACAAAATTGGAAAAAAAAACAAAATTTGGAAAAATGAGTCTTTAAAGCAAACTAGAAGAAAATTACGTGGAAACTTTTCGAGAAGAGATCGGTTCAATTTGTGCGTCAATTTGTGAAGCGACTTCATTAAAATGTGGACAAACCAATCCTAGTAAGTTCACGTCCAGTGCGTTCCAGCGAAAACATTGCCGCTGTGGCTGAAAATGTCCATCCAAGACCATCCATCAACATCAACTCGTCACCTTTCTTTGGAAGTGAACATTTCTCGCACTTTTTTGAGAAGAATTTGACATAAAGACCTCGGTATGAAGGCAAGGAACAAAGTGCAATTGGTCCAAGAACTGTAGCCTCATGAACATCCGATGCGTTTTCGCTTCGCCCAATGGGCTGAAGATTGATAAGAAGAAGATGAACAATGTTTGCGAAAAATCGTGCTTTCAGATGAAGCTGTTGATGAAGAAGATGAAGATCTTGGTGACAATGTCAATAAGCAAAATTGACGCATATGTGACGCTCAAAATAGAAAGGGACCTAAGGTTTAAAACCAGTTTTGTTCAGGAGAGCCATTTTAAAGATTAGGTCCCTTTCTCTTTGCGATTAGAATCGTCGCCTTCACTTTCATAAAACACGCATATCTCTGGGAGGGAACACTTTTGGGGCATGGGATCGTTCTCATTCGATGCTCAGATGTCCACATCAAAAAAAGAAAAAAAAATGAAAATTAATTTTTTTTTACCCTTAGGTCCCTTTCTCTATGCGCTGTCACATATGTGGTTTAGAGAACCCACGCGTGATTATAATATCCATACCAACGTGTCACTGTTTGGTGTGGATTTTAAGCTGGTGGCATCATTGGGCCATTTTGCTTGAAAAATGAGGAAGGAGACGCAGTTACCGTCAAAGGCGAGCGTTACCGCGCCATGCCTTACGAACTTTTGTTTCCAAAAATTCAAGAGAATGACATGGACGACATTTGTTTCCAGCAAGACGGGGCCACGTGTCACACAGCCAACGAAACCATCGATATTTTACGCACTGTTTTTGAAAATCGAATAATCTGCCGAAATTGTGACGTCAATTGGCCGCCTTGGTGCTGTGATGTGAGCATTTGGATAATTTTCTGTTGGAAGCCACTTTAAGCATTGCAGCATCAAATCGAAGTTGCCATTGAAGAGACTCGACCCGAAGCAATAAAAAATTTAGTGAAAAATGGGGTTGATCGGATGAGGTACTGCCGAACCACTCGCGGTAGTCATAGGAATGATATTGTGTTCTACTTAGTAGGGACATAAATACTGTTACACACGTCTTACGCTGTCAAATAAAAAGTACTGAATGTTTTTGAACCAAATATTTTTTAATATATTTATTGATGCATTTTGTATCCAAAACGAATCTACTTATTCGAAATGCCCGCCTTTACACACGCCTTGAGTCGCACTGGCCAATCGTCAATAGCTGCACGAACCTCGTCCGTTGGAAAATTGGCCACAGCTCGAACGAAAGCAGTCTTAAGAGATGGGTTAGCTTTTGTGACAAACCTTGTCCTCTAAAACCGTCCACAATTTATAATTCAATTGGTTCAAATCTGGACTGTCTGAGGGCCATTCTTCAGAGGAAATGAACTCTGGCAAATTGTTTCGAAGCCAGGCCTGGGACGTTTTAGCCTTATGGGCCGGCGCAGAATCCTGCTGGAAAGTCCAAGGCTGGTTTTTGAACAGGGAATTGTTAAGAGGCTTCACAGCAGCTTCCAAAACGGTTTCTTGGTAAACTTTGGCCGATGTTTTGACTCCTTGTACGCAGAAATGCAGGTCAGTGACCCCATCGTAAGAGAGACCCCAGCAAACCATGACAGAAGATGGGTGATGACCCTCTTCCACCTTTGGGATCAGTTCAGATGCTTCCTTAGATGACCGCGCATACACTCTATGATTTTGCTTGTGAAATTTTTCCTGAACGTAAAAATTTTTTCATCGGTGAACAAAATGTTTCTGTGCAAGTTATCAGCGTGCTTCACCAAAAGACGTTTGCATTTTGTAATCCAATTTTTTTTAAAGCTGCAGTCAATAAATGTCCGGTACGTCGTTTGAAAGCCCCAAGTCTTTTTTAATGATTTGACTCATAAACTTTTGCGTGATATTCATCTCACGAGCCATGATTTTCTGATTTAGGAGCGGATTTCTGTAAATTCTTGATTTAACGACTGCGATGACATGCGGTGTTCGAACAAAGCGTGGGCGGCCCAACCGGTGGCGGTCTTTTACATTTCTAGTCTCCTCAAACAGTTTTATGTATCGGTAGACGAACATGCGGCTAATCCCTAGTGGCCGGAGCGTTTTGAAAATATCGCTTCTTTTCATTTCACACTTGAAAAGCGCTATTACAGCGATACGGCTCTCATTATCTGACCACTCCATGATAGAAGTTGAAACAATTTTAAAATCCCGTTACAGACCAACGCTATTCAGGTAAGCTTTCAAAACCCATATGACATTAACGGGGTATGTTCAGTTCTACTATTGAAATGGGTGTGTTCTATGTTGTAACAGTATTTACTCGTATGTCCCTACTAAGTATTATTAAATGACAAAGTTCAATCTTTCTAATAAAACCAGAAATTTGAAAAATTATTAGTACTTTCTTTACAGTATATTAAAATTACATATGTTAAAATTAATGCCCTACCCTGTATATAAATCATGCATTTTCACAAGCAAAACCCATGTTTTCCCTCAGCGTTGAAAACTTTCTGAAATCCTTGAGAGAAAAGATGATACGCAAAACTTAACCCGTTACGGCCTGTCACAGATCGTCTCGTACGATTTTTATGAAATTTGGAAATTTATGTCCAAAAGACCATAAAAGTTAAAAGAAGAAAAAAACTGCATTTTTACCTGAGATATTCAATGGGTACTTAATACCCGTGCAAGGTGTTTGCTTGAAATGCAAGGTGAATTTGCATCCCGCTACTTGCTTTCTGGATTATCACAACGGTGTTGCACCAGATCGGAAGAAAATTGCTAAGGCTGAGTAATTTATTTCTTTTATGTATCATGTTTTCTTAATAAAATTACCCATTTGCATTTGACCGGATCTGGAGGCCAGGTGTGTTGACGTATCGCTGACGTATAATGATTTTCATTACGTAGTAGACAACTTAAGCTATTCGGTAAAATTAGAGCATTTTTCGGGAAAAAAAGTCGTCGATTTTTGCCTGCTAAAAACAAAAGATAAAATAATAAAAAATAAACAAAAAAATCCTGCTAAATGCTTTAATTTAGCCCAATCTTTTCTCTTTTCTATAAAAGAAAAATTACCGCGATATCGCTCACCTGGCCCACGCTAAAATTATTTATGTATCAACACTGTCTTGGGTATTTAAATGCCCATTAGGCAGGAATGGGTTAAGAGCGTTAAAGTAACATCCCACTAACCGTGACCCAGTCTAATGTACATGAACAAAATTAAAGTACAGCGCGCACATGTTCCAATGACACCACGAGTAGGAAAAGCAGCTCCAACTACATAGGAATTGTTATCCTACCAGAAAAAAAATAAACACGCAGCATTGAATGAAAAATTGTTTTGGCTGACTTTCGAAAATCCACCCCCCTCCTCCTCAATATAACAACACGTATACACATACATGTGTGACTGTGTATGTATGTATGTGCCAGTGTACCAATTTTTGTAGTGCTGTGTTGAGTTCTCCGATAGGATGCGATACAACATCAGTCAGCACAATATTTGGCAGTTAAATTTTTGAAAAATTGCCTTCCAACTCATGTCGTCCAAGGCACTACTCACGTTGCCTTTGGTACGGGAGTGTATGCTACACTTCCATGTGATTCATTGCTAGTTAAGGGTCAACAATACAAGAAACAAATTATGGCATTGTACGAGGGCTGCTATATATACTTCAGGCCTTTTTGATGAAAATGCGAATATTTATCATCAAAAATGGTTTTATTGTTTTTCAAAGTATTCTCCAGCATGAGTTATACACTTTTGCATGTACTTAAAACAATTGTCGAAGCACTTTTTCCACTCCGATTGAGACACCTCCAAAACATGATTTTTGAACGCTTCAACAGCATCTCCTGGCTTGACTCGTTTTCGAAGACCCACACGGTCGATTGCTGTTTTGTTTCGCGCTCATACGCATAGATTCATGATTCGTCACCTGTGACGACCTTATAAACGTCTTTTGAAGCACCGCGATCGTATTCCTTCAAAATTTCTTTGCATCAGTCGACAATGATTCGTCTTCTCTTGTTCGTTTTTCGAATTTCTCCAAAGACTTCAGGCAAAGAAATTGTGATGTACCACTTAGAATTGACCTCCTACGTTGCTCAAGCGGAACAATCGCCACATAACGAGTTTTGCTGAGGAAACAGGCGACCATTTGCTTCGAAGTGCTTCTTCCACGAACAACTTTCGTTGGATTTGAATCGTTTTCGAAGAACCACACGGTCGATTGCGGTTTTGTTTCGCGCTCATACGCATAGATTCATGATTCGTCACCTGTGACGACCTTAGAAACGTCTTTTGAAGCACCGCGATCGTATTTTTTCAAAATTTCTTTGCACTAATTGACACGAGCCGTTTTTTGAGCGATTGTCCAATTTTGCGGGATCCAACGAGAACAAACCTTTTTTACGGCCAGGTGTTCATGCAATATCGAATGCATGCTGGTGGAAGAAATGCCCAAGGATGCCTTTATCTCACGGTATGTCACGTGACGATCTTCCATTATCAGTTCACGTGCATGGCATAAATGTTCTCTGGCACAACGGCCGTTTTTGGACGAACTTCACGACCTTCGTCTTTGAGCGAGCGTCGGCCACGATTGAATTTATTAAACCAGTTTTTCACAGTGCTATAGGATGGTGCTTCATCGCCATGCAAAGATTTAAGTACATCAATGCACTTTTGTCTTGAAAATCCACGTCGACAGTTGTGAAAAATGATCGCACGAAAATGTTCCCGAGTTAATTGATTTTTTTGCCAAATTGATTTTTTCAAGTCACTGTAAACAACACAAATGAAGGTCGTACATCAAAACGTTCTGAGTACGTTTATGTTAAAAATGTCAAACTGTCCAATGGAAATGTCAGAAGGATCAAGGCAACCAACACTTAGTGTTGCCTAGGCCAGAAATATATATATAGAAACCCTCGTATAATCCAGTTTAATCTCTAAACTCTTCTAAATTTCAAGATTGAATGCAACATGAGGCTACCAGAGCAAAATAATTTAGAATTTATTGAATATACATAAAGGTGGAAGCTGCATCCAAAGCAATACCGATTTTCTTTAAATTCAATAGCGAATGTCTTCGGTCCAAGAAAGTATTTGTGCCCACATTTATTAAGATCGAGCAAACATATCGACCAGTAATTTGAGTTCACGATGGACGACGGACAGGCAGACATGTTAAATCAAAACAGCTAGTGATTCTGAGACCATGGGTACGAGTACACTTAAAGCTGGGTTTAACTCAAACATTTCTGGTAGTTACAAACATTTGCCATGGACCTAACTTAACTAGACAGAAGCATGGAATAAAAATTATATTTTTTATCGGGTGAGGTATTTTTTTGAAATAAAAAAAATACAAAATTGAGTAGGTGTGGAATCTTTATTGTTCATTCGACAGGATATTTTATGAAATTTAGTTTTTGAGTATAATTTCCATTAAATGTTGGTAAATGTATTATGGAAATGAGCGTTCGGTGAGAAACTGGAAGATCCGTTGTTTTCGACCAAAATTTTGTTTAGTGGAGCAACTGCAACGTCAATAAACAAAATTGCTTAAAAGGTGCCAAAGAAACCCAAGGTTTTGTGAGGTTAATGGGCTGGTGAAATCATCGGTCCATATTTTTGGAAAAATGATGATAGCCGGAACGTAACCGTGAACGGTGCTCGCTATCGCGCCGTGCTATCGGACTTTTTGCTACCTGAAATTAAAACCCGAAATCTTGACGACATTTGGTTCCAACAACACGGCACTAAGTACATGACATACAGACAACGAAACAATCAAATTATTGAAGTAATCTTATGATGAGCGCATTATCTCGCGTCGTAAACCTGTGGCGTGGCCTCCAAGATAGTTCGATTTAACACAGCTGGACTATTTTCTGAGGGGTTATGTAAAGTCACTTGTCTACGCAGATAAGCCCGACACGATTGACGCCTTAGAAGAGAATATTCGGCGCGTTATTGCAGACATACGGCCCTAAATTCTGCGAAAATTGGTCGAAAATTGGGTCTCTCGGCTGGTGTTTATTCGAAACAGCCGCGGCGGTCAATTGTCCGAAATCATTTTTAAAACATAATGTTTAACCCTTTTCTTTATATTAAAGCTAAATTCTTGGCCATAGCATTAATTATATGCGTTTGACTTATTCTTGAAAACCACACGTCTCAAAACACCTTTTGTTACTTCACTAGGAGGGCAACGACAGCCTTCCTACAGTAGCACAGTGGGCGAAAAGGTTCATCTAGCGGCGTTTAATTAATAGCGCCTAGGGAATTTTTTTTTTGCTTGTGTAATATTTTTTTTTAGTTCCAAATAGATTAAGCTACAATGTTAAGGGATAAAATGTTTTTTAAAAATATATTTATATTTTTTTTTTTGTGAAAGTTTCAACTTTTTTTCATATTTTAGAATTTTTTTTATTTCATTCAGGAAAACATGATAAAGTTAAAATATTTAATGTTTCACAATCCCTTGGGTTAAAAATAGATTAAACTTCAATATTATAAACCTTTTTTTCAAACATCTTTATTAATTTTTTTAAAATTTTTTTTCTGTTCTTCATATATTTAAGTTGTTTTCATAACAAAAATTTAATTATACATAATGCAAAAAAAAAAATAACAATTCTATTAACAGTTTTTTATTCCGATTCAGAACTACTAGATGAATCTAAAATGGAAGGTACACAATGTTCTGACAAAAGTTGTAAGATATCATTATCGACATCCTTCTTTTTTGAGTTGCCTTGTGATTTGCGCAAATTTGAAATCAAGGGGTCTGACGAATACAAAAGCGCATGCATAAGGTCTTCCATTGTATTTAATCGGGATGTCTTTCGCGTATGGTGCTCACTGAAATTCCGGTAATCTTTGTTCCGGGCTTCTAACGCTTCTTCCGACATTTTTTCTATTGGAAGTGGTGATACTTTTATTATATCGGCGCCATGTACATATTAAGATTTTATGTATGGAACACGGCATATAAAACCAAGGATACTGTGTGACAAAAAGTTCTGCGGTGTGTAAAGCATATTGCCTAAAGGATTCAATATCGATTTTGTGCCCGCAAGCAATCGAGCGTAAAATGACACTGAATCTGTAAATTAGCTCCTCATTCACTCCGGTTATTTCGGATGCTAATTTTGGTTCTTTAAAAAAACGCCTGGCTGTATTGCCGTTATTGGTGTTGCCGCTACCAGCCATTGGGATATCAGCAAGCAAAGACATTTTTCTTTTTAAGCCTTCTTGAACAAACAATTTCCTTTCTTTTACAGCATGTTTATCGGCATCGCGAACTTGCCAGTTTTTAATATGTAGCCTATAAGATATATGTAGGACACATTCAAAGCACCGAATCCATGCGTGAAGTGTTGATAGTCCAAATTCGTATAAATGCGCCTTGGGTTTCAATGATCTAACAGCATCAATGTCGTTCATTAACTTGGGGGAGGCTTTGCAAATTCCACACACTTGGGAAGATGATCCTGCCAGAGCACTAAAAGCTTTCCCATCTATCATCGTTAAATGAAATTGATGGTGTATCTTGAAATTACCAATGCTTGTTGGCATAATTTTTGATATTTCAGCATTACAACTAGCAACTTCTGATCTAATCAACTCTGCAGATTCTTTGGAACAAAGTATTTTTAAGGGTCTACAGAATCGAGGTGAGGATGGTTGCGGATTTTTGCCAAATTGTCACGGATCTCTTTTGCACTTGTAATGGGACAATGCAAACTGCAAACAAGTATTCATCGCTAAGATAATTGTTGTCGCATTCCACATCTTGTCGATAGGTCGAATGGCCGCTACTGCCATCGCAGCCCCATTTGTAAATAGCAGTGAGATTCTGCTCACTCTGTTCAGCAAAATCAAATTCAAATATAGAAGAATGAGCTTCTACGATGCGCATAACAATATGGTCCACCATATGTTGTAAAGGCACTTGAGCTGAATAGTTCGTAAATTGGACTCCCTTTGGATAACATTTTTTTTAGCAATACGCAAAGTGTCGTACGTTGGAAATATGTTGGCATTCCGACTTTTTGTACCTGCTTGCAGCAACTTGTATGAATGCTTGGTATAATTACCATCTAAAAATAATGCCAGAGCTTCGTCTGCTGTATATGGAATCGGCAAGCTTGCATTTGATCCCAAAAATGATTTAATTTTTTTTTGCAGTACCTTCGTCATCATTAGCTATTGAAACAAGTTTCGACCCACTTCGTTTTCCAGCTTTGTATAAACTGCTCGTTGCAGCTACTACGAGCTCACTGTGAGGAATTTCCTTAACAATTTGGGAAACTTTACTTAATTTCGTTTTGTTGGAACATTCGTCGAACATCTTATCGGGTCTTCCACGATTAGTCAGTGGATCAACTAATAAAAGTTGTCCGTTTAACCACTCCGTGTTGTTTGCTTCAAATTTGAGGCTGATTCTACGGTTGAATTTCCATTTCTGAACCAATTGTGCTACAAAATTTCTAATTTTTTTTGCTTATTAGAAGCATTTCATTAGCATTATACATGTTGATATTAATTATATTATGAAATATATGACTCTCAACGGCAGAAAATTTTTTAGTAGGCACAGGCTCGTCGCGCCATAGTAAATAAACTTCTCGTCTGAGCACCGACATTGTTCCTAAAAAATGCAATATCATGTAAAGTAGCAAAAAGTAGCACATGGCTGAGAAATTCTACAATCACAAGACAACATAGTAATTTAAAAAAAAAAATTCTAGCCCCAATCCCCACCTATATCAGAAGTTCTTTTTGGCTTTTTTCAAGCAGTTAGTGGTATAGTCAACTTTAACTCTATTTTTTTCTACAACACTTAGGCACAGGTCACAAACAACATTTTTTTAAGCTAATACATACCTCTAACTATAAATAAAACCACTTTTCTTCCACTTAATTGAGACAAATGCAACTTCAGAGAAAATTTGGCAATGCAAAGAAAACAGGTGTTAAAGCTGAGTGATGCGCCGGCTAAAACATATGTTGTGTTTGACAGCTCACAGCTGTTCAACTAGATCATGTCATTCACAATAGAATCGATATATAAGTTCAGTGGTATATTAGTAATCGATTGAGACACAATTTTGGCGCAATAAAACACTTTAAAAATTGAATTAAACGACGCTAGATCGGCCATCTCGCCCACAGTGAGTAGATGGGGTTTTTTTTCAATACACTAAATTAATCTTCTTCCAAACATTCCATTCCGATGTGGCGCACCGAAGGTTTTACCCATTTTGGCAGGTTCATTTAAACTTTCGCAATCAGTCATAATAAACCTTCGTAGCATACACGGGGGCTTATGCAAAATACCGTCATTAATATTGCATACATTTAGGCTGTCTTCACATTTCCATACCGCCTATGCAAGGGTAAGCCATGGATTTCCTTCACTATTTCACAAAACAAAAATAGTTTGTCGGTGCGATTCGTTGCTTTTAGGGAAACTCGATAAGTTTCATTTTCAGTTATGTGGAGAGCAGGCCACCAACGGTGCGATAAACCTTCCAAAGCATATCCATACCATAATAGATGGGCCTTTGCTACAGTTTTTCGAAACAAAAGCTGAATATGCTTTGTAATTGAAATATTGAAATTTTTCAAATGAAACTGCTCACTGCATAGTTAGTTTTAGGTTTTGTAGAGACATTCTTGTTCGCAACCATAGAAGGCATGCTTTTGGTTGAAATGAGTGTATGCCACATAATACTGCATACTTTTGGGCTGTGCTACGAGTGTGTTCAGCGCAGCCGTTGAGAAATTTAAGAAAAAGAGTCAATTTGTGAAAAATAAGAAGAGATTTTTCTATACCTTTTATATAAATTAAATTTGGCGTAACAATCAAATAGGCACTGGGCAATTCTTCTGACCGTTATCTGGGCCCCCTTGTGACCCCATGAGTCCGGTTTTGTTTAAATATTCAAATAAATACAAATTTTGATTTGTACAGAAGTTTGCTGTAGTTTGAGTTCGTCTCTTTTTACTTGTGGGCCATTGTAGGGTAAATTAAGGTTGGTCTAACCATAATCCACGATGTTAATAGTGAGTTATACCAAAACGTAAAGGTTTTTTCCCAACTTAATTTGACATTTCTTTGTTTGAATGTTTGACAAATTTTCATGACATCTGACATTTTAAAAAAAGAAAGAGACGGTTGGATGTCTGGCCAAGCTACAATGATTCCACATGGAGAAAAATACATTCTGTTGCAATCACCAAAGTTTAATATTCTTGGTGCAAATTCGGTTTCACATATCAAATGGTCATAGGTGTGATTATATTATTATAAAGGGTGTTTTTTTAGACGCTTGGGTTTCAAGAACAAATAAAACGCATATTATTTAATGTTATGGACACGACTTTAGCTTTACTATAAAGATAAGGGTTTGACATTATGTTTTAAAATTAATTTCGGGCAAGCGGCCGCCGCTGCTGGCTCGAATATATTCCAGCCTAATGTCCCAATTTTCGGCCACTTTTTGCAGAATTTGTGGCCGTAGCGCAGCAATAACGCGCCGTACATTATCTTCCAAGGCGTCAATCGTTACAAATCCCCACAACAGATAGTCCAGCAGTGTTAAATCGCACGATCTTGCAGGCCACGCCACAGGCCCACGATGCGAGATAAATTGTTTAGTTGGCTGTATGGCATGTAGCGCCGTCTTGTTGGAACTTAATGTCATAAATATCGACATCATGGCGCGATAGCGAGCACTATTCACGGTTATGTTCCGGCCATCATTTTTGAAAAAAATATGCACCGATGATTCCACCAGCTTATAAACCGCACCAAACCGTGGTTTTCTCTGGGTATAATGGCACCTCTTGAACCTCTTCTTGTTGCTCTTCAGCCCAAATGCGGCAATTTTGTTAATTGACGTTGCCGTTGAGCCAGAGATATGGGCCTCATTACTAAAGAAATTTTTGGTCGAAAAGAGTGGATTTTCCCGTTTCTCATCGAACGCTCATTTCCATAATACAGTTGCCACCATTTGAAGGAAATTATTTTCAAAAAATGAATGCCACAAAATGTCGTTTCAAATTACCAATAAATTTTCCACTCTTGATTTGAATTTTTATTTATTTTGTTCCGAACAAAAGCCTGTAAATGGATCACGCTTAGCTAGAACAACAACAAAAACTAACTTATTCCCGAATAATGCAAGGAAAAGACAATAAAAGCAAAAACGAACGACAAATCATAATTTATTTTATTGACGTTAATTTAAACAAAACATAAATAATGAAGAAAAGTAAAGCAAGAAGTGAAACATTTCTAAATATTGCATTTTGGTTTTTAGGCGTAAAGGTTGTATCACTGTATCACAAAAATTTCTTGCGAAAAATTATTTTTCTTCTGTTTCTAAAAGATAATTCAGTTTCCTATATTCTCATAAATTTTTGATAATTTTTGTTTGTTTGTTGCTCTTTATTTAAATTTCGATTATTTTATTTAAACTACTTAGTAGGGACATAAATACTGTTATAACATTGAACACACCCATTTCAATAGTAGAACTGAACAAACCCCGTTAATGTCATATGGGTTTTGAAAACTAACCTTAATAGCGTTAGTCTGTAACGGGATTTTAAAATTGTTTCAACCTTCATCATGGAGTGGTCAGATAATGAGAACCGTATCGCTGTAATAGCGCTTTTCAAGTGTGAAATGAAATTTTCAAAACGTTCCGGCCACTAGGGATTAGCCGCATGTTCGTCTACCGATACATAAAACTTTTTGAGGAGACTGGAGATGTAAAAGACCGCCACCGGTCGGGCTGCCCACGCTCTGTTCGAACACCGCATGCCATCAAAGCCGTTAAATCAAGAATTGACAGAAATCCGCTCCGAAAACAGAAAATCATGGCCCGTGAGATGAATATCTCGCAAAAGTCCAAGAGTCCAAAAGTCCGAATCTTTAAAAAAGACTTGGGACATGGGGCTTTCAAACGACGTACCGAACATTTATTGACCGCAGCTTTAAAAAAAAATAGGATTAAAAAAAGCAAACGTCTTTTGGTGAAGCACGCTGATAACTTGCTCAGAAAAATTTTGTTCCCCGATGAAAAATTTTTTACAGTTCAGGAAAAATTTAACAAGCTAAATGATAGAGTGTATGCGCGGTCATCTAAGGAAGTATCTGAACTGATCCCAAGGGTGGAAAAGAGTCATCACCCAGCTTCAGTCATGGTTTGGTGGGGTGTCTCTTACGATGGGGTCACTGACCTGGATTTCTGCTAACAAGGAGTCATAACATCGGCCAAAGTCTACCAAGAAACCGTTTTGGAAGCTGTTGTGAAGCCTCTTAACAATTCCCTGTTCCAAAATGGACTTTCCAGCAGGATTCTGCGCCGGCCCATAAGGCTAAAACGTCCCAGGCCTGGCTTCCAAACAATTTGCCAGCGTTCATTTCGCTTCAGGCAGTGCAGATTTGAACCCATTGGATTAAAAATTGTGGACGGTTTTAGAGGACAAGGTTTTTCACAAAAGATACCCTAGCACTGGATCTATAAGGACTGCTTTGGTTCGAGCTGTGGCCAATTTTCCAATGGACGAGGTTCGTGCAGCTATTGGCGATTGGTCAGTGCGACTTAAGGCGTATGTAAAGGCAAAAGGCGTACATTTCGCATAAGTAGATTCTTTTTGGATACAATATACATCAATAAATATATTAAAAAATATTTGGTCCAAAAACATTCAGTACGTTTTATTTTACAGCGTAAAACGTGTGTAACAGTATTTATGTCCCTTCTAAGTATTATCATTAATATGACAACCGCAATTGGCTCATCCGATCAACCCAATTATGCTCCCATCAAGTTAACAGACTGTTAATAGCCTACTGTCATTTAACTGATGTTTAAAACATACGTAAGTGTTGCAGTTATTGTGACTTGAAAAAATCAATTTGGCAAAAAATAGAATGAACTCGTGAACATTTTCGTGAGATCATTTTTAAAAATTTTCGACGTGGATTATCACGACAATAGTGCTTCGATGAACTTAAATCTTTGTATGGCGATGAAGCACCATCCTATAGCACAGTGAAAACTGGTTTAATGAATTCAATCGTGGCCGACGCTCGCTCAAAGACGAAGGTCGTCCAACAACGGCCGTTGCGCCAGAGAACATTGATGCCGTGCGTAAACTGATAATGCAAGATCGTCATGTGAAATACCGTGAGATAGAGACATCCTTGGGCATTTCTTCCACCAGCATACATTCGATATTGCATGAACACCTGGCCGTAAAAAAGGTTAGTTCTCGTTGGATCCCTCACAGTTTGACAATCGCTAAAAAAAAAAAAGACTTGTGTCGATTGGTGCAAAGAAATTTTGAAAAAATACGATCGCGGTGCTTCAAAAGACGTTTATAAGATCGTCACAGGTGACGAATCATGGATCTATGCGTATGAGCCCGAAACAAAACAGCAATCGACCGTGTGGGTCTTCTAAGACGAGCCAAATTCAATGAAAGTTGTTCGTCGAAGAAGCACTTCGAAGCAAATGGTCGCCTGTTTCTTCGGCAAAACTGGTCATGAGGCGACCGTTCCGCTTGAGCAACTTAGGACGGTCAATTCTGAGTGGTACACCACAATTTGTTTGCCTGAAGTCTTCGGAGAAATTCGAAAAACGAACAAGAGAAGACGAATCATTGTACTTAGTAGGGACATAAATACTGTTACACACGTTTTATGCTGAAAAATAAAAAGTATTCAATGTTTTTGGACCAAATATTTGTTAATATATTTATTGATGTATATTGTATATCCAAAAAGAATCTACATATTGGAAATGTCCAACTTTTGCCTTTACACACGCTGTAAGTCGCACTGGCCAATCGTCAGTAGCTACACGAACATCGTCCATTGCAAAATTGGCTAAAGCAGTCTTAAGAGATCCAATGTTGGGGTATCTTTTGTGACAAACCTTGTCCTATAAAACCGTCCACAATTTGTAATCAAATGGGTTCAAATCTGGACTGCCAGAGGGTCATTCTTCAGAGGAAACGAACGCTGGCAAATTGTTTCGAAGCCAGGCCTGGGACGTTTTAGCCTTATGGGCCGGCTCAGAATCCTGTTGGAAAGTCCATGGCTGGTTTTGGAATAGGAAATTGTTAAGAGGCTTCACAACAGCTTCCAAAACGGTTTCTTGGTAAACTTTTGCCGATGTTTTGACTCCTTGTTCGCAGAAATGCAGGTCTGTGACCCAATCGTAAGAGACACCCCACCAAACCATGACTGAAGCTGGGTGATGACCCTTTTCCACCCTTGGGATCAGTTCAGATGCTTCCTTAGATGACCGCGCATACACTCTATCATTTTGCTTGTTAAATTTTTCCTGAACAGTAAAAATGTGTTCATTGGTAAACAAAATGCAAGTTATTAGCGTGCATCACCATAAGACGTTTGCATTTTTCAATCCTATATTTTTTTTTAAAGCTGCAGTCAATAAATGTCCGGTACGTCGTTTGAAAGCCCCAAGTCCCAAGTCTTTTTTAATGATTCGATTCATGGACTTTTGCGTGATATTTATCTTACGGGCCATGATTTAATGTTTTCGGAGCGGATTTCTGTGAATTCTTGATTTAACGGCTTTGATAAAATACGGTGTTCGAACAGAGCATGGGCGGCCCGACCAGTGACGGTCTTTTACATCTCCAGTCTCTTCAAACAGTGTTATGCATCGGTAGACGAACATGCGGCTAATCCCTAGTGGCCGGAGCGTTTGGAAAATATCGCTTTTTTCATTTCAAACTTGAAAGCGCTATTACAGCGATACGGTTCTCATTATCTGACCACTCCATGATGAAAGTTGAAACAATTTTAAAATCCCGCTACAGACTAACGCTATTGAGGTTAGCATTCAAAACCCATATGACATTAACGTATTACCTTACAGCAGTTAGTCGTTTCGTCCAAATGGATTTTTTTTTAGTTCGGAACACTAGCAAGCTGATTTTTATCTGCGAGCGCGTTTTGCATTTAGTATTTTTACCCAACTTTCTTACACTGCTCCCAAAAAAAAAGCTTAAGCAGAAATATAAATATTTTGCTCTTTGCTGATGTCTTACTGCCGTCATTTCAAGATTGCTGCCCCACTTACACTATTTACTATTTTCCTTTTATTAGACCGCGAAAGAGGTCAAGTATTCACGCATTCAATACTCCAACAAATTGGCCCAATTCATTATTATAAAGTCAAAGTAATGGGCAACACTAGCACAACTCAATAAAACTTGGTATTGTTAATAAGTATAGGCAATGGTGTGTGGCGAATGGAAGCGAAAGAGGCGATGAAAGAGGACTACCGCCACAATATTCCATATACTCGTACCATTCTATTTAGCGCAAATGACATTGGCTAGTGGTTTTAAGAGTTTTGTGCTTGAAAATCTAATTTAAAAATATGCAGAAATTAAAATGGTATCCAATTGCGAGTAAGACTTTCTGTCTGTATAAATACAAATAGACATACATTAGAGTATGTACAATAGACCGTACCTTAAAAAAAGTTCGCCATGCACCTTCGAATAAAAAGTATTTTGCCAAGGCAGTTTATAGGGTGGCCTGATAATTTTTTTTAAATTTGTCATTTAATAATTGAACACCATCCGAAGCGTTTTCGTTTCGCCCAATGGGCTGAAGATTGTTTTTTTGGTAGGAGATGCAGAATTTGACCGAAAAATTGTGTTTTCAGATGAAGCTCATTTTCATCTCGGTTGATATGGCAAAATTTCCGTAAATGGGATTCAGAGAACCCACACGAGACTATTGAGTAGCCAATGCATCCACGAGTTACGGTTTGGAGTGGATTTTGGCTTGGCGGCACCGTTGGGTCATTTTTTTCGAAAATGAGCAAAACAGAATTGGTGGAAATGACATTGCGCTTTGAAGATTGCTCTACACACAGTTCAAAGATTATACGCAAGGTATAATTCTCAGTAATTCAAATGAGACTCCCCGTTAAGTCGTTTGAAGAAATCGTTGCCAAATACTGCTAAAGAAAAACCTTGGCGAGTTTAGAAACAACTGTACAATCTGCCTGGCAACCTAGCCAATACATCAACAATTTTTACGTTAATTCTAAAAAAGAAACAACAACAGTCTCGAACCTGAATAAAACTGTTCAAGCCCTCATTTTCATCATATCTTCTGTATTTCCAGTCGGATCTTAAAGTGTAATACATTTTTTGCAGGCTACAATTTTCTGATATTAGGGTGGCACATTAGAGTAGTGGCAACTGTGATGTAATAAGTAAGTACCAGAATGGGATACTTAAGGTCAATATCTTTTGACGCAGAAAAATTGGCCTTCTCAAGACAAAAAACACGATCCGAGTGCAAATGCAGAATTTATAGAATGACGAATAAATCGTGCTACAAAACGTAATAACTTTTTTCTTGTGTGTGAGCATTTGGCTTATTCATTATTTTATGTGGAAGGTAAGGTAGATTACTAGAATTTATGCTTAAGACACCGAAAAGAGGATTTGGATAGTGCAGCGGTACCCTGCATTTCAGCATTTCCGTCCAAAGCGAATTTAGACGGGATATTGGCAGAGCTCCCTCGAATAGATGGACCATTATGAGGATGGTAAACACGTTTGCCGTATATGGAAGCATCGCACGAAGACCAAACCATCGTGATCCCTATTTTCGGGTTCAAGATACCATCGAGGCTAAAGCGTCGTCAATTCAGGCAAATCCAAGCGTTTCAGACGGTCATAACAACGGATAATTCATGATAACTTAAACTTGGTCCAAGTTACAAGCAAGTTAAACCCTATGGATTGGAATGGAGCAACGGATAATTCATGATAACTTAAACATGGTCCAAGATACAAGCAAGTTAAACCCTATGGATTTGCCTATTCGAATGGAATTTTGACAAAAAATGGCCGAAGAAGACAACAGCTTGATTAGTTGTTTGTTTATGTCGCGTGAGGCCCATTTTTATCTAAACGGGCAATGTAAACAAGCTAAATTGCCACAAATACTCCACAAGACTTAATTGCGCCCAGAACGAGTTACTGTGTGGTGCGCAGTCTCATCAAGCTGCATGCTGGAGCCATACTTCTTTGAAGAAAACGGTGTAACAGTGACTGTCAATAGGGATCGTTATTTTAATATGCTGAAGGAAGTTTTTCACCCAGAACTGTGCCGAATATGTACGAGGGCGGTTCGGAAACTTCTTAGCCTAGCACAAAAAGCGCGGTATAAACAGAAAAAAGTTAAGTGTTTTGGAAACTTCCATCTCTGCTACGAACACATGTTAAATTTTGTTTCGATCTGGCAACTCCTTCATATAGAAACCAGTGTTCACAAAAGACGCATCCGCGATTTTTTTACAATGGAAAAATTAGAAATGCGTGGTGTCATTAAATATTTACATAAAAAAGGTTTATCAGGACAAGAAATTCATAATGATATGGTGAATGTGTTAGGTGAATGTGCTCCTTCATATCCACTACGTGGTTCATTGAAGATGAACCACGTAGTGGACGTCCAAAAACAGCAACAACAACAGAAATTGTACCCAAAGTGCATGATATGGTATTAAATGATCGACGAATAAAAGTGCGTGAAATAGCTAATATCGTGGGCATCTCAAATGATCGAGTCCATTTAATTTTGCATAAAGAACTACAGATGAAAAAGCTTTCTGCAAGATGGGTGCCGCACTTGTTAACAGTCGACCAAAAACGCATAAGAATGAACATTTCTCAAGCTTGTTTGGATCGTTTTCAGCGAAATAAAATGGATTTTAAGCGTCGTTTCATAACTGTTGATGAGACATGGATCCACCACTATACTCCAAAGACAAAAGAACAATCCAAACAATGGACTGAAGCTGGAGGAAGTACCCCAAAGAAGACAAAAACAATTCAATCGGCTGGTAAGGTTATGGCAACGGTTTTTTGGGACTTCAAACGTATTTTATTGATTGACTATCTACAAAAGGGTAAAACAATAAATTCAGAGTACTATTGCAACCTTTTAGATCAATTAAATGTACAAATTCGAGAAAAACGTCCTGGCTTACAACACAAAAAAATAATTTTTCATCAAGACAACGCACCAGCGCACAAGAGTGTTTTAACAATGGCTAAAATCAACGAATTAAAGTACGAGTTGCTTGACCACCCACCCTATTCTCCTGATTTAGATCCCAGTGACTTTTACCTGTTCCCAAATCTCAAAAAAATCCTTGCTGGCAAGCGTTTTACCTCAAATGAAGATGCAATTACAGTTGTAAACCACTATTTTGAAGACCTTGAGGAAAACTATTTTAATCAAGGAATAGAATTGCTAGATAAGCGTTGGGCTAAGTGTATTGAAGTTTCAGGAGATTATATTGAAAATAAAAATATTTTTGAAAAACTAACTATGTATTCTCTTTCATTGATAGGCTAAGACCTTTCCGAACCGCCCTCGTATCTAATTCAACAGCATTTGGTTCAAGCAAGATGAAGCAACTGCACATATAGCCAGATCGGTTATGGCAGAGCTCCAACGTAAACTCCCAAACAAAGGAATATTCAAAATTTCCACTTTCCGCTGGGACCCAAGATCACCGGACCTGACTGCACCAGACTTTTTTCTATGGGGTTATGTCAAGCAAGAGGTACAAAGAAAACAAAACCAAGGAATTTGTCTGAATTGAAGCAGTTCATTGAAACAATAATTTAAGTTATCCCAACTTCAACCCTTCAGGCCGCAATGAATAATTTTCTGATCAGGTGTCGCATGGATGAGCATGGAGGTCATTTGCGGTCTATTATCTTTAAACACAATTAATTATTCATATTAAATTAAATTGAATTTTCTACAATTAAAAAGTATATGAAAAAATTGATTAAAAAAAGTTATTTGAATTTTTTTATTAAAGCACAATTGGTGCGCCACCATGTATAACGAAAAATTCAAAGCAACACCCCTATGATTGCGAAAAAAAAATCTGTGTATTTTTCCTGTAAACTAAATTTTTTAAAAATTTTTGTAATTTTTTAAATTTGGATGCGTTTTTACACAGAAAAATCCGTTCATCAACAATTGATTGAGTTATTCAACTTTTATTAAAACAACATTTTTTGAAAAAATACAATTATTCGCAATACTACTTAGAATTGCTTGTTTGACCGTTTTCTTTTTAATTGAACATCATCAGTATCCCGTTTAAGTGGCCAGCAATATTCGGAAATCATTTTTATTCCAAATCAGCAAAAACAATTAAAATCTGTTGATATTCAACCAAGTTACTGGCATATAAGTGCGTAAGATCCGAAAACCCGGTTTTTTACCCGTAACTCCAGATTTTGGAAGTATTTGAGAAATTTCAAACCGGTTTCTTGTTGTGCTCAAACACCCCTATGATTGCGAAAAAAAATTGAACCGCCTTTTAAAAATACTTTAAGTTTAGGTGTAAGAGGCGATTTTTTATTTTCCTTTAATGTGATACGGTCTAATGTGCATACATATATATTTATGTCTGAATTTGCTGACGTAGTGGTCGCTGGCTGGAGGCCATTCCATTAAATGTGCCTCCAAACACTAATTTGAATTAATACATTTTAAATGAGTGCCGCGTGTTTTTTTTTGTTCATCTATCGGTGGCTCTATGCTCATTTTGCTACTATAACTTATGACGGCGCTATGGTTTTTGTTGTTGTTGATGCCAGGATTAGTGGGTAGAAGCTTTCACTACACATTACAGCCGCAATGCTGTGGGAGTAGCTGCGCAATGTGCCTGCCATTACGAATTTAAAGTCCTTCAAATTGGTTATAAACATAACCATTAGTTTTTAATCCGCATCAGCATGGGGATGTACAACATTAGGAGCGTCATTGACCAATGTATTTTAATTCGTAAGGTTGAAAACCAGTTTTGTTCAGGAGAGCCGTTTTAAAGATTAGGTCCCTTTCTATTTGCGCTTAGAATCGTCGACTTCACTTTCATAAAACGCGCATATCTCTGGAAGGGAACACTTTTGGGACATGGGATCGGTCTCATTCGATGCTCAGATGTTGTCCACATAAAAAAAAAGTGAAAAGTTGATAAAAAATTTTTGTTCAGGAGAGCCATTTTAAAGATTAGGTCCCTTTCTATTTGCGCTTAGAATCATCGACTTCACTTTCATAAAACGCGCATATCTCTGGGAGGGAACACTTTTGGGGCATGGGATCGGTCACATTCGATGCTCAGATGTTGTCCACATCAAAAAAAGAAAAGAAATGAAAATTGATTTTTTTTTACCCTTAGGTCCCTTTCTCTATGCGCTGTCGCATATACATATGTCATTTGTCATTGTCATATGTCATTTAGTAATGGATTACAATATCATTCATATGACTACCACGACTGGCTCGGCATTAATTCATCCGATCAACACAATTTTTCAGTACGATCGACCCCCCATAGCATTTTTGGTTGTTTCGGGTCGAATCTCTTCAATGGAAACTTCGATTTTATGTTTCAACGCTTCAATTGCCTGTGGATGCTTTGCGTAACGTTAATCCTTAATGGCTACCCATAGAAAATAATTCAAAAGGCATAAATCACAGCCGCGAGGCGGCCAATTGACTTTACAATGTCGGCTGATTATTCGATTTTCAAAAAAAGCGCGTAAAATATCGATGGTTGCGTTGGTTGTGCGACATGTGGCCCCGTCTTCTTGAAATCAAATGTCATCCATGTCAGAAAGGTAATATTTAAAGAAAATGTGTTTTTTATTACCTACCGTTAAAAATAAGTTTAGAAAAAGTCAAAAAAAAATAAAATTTGGGCGCCTCGAAAATGAATTTTTTGTCGTATGTGTCGTAGTGGACCTTTCTTCCCTACGCCAAAAGCTATCGATGGCGCAATATTAATTGCTAAATCGACCCTGCACACTACGTTTTATCAAGATTTCGGGTCCGTGACGACCTTCATTAGTTTTTAAAAAAGAAAATGCCGATTTACGCTTGCGTGTTGCCCATAACTTTTTGATATGTCGTAGTGGAACTTTATACCTTATGCCAAAAGCTATTGAAAAATCGATGGTACAATATCGACAAATTGTTGTCCTTACAAATCGACCCACTCTAATATTTAGCCACGAAAATGTCATTTTGCCATTTTATTAAAAACTTGCCATAAAACGAAAATGCAAGACATCTCGAGCTGGCTTACTCGAGTTCAATGGTGTTTTTAAAAAAAATTCGATTTTATAAAGAGTTTGCGATCGCCGACGCGCTCGTTTCGCATGTGTGCTTTTGGAGGAAGCGTTAATGAAAATATTTGTGAAAATGTACATCGGGTTTTGCCTATAACTTCAACAATTAACATAGAACATAAAAATAAAAATCAACATAAAAATCGGAAGAGGCACTATTATCATTTTGAAGGACAAAGGGTACCGCGAAAAAGTACACTTTTTGTGTATTTGTAGGCGAAACCAGACATAAACGCGGACCATTAGTTAAGACGCACTGAAAACGTTTCTAAGGTTGCATCTCGCAACATACCTCTACCATTTCAATAACGAATCCATGGAGAAGGATATATAAGATTCAGCTTTACCCAACACAACGACGTTTGTACATGCTAATGGTGTATTTTTCGCATGTCCTCTGTTTTCAAAATCCGTCCAAGCCTGGGCCTTAGGTTGTTCATCCAAATGACTAACGGCACAATACTAGAGTTATTTCATCATTTGCTATGGCAAATACATAATTAACATTTAAAGTGCGTTGCGTTGCGCTGCGTTACGTTCCATACGTCCCTCTTATGTTAATTTTATAATTGAAACGCATTAAAAGTGTACGGTTGCTTTAATTTTAAATTAAAAGAAACAAAAAAAAAAATGATTGCCTCTGCGTTGCTTTTAACACCGCGGTCAGGGCAGACCTTTGGGCAACGAAAAGCGAAAGAATGAACGGACGCGTATACATGAAGCGGAGGAATAGCGGCGGCCGTCCAGCTAGGTTTTCAATTACGTTCCATTTGTTTAATTGTGGAAATATTGACACAGAGAAATACATGCCCACGAATATGAATAAATACTTAAAAAGGTGTATTAATATGTACTTTTACAAAACTCGGCTTCCGGTTGGAGGTACACGCAGAGAAAAGATAAGGTTACACTATGGTCACCCCAGCAATAATATGTTCTCTACAATAAAAGCATGTTCGTCGCAACCATAGTATTGTTGTTGTTTGAATTTCATTTCGACAACAGTATGATTGCGACAATATTACTATTGTTGAAATGTAACAATAGTATTTATTGCCAAATTTAGAAAGGAATATATGGTTGTAGGAACCATATAAATATGGGTGGTGCAACAAGAGTATTGTTGTTTAAAATTTATGTTAACAATAATATGATTACGGCAATCATACAGTACGGTTGCGACTATGAACATAACAAAACAGGTTTTACGTATAGAGCATACAAGTACATGTACTTAGTAGGGACATAAATACTGCTACAACATCGAACACACCCATTTCAATAGTAGAACTGAACATACCCCGTTAATGTCATATGGGTTTTGAAAGCTAACCTCAATAGCGCTTTTCAAGTGTGAAATGAAAAAAAACATATTTTCAAAACGCTCCGGCCACTAGGGATTAGCCGAATGTTCGTCTAAAGATGCATAAAACTGTTTGAGGAGACTGGAGATGTAAAAGACCGCCACCGGTCGTGATCGACAGTATGGCTTCCGTAGAAATCGCTCTACGGGAGACCTGGTGGCTTTCTTGTCGGAGCGCTGGAGTCGATCTATCCACCAGTTTGGTGAGAGTAAGGTTGTGGCTCTGGATATCTCCAAGGCCTTTGATAGAGTCTGGCACGGTGCACTCTTATCAAAGCTGATGGCTTTTGGTGTCGGTGATACTTTCGCTCGTTTTATATCGAGCTTTCTTAGAGATCGCGCTATAAGAGTTGTTGTAGATGGGTTCCCTGCCAACAAACATAGGCTTACTGCAGGAGTACCACAGGGCTCAGTCCTTTCACCCTCTTTATTTCTAATTTTCATTTATGATCTGTTGGGTCAGACCGTGAATCCAATATACAGTAACCTCTGTCATTCACATTCATTCGACCGTAGGCCGAGTCTTCAAGATATTGAAGACAAAAGGCGAATTATGGATGAGATCTACTGGCCATTTCCGAATGGGGTCGAGTGAATAGAGTAGATTTTAATGCGCGTAAGACACAGTGCTGCTGATTGTCTCACAAGCGATTCACTGACCCAACAATATCGTCAATTTCTATCTATGGTACAGATATTGAACAATCAGAAGCTCTTGATGTTCTGGGTATGAAAATACAATGTGACGCTCGTTGGGCGAGACATGTATTCGTAGTGTCGAAAGAAGCACTTAAGTGCATAGGATTTTTAAAGCGGGGCAAGAAATACTTCACTCATACTGATCTTTTCAATATCTATACATCTTTCATCAGGCCGAAGATGGAATACAACTCCCATATATGGGCAGGTGCTCCAAAATCATCCTTGGAGCTACTTGACCGTGTTCAAAGGAGAGCGATGGTGCTGATAGGTGACAGTAGGGTATCCAACTCTATTGTTTCCCTTGAGCATCGTCGGAATGTGGGTTGCGTGACGCTGTTCTATCGTTACTTTCATGGTGTGTGTTCATCAGATATCCGTCGCCTTATTCCTGACGTAAGGATGTTCGGCAGGGATACGCGACTTTCTAGGAATTCACACCCGTTTGTTATCGATTGGCCAGTTGACCGCACTATACACTACAGATCAAATTCGTTTTTCGCTCGTACAGTCCGTATGTGGAATCGACTTCCGGCGAATGTAGTTCCCACTAATTACGGCATCCTGAAGTTCAAAGCAAGTGTCAATAAACATTAATCCCCCTTTCCCCCCTCCGATCCTTTACTTTTCACTCGCCAACGCAATGCACCGCATGTATAGGAGGCGTCTCCTGAGTGTTGGTTATTTAAAAAAAACGACGTACCGGACATTTTTACCGTGCGCGGTCATCTAAGGAAGCAACTGAACTGATCCTAAGGGTGGAAAAAGGTCCTCACCGAGCTTCAGTCATGGTTTGGTGGGGTGTCTCTTACGATGGGGTCACTGACCTGCATTTCTGCGAACAAGGAGTCAAAACATCGGCCAAAGTTTACCAAGATACCGTTATGGAAGCTGTTGTGAGGCTTCACAACAGCTTCCAATTCACTGCCCCAAAACCAGCCATGGACATTCCAGCTAAAACGACCCAGGCCTGGCTTCGAAACAATTTGTCAGCGTTCATTTCATCTGTAGAATGGCCTTAGGCAGTCCAGATTTGAACCCATTGGATTGCGAATTGTGGACGGTTGTAGAGGATAAGGTTTGTCACAAGAGATACCCCAACATTGGATCACTTAAGACTGCTGTGGCCAATTTTCCAATGGGCGAGGTTCGTGCAGTTATTGACGATTGGCCAGTGCGACTTAAGGCGTGTGTAAAGGCAAAAGGCGGATATTTCGAATAAGTAGATTCTTTTTGGATACAATATACATCAATAAATATATTAAAAAATATGTTAACCTAATCCCAAAAAATAAGTTTGGGGATAATAGTATGGTTGATTGGATCATACTATAGTTGTACGGATAATAGCATGGTTGCGTGTGAACTATACTATGGTTGCGAGGATCATACGATGGCGATAATAGTATGGTTGAGTGTCAATCATGCTACTGTTGCGATGATCTTAGTGTGGTTGAGTGTGAATCATACTATTGTTGTGGAGATCATAGCATGGTTGAGTGTGAATCATACTATGGTTATAGGGGTCATAGTATGGTTATGTGTGAATCACACTATTCTGAGGATCATGATATTGTTGTGCCACAACCATATACCCAATAATAGTATGATCTTCTTCGAATATTGTCACCCCAACCATCCTTTTTTTTGCGTGTAGATTATCCGATAACTTATGTAAATTAATAAAGGATGTAGCATTAAAACGGACGAAACCAAGAGGTACGTTAAAGGTGACGGCTGAAAGAAAATGCACGTGGTCAATGATGTAGCATTCTATGAAGCAGCAATGTGGGCCCAAATAAAAATCCATTTCATTTGAATATCCTTTACCATAACGTGGAGTTATACTAAATATGTCATTCCGTTTGCAAGACATCAAAATCTTGTTTGAAGAGTCTGGTAAATCAAAGAAAGTCTTAGTAACAAAATGTTCATCTCTAGCCACTGTAATCGTCCATCCTTTGCTGCACCTACTAAAGTCCCACAACATGTCATTACGGCAAGAGGAAACTTCTATGTGAGATGTGCATGATTAAATTCTTCTATTAACGGACGACACAACATCCAAGCGACCATTTGCTATCCAAAACAACTAATTCCAGAATGTACATCGCTATTGCTGCTTGTGTAGCGTCTTAACATCGGCTGGAGGCTCTTCCGATGTATGAAACTGCACCATGAAAGCTCTGGAAGCGTTCGACCAACTAAACACAATGTGGAAATCTTTATCAATCTCCAGTCGTAATAACATAACAATCGTTTATTTGTGCGTAAAGTCTGTGATCCTCTATTGCTGTAAAACTTGGCACATGGCCCCTAAGGACGTGAACACACTGACAGTTCTCACTACCAAATGCCTACACGTAGAAAAAAATATGATTGGAATACCAATATTCGAAGAGCATCATACTGTGGTTGGGTTTATGGCTGTGGTACAACATTATTATGATCCTCACAACAATAGTATGATTCACAATTAACCATACTATGATCCTCACAACCTTAATATGATCCTTACCACAATATTATGATCCTCACATAGAACCATAGTATGATCCTCACATAGAACCATAGAATGATCCTCACAACCATAGTATGATGCATACGCAACCATGTTATTGTCCCTTCAACCATAGTATGATCACACACAATTATACTATGATCCCCAAAATTATTTATTAGAATTTTGTTAAGTTGCCAACAATAGATTTGAATTATTAAAATTATTTAAAAATACATTAAGTTTAGCTCGTTTGTTTTATTTCGGTCTGTTGCTTTTAGACATTGAACAGGGATTACACCAGCTCAAGACCTCTTGCTTCTATATATAAATAGAAGACAAGTTTTTAACAAAATGACAAAGTGACATTGATTTTCGTGGCTGCACAATACTTTTATCATGATTCAGGTCCGAGACAACCCTCTTCAGAAAGTCTTGCTGCAATTGTTGAAAGTAAAACCGAACTCTATAAGACCAGGCGGTGTACATGGGGTTCGTCGGCCGTGCAGATGCCTTAACACCCTCCATCATGGATTACAGTTCAGTATTAAATTGTTTCAAGGGACGTGGCACCGGCCTCTTTTCTATTAGGGTGGAATTCTTTTCATACTAGCATTATATATACCGACTACTATCATCATATTGGTATAAGTTCAACAAATATAGATTTTCAAAGTTCAGGTTAGTATGGGCGTTGAGTTTTTTACAATTAATATTGTAATTATTAAAATAATTATTATTGTTCTTACAATGCATTGTTTTTAACCATGAAAATTGTTAATATTAAAATATCATAGTTAATTTATTTATTAAAACAATACATGTTCAATTTAACAATGAAATTGTTAATATTATCAATTATGAAGATTGTTATAGAAATCATTTTTTATTGTTAAGTAAACTAATTATTGGTTATCTCTTTTAACTAGAAATATAGTTACTGTTACAAATTTTTATATTAAATTAACCAAATAATTATGTTTTTGTTTTGTTTACATTTATTCGGCCTTTTTCATTATTATGACTTGAACAGTTTTTATTCTTTTCAAAGTTCAGGTTAGTATGGGCGGGGCCACGTCCTTTTGTCTTATTTTAACACAAAATTAACTTTGATAATCTTTGATTTAATTGATTTGCAAGGGGCGTGACTGCGCCCACTCTTCCTTCATGATGTATTTTGAAGCCATACTAACATCATATGTTCCGAATATCATCGTCACATCTTTATTAGTTGATGAGATTTGCTATGCCCTTGCCTTATTTTACCAAAACATAGTCTAGAATAAATGCCTAGTTTTTGATTTCATCCTGTTAAAATATTAGAACCAACGGTCCATTACTTTGGTCATTAGTGATATTTTTAAAAAAGGCCGTGACAACGCCCTCTTTTTCTCCGGAATGTGTTTCGATCCATAGCATCCAAATATTATTGACACATCTCTATACCTTCATAAGGTATTGTCTTTTTAAGTTCAGGGTAGTGTGGGAGGCGCCACGCTCCTTATCCAATTTTACCAGAAGAGTCTACAATAAACGCCTAGTCACGATCGGTCCATTACTTTGGCCATTGATGCGATTTTTTTAAAAGGGGCCGTGACAACGCCCTCTTTTTCTCCGGTATGTGTTTCGATCCATTCTAATATCATATGTTTCAAATATATGCCTAATAACTCTAATAGTTCATAAGATATTGCATTTTTGGGTTCAGGATTGTAGATTTTGCCAGAGGTTGACCCAGTCCTTATGAGGGGAAAATCTTTTCCTCTTGACGGAGCTGGCCCATTTGCATTACCAACCGCTTCATCAACAAATGTTTCTGCAAAATTTCAGCCATCTAGCGTCAATAGTGCAACGTGTAGTTTTCATTGCACAGAAAGACGGACATGACTAGATCATCATAGAATTTTAAGTAGCTTAAGAATATATTCGAATACACTTTTTGGGGTCTTCGACCAGTGTTTTGAGATGTTGCAAACGGAATGATTAAGCAAATATATCCTTTATTCTATGATGGAGGGTATAAAAAAACTGTATAGACCACCCGGTACATATGATAATCGTATTTTTCGCATTTCAATAGACAATACATGTGGAAGGGTAAATAAGAATCGGCCTGGCCCAACTTAATTCCGTTTTAACTTATCTTTATTGCACTTGGCCGCACCATTTCTTCATCTCTAATGAGCGGTTACGGGCATAAGCAACGATGGACGGACTTGCGAGCTTAGCAAGGCATTTATAGGTCAATGAATTACACATAGCCCAACACCCTACCAACACGTTGGCGGTTGCATCCTTGGCGGAAGCAAAGACAAATTAGACTTAATTTCCGAGCAAGTTTCTATTGTTAGGCAGAGGCTTTTGTTTGAAAACATATCGTAGCATCTTAAATGGACGAACTAAACGTTCATCGTAGAGTTGCGGTGGTGTTTTTTGAGAAACTCTCAGACAGAGAAATAGAATGGATGTAACTGGCGTTGGGGGAGGGATAAACTAAAGCTAACTAGCTTTATAAAGACTTTCAGTAGAAGTGAAATACTTGGCATCAATTTTATATATCACTAAATCATGATGACCCTCTACGCTCTTCCCCCCACTTACCGCACTTAAGTTAGCCTCATTTTTTAGGCCTTTTGTTAGTTGGTCCGATGTGCTCTGTTTCTATTTTTCGTTTTTGCCTGTCATCCTTTCTAAGAGTCATAATTACCAAATTAGCAACAGAATGAGCATAAATTCTCCGTATAAATCCTGACACAAATGTTAATTAAAGCGCGACATCTTCAAAATTGAAATTGAGTTTAAGTGGTTGTCCTGGCCGAACAAAATATTCGTCCGAAGAGAAAAGTACCGAAATACTCATACAACATTTACTAGTAAAATGAGCAGCTCATAAATAATGGCAACACTGCAGCGATGACAAATGACAATCACCATTTGTTTGAGAAATGTTGGAGGGGAGGAGAGGAAATTTTCAACTTTTCTGCGCTCAACTTGTTATCGCGTGATAAATGCTATGCGCTTATGAAGGCACATTTTTTGTTTAATAAATACAAATTATGAGTTTGAGATAATTGTGCTGGAAACCTCAATTGTACTCAGTCATTCGTTATATGTAAAAGAGGTAATATTATTATTGATAGAAGAGAACCAAAGGATTAAAAGGGAATATACAAAAATTAAAAGGGTGCTACAAAAACAAAACGTACACCGAAAAGCAAAATAACCTTATATAAGGTTAACTTAACTGGTATTTAACAATAATAATAGTTAATTTAACTATTCTATGGTTGAAACTGTTAAAGTTATGGAAATTGTTAATTTTAAAAGTTATTGTTGTTTTAAAAATGCATTGTTGAGTATTTTAACCATTAAAATTGTTATTATTAAAATAAATAATGTTAATTTAACAATGCATTGTTAAATTAACCATGAAAATTGTTAATATTAAAATTTCATTGTTAATTATTGAAACAATAAATGTTCAATTTAACAATGAAATTGTTAATATTACTAACTATGAAGATTGTTATAGAAGTCATTATTATTGTTAAGTTTACTAATTATTAATTACCTCGTTTAATCTACTAATTATGTTATTGTTTTGTTTACATTTATTCGGTCTTTTTTTATTATTATGACTGAACATTTCTTATTCAGATTCGGGACCTTTTAGTCGTTTCTTTTTCACAATCATCTAAAAAGTTGGTAAAATGTATTGGCTGAGGTTGCCAGGCAGACTGTACAGTAGGCATATAACTTTTTACAATTTTTGCAAATACGAAAAACGGCATACCATAGTCGAATAGAGCATAAAAAAGTATGAACCCCCATTATTTTTTTTTTGCGAAATTGCAAAAAAGTTTCCGCGCAAAACGAAATTACTTTTTTATCAGAACTGCTGAAAAAACCAAAAAAAAATGTTGTACAGTGTACACTGTACACTGTGGAGTCCACAGTATATTGGTTGTCAACATCATGTGCTAGATTTGATGTTAAAACATGTCATGGATGAGCTTTTAGAGGGAAAAACATCATCGCCCAATATTTCATACAATTTTATTCCAAATTTAATAGAAAATTACGATGATCTAAAAAAAGAGTATGAACAAAATAAAGAGTCTATTAATGTTAAAAGCATTAAATGGCGAAATGACATGCAATACTTATATGAATTGGTCGAAGCTTTTAAATACTTCGAGAAAAATGAACGTTTTCCTTACATAAAATTTAAAGCAATACCAGCACTCAGTAATGCCCGTTGGAATTCTAGAGCTATTTTGGCACTTTTAGCCTTTATACTTATTCCTGAATATCGTTTGCAATTATATCCTATTTGTAAGTTTGTGTGCGGTGCTTGGAGCGAAATCTGGTTTTCCGATCATACTTTCAACAAAAATAATTTCGCCACACTACAGAAATCATTGGCCGGCTTCACAAAAGCAAATGAATGTTTTCTCAGGCATTGGGTAAATAAACCATCAGCTATTGAGGAAGTTCAGCGAAGTAACATCTGCGCAGAGCGTGCAATTAAAATTGTGCAAGACATTTTACCATTGTGTAAATCATCAGATACTTTAAACTTAAAAATTATTTCATATAACAATTGACAAAAATTTAAAAATAAAAATATTAAAAAAAATTAAAAAATATTTAAAAAAAATCTGACTTTTTTTAGAAATCCATTTTTGCGCGGAACGTTTTTGAACCGAAATCACCTAAAAAAGTGATATTCATTACTTGTACAATATTTGCCACCACGTGGTGGTATGCCAAATTTTTCGTAAAAATTAGTTATATGCCTACTGTACAGCTGTTCCTTAAACCGCCGAGATTTTTCTTCAGCAGTCTTTGGCAACGATTACATCGACTTATACGGGATTAATGAGAATTACCCTTTGCGTATAGTCTTCGAACTGTGCGAAAAGCAATCTTCATACAGCTAGCATTTGCATTTGGTGGTGGATTTTTAAAAGAGCGATTTAAATTGTCTTATGATCTTTCTCACAATTACAAAAGTTCAAAGCAGAGGAAGAAAGGAAAAATAGTGGGGGGATAAGACAGTCGCAATCGTTGCAACTTCGTGTAACTTAATTCTGAACTTCGTATAACACAAGGCAGATCAAAAGCTTCGATACAACAGAGTTGAATGATCTTTAAATTTTTCTTTATATCGCACAACTTTCTGCCTCACTCTTGAAAAAACCAACCTTATATAATGTTAACTCAACTATTCTGTATGTATATTTGACCTTTTATAACGTTATTTTGTCTATGTTGTCAAACATGAAAAATTTAACCAGACACATGCTTAAAAAAATCATTGTATTTTCGGCTCAGTGTAATTACTTTTTTCGGATTCGGTTTTTTATTTATTTTATTGGGAAGGTTAGTATGTATTTAGATTTATTAAAATGAATGCTTGGGATACCTAAAAGAGGATTTGGATAGTGCAGCGGTAGCATGCATTGCAGGCCTGAATTTCCGTCCAAAAGGAATTTAGGCGGTTAGATGGACCATTATGAGGCATCAACCCTTAAGGCCGCAATGAACAATTTTCTGATCAGGTGTCGCATATGCGTGGATGAGCATGGAGGTTATATACAGTCTATCATCTTCAAACACAATACGTCATATAAAATTAAATTGAAATTTTTTACAATAAAAAAATAAATTAAATACGTTGAAAAAGTTATTTGAATTTCTTATTGTAGCACAAATGGTGCGCCGCCCTGTACTTCATTTATGTTCACTAGAGAGCCTCAACTTGTGGGATTATAATGCGAAGCAAATCCCAATATACAGGGTGGGCCACTTATATTTTAAATTTGAATCGGCTGTAAAAAAAAGTACTGAAATTTTTTCAAATTTCTGATTTTATTGGAAATTTGTCATTTAAATTGTTAACATTTCTATATAAAAACAGTGTTTTTATTTCAGAGGTGAACACAATTTTTTTTTTTTAATTTTTTTAAACATTTTTTTTTTTAATTTTTCTTAAAAGATTGAATAAATGGCTATCTAAAACACTCTGGACAAATAAGTTACATGGCTGTGAAAAAACACCTGTTAGCCCAAAATGTCAAAATTCGACCCCCTCTAATTCAGAGAGTCCTTGACCGATCTCGTCCAAAATTTGTGTCTAAACTAACGGGTTTTCCAATAGGGACAACATTTTCGTATCTTTATGTCTACGCACTCCCAAACATTTTCAATGATCTTTCAGTGTCAAAACATTAGTCGAAGTCAACATTTTCATCATGGTTCACTTACAACGTTTGGGCAACGTTTGGAAAGTTTTTAAAATTACTACCGAAATTCTGAGTCGATGGCTCTAGCCAAGTTTCCAGAAAATCCATAATTTCAGCGATAAAGCTCATTTCCGGCTGAGTGGTTTTGTCAATAAACAAAATATGCGTTATTGGACAGCAACAAAACCAAATGTGTTTCAAGATACTCAATTTCATTCGCAAAAAAATTACTGTGTGGTGTGATTTTCATGCCGGAGGTGTGAGCCGTATTTTTCGTCGACAAAAACAATTGTCATGTTACTGTCAATGGAGAGCGTTATCGTGTCATGTTTGAAAATATTTTTTGAATGAGGTTGACATCGCCGATAAGTTATTTCAACAAGACAGTGCCACTAGCCACACAGCACGTGTTACAATAGATTTACGAGTATAAGTACTTAAAGGCAAATTTGGTGAACGTCTTCGTCTCGTCTAAATGGTTCGATTTAACGCCATTGAATTTCTTTTTATGGGGCCACATCAAGTCATTGGGGTATGCCAACAAACCAAAAACTTAAGACGAGATCAGAGACAACATCCAACGCGAAATTGCCATCATTCCGGTCGAAATGTGTGCAAGAGTGGTAGAAAATTCGGTCCAAAGATTAGAGCTGTACACGGCCTCGTGGTGGTCATATGACCGAAATCGAATTCTTAAAATGTAACATTTGCACTACACCTGGAATAAATTTGAACTCCATACCTTAAATATTCTGTGTTGTGTTTATATAGGGTGATCCATCTAGAGGTATTTTGTCAGAGCAAAAAAAATGTAAAAATTCAAATCAAGTGTGGAATCTTTATTGGCAAATGTTGTAACTGTAACGGGAAGATCCGCTGTTTTCTACCGAAATTTTGTTCAGTGATGAGGCCCATTTCTGGCTCAACGGCAAAGCCGCATTTGGGCTGAAGAGAAACAAGAAGAGGTCCAAGAGGACACATTATACCCAGAGTAAACCACGGTTTGGTGCGGTTTATAAGCTGGTGGAATCATCGGTGCATATTTTTTCAAAAATGATGATGGCTGGAACGTAACCGTTTTGGAAACTTCCATCTCTGCTATGAACACATGTTAAATTTTGTTTCGATCTGGCAACTCCTTCATATAGAAACAGGTGTTCACAAAAGACGCATCCGCGATTTTTTTACAATCGAAAAATTAGAAATGCGTGGTGTCATTAATTATTTACATAAAAAAGGTTTATCGGGACAAGAAATTCATAATGATATGGTGAATGTGTTAGGTGAAAGTGCTCCTTCATATGCAACAGTAAAAAATTGCAAGCATTGAAGATGAACCACGTAGTGGACGTCCAAAAACAGCCACAACAACAGAAATTGTAGCCAAAGTGCATGATATGGTATTAAATGATCAAAGAATAAAAGTGCGTGAATTAGCTAATATCATGGGCATCTCAAATGACCGAGTCCATTTAATTTTGTATGAATAACTACAGATGAAAAAGCCTCTGCAAGATGTGGTGCCGCACTTGTTAACAGTCGACCAAAAACGCATAAGAATGAACATTTCTCAAGCTTGTTTGGATCGTTTTCAGCGAAATAAAATGGATTTTAAGCGTCGTTTCATAACTGTTGATGAGACATGGATCCACCACTATACTCCAGAGACAAAAGAACAATCCAAACAATGGACTGAAGCTGGAGGAAGTGCCCCAAAGAAGGCAAAAACAATTCAATCGGCTGGTAAGGTTATGGCAACGGTTTTTTGGGACTTCAAAGGTATTTTATTGATTGACTATCTGCAAAAGGGTAAAACAATAAATTCAGAGTACTATTGCAACCTTTTAGATCAATTAAATGTACAAATTCGAGAAAAACGTCCTGGCTTACAACACAAAAAAATAATTTTTCATCAAGACAGCGCACAATAGTGTTTTATCAATGGCTTAAATCAACGAATTAAAGTACGTAAAGTACCTTATTCTCCTGATTTAGCTCCCAGTGACTTTTACCTGTTCCCAAATCTAAAAAAATCCTTGCTGGCAAGCGTTTTACCTCAAATGAAGATGCAATTACAGTTGTAAACCACTATTTTGAAGACCTTGATGAAAACTATTTTAATCAAGGGATAGAATTGCTAGATAAGCGTTGGACTAAGTGTATTGAAGTTTCAGGAGATTATATTGAAAAATAAAAATATTTTAGAAAAACTAACTATTCTCTTTCATTGATAGTCTAAGAACTTTCCGAACCGCCCTCGTATATGCTACCTAAAATTAAAGCCGGTAATCTTGACGACACTTAGTTTCAGCAGGACGGTGCCACTTGCCATACAGCTGCTCAAACAATGGATCTGTTGAGAGGTCATTTCGAAAAGCAGCTAATTTCACATTTTAGAAAGGTGAGTTGGCCGCCTAGATCGAGTGATATCACACCTTTAGACATTTTCTTTGGAGTTACGTAAAGTCTAAAGTCTATGCCGAAAAACCAGCTAGGATTCAGGTTTTGGAAGCCAACAATACGCCATACCGGTCGAAATGCTCGAACGAGTCATCCATAATTAGACCCTCAGAATGGAAACCCTGAGACGTAGTTGCGGCCAACATTTAAAGGAAATTATATTCAAAAAACAAATGTCATAAAATGTCCTTTCAAATTACCAATAAAGATTCCACACTTGCTTTGAATTTTTATGTTTTTTTGTATTCTGAAAAAATACCTCTAGATGGATCACCCTATACATAAAATTGGTAAAACCGTTTTTTGCTCCACTGAAACTTCAAAAAAATTTCGTCAAACAAGTGCCGCATGTGCACTTTTAGATTCAAGAATTCTTTTCTGGAGGTTCGGATACTTCTTATTCTCTACCAATACTTCCGTTACAATTACTGAACGTTACAGAGCACCAATTAACATTCGGTTGTACTGATGGAATACTCGAGATGTGTGCAACAACAGATTGTGGCATCAAATCTGTTCTGTGTACAAATTAATGCCATGAGGATGTTGATAATTTAGTTGTAATAAACTAGGCAATTTTGACGGTGTAGCTACTGAAATTTTTTATTTTTCTTTTTTAGATACAATTTTGCTTTCTGTCCGAGACTCTCGCTGTTGCAAACCCAAAGCCTTTATGTGAGTTTCATTAACTTAACAATTAAATAATAAATATATATTTAGTTTTGATGATGATATACTTACAGACAACTGCTATGCCAGGGAACATGACAATGATGAAGGTGTCCTTAAGCCCACTCGAGAAGGAAAGACGCTAAGTTATGTATCCAAATTGTAGAAAATATTCCAGCAATGCGGCAGCCACTGCTGCTGATGACATCCACTCCACATTTCCCGGCCGTCCTGTGGAACTGTGAAAATAAACACCGGTACTTAATATTGCCAAAAATACAATAAGCAATAAATTCTGATTGTGACATTGCATAGAAAACAGAGAACAAAGGAAACTGACAGTAAATTCACACCAATACAAAGCCAGACAGACAGACAGATAGAAAACCCGAGCTAGATTCTGGAAGTGAGGCGGAAGGGTATGACATGGCAACAGCACTTGAGTCCGTTTTGAATAATCTGAACAAACGAGAGGAAAACCAGTGAATTGCGATTATAATGACAACAAACGATAATGTTTCCAATGATGAAGAGGCCGATAAGAGTGAGGCAGAGATATGAAACATATAATAAATATTATCCTAAATGATTATTTATGACATTTGCACAGAACAGAACATATCGAAGGAACAAACCAAACCAACAGGAGCCTAGTGATGTTCCACCGACTATGAGAACAATGGCGCGCCCATACAATCGAAGCTGTCTTCCTGGCGTATGTTTCACTCAAAGGTGACGACGATGAAGGCATCTTAATTGGTTTCAAATATGCTGCCTAAGGGAAAGCAATCGTTTGTGTGTTGCTATCGAGGGCGGAAAAGTGATTGGTTTTTCGCAAAATCGAAATCCATAAAATTTAATAATACCTACAGCACATTTATGATGATTCCCATTAAGCGAAGTTAAACACATAATGAAGGATAACTAAGTAACGTTTATCGCATACATGATATAGAAATTTCGTTCGCATTATCGTTAATAATTTATTAGAAGGAAAGTGAGAATATATTAGACGAGAGGCCTATAAAATATAAATAAACCACAAAAGGATTTGTACGAGATGTAACGATTTTCCACACGGTTCAATCACTTTATTTGGACTTTGAACGCTACGCGCTGCCCAATGGGGCCATGTTGTTTTTATACCCTAACCCTACACCACACAGAGAAAAAGTGGTTTGGGAAATTGACCCGAACTGCAAAAATTTAGTTGGGTCATATTCGTCTCAAAATGCCAAAAAATGATAGCATTAATAATAATATGGCATCGACAACTAAATATTCGCTTATAAAGCATGATCCAACCCTAATGCACGATGTTAATTGAGAGTTACACCTTTGCGTCCAGTTTTTTTTTTAATTTGACATTTTTTTGTTTTGGTGTTTTAGTGACAAATTCCATGACCATGGAATGATACAAAATTGAGCAACGGGTTAAAAATGTTAAAGCCTTTTATGAAAACGGGCGTTTAAATCAAAATGCATTTGTTGCAGTTCGTGATTTTTTTTTTTGGTCAGCACACGCAGATAAAAAAACATGGTTACTACATGGTCACGACAATAATATGCTCTGCTCAATAAAAGTATGTTCGTCGCAACCATAGCATTGTTAACTGAATTAATTTTTGACAATCGTATAATTGCTGCAATATTAATATTGTTGAAATCTAACAATAGTGTTATTGCCAAATTTAAAAATGAAAATATAGTTATAGCAACAATATAAATATGGTTGATACGACAAAAGTATTGTGTTTTGCGTTTTATGTTAACAATTATATGATTATAGCAATCATACTGTATGATTATAATTTTTCTTCATTTAAATATGCTTTTAAGAACAAATGTTATTGGTACAGATTTAATGCAATAATATCACTTTTTTTATCGAAATTAAAATTTTTTAAACAAGCTGCTTTGGCTTTATTTAACTGAAATATTTTTAATAAAAACGCTTACATTTATTTCAACTTATTTTTTCTACTGTGAAATAAATCACTCGTATTATTTTGAATTTAATGTATTTTTGAATAATTTTCATAATTTAAATCTATTGTTGACAACTTAAACCAATTCTAATAAATAATATTGGGGATAAAATCTATTGTCAACAACTTAAACAAATTCTAATTAATTATAATGGGGATCATAGTATAATTGTGTGTATTCATACTATGGTAGTAGGGATCATAACATGGTTGCGTGTGAATCATACTATGGTTGTATATGAAACATACTATGGTTGTGATTATCATACTATGGTTGTATATGAAACATACTATGGTTATGAGGATCATACTATGGTTGTGGAGATCATAGTATGGTTGAGTGTGAATCATACTATGGTTGTGGGGATCATAGTATGGTTGAGTGTGAATCATACAATGGTTGTGGGGATAATAGTATGGTTTTATTCGAATTATACTATTGTTGTGGGGGTCATAATATTGTTGTACCACAACCATATACCAAACAATAGTATTATCCTGTTCGAATATTGTCACCACAACCATACTTTTTTCTGCGTGCATAATCCACCAAATGTGTCCACAGTGGATTTGTTAACAAGCAGAATTACTTTATTTGGGCAAATGAGAATCCTCCGGTGATTGTAGAAAAGCCGATGCATCCACAAAGAGTAACTGTTTGGTGCGGTTTATAGACTGGCGGCATTATCGGGCCGTACTTCTTCGAATATGAGGTCGGCCAGGCAGTCAATGTAAATAGAGTTTCCTACGGCAAGATAATAACAGGCTTTTTGTGGCCAGAAAATGAGGAAATGGACCTGAACGATATGTGTTTCTAGAGGATGGTGCCACTTGCACCACAGACAACGAAACATAGCTCTTGTGAGCGAGATATTCAATGGAGATGTTAATTGGCAGCACGATCATATGAATTGACACCGTTGGACTTCTTTCTTTGGGGATATTTAAAAGAAAAAGTGTACGTCAATAAGACAAGAACAATTAAAGAGCTACATGATGAGAAAATTCGGCACATTAACGACATTGGATCTCATTTTAACTCAGAGTCATTAAAAATATGGACCATCGGATACAGGTATGCCACCGAAGCCTTGGCGAGCATTTCGCCGATATTTGGAATCAAACATAATTGTCATAGATCGTTTTATCATTATAAAAAATATTAAGATAATTCTGTGAAAACTTTTTGTTTTAATTACAATTTACATCGTGCGTTTTATTTGCACCACCCTTTATGAAGCGAAGGGGCTTAAAATAATGGTTGTGGAACCGGCGACTATTAACAGTTTTCATATTATTTTTTATTGGAATCAAAAATAAGCAACCTAAAAACAACCAAGAAAAGAAGAAAACGCCGTTAAGTTCGGCCAGACCTTATACAAGTATTTCCTCCAACGTATCTAGGAAATTAAAGAGAAAAAAAAATAATTGGACGTTTTTGGGCCCTACTCTACTCTATATTTGATTTTGTAGCAAAATTTCCTTTATTTTAAGTAACCGTATATCGATAATGAATATTAATCGCCCGTTTTGAGCCAAAACATCCTGCAACTATGACCTTTTGAGGTATTTTCTACGTACCAACTAACGTACCCATCTTAACCATTCAAAAAAATTATGATGTTAGCCCCAGAATCGGAAAACTTTTTTCCCCCTAGTCTGTTTTCGTCCATTTACAATCGGATTATGACTATAAGTCATCATCATGCAAATTGTTTAGGATCCTAGATTGATTCTTTCGACCGCTGTCGTGCATTCAACAGCCACACGAAATTCTTAGATTGTTTAAGAATTTCATTGGATCCCCAAACAATACTTCGGGGTGTTACAAACGAATGACAAATTTAAAATACCACCCACTCTTCGCGGAGGCTATAAAAACAGCTAACAACAAGCATACAACCGGTAGTCTATCGGTGCATCTTCGAATTATTAACCCAATATGAAATACAACAAGTGGTATTAGTTCACGCATTATGGCCTTTTAAAGTTCAAAGTCGAATGAGCGGTAGCACGCCTCTTTAGCCTATTTTAACTGATTCTTTGCTAATCATTGATTTTATTCTGATAAATTTTTATAACGATCGTTTCATTATTTTGGCCATTCAGGGTGTGTTTCGTTCAAAGTTAATATCATATTGAGCAGGGATTAAACCGGCTCAAGACCTCTTGCTTCTATATTTAAATAGAAGACAAGTTTTTAACAAAATGGCAAAGTGACATTGATTTTCGTGGCAGCACACTACTTTTAGCATGATTTCGGGTCCGTGGCAACCTTCTTCAGAAAGCCTTGCTGCAATTGTTGAAAGTAAAACCGAACTCTATAAGGCCAGACTCTCTCCAAACGAATGAGAACTACTGTTGTAAACCTTACTTTTCAAGTTTTCTTCACACAATTGCCCACGAAAATACAACTCACTCTTGCCACCTCACTTTGCCATTTTGTTAAAAACTTGTCTTCTATTTTAATATAGAAGCAAGAGGTCTTGACCCGTTAATCATAAATGTTTCAAATGTCATCATTATGTACTCGCATCTAACAGTTCATGAGGTACGGCCTTGGGTTGTCCTGGGCTGTACGTTGGAGGCCAATCAATTCGACATCTTGAGTGGTGAAATAGCTCATCGTTTCAGCTGATGTGTGAGAGCTCGCATTGTTCTCGTGCACAATGACTCGTCTTCTCTTGATCGTTTTTCAAATCCGAAGACTGTAGGCAAACTAATTATGGTGTACCACTCAGAATTGACCTCCTACGTTGCTCAAAAGGAACAGTCGCCACATGACCAGTCGCGACCATTTGCTTCGAAGTGCTTCTTTGGTTACAACCTTCATTAGATTTGAAGACCCACGCGGTCGATTGCTGATATGTTTCGGGCACATACGCATAGATCCATGATTCGTCACCTGTGACGATCTTATAAACGTCTTTTGAAGCACCGATTTGTGCGGGATCTAACGAGAACCAACCTGTTTTACTGCCGGGTGTTCATGCAATATCGAATGTATGCTGGTGGAAGAAATGCCCAAGGATGTCTCTATCTCACAGTATGTCACATGACGATCTAGCCTTATCAGTTCACGCACGGCATCAATGTTCTCTGGCACAACGGCCGTTTTGGACGACCTTCGTCTTTGAGCTCGCGTCGGCCACGATTGAATTCATTAAACCAGTTTTTCTCAGTGCTATAGGATGGTGCTTCATCGCCATACAAAGATTTATGTTCATCGATGCACTCTTGTCGTGATAATTCACGTCAAAAGTTGTGAAAAATGAACGCACGAAAATGTTCACGAGTAAATTCCATTTTTTTGCCAAATTGATTTTTTTAAGTCACTGTAAAGAACACAAATAATGGTCGTACGTCAAAACGTTCTTGGTACGTTTATGCTAAAAAAAAAGTGTCAAACTTTCCAATGGAAATGTCAGATGGCGCCAGGCAACACTCAGTGTTGCCTAGGCCAGAAATATATATAGCAACACTCGTATGGAGTGAATCTTATCCATAAATACTCTATGAGACGAAACTGCACCCAGAAGCAATAACTGTGTGGCGCGCAGTTTCATCAAGCTGCATTGTGGGCCAACAAAAATTCCCAAACAAATGAATATTCAGAAATTCCACTTTCCGCTGGGTCGTAAGGTCACCGGACCTGACTGCAGCAGACTTTTTTTATGGGGGTTTGTCAAGCAAATAAAACCAAGGAATTTGACTGAATTGAAGCAGTCCATTAAAACAATAACTGAAGTGATTTCAGCTTTAACCCTTTAGGCCGCAATGAATAATTTTTTGATCAGATATCACTTTATTAATTTGAATTAAAAATTTTAAAATTGGTAAAATTTAGAAAAAAAAAAAGGATTTTACTGGATTAAAGCAGTCCATTATAACAATACTTGAAATGATTCCAACATCAACCCTTCAGGTCCCAATGAATAATTTTTAGATCAGATGTCGCATTAATAAGTTTGAATTAAAAATTGAAAAATTGGTAAAATTAAGGAAAATAAAGTTGATGAAATTTTGAAACAAGTTTTCTGGACGTTATTGATATTGAAAAAATCGTTTGATATTAAAATATTGTTCCCTGACATATGTTCAAGCGATTTTATGTCTTTAGCCCTAGAAGCCCCATAAAATACCCAATCTTATTGAACTTTGGTACAGTTCATTAAGATCGAACAGTTACCAGCTCATAAAATTGATTGATATCGGTTCACGGTTTGCCGCAATACAAAAGTTCCTACCTATTTTACATACAACCGCTCTAGAGTACCCATTTTAATTCCGATTTCAATCAAATTTAGTATAGTAGTATATGACGCTGTACAAACAACCAATTTGTAGATTTACGAGGGCGGTTCGGAAACTTCTTAACCTAGCACAAAAAGCGCGGTATAAACAGAAAAAAGTTACGTGTTTTGGAAACTTCCATCTCTGCTATCAACACATGTTAAATTTTGTTTCGATCTGGCAACTCCTTCATATAGAAACAGGTGTTCACAAAAGACGCATCCGCAATTTTTTTACAATAGAAAAATTAGAAATGCGTGGTGTCATTAAATATTTACATAAAAAAGGTTTATCGGGACAAGAAATTCATAATGATGTGGTGAAAGTGCTCCTTCATATGCAACAGTAAAAAATTTGGTTGCTGAATTTAAACGTGGTCGTACAAGCATTGAAGATGAACCACAAACATTGAAGATGAACCACAGAAATTGTAGCCAAAGTTCATGATATGGTATTAAATGATCGACGAATAAAAGTACGTGAAATAGCCAATATCATGGGCATCTCAAATGATCGAATCCATTTAATTTTGCATGAAGAACTACAGATGAAAAAGCTTTCTCCAAGATGGGTGCCGGACTTGTTAACAGTCGACCAAAAACGTATAAGAATGAACATTTCTCAAGCTTGTTTGGATCGTTTTCAGCGAAATAAAATGGATTTTAAGCGTCGTTTCATAACTGTTGATGAGACCTGGATCCACCACTATACTCCAGAGATAAAAGAACAATCCAAACAATGGACTGAAGCTGGAGGAAGTGCCCCAAAGAAGGCAAAAACAATTCAATCGGCTGGTAAGGTTATGGCAACGGGTTTTTGGGACTTCAAAGGTATTTTATTGAATGACTATCTGCAACAGGGTGAAACAATAAATTCAGAGTCTACTGCAACCTTTTAGATCAATTAAATGTACAAATTCGAGAAAAACGTCCTGGCTAACAACACAAAAAAATAATTTTTCATCAAGACAACGCACCAGCGCACAAGAGTGTTTTAACAATGGCTAAAATCAACGAATTAAAGTATGAGTTGCTTGACCTTACCCACCTTATTCTCCTGATTTAGCTCCCAGTGACTTTTACCTGTTCCCAAATCTAAAAAAAATCCTTGCTGGCAAGCGTTTTACCTCAAATGAAGATGCAATTACAGTTGTAAACCACTATTTTGAAGACCTTGAGGAAAACTATTTTAATCAAGGGATAGAATTGCTAGATAGGCGTTGGACTAAGTGTATTGAAGTTTCAGGAGATTATATTGAAAAATAAAAATATTTTTGAAAAACTAACTATTCTCTTTCATTGATAGGCTAAGAACTTTTCGAACCGCCCTCGTATACCATATAGGCCGATTTTGTCATATATGTATATTACATGGACATATGGGTAACACATAACTACAGCATTTTCTCACGAAGCTTGAAATAAAATTATTTTCGCAGTTTGCCTAAATTTGAGTGTTAACCCTGTGGTCGACAATTCGGTCCATTTAAAAATGGACACACAGTGCAATTTTCTCACATAATCAAATATGACCATAGTTTAAAAATTTGGGTTATGCCAGGGCCCAGCCAAGGGGGCCAAAACCCCTACTTTTAATTGTTTTGTTCTGAGCCGAAAATTCCAGTGCACGCACCAACGTTCTAATAAACTGATGGAATACTTGACAAATGCCGAACCACTAAGATTCGGTTGTCCAAAAACATCTGTTTTGACAACAAACCGATTCTCTCTCTGTCAACTTTTTGTCTGCAGATCTGAATACAATTAATTAAATGAGTGGCCTTTTGAATCATACGTTTCGACTAAAATAAAATAATGCTCACATTAATGTGCCTTTCATGTCCGTTTTTATAAACTAATCAATACATTTGTCAATAGTTTATGAGAACTACAAAGACAACTGATACTTTTCGAATGATTTCGAATTTCTGTAACCACATAATTTCAACTCAACTGCCACACAATTACAACGGATACAAGGACCAGACGGTCCGACGTACCACATGAATCCTCTAGGTAGCAGCAGATGCGCCCACACTCACACACACTACGCATGACAAATCATATGTACTCTGCGCCACTCAGTCAGTCGGTCAGTCACAAGCCACAAAAAGGCTCCAACAAATTAAGGATTGACAGACTGACTGACTAACTGACTTAATGGATAGAAGGAATCTCACATTTATAGAACATCAATACAAGAATAACACGTTATTGCTTTCTAGATGAGATAAAGTAAGTGAAAGCCAACCCTAGCCACTCGAGAAGTTGTGGGGCATCGATTTGCGGAGCACATTCGGGGGAAAAACGAGAAATTGTTAACAACTTCATTAAATTTGATTTCAGACAATTTATAGCCAAGCGCCGCTGCCCCAGCATACATACATCCTTCCTGCGCCAAGCGGCAAGAAGAGCCAAAATGTCCCATCAAATATTTCTGCATTGTAATATTGTGGCCACTGGAGTGGATGGACGACAACACAATCTCATTGTTGTCTCTGTTGTGTGACTGGTGCCACAGACAGGCAGATAAGCAGACGGACAGACACTTGAACGGATGGGGCGATGAGAATCCTATTTAGAAGAAATAGTTTTATTAAATACAAAAAGAAATCGCATAGAAAGGCAGGCAAAGCAATCCAATGACCGGACAACGAACAACATCCAGAGCAACCAACCAACATCCGTAGCAAATGCTTAGAGCCAGCCCGGCCAGAGCGAACAACCGGACATTGTCATTTTCGTATTGATCCCATTTGACAACATGTCACATATTCAATACAGACCTAGCAGAGACGGGGGAACACTATCATTGTCTCCTTGAAAGGAAATGATTTAAATTGCTCGAAACATTGGGCCAAAAACGAACTCGGCAGAAATTGGTTTATATCGGCTTAAGTATTTTGATGCAATACAAAGGTCCTTCCGGAGCCTTGACGACATTTCGTTTAAAACGTTGCAAACGATTAGCAATAAACTCGGCTGGCATTGAACCGTATAGGTTCAGTTTCCTACAGTCCCCATACAAAAGTCCCGCCTGCTTTGTGGGCCAGCTCTGGAAGCTACTTTCAACCAAATTTTTGATAAACCATTGTGATCAAACAACTTAGTCAAGTCCATGTTTTATAATGCTTAGAATTCTCCAGAAATCACATATTATCTTGCTCAACGTTAGTATAGTGCATTATACGAGTACTTATACAAGGCGCATATCGTTAGCAGAAATGCAAAAGAACGTAACTACACTTTTCGTCTTTTTACAGGAGAAGGTAAAAACCTTATAAAATCTGCAAAAATAATGTTTACGTAACCATTTTTATAAATACTGATTAAAACACCCAGACTTATCTATTTCTTAAATAAAAGTAATATTTTCATAGGTATTTAACGAATTATGTTAGTTACGTTCTTTTGATTTAAAATTTTCTTAAACAAAAAAACGTAACTACAATACATTTTATGATAAGGAAATAAAAATTTGTTTAAACTCAATTTATTTAGAGTTATTTAATATAATTTCAGTGGTTTAACATTTTTCATTTTCATACACGGACAAAAAAAAAAAAAAAAAAAAAAAAAAAAAAAAAAAAAAAAAAAAAAAAAAAAAAAAAAAAAAAAAAAAAAAAAAAAAAAAATCGTATAATATTGGATTTCGTTTTAAACAAAGTATTAAACATAACATATATAAAAGTATTGATTTAGAAACCAGTAATATTACATAAAATTTATTAAATTTCATGTGGAATGGTATCATAAAAAAAGATGACAATCTTCTGGAAGAAAAGGCTTAAGGTCCTGTAGATGCTGCCATTTATTTTTTGAAATTTTTATTCTCTCCAGATGTAATGAGCGAGGTAGAACGTCTGCTAGTTTTTTTCCAATTCCTTGTGGAAGCTGTGCATATGGGATCGTATCGCAAACCACGGATCATATTTACAGTGGGATCTCCACATTTTTTGCTTGTATACAAAAAAGTAATCAGAATATATAATTCTTTAGCAATATTATAGCATAACTTACCTGGTCGAATTGTTGAATATCGCTTAGGAACAGATTCATAGTCAAGAAAGTATCGATGATTTAAATGATGAACTTGAAACGGTGTAGGATTCCTTCTTGCATTGTGTATTAGGTCCACAAGTTGCGATGGTAAATTAATTTGCTTATCTTTTATTTTCCTTGCAGCTTCATTTTGTAGTACGAAGCACTAGCTTTTAGCTGTGGTACAAGTTTAACTGCTTGCATATCTATGCAAAACAGCAAACATAATCCAGACTTCGAATTTCCAATATCATTTTCCTTTTCAGTTTTCATAAGCTCAATCTCTTTTCGGTGTTCATAAAACTGATCTTGTGATATATTCTTCGCTTTATATTTTAAACACAAATCACACTGATCGTTCCTGGGCTTAAATAATGAGTAATTGCCTTTTTTTTTGATTGTTTGCATGAAATTTGGACATGATACGGGAAAAATTCCATTTTCTTCGTTTGCTTTGCATTCCAGTAAATATAGATCAAAAATTTCTTTGAATGACTTGAAATCTGACTCGAAATATATTTTGTTTGTATATTTTCGGCGATAATGTGAATCTACTTTTGGGATTTTTTCTAACCAGTTTTCCAAAAACTTAAGTCGTTTTTCATACGTCACTTTTTGGACTCTTTCGTTTACATTAAGTCGTGTCTGTCTCTTAGAGTTGCTTTGCATATCAGTCCATTTTCTTGCCATAGTTTCAGATATACCTAAAGTATTGAAAAACATTTGACTGCAGACTTGTTTCCGAGTTAAATTATGATTTAAGTAATACGATTTTGTATTACAACGTCGAGAGTCTTCTACGAAAATCCGTTTTCTTTCTGAATATTCAATAAGACCATTTAAATAACAAGACATATGCCATAAGAGATCAAATATCTCCTTTCGTTCATTTTCCGAAAAAGAGCAACAGTGCCGGAGTGTACTTTTTTTTGCAAAAATTTGAGATACATGCTTCCTTTATTGTTCTCGGCATTCTGTCTGTAACATTTCCTTTCGACAACCCTTGATATTTTTTGCCATGCATACGATTGTTTTTAATATGTTCTCTCAAATTTCTTACAGCTTTTTCCGAAGTAATATCACGACTTTCTAAATTGTTTTCCAACACATTTTCACTATGACAATTCATTTTACCGTTTTTACTTGCCGTCTCTTTATTCTCACTAACTGCAATAACTGTCCGCAAACAACTAAATTTGGTTAGCTTTTTTGAAGTAAACTCATAATAAACTAGAAATAAAAAGCAGCCTACTTTGCAAAAAAAAATCAATTTTGTATTTCGCATACATAAGTGTGTAGTTACGTTTCTTTGATTTATGAAATATATGCAGTTGTAGTTACGTTTTGCATTTCTGCTAACGATATACAACTATGGTGATATTGGTTTATGATTTCGTATACAGGGTGGGCGATTAAACATTTTAAATTTGAATTGGCTGTAAAAAGAAGTTTTGATATTTTTTCAAATTTCTCTTTTGATTGGAAAGGCTGAACTTTGTCATTTAATAATGGCACACGATATAATTCATACACAGAGAGAAATCGGTCGGAACTAGAAAAATTCTGTTGGATAAACCAAATTTCTGTTGCTATAGCCAACATTCCATAGAAATAATGGTAACACGGTTCGATATATATGATGGTTTTTACAACCATATCACGGTATTCACAGCCAACAACACAGTAACACATACTGAATTCAGTTTAGCTATTGGCTGCGACAACTGGCGTAAACCTTTGTTTACGGCGAAAACATACATATTTCGCAATCCCCAAAAATGTATAAAGCAAATAAATGGGCAGACAATTAAGGTTTCTTGGGTTAGACGGTGAATGATACTGCCATAGAAATAAACGAACTATAAATAAAAGGCTTAACTTTAATTAAGCGACATTACTCAGACTTGATCAGAATTTTCGCCATATGTAAAAACCAGTTTTGTTCTGGAGAGCCATTTTAAAGATTAGGTCCCTTTCTATTTGCGCTTAGAATCGTCGACTTTACTTTCATAAAACGCGCATATCTCTGGGAGGGAACACTTTTGCGGCATGGGATCGGTCTCATTCGATGCTCAGATGTTGTCCACATCAAAAGAAAAAAAAAAGTGAAAATTGATTTTTTTTTTACCCTTAGGTCCCTTTCTCTATGCGCTGTCACATATACAGATCAAAACAACAACCAAGTTTATTAGTGGCGACCCATTTTTCCCGAGTTACGACCACCCAAAGCTTGACAATAAACATTGTTATATACGTGTACCTTAATTAATTCGTTTAATTGTACCAGGCGGTAAAATATCAAATTACCAACTCATGTACAAATATAGTTCCATTAATCATCTTAGTCTGTAAGGATTACCGATACTTGTTTTCCTCAACCGAAAGTGTCAGCTTCCCCTACTAAAAAATTGCTGTTTTCCCAATAAACACTCGCTTTTAACGATATACATGGATAGTACTTGCAACCACCAAAATTCGGTTGGCAGTGGCAACAAATCTGCTCTCTGTGTGTATGACTACCACAACTTCCTCGGCAGTACCTCATCCGATTAACCCAATTTTCCAGTACATTTTCGATTGTTTCGAGTCGAATCTCTTCAATGGCAACTTCGATTTCATGTTTCAACGGTTGAATTGTCGCTTGGCGTAGGATTTATCCTTATTGGCTCCTCACAGAAAATAATCCAAAGGGCTCACATCACAGCTACGAGGCGGCCAAATGACAACACAATTTCGGCTGATTATTCGATTTTCAAAAACAGTAGCTGTAGTAATACGGACCCATCCTATTAAAACCAAATGTCTTCCATGTCATTCTCTTGACTTTTTGAAAACAAAAATTCGTTTAGCTTGGCGTGGTAACGCCCACCGTTGATGGCAACGGCGGCCTCTTGCTCATTTTCGAAGAAATATGGTCCAATGATGCCGCCAGTCCAAAATCCACACTAAACAGTAACTCGTTGTGGCTGCATTTGTTTCTCAATAGTCACGAGTGGGTTCTCTGAACTCTATATGCGGAAATTTTGCTTATTGACATAGCCACCGACATAAAACATGATTTTTCTGTAAATTTCTTCAGCCCATTCGCCGAAGCGAAAACGTATCGGATGGTGTTCCATTATTTATAAAACCATGCCAATAAAACCATAAATTTGAAAAAAAAAATATCAGTACTTCTTTTTACAGCAGACTCAAATTTAAATTTTTTGACAAACCACCCTATATGTGACGCGCAAATTGGAAAGGGACCTAAGGTTAAAAACCAGTTTTGTACAGGAGAGCCGTTTTAAAGATTAGGTCCCTTTCTATTTGCGCTTAGAAACGTTGACTTCACTTTCATAAAACGCGCATATCTCTGGGAGGGAACACTTTTGGGGCATGGAATCGGTCCCATTCGATGCTCAGATGTTGTCCACGTCAAAAAAGTAGAAAAAAATGAAAATTGATTTTTTTTTACCCTTAGGTCCCTTTCTCTATGCGCTGTCACATATGCAGGTCCATTATAGGTCCGTCCTGATTCGTGTTGCACACGTCACTTATAAAATCGTATTTTGTGGAAACTTTGCAGGGTACTTTATGTGGGCTGCTATACCAGGGCTGCTATATATATTTCTGGCCTAATAATGAAAATGCGAATATTTATCATCAAAAATGGTTTTATTGTTTTTCAAAGTATTCTCCGGCATGATTTATACACTTTTGAATGCGCTCAAACCAATTGTCGAAGCACTTTTTCTACTCCGATTGAGACACCTCCAAAACATAGTTTTTGAAAGCTTCAACAGTATCTTCTGGCGACGAAAATCGTTGACCACACATTTTTTTCTTGATGTGCGGGAATTAAAAGAAGTCATTGGGTGCCAAGTTAGGGCGGTACGGCGGATGACCCATCAATTCGACGTTTTGGCCAGTCAAAAAGGCGCTGGTTTGAGCCGATGTGTGAGAGCTCGCATTGGCTTCGTGTACAATGATTCGTCTTCTCTTGTTCATTTTTCGAATTTCTCCGAAGATGAAAATCGTTGACCACGCATTTCTTTCTGTGACCCATCAATTCGACGTTTGAGCCGATGCGTAAGAGCTCGCATAGTCATGGTGCACAATGATTCGTCTTCTCTTGTTCGTATTTTGAATTTCTCCGAAGACTTCAGGCAAACAAATTGTGGTGTACCACTCAGAATTGACCTCCTATGTTGCTCAAGCGAAACAGTCGCCACATGACCAGTTTTGCCGAATAAACTGAGGACCATTTGCTTCGAAGTGCTTCTTCCACGAACAACTTTCATTGGATTTGGCTCGTCTTCGAAGACACACACGGTCGATTGCTGTTTTGTTTCGGGCTCATACGCATAGATCCATGATTCGTCACCTGTGACGATCTTATAAACGTCTTTTGAAGCACCGCGATCGTATTTTTTCAAAATTTCTTTGCACCAATCGACACGAGCCTTTTATTGAGCGATTTTCAAATTGTGCGGGATCCAACGAGAACAAATCTTTTTTACGGCCAGGTGTTCATGCAATATCGAATGTATGCTGGATGAAGAAATGCCCAAGGATGCCTCTATCTCACGGTATGTCAAATGACGATCTTGCGTTATCATTTCACGCACGGCATTAATGTACTCTGGCACAACGGCCGTTTGTGGACGACCTTCACGACCTTTATCTTTGAGCGAGCGTAGGCCACGATTGAATTCATTAAACCAGTTTTCACAGTGCTATATGATGGTACTTCGTCGCCATACAAAGATTTAGGTTCATCGATGCACTCTTGTAGTGATAATCCACGTCGAAAGTTGTAAAAAATTATGGCACGAAAAAGTTCACGAGTTAATTCCATTTTTTCCAAATTAATTTTTTTAAGTTACTGTAAACAACACATATGATGGTCGTACGTCTAAACGTTCTGAGTACGTTTATGCTAAAAAATATCAAACATTCCAATGGAAATGTCAGATGGCGCCAGACAACACTTATAGGCTGTTTCCGCTACGGTCGCACCCACGTCCGCGTCAACGATTTATCGAAAATTTACAATGGAAACATTGTGTTTTGCGTCCACGTTTGCGTTCAAACAGCTGTTTGTGTTTATTTGTTTTTTTTTTGTGCGGTGCGAAAAATTTTAATATTTTTATCTTGTGACATTATCATGGAATTAAATATTATTATTTTGCTAACCGCAGTTGAAAATAAGGATCAAATGGTATTGCGCCTAATGGAAATGTGCAGTAGCAGCAGCGCTTTATGTTTGTGCTGATAAACAGATGTTTTAATAGGGATGTGGGTGGGTTTCGACTGCAAAAATAATCGAATTTATAGTAAACGCGACTTATCGAAAAATGAACGAAATGAACGCGACTTTTTCCCATACCTAACTGCCTATGTTTTTTGTATGGGCTTTAACGCGCGTTCATTGATTGTTGGACGCGGACATGGACGCGACCGTAGTGGAAACAACCTATTAGTGATGCCTAGTCCAGAAATATATACAGAATCCGTAACGGCAGTATTTCCAAACGCCTTTATCCTTACATGAAATGTTTCTGAAAGGGAAGGCTCGACTTCAACTAAATCCCGTTTGTAGCTGTAATGACTAAAGAATTAAAAATAACTTAGCGAAACATCTGCCGCATATTTCATATGAGCTCAAAGTAAAGTCGTATAAGATCCAAAAGGCAAATGATCTCAACACAAAGTGTTCCCTAATGAAACAATTTTTCCTATTGAGCAGTTTATAAAGTATTAAAATGATTGCGTTAATTTAGCAGAACGCACTGAGCAAATCTTAGCCTACGAACGGCCACCCGAAGTCTAAAGTAATGGTATGCATCTAAATCATCTAAAGTACTACATGGTCACGGCTATAAAAGTATGTTTGTCGTAGCCATAGCATTGTCGTAGCCATAGCATCGTAGCAACTGAATTTAGTTTTGACAAAAGTATAATTGCTGCAATATTAATATTGTTGAAATGTAACAATAGTATTATTGCCAAATTTAAAAATAAAAATATAGTTATAGCAACAATATAAATATGGTTGGCGCGACAAAAGTATTGTGTTTTGCGTTTTATGTTAAAAATAATATGATTACGGCAATCATACTGTATGATTGTAATTTTTCTTCATTTAAATATGCTTTTAAGAACAAATGTTATTGGTACGGATCTAATGCAATAATAGTACTTTTTATCGAAATTTCAATTGTTTAAAAAAGCTGCTTTGGCTTTGTTTAACTGAAATATTTTTAATAAAAACGCTTACGTTTATTTAAACTTATTTTTTCTACTGTGATATAAATCACTCCTATTGTTTTGAATTTAATGTATTTGAATAATTTTCATAATTCAAATCTATTGTTAACAACATAAACCAATTATAATAAATAATATTGGAGGTCAAATCTATTGTCGACAACTTAAACAAATTCTAATAAATTACATTGGGGATCATAGTATTATTGTGTGTGATCATACTATGGTTGTAGGGATCATAACATGGTTGCGTGTGAATCATACTATGGTTGTGAGGATCATACTATGGTTGTATATGAAACATATTATGGTTGTGAGAATCATACTATGGTTGTGGAGATCATAGTATGGTTGAGTGTGAATCATACTATGGTTGTGGGGATCATAGTATGGTTATGTGTGAATCATACTATTGTTGTGAGGATCATAGTATGGTTGTATTTGAATCATACTATTGTTGTGAGGATCATAATATTGTTGTAGCACAATCATATACTTAACAATAGCATTATCCTCTTCGAATATTGTCACCACAACCATACTTTTTTTCTGCGTGTGGCCAGCGGTGACCATCGTTAGAGCATTGACGGTGACCATCGACGCTTTCGAATTGTTTTCATCGAGTCTATTGTCACAGTCATATTGGGAAAATGAAGTGGAAACTGCTTTAGAGCAAACATTTCGGTCGCTGACCATGGGCGTTCCACCGTGAATGTCAAAAATGTCGTCCACACAACACTTTTTGAATTCGCCAAATGCAAATTCGATGGTCTATTCCATTTTCTATGCCAGCATGGATGCGTTAAAGAAAGCTATAGTACGGCAGTTGCTCAAAATACCGTAAGATCATACTCGTGCAGCCTGGTACCCATAGTCTGGGCCACATCGAGTTAAAGTATATGGATTCGGAAATTTTAATGATTTCCAAACATTTTGTAAATTGAATCATTTAAAAATAGTTTTGCACAAAAAATATGACCGTTTGAATGAAACCCTGTAGTGCCCATATAAAGGTCTCCCCTGATTAAAAGCCCCGATGTTTCTCCACAAGACGCATTTTAAATTTAAACTTGTTTAAATTTCGCATGTAGATTTGAAGGGCCCAACCTATTTGATGCCCTGCTGCTCTAGAAGCTTAATTGCAAATCCAACCCTGGTCAAATTTAGCTTACTGTATAACCAACCCTGGCGAAATTGAAATACGAGGGTGGTTCGGAATCTTCTTAGCCTAGCACAAAAAGGGCGATATAAACAGAAGAAAGTTAAGTGTTTTGGAAACTTCCATCTCTGCATGTGTTCATATGTTAAATTTTATTTCGATCTGGCAACTCCTTCATATAGAAACAGGTGTTCACAAAAGACTCATCCGCGATTTTTTTACAATGGAAAAATTAGAAATGCGTGGTGTCATAAAGTATTTACAAAAAAAAGGTTTATCGGGACAAGAAATTCATAATGATATGGTGAATGTGTTAGGTAAAAGTGCTCCTTCATATGCAACAGTAAAAAATTGGGTTGCTGAATTTAAACATGGCCGTACAAGCATTGAAGATGAACCACATAGTGGACGTCCAAAAACAGCAACAACAACAGAAATTGTAGCCAAAGTGCATGATAAGGTATTAAATGATCGACGAATAAAAGTGCGTGATATAGCTAATATCATGGGCATCTCAAATGATCGAGTCCATTTAATTTTGCATGAAGAACTACAGATGAAAAAGCTTTCTGCAAGATGGGTGCCGCACTTGTTAACAGTCGACCAAAAACGCATAAGAATGAACATTTCTCAAGCTGGTTTAGATCGTTTTCAGCGAAATAAAATGGATTTTAAGCGTCGTTTCATAACTGTTGATGAGACATGGATCCACCACTATACTCCAGAGACAAAAGAACAATCCAAACAATGGACTGAAGCTGGAGGAAGTGCCCCAAAGAAGGCAAACACAATTCAATCGGCTGGTAAGGTTATGGCAACGGTTTTTTGGGACTTCAAAGGTATTTTATTGATTGACTATCTGCAAAAGGGTAAAACAATAAATTCAGAGTACTATTGCAACCTTTAAGATCAATTAAATGTGCAAATTCGAAAAAACGTCCTGGCTTACAACACAAAAAAATAATTTTTCATCAAGACAACGCACCAGCGCACAAGAGTGTTTTAACAATGGCTAAATTCAACGAATTAAAGTACGAGTTGCTTGACCACCCACCTTATTCTCCTGATTTAGCTCCCAGTGACTTTTACCTGTACCCAAATCTAAAAAAAATCCTTGCTGGCAAGCGTTTTACCTCAAATGAAGATGCAATTACAGTTGTAAACCACTATTTTGAAGACCTTGAGGAAAACTATTTTAATCAAGGGATAGAATTGCTAGATAAGCGTTGGACTAAGTGTATTGAAGTTTCAGGAGATTATATTGAAAAATAAAAATATTTTTGAAAAACTAACTATTCTCTTTCATTGATAGGCTAAGAACTTTCCGAACCGCCCTCGTATATTGTTCCATGTTTTATTTAAAGGTCCCTCCAGTTGTGGGTCCCTGCCGCCATATCTTTCCCCGACATATCTATCAATGCCTTTCGAAGCTCGATTATATTGGTACATGTTTTATTAAAGCCTTCATATGAAGGTCCTTCCCTGTCGCTTTACAAACCAGATTTTTTATGCAATCTAGACCAAATGAAGCTTCATGTGCAACCTTAAGTTTTCCATAGAAAATATGGACCATGCCAGCCTTTTTAACATGTAGCCCCTTAACCTTTGTTGGGCAACCTTGCTCAAACTTAAGACAGAGGCGCGGAATCTCCCGACTTTAGCCTTTTATCATGTTTTTACTTGTACCATCAAGTACGTTTTATTAAGATTCTAAGCTAGAACTGTAAGTCTTCGATTTTCTTCAATTGAAATTCGAAGTCTTAGAATCACCAAGGATCATTATAGAACCATTTTAAATGAGGATAAATGTAGTATACAAAATGCAATTCTCAGGCGTTTTTTTAACGACGCCTGCTAACAAAGTTTAAATCGTTCGAAATCTTTCTCTAAATACGCCATGATCTTTTCTACGATGTAACATACAACGTTAATAAGGCATATTCCAAATATAATTTGTTTTCCAACCCACCCTAATGTACAAGTATGTTTATAGTACTAAAGACTTGCATATTTATTTCCTTTCGATTTTAGTTTCTCTACTTCTCTGCCTTGCTTTTTTTGTATTTGTTTTCGTTATCCTTAAATGTGACACCACATTTTATTATTGCAGGATAGGGGAAGGGACGTACCAGAAGGAAATTGTGTGGTAACACAAGTTCGATTTGATGAGAACCGTGTTTTTTTGTAATTCGGTTTAGTCTTTTTTATGCCCTACACCAAACTGTGGTACAGAGTATAATGACTTTGTGCTTATGTTTGCAGCGCCTTAAAGGAATGGAAGTAGACTTATATTCCATTGAGCGATGTCCGTCTGTCCATCTATCGGTGTAAACAAAGTACAGATCGTAATTATGAACCGATTTCGACGAAACTTGGTACATTCTTCAAGTTTGGGCCAAGAACAGTATCTTACAAAAGTATTTTCCAATGTTACACCCGATTCCGACCAAATTTGGCACAGAGCAATACAAGTGGCCAGCATACAGGGTGATTCATACACTACTGGACAAATTTCACCAGCGTATTCCTTGGCTCATTTCATGAAAATATGTCCATCAACGTCCATGCCCAAAAAAACAAGGGGGCGAAATGGCAGCGGTTTGAACATTTATTAGTTTTGGTAATTTAACACACACAAAAATGTTTGCATTTCATCCATGTTTTGGAATAGGTCCCAAACAAAGGTCCCTTCCGATTTGAGGTCTTGCAGCTCTAAAAGCATGAAACTTCATCCGATTTCTCCCAAATTCGGTGTGGTACGTTATGAGCGACCATTTTCTAACGTGGTTGAACTGCACTACATACGAGGGCGACCGCAAAAGTAACTGGCCTAACATAAAAAGAACCGTTTTTTGGAATCATTATTATTTATTTTTCAACATAATCTCCTTCCAACTCAATACACTTCATCAAACGTTTTTCAAGTTTTTTAATTCCATCCGAAAAATAAGATTTTTCAAGAACTTCAAAATATGCCTCAGTTTCAGCAATAACCTCGCTATTGGACGAAAATTTTTTGCCACCGAGAATTTTTTTAAATTTGGAAACAAGAAATAATCAGAAGGAGCTAAATCTGAACTATAGGGTGGATGCGGAACAATTTTAAATCGTAATTCGGCCAGTTTTTGTTGAGTTAAAAATGCAGTGTGTGAAAAAGCATTATCTTGATGAAAAAGAACTTTTTTCTAAATGCGGTCGTTTTATCTTGATTTCTTCACTCAACCGATCCAATAATGCACAATAATATTCACTATTTATAGTTTTGTCCTTTCTCAAGATAATCAATAAATATTATACCCCTTGCATCCCAAAATACTGTGGCCATTACATTTCCTGCTGACTTAACAGTTTTCGCCTTCTTGGGACCACTTTTACCAGCTTCTTTCCATTGTTTTGACTGTTCTTTGCATTCTGGGATGTAGTGATGGATCCATGTTTCATCAACAGTTATGAATCGGCGCAAGAACTCTATTGGATTACGCTGATAAATTGCTAAAAGCTCCTCGGAATTGGTCCAACGGACGATTTTTTGGGGCAAAGTCAACAAACGCGGCACCCATTCTGCGGATAGCTTTTTCATGCGGCGTTCATCATGTAAAATACTCCAAACTTGTTTTCCGCGTATTTTAACAATATCAGCAAGTTCTCTGAGCTTTATTCGTCTATCTTTAGTCACTTCATTATATATTTTTCTAATGTTTTCAATAGTAGTAGCAGTTTTCGGTCTTCCAGAGCGTTGTTCATCTTCCGTACTTGAACGACCCATTTTAAATTGTTGAACCCAGGATTTCACGGTGGTGTATGATGGTGCATTATCACCATGAACAGAATCCAATTCATCTTTGATTAATCGTGGCGTATAACCTTTCATATAAAAGCGTTTAATTACCGCAAGAAACTCTATATTTTTTATTTTTCAAAAATTATAAAACTTGTTTACTTCAATCACCTGTAACAAAGAAAATAATCATTAAATATTTCGGAAATTTTGACAGATGGCTTATAAAAGATTGCTTTTAAAAAACAAAACAAAAAGTTGCTAGTAAACAGAAAATGTGCCAGGCCAGTTAGTTTTGCGGTCGCCCTCGTAGTTCCATATTTTCCTATAGTCCCCACACAAAGGTCCTTCCCGATTTTAGAATCTGCAACTTAAGAAACCACATTTAAGTTGTCAACACCAACGTCCGATAACATTGGTCCATAGCCGTCCATGTTTTCGAACCGCAATCACACAAAGATCCCTGGCGATTAAAGGTCCTACAGTGTAGAATATCTCAAAGTCGGTCACGCCCGACTTTCGCTTGTTCATATTCGGTTTTCGGGTTTGCAGCGCAAGCCACCTCCTTTGTGTGGCATTCAAGTTTGCAGTTGAGACTTAGTAGCATGTAGCCCAGCTGTCTGCTAATGTAGTAGAGCAACAAATTCAGTTATCCATCCGTCCAGATGAATTTCAGTTTATCCATCTGTGTGAGTGGAGTTAAAAGCTCAAGTTTGAGTCATAGTCATTCGTTCCGTATTCGACATCATTTAATTCTATACGATAAGGATGGTGTGCTACGTAAGGCAGCTGACAAGGATGACTGTTGTGGGAGCGAAAGTCCATGAGTCTTGTAATCGTGTGAATCTTCCGAAAATTAAACTTACATATAAACAATGGCTGAGCCGAATATTTGGCCGAATATTTTTATTATTCGGCCCCTTTAAAACTTGTGTTTTCTACTAGATGCCAAAACCGAATTTTTTTGCCAGCCAAACAAATTTGTTAGCATGAATCATTAATTTTTTAATTGGTTGACGTACTGCTATTTTCGGTATATGCAACAGAAAGTATCGATAGAAGTGACAAAATAAGCAAATATTTTAAGACCTCACAACGTTCACTCATCACTTGATCTGATCCGTATTCCTATTAAATTGGTAACACAGAGCAGATTCGTTGACACAACTGAATAGTTGTTTGGGCATACTCCAAGTATTTTATCAGTAAGGCTGAATGTTAGTTTGGGTGCTGCAATTTTCAGTACAAGTCATATTGAAAAATGTCAATATACTCGAGAAATTGTCCAGTTCAAAACACATTTGTCTACCATTGTTGTAGGTACCACCAGAAAACTGTAAAACTTCAGTGCACACAGAGAAGAGATTTGTTGCCACAACCGAATTGTTTGCTAACCGAATGTAGGTTGTTGCACGTACATGGGTATTGGTCGCTCGTTACGCTCCATGCGAAATATCGACGCAATCGCATGAAAAACGTGGTTTCTTATGGTTCAGATTCTAAAATCTGGAAGGACCTTTGAGTTAGGGCTATAGAAAAATGTGTGGACGTATGAGGTCCAGTTTCGGCTTCTAGAGCTGTAGGACCTCAAATCAGGAGCATTCTTTGTGGGGGACCTTTTCGAAAACATGTACCGATATGGTCCAATTTCACCAGAGATGTGTGTGGGTCACTCGTTATGCTCTGTGCCTGCCCCACTCTGTGGAACAGGTAATTGTAAGGTAGTTTTATGACAAATGTGTGTAACTACCAAAAATGTAAACTGGACCCACCTTTAAGTGTACCGATCGACGTATAAACACCTGCTGATTTCACTTAACGATGTCTGTCCTAATGCTGTCCCTGTGATCAAACTAAGTGTGCAGTTGTTGTTCGATTTTTACAAAATTTAGCAGAAGTAAGTTTTTTAAACCAAGACGGACCGTTGAAGAAAATCGGTTCAGATTTAGATATGGCTCCCACCTATATGTTCATCTACTTTTCATGTTTTAAGCTCTAAAAGAAGCATCTTACATCCATTCTTTCTAAAATTCGACAAACTTTTTTTAGGAGGTTATGAAAATTGAAGAAAATCGGAACATATTTAGATATAGCTCCAATACACATTCATCCGATTTTTCTGTTTTTAGCTATAGAAGCCACATCTAACATCCAATCTTGATGAAATTTATCACGAGTAAGTTTTTTGGACCAAGGAGGACGAGCCAAGAAGTCGAGAGCCACATATTATAACTTATTTTGATGAAGCTTGGCACAAGGACGGGCGCTAATAGATACGAGGGCGGTTCGGAAAGTTCTTAGCCTATCAATGAAAGAGAATAGTTAGTTTTTCAAAATTATTTTTATTTTTCAATATAATCTCCTGAAACTTCAACGTCCAACGCTTATCTAGCAATTCTATCCCTTGATTAAAATAGTTTTCCTCAAGGTCTTCAAAATATTGGTCTACAACTGTAATTGCATCTTCATTTGAGGTAAAACGCTTGCCAGCAAGGATTTTTTTTAGATTTGGGAACAGGTAAAAGTCACTGGGAGCTAAATCAGGAGAATAAGGTGGGCAGTCAAGCAACTCGTACTTTAATTCGGTGATTTTAGCCTTTGTTAAAACACTCTTGTGCGCTGGTGCGTTGTAATGAAAAATTATTTTTTTGTGCTGTAAGCCAGGACGTTTTTCTCGTATTTGTACATTTAATTGATCTAAAAGGTTGCAATAGTACTCTGAATTTATTGTTTTACCCTTTTGCAGATAGTCAATCAATAAAATACCTTTGAGGTCCCAAAAAACCGTTGCCATAACCTTACCAGCCGATTGAATTGTTTTTGCCTTCTTTGGGGCACTTCCTCCAGCTTCAGTCCATTGTTTGGATTGTTCTTTTGTGTCTGGAGTATAGTGGTGGATCCATGTCTCATCAACAGTTATGAAACGACGCTTAAAATCCATTTTATTTCGCTGAAAACGATCCAAACAAGCTTGAGAAATGTTCATTCTTATGCGTTTTTGGTCGACTGTTAACAAGTCCGGCACCCATCTTGCAGAAAGCTTTTTCATCTGTAGTTCTTCATGCAAAATTAAATGGACTCGATCATTTGAGATGCCCATGATATTAGCTATTTCACGCACTTTTATTCGTAGATCATTTAATACCATATCATGCACTTTGGCTACAATTTCTGTTGTTGTGGCTGTTTTTGGACGTCCACTACGTGGTTCATCTTCAATGCTTGGACGACCACGTTTAAATTCAGCAACCCAATTTTTCATATGAAGGAGCACTTTCACCTAACACATTTACCATATCATTATGAATTTCTTGTCCCGATAAACCTTTTTTATGTAAATATTTAATGACACCACGCATTTCTAATTTTCCCATTGTAAAAAAATCGCGGATGCGTCTTTTGTGAACACCTGCTTCTATATGAAGGAGTTGCCAGATCGAAACTAAATTCAACATGTGTTCATAGCAGAGATGGAAGTTTCCAAAACACTTAACTTTTTTTCTGTTTATACCGCGCTTTTTGTGCTAGGCTAAGAAGTTTCCGAACAGCCCTCGTATGGAGAAAATCGGTCAGATTAAGATATTGCTCCCACATATATGTTTAACCGATTTTACCAAAACAATAAAATTTTCTCACAAATTCAAATATGACATTAGTTTCAAAATCTGGGTAAATTGGGTTCAAAGTTGGTCCAAGTTAGTTTAACGGAACATTCAGGATTAAAGGGTGTAATAAGTCGGGCATGCTCGACTTAGCCGATTTTAATTAGTTTCAGCTTATGATATGATATACTTTTAAGCAGTCTTAACCGGATTTAGACAAGTTCATTAAACGTTTTTGTCTAAATAACTTTTTATTTGTAAATAAGAAATCACTTTTTAATTTAAAAAAAAAATGAAGACATGTTCTGACTAAGTATGAAATAAAAAAAAACGTCAAATGACCCCCACGGCAATGATGACAGGGCATTACTCTTTTCATGACATTTTCGATGGCTTTTCACAGAGATGTGGCTGTATCTCTCCTAGGACGCATTGCATCTCGGATTTGAGCTCAGAAATATAGGGTGATCCATCTAGAGGTATTTTTTCAGAACAAAAAAAATATAAAAAAATCAAATCAATTGTGGAATCTTTATTGGTAATTTGAAAGGACATTTTATGGCATTTATTTTTTGAATATAATTTCCTTCAAATGTTGGCCGCAACCACGCCTCAGGGTTTCGTTTCCATTCTAAGGGTCCAACTTTGGATGACTCGTTCGAGCATTTCGACCGGTATGGCTTTAATGACACCCGTAATGTTGGCTTCCAAAACCTGAATCGGAGCTAGTTAGCTCCAAAGAAAAATGTCTAAAGGTGTGATATCACTCGATCTAGGCGGCCAACTCACCTGTCCAAATCGTGAAATTAGCTGCTTTTCGAAATGGCCTCTCAATAGATCCATTGTTTGAGCAGCTGTATGGCAAGAGGCACCATTCTGTTGAATCCAAATGTCGTCAAAATTACGGATTTAAATTACAGGTAGCATAAAGATCGATATCATGGCGCGATAGCGAGCACCATTCACGGTTACGTTCCGGCCATCATCATTTTTAAAAAAAAATATGCACCGATTCCACCAGCTTATAAACCGCACCAAACCGTGTTTTTTTCTGGGTATAATGGCACCTCTTGAACCTCTTCTTGTTGCTCTTCGGCCCAAATGCGGCAATTTTGTTTATTGACTTTGCCGTTGAGCCAGAAATGGGCCTCATCACTGAACAAAATGTTGGTCGAAAACAGCGGATCGTCCCGTTTCTCACCGAACGCTCATTTCCATAATACAGTTCAAATATTTTCAAAAAATAAATGCTATAAAATGTCCTTTCACATTACCAAAAAGATTCCACACTTGATTTAAATTTTTAAATTTTTTTGTTATTCTAAAAAAAATACCTTTAGATGGATCACCCTATATTTTCGAGACTGCTCGCATTTCAGCCTCATTTTAAAATTCGCACCAGTCAGTTGCTCGTTGTGGGTGCATTATTTTATCATGGATATAATGACGTTTTTCTAAGCTCCAATTTAGACAATTAGATGGGCCAATTAGATGGTTTTTTTTTAAAAAAAAATTGGCATTGACTTCCCTTTCCTCCATTACTTATTAAGCGAACTGCCGACGCTTTCCATGGTCTGCCAGTTTGAGCTTCTGAGTAAGCAGAATTTTAAAGGTGGAGGTCTTATACGTCAAAATTCGCTACGTAGTGTTTTGTGCAATTTTAAGTTCTTGAGAACGATGTCGAGTTAATGTTTACGTTGACGCACAGGAGTCCAAAAGCGAACCAGTATCATTCAATTTTTTGACCACACTTCGAAGTGCACCACATAAGGTTCACTCTTTCGACCGAAAATTCTTCGAAGTTTTCTAGCGATCTCAGAATTACTTTCCAATTATTTTGGATAAAGTTTTCACAATTATATCGCGATGTTCTTTCTTTTAGCGCCCAATTTCAAATAATCGGAATAATTATATGTGACAGCTGCCAAATATCAGAGTTGCCACATACAAACAAATTACACTATATTTTAAAACTACACTCTTACTGAGACACCCTTTATAACATAAGTTTTTTATATAAACGAAAAACATACGTTTTTTATTATTGATTTTTCAACTTTTCTATATAAATCATATTTAATGTACCAATTTTCGAGGCACTTCTCCCACTCCGATTGAGAAACCTCCAAAACATGATTTTTGAACGCTTCAACAGTTGCTTCGGGCGATGAAAAACGTTGACCACGCCTTTTTTCTTGATGCTAGGGAATAAAAAGAAGTCATTGGGTGCCAAATCAGGGCTGTATGGCCCGTCAACTCGACATCTTGGGAGGTCAAATAGCTCATCGTATCAGCCCATGTATGAGAGCTCGCATTGTCGTAATGCAAAATGATCCGTCTTCTCTTATTATCTTTCCTCATTTCTTCGAACACTGATGGCTAACAGATGCTTGTTTACCATTGACCGTCCTACGTTCCACTAATGACACTGTGGCAACATGGCCGGTTATACCGGAAAAAACGCAATCATTTGCTTTGATGTACTTCTTCTACGAACAACTTTTGTCGGATTTGGCTCGTCTTGAAAGACCCGTACGGTCGATTACTGTTTTGTTTCGGGTTCATATGCATAGATCCATGATTCGTCACCTGTGACAATGTTATACACGGTATTTGAGCTACGGTAGTTATACCTTTTCAACACCTCTTTGCACCATTCCATACGAGCCTTTTTTGAGCATTCGTCAAATTATGTGGGATCCAACGGCCAAATACTAATTCCCAAGGATGCCTCAATCTCACGGTATGCCACATGTCGGTGTTGCAACCTCGTGCTGTATTTTTAAATTATTTACTTAAAAATAATCTCTTTTGTAGACTAGCAACATAAGCCAATTCTAAATTTGGAGATCATAGTATGGTTGTGAGTCATAATATGGTTGCTGGGATCATAATATGGTTGTGGGAATCATATGAGGATCATAGTATGGTTGAATGTGAATCAAAATGTGTTTGTGGGGGATTATAGTATGGTTGATGGAATCATTATATAATTGATCGGCATCATGATAAAGAGGGATAATAGTATGGTTGTCGGAATTAAAACATGGTCGCGTGTAAAGATAATATTAATATTATGGTATTATGGTTTCTCAAACCATACTATGATAATAGTAGGAGGTATATATATGTTTCCCACAACCACTTACCCAACACAAGTATGACGATTTTCGAATACGAGTACTGTCAGTATTACAATGAAGGCTTATTGACTTAGCTTTCCTTTTAAGAGACAAAAGGCAGCTCAGAAACTGGGCTGAGGTTTTTTCAGTATTTGTTTAACAAATCATTATTATTTTTGGATTAATACCTGCAAACGGGCATAATTGCTTGGTCAAAACGGACGATCAATAGTCCATAAAGGCACTCAAAATTAAGCAAATTTTTAGTGGGAATCCACCAGTGGATTTATTTTAACGTTTGAGCGGAATTAGGTTTAGCTCTCATGGATCGAAGGAGCTCATAAAACGGCCTTTATATTCAAAAGAGTGGATCACCGGTAAATTTATATGAAAATTCAATAGCCAAGATACGGTTTATAAGGTACGACCTATTCGAACCTAATGATTTTTTTAATTGCTACCTGTTAAAAGTAAATTATTTGTAGTTTGTACAGACGAACAATTTTTAAAAACAAGTAAAAGGGGCTTTAGTCGCCTGTGGCCGGATATGGGTATCTCGATGAGAAGATTTCGATGTTCAAAGCTTGAGCATGGTCGAATTTAATAATATGTTTCTTCCATTCTTATATTGAGCTAGATTAGATTTGCAATGTGACCTATTGGGCAGCAGGACCACAAATCGGGTGGGACCTTTGTGTGGGGACTATTCAAAAACATGAATCGATATGGTCCAATTTCACCAGAGATAGGTGTTGGTCGCTCGTTACGCGAAATTGGGTCGAAAAGGGATGTATAACGTGGCTTTAAAATCTGCAGCGGAACCAATTTAAATAGGTTCAAGGCTCTAACCTGAACATAAAAATCAAATGCACCATCTTCACGGAGAAAGTCCTGGAAAATGCAAAGGTTGAAACGAGGCTTGCTATATATATTTCTGGCCTAGGCAACTCAGTGTTGCCTGGCGCCATCTGACATTTCCATTGCAAAGTTTGACATTTTTCAGCATAAACGTACTCAGAAAGTTTTGACGTACGACCATCATTCGTGTTGTTTACAGTGACTTGAAAAAATCAATTTGGCAAAAAAAATGGAATTAAACCGTGAACATTTTCTTGCGTTAATTTTTCACAACTTTCGACGTGGATTATCACGACAAGAATGCATCGATGAACTTAAATCTTTGTATGGCGATGAAGCACCATCCTATAGCACTGTGAAAAACTGGTTTAATGAATTCAATCGTGGCCGACGCTCGCTCAGAGACGAAGGTTGACCAAAAACGGCCGTTGTGCCAGAGAACATTAATGCCGTGCGTGAACTGATAATGCAAGATCGTCATGTGACAATCCGTGAGACAGAGGCATCCTTGGGCATAACTTCCAACAGCATACATTCAATATTGCATGAACACCTGCCCGTAAAAAGCTTTGTTCTCGTTGGATCCCGCACAATTTGACAATCGCTCAAAAAAAGGCTCGTGTCGATTGGTGCAAAGAAATTTTGAAAAAATACGATCGCAGTGCTTCTAACGACGTTTATAGAAGTAAGATCGTCACAGGTGACGAATCATGGATCTAAGCGTGGCAAAATCCAACGAAGACGAGCAAAACCCAACGATCCGCAGGTGTGCCACAAGGCTCTGTCCTTTCTCCCTCATTATTTCTCATTTTCATTGATGATCTTTTGGGTCAGACCGTGAATCCAATCTACTCTTTCGCGGATGACAGCAACCTATGTCATTCATATTCATTCGACCGTAGGCCGAGTCTTCAAGATATTGAAGACAAAAGGCGAATAATGGAAGAGACACTTGGCCGGGATTTACTGGACATTTCCGACTGGGGTCGAGTAAATAGAGTAGATTTTAATGCGCGTAAGACACAGTGCTGCTTGTTGTCTCACAAGCGATTCGCTGACCCAACAGAGTCGTCATTATCTATCGATGGTATGGATGTCGAACAATCAGATGCTCTTGATGTTCTGGGCATGAAAATACAATGTGACGCTCGTTAGGCGAGACATGTATTCGAAGTGTCGAAAGAAGCACTCAAGTGTATAGGCTTCCTAAAGCGGTGCAAAAAATATTTCACTCCTTCTGATCTTTTCGATATCTATACAACCTACATCAGGCCAAAGATGGAATACAAATCCCATATATGGGCAGGTGCTCCAAAATCATCCTTGGAGCTTCTGGACCGTGTTCAAAGGAGAGCGATGGTGCTGATAGGAAACAGTAGGGTATCCAACTCTATTGTTTCCCTGGAGCATCGTCGGAATGTGGGCTGTGTGTCGCTGTTCTATCGCTACTTCCATGGTGTGTGTTCTTCAGACATTCGTGGCCTTATTCCTGACGTGAGGATGTTCGGCAGGGATACACGACTTTCCAGAAATTCACACCCATTTGTTATCGATTGGCCGGTTGACCGCACTGTACACTACAGATCGAATTCGTTTTTCGCCCGTACTGTCCGTATGTGGAATCGACTTCCGGCAAATGTATTTCCCACCAATTACGACATCCAGAAATTCAAGGCGAATGTCAATAAACATTACTCCCTCTTTCCCCCCTTCGACCCCTTGCTTTCCAACGACCAACGCAATGCATTGCATGTATAGGGGAAAACCCCTGAGTGTTGGCTAATTAAAAAAAAAAAAAAAAAAAAAATGAACAAGAGAAAACGAATCATTGTGCACCATGACAATGCGAGCTTTCACATATCGGCTTAAATCAGCGCCTTTTTAACCGGCTAAAATGTCGAATTGATGGGTCATCCGCCGTACAGCCCTGACTTGGCACCCAATGACTTCTTTTATTCCCGCACATCAAGAAAAAAATGCGTGGGCAACAATTTTCGACGCCAGAAGATGCTGTTGAAGCGTTCAAAAACCATGTTTGGAGGTGTCTCAATCGGAGTGGAAGAAGTGCTTCGACAATTGGTTTGAGCGCATGCAAAAGTGTATAAATCATGCCGGAGAATACTTTGAAAAACAATAAAACCATTTTTGATGATAAATATTCGCATTTTCATTCGTAGAATAGGCACAATTAACACATTAGCCGTGTTCTTAACAGGTTACCAAACATATATTTGTATGAAAGTAACTCGGTTAGCACACGAATTGGCCTCACGTCCCTAAACAAACGCGTAAAAGATACCACACTTAATTTTCCAACAATAATAACACATATTTTTTGTTATATTTGTTATTTACAAAGAGGTGTCATCGACGATTTTGTATTGCGTACATCTGCACGAGATGGTATAAGTGAAACTATATACCAACTCAAACTGATAGTTGAAAGAAATATTTAACATTTTTACACAGCGAAAGTTGTATCAATAAACTGGTTTATTATATTTGATTTCAATTTAAAGTTTTTTTATTGTCTGCTAGTGGCGAATTCGCCGATGATCTCCAATGTTGTTCAACTCTCTCAAAAAGAAATAATGTTGTTATGCTACTCTTAATTTTGTTCAATGTTGCCAGATTACCATATTGCCGACCAAATAGATGACTAAGTTATGTAACTAGATCCTTAATAAAATTGAGTTAGAGTCATCTGCAATGGGCATTGTCGAAAGGACAGAACGAGAAGAAAGTACAACTTTTTCAAAAATTGACTTACAAGTCGTCTAGAAAAACGATGGTTTATAAAGACAAGACCAAAAAAATTCTGGTTACAACTAGGAAGTCGTGGTGATGGAAAGAGGCGAGATTTCTTCGGCAGAAAGTTGAGATTTCCAGGTCCAGGTTGGAGCACGAATCGCGCTACAAAAAAACGTAGACTTTTTTTCTGTGAAAGCCGTCGGCTTAGGCTTTATTTTATTTGGAAGGTAAGTGTTTAGATTTGTTAAAATTAATGCTTGGGATACCGAACAGAGGATTGTCTAGTGCAGGGTTTGCAGTCCTGCATTTCAGTCCAAAGGGAATTTGGGCGGGAGTTTGGCGGTACTCCCCCGAGTAGATGGACCTTTATGAGGCTGACGAATCTAGAAGCACAATACGAAGACCATACCATTGAGATCCCAATGTTCGGGCTCAAGACACCATCGCGGCTGTAGCACTGTCAATTCAAGCAAATCCAATCGTTTCGACTCGAAACTTATCGGCGCAAATTGCAGTTGGCAGACGGTCATTAAAACGGATTATTCATGATGACTTAAACTTGTTTCCGTACAAAGTCCAAATTACAAGAAAGTTGAAACCTCCGGATTTGCCTACTCAAATGGAATTTTGTCAAAAAATTAAATTTCTTGTTTATGTCTGATGAGGCCCATTTCAATCTAAACGGTAATCTAAACAAGCAAAATTGACGTATTTGAAGTGAATTTAATTCACAAATACTCGATAAGATGGAACTGCACTCAGGGCGAGTTATAGGCTGTTTCCACGTCCGCGTCCAAAAATCAATGAACGCGCGTTAAAGCCTATACAAAAAACATAGGCAGTTTTCCGATAAGTCGCGTTTACTATAAATTCGATTATTTTTGCAATCGAAACCGACGCATACCTATTAATGGCAACACCGCAAATTGCACATCCCTATTAAAACAGCTGTTTATCAGCTTACAACATAAAGCGCTGCTGCTACTGCACATTTCCATTAGGCACAATACCATTTAATCCTTATTTTCCACTGCGGTTAGCAAAATAATATCATTTAACTCCATGATAATGTCTCAACACAAAAATATTAAACTAAAAAAAAACAAATAAACACAAACAGCTGTTTGAACGCAAACGTTGACGCAAAACACAATGGAAACACCATTACAAATTTTCGATAAATCGTTGACGCGGACGTGGACGCGACCGTAGTGGAAACAGCCTATTACTGTGTAGCGCGCAGTTTCATTAAGCTTCATTGTGGGCCATACTTCTTTGAAGAAAACGGTGTAACAGTGACTGTCAGTGAGGATCATTATTTAAAGATTTTGAAGGACTTTTTTTTCCCACAACTGCGCCAAAGACGTATCCGAATCGACGATTATTATATTTTAGACGTCGAAGTATGGATCGAACAGAATCAGATAAAGATACATTGGTATTTTTTTAGAGAAAAATCCTACATAAAATCTATGGACTATAAATGGTGAGCTGCAACAAAATACAACGATTGTGCTGACTTGTTAGTTCGAAAGGAAACAACTGCTCCAACCAGAAAGGGGTTAGACGATAACAACCACACGCAGAAAAAATAGTAAGATTCACACTCAACCATACTATGATCTCCACAACCATATTATGACTCACACTCAACCATAATATTATCTCCACAACCATATTATGATCCTCGCAAGCATGTTATCTTTCACATACAACCATAGTATGATCCTCACAGCCATAGAATGATTCGCACGCAACCATGTTATGATCCCAACAACCATAATATTATTACACTAACCATACAATGATCACAGAATATAGTTTTTAGGATTGATTTATGTTGTTGTTCAACACAAGAGATTTTTATCAAGCATTTATTTTAAAATTACTTGATAGCCAAATTTGAGAAATTGTTTCTATTGAACATTTTATTAAAGAAACAAAAATATATTCAAAAGGCAGTCGAAATGACTTAGTTGCAAGCAGTGGTGACTGCAGGGGGTGAATGCTTCTTTACCATCCGAAGACCCCAGGCGATGAATGTGATTAAACCATGAGCAATGGCTATATACTTAAGTGCAGGCAGATATTAAATAAACGAGAACCAGTCGACAGAAGAGTATTCCACCGAACAAAGTAAACACAATAAAAATCCCTCACACTGCCTTCCGATTGTTGTTGTTTTTTATAATGGGCAACAACCATGCATTGTATCTTGTGTGTGTGTGTTTTTTTTGGTATACCAAAAAAAAAAAAACACACACAGGCATACATGCATAGTCTTTAAAACCTGTTATGCTTTGTTCATAGTCTCAACCATACGGCATGATTGCCGTAATCATATTATTGTTAACGTATTAACATTGTTGTTACAGCCATGTTTCAATTTCTAAATTTCCAATAATACTATTATTATATTTCAACAATATTACTATTGCCTCAATCATACTTTTGTCAAAATAAAATTCAGAAAACACTACTATGGTTGCGACGAACATGCTTTTACTGTAGAAAACATATTATTGTTGCCGTTACCATATAGTAACCACATTTTTCTCTTGGTGCGCGAAAAGTGCAGACAGTGAAGACTAGAACTTTGGTGGGAAGACCAAGTGGAGGAGTAAGCAAGAGTTCTGGCTTTTAAAAACTAACTAAAGGACGACCGTAGTGCTTGTCATCAATTGTTGAGCAGGACCAGGCCAACAGAAGTAGTGGAGCCTGTCTAAGTTAGTATTAGTCTATGCAATCAGGAAAACACCAAAGAGCAATATTACGGCAAAAGCCCTTCTGCGATGTCTTTTTAATGCCTTAATGTCCTGTAGTTTTTTTATTTTCCCAGCAATTTCTACTAAATCAACAGTACACAAATTCTAAAACTTCCCGAAATTAAATTTCCACAAGAGTGAAAGTTCCGTAGTTGATGATGAACAAACAACAAAATATTGCCTGGCGAAAAAAACTTACACACGAATAGTTGGCGAAACTTTTTTCCGTTCGTTCTACCATTTTTTCACTACTGGCGGAAACAAAAAACGTACATTAAATTTACATGGTGGTTTTTACAGGATGAAAACTGTATGATGACCATGTGATCCTTGCTCTTCGGTGGGACTTGCTGTACATGAACTTGTAAGGGCAAACTTGGGGGTAAAATAAATATATGTGGAGCGACCGGATAAATGTTGCTGCAAGGAGGGGGAGCCAAACTAGCATACAAACATCCATATGTAGGGCAGACAATAGGTACCCAGCATAATAAAAACCTACGAGTGTTGCTTTTGTATACCCCAGGGAAAAAACCACAACGAACAAACTAGAAAATATTGTTCTAAAATACCAAGAGCACCGGAAATTTCAATATTCTTGGGAGTAATGTAAAGCCATCCGCCTCCGGTCGGCCATTGCTTTTTGTTAATTTGACCTGTTCTAATAAAACTTAACCGATGACTTTATCACTTAGACCCAGTGGGTGGTTTTTTCATTTCGCACATTTTCCCCATAACTACGAAAAATTTCACGAATGTCATGTGCAACCAATGACAACCACGCCCCAGGTTTATAGCGAACACTGAAGAAGGAAAACAAAAAAAAAACACACGCACACACACAGTCAGAGAATCTAAATTGAAAATAGCAAAACAAAGCAGCAACTAAATTCGAAAATTTAGCAGCCGTGACAGAAATTCAATACAAAAAGGAATTTATTTACGGTCAAATGGCTATAAATTGAAAATCTAATTTTGCGCACAATAAACCGCACCAAATCGAAAAATTGCAAAGTGTGTTTTGATAAGGTTTAGTGGTACTAAGCGCGATACAAAGGAAGGGAGAGAGAGATTTGCAGTTTTTGCGTGGTGTAGTTAAAAATATCGCCCAACTGTAGGCAATTATTTAGGCTCGCCCACGTGAATGCTGTAGTTTATGTTCGCACTAAAAGTGCGAGCCAAAAAATAGGTAATTATTTAAAGTAGATTAAAATAGAACATTAGCTGGGTTCCTTTCTCATTGCATGCAAAATAACATTTGTTTGGAAGTCACTCGGTTAACAACCGTGTGTTGGCCTCAAGTCGCTAAAGAAACAAGTAGGAGTTAGGTTAGGTTAGGCGTTCACTCGGAGGCCTAAAAGACCCATTGATAAAAAAAGGATAAAAAAAGGAGAGAACGAGAGAGAGGGGGGAAAGTGAGCAAAACTATAGGAAGGAGAGAGGTGTTACAGTTATCCAGGTTTATTTTGCTATCCGTTACGATATATTTACTGGTTCGAGATGTTCGGAACCAGCCCGACGGTCCAACAAAAATGAAGTAATTTAAGAGATACATTCGCTATCTCTACTAAGCCATCAAAGTATCTACTGCATATGTGACAGCGCATAGAGAAAGGGACCTAAGGGTAAAAAAATCAATTTTATTTTTTTTTGATGTGGACAACATCTGAGTATCGAATGAGACCGATCCCATGCTCCAAAAGTGTTCCCTCCCAGAGATATAAGAGTTTTATGAAAGTGATGGTACACCAAAGATACACGTATTTAAATCTTTAAAATAACTCTCCTGAACAAAACTGGTTTTTACCCTTAGGTCCCTTTCTATTTTGCGCGTCACATATACAGGTAAGTCTCCATTCTTGAAGACCCGTGCATGTGCATTAGGGGTGGGATAGTGCACGAGTTTTCGTTTTTGAAACGGCTCACCCCCTTGTTTTGTGGGGTTTGGAAAAAAATGCATGAGCCAAAAAATGAGGGAGGTGGGTTGGTGGCAAGTGGCAGCTCATCGAGGTCAAAGGTCGTGGAATGGGGGAATATTCACAAAAAGCCCCGCAACTACCTAGGAGTCGCACCTAGAGGGGTAAAAAATGTATAAACGACCCCCATTCATTTTTCCCTCCCAATATTCTTTCCAACCATAACTACCTCCTATCTTCACCCCCTAAGGGGGCTCCCCTACAAAAAAGTATTTTTTTTAAATTATGCTCCCACCGCTTTAACTACCTCCTAGAGGAGTAAAATGAAGACCAACTTCCAATATTTCTTCAATTCCAACAGTTTCTCAGAACAAATATACCCTCTATCTTCAACCGTTAAGGCAGTCTCCATACAAGTTTTTGTCCTCGATGAGCTGTCACTTGCCCCCATCCCACCTCCCTCATTTTTTGGCTCATGTATTAAGGGGGTGTGTCATACCCAAATCTTACTACTTAGAATCTCCATATGTGACGCGCAAGGTTAAGGACCTAAGGTTAAAAACCAGTTTTGTTCAGGAGAGCGATTTTAAAGATAAGGTCCCTTTCTATTTGCGCTTAGAATCGTCGACTTCACTTTCAGAAAACGCGCATATCTCTGGGAGGGAACACTTTTGGGGCATGGGATCGGTCACATTCAATGCTCAGATGTTGTCCACATCAAAAAATAAAAAAGTGAAAAGTTGATGAAAAGTTTTGTTCAGGAGAGCCATTTTAAAGATTAGGTCCCTTTCTATTTGCGCTTAGAATCGTCGACTTCATTTTCATAAAACGCCCATATCTCTGGGAGGAAACACTTTTGGGTCATGGGATCGGTCTCATTCGATGCTCAGATGTTGTCCACATCAAAAAAAGAAAAAAATGAAAATTGGCTTTTTTACCCTTAGGTCCCTTTCTCTATGCGCTATCACATATAACACTATCCCACCCTAATGTGCAAATCAAACGCTCCACTGACTCCCCTTCTTCTGCGTTCTGACAATTTCTAAGTCTCTGCACGGGATGCCTATACGCGCTGTTCTAGTCCCGATTAAGCAGTGTCCCATGAGGACTCCTATGGTGACATCGATTGTTTTCGTAGCTTTAGCAATTCCCTTGATCTTTTCCGGTCCATTGTCAGCCAAAGAGACCGGGTTGTTCTGCAGTTGTGAATTGAGTTCCACATTGACCCAGAAACTTTGTCGATTGCATTCATTCGTTTAGCGAGCGGAATGTGTATTTCTAGGATTGTTGGTTTGCCCGCTGCTCTTGATCCCATTGTCTGCTATCTCATTGCCCGGTATATCGCTGTGACCCGGTACCTATGTCAGCGTAATGTTGTGTCTCCGGATTCGTATGAGTGATTCAATGCATCTTCACACATTTTGATTTTTCTGTCATACAGTCCCGGCGCCTTTATGGCTGCTATACTGACCACATAAATATTCAGATATTTTACGGAGTTACTGGTACCACAAATTCAACAGGAACATGTTTCTTTTTTTAACTTCTTAAATCCTTGTTGATGTCTTTGTTTCTTATAGATCTTGTAGGTTTAGGGCCCCCGCAGACTGCAGACTTTTTATCGGCCGATAGTTTGGTCGGCTTCTTAATCAGTATGGTTACAATCAGTTACAAACTATTTCGAGAATAGTTGACCGACTGTTGGATAGTCTGCGCCCTGTTCACCAAACAAACTGTTTAGTTGGCTCGGTGTGCGCACTTTCAGCCCAACCCGACTAAACTATCGGCCGATAAAAAGTCTGCAGTCTGCGGGGGCCCTTAAAATACAAAGCATACCTGATTTCAAGTATTGTTCCATAAATCGTAATCTTGTAATGCTAATGCCCTACAGTTGAGAACTACTTTTCATCGATGGGAGTTGGAATTTTCTTAAAAATAAGTTTTGTTCTCACGGGAGTTGCGCTTTAAACTTTTTCAACAATATCAAGACAGGTACAAAAGTATATAAGGGCCTAAAAAGGGCAAATTCTGGTGGTAGAAAATCTCTTTAACGCCTTTTGACCCTTAGAAGTTCGATTTCTCTAAATTAACCCGTTATCGACAATTGTTTGCGATTTCCAAAAATTACGTTTTTCTAAATTAACATAAAATATTTGAATTAAGAAGCACACCACGCCCACAATTGCAAATATTTTTTTATGGACGAACAAAAAACAGATACTCGTATTGTGGCATGTGTGTTAATCCAGCACATAGAACCAGTAGTCGCAGGATTGATCAACCCGTCACCTCATAAAAATCGGACCACCATCACACAGTTCTCTCCATAAACAGACCATCCTACTTTATATTTATAACCTCTGAACGCCGTACATATCTCAATCAAAAAAGGCTGATTGGGATGCATACAGAGAAGCCACCAACCGCAGCTTAAATGATCTAGCCATTGCGTCGGATGTTCGGCCAGCCGAGAAAAAGTTCAGGGCCATCATCAACGCAGCAGCCACTAGCCATCATATCCCTGCTGGTCGAATACCCGAAGTACGACCAAATTTCCCAGCAGAGGCAGCGGGACTCTCAGACGAGCGTGAATTAGAATCCCTAGAATTAGGGATCTAAACTCTGAGGTCAGTAGGTTGGCCAACGAATATAAGCGAAACAAATGATCACTTAAAGCAGTGCAACTCAAGTTCCGGAATTGGTAAGATAGGGACAACGGTCAAATAGCTCGCTAACCCTAGAAGAAATAATGATTGGACAGCCGTCGCGTTCGGTGACAGAACGGAGACAGCCGACACCGAAGCGGTGCGCGTGTTATTTTAACCGTTTTTTATTGAGCACCCAGAGAGTGATAAGGCGTAAAGGAGGGTATTGCGTCGTATCCGCGCTCTCTGAGTCGAAGAGGCACCACCACAATTTACCGTTGCCGATGTCTTCCGCAGCGCAAATTCATCAATGGTCCGGACGGAATCTCAATGCTGATGTTGAAGCAAATCTCTACCCCGGAGTAGAGTACATTACCTCAGTGCTCAATCTGTCGGTAGCCCCTCACTTAGTTCCCGATGTTAGGAAAATGGGCAGAGTGGTACGGCTACTGAAGCCTGACAAAGACGCAAGCAAAGGAGAATCGTACAGACTGATCTCCTTGCTTTCTCCAGTAGCAAAGACGCTTGAAGCACTGCTCCTCCCCAGCCTGATCGAACACTTTCCTAGTGCTGATCATCAGCATGGATTCCGCAAGAAGCACAGCACAACAACTGCTTTACACGCCATCACCACACGTATAAGACGCGGCCTTAACCAGAACAAGCCTAACTACAGGACGGTCCGCATGGCTCTTGACCTTACAAAAGCCTTCGACACGGTCAATCATGCCACTCTGTTCGAGGACATTAAAGAAACGTCCCTTCCGCCCAGTTTGAAACGTTGGGTCGTAAACTATATGTGTGGGCGCCAGTCATATGTAGAATTTAGAGACAGAAAGTCGAAGCCCCGTAGAGTTAAGCAAGGAGTTCCCCAGGGTGAAGTTTTATCCCCGGCTCTGTTTAACCTCTACCTCTCTAAAATTCCTGCACCACCAGACGGCGTTGAAATTGTGTCGTACGCTTACGATTGCACAATTCTGGCGTCAAGACCTAAAGTGGATGACATTTGCGAGAAAATCAACTGTTACCTCACTGACTTAGCACGTTTCTTCACTGCGAGGAATATGAAAATATCCGCCTCCAAATCATCAGCCACACTGTTTACTGCGTGGACCGCAGAGGTGCGGTTGTCACTCAATGTGAAAGTCGATGACGTCAACATCCCGACTACCAACTACCGCAAAATCCTTGGGGTCACATTGGACAGCCTTTTTAGATCCTCTGCACATGCAACAGCTATCTGCGATAAACTCAAAAGTAGGAACAAGGTCCTCAAGTCACTTGCCGGCAGTACTTGGGGAGCCGACAAAGAAACCTTGTTGACCTCTTACAAAGCGATAGGTCGGTCTGTAGCAAACTACGCAGCGCCTGTATGGTCGGCGAACGTGAGAACGACGCAGTGGAAGAAAATTCAGACTTGCCAGAATGCCGCCCTTAGAACATTAACAGTGTGTCTTCTTATGTCATTTGCGGACCATCTACATGAAGAAACGAAGGTTCTTACGCAGATACAATATCCCAATATCTACGCAATACCTGCTAGAGTGTTGTCGCAGTAGTCATCCTAACCACCATCTCTTGCACAGGATGCCTCCGCCCAGGCAGATCAGCTACGATCTTCATGATCAAGAGAATAAGGTCAAAAGGTACAAGAGAAAGACTTTAGATCATCGAAACTATCGCAGTAGTCAACCTAACCACCATCTCCTGGACAGGATGCCACCGCCCAGGCAGATCAGATACGATCTTCACAATCTAGAGAGAGAGGTCCAGCGGTACAAGAGACAGGCTGTAGATCGTCAAAACTATTAGGCCGGTTGAATAACATTCACGCGGATGAAGTCGCAGCAGCAGTATCTAACTACAGTGAAAATGTAGTGGTAGGGGATCTTCCCCAGAGATTTCACCTGAGGAGAAGGAACTACCTCAGCAGACGCGCGTGGTTCTGGTTCAGCTGAGATCTGGATGGTGCAGCTGTCTCGATTTTTATTAGGCACGAACTGATGACGTTTATGACGTCTGTCCCGCCTGCCATCAGGAACCAGAAGACGTGCTGCACCTCTTCATTTGTCCGGCCAAGCCCACTCAGCTGACCCCCAAGTCTCTGTAAACGCATCCAGTTCAAATGGCGCGTTTCCTCCACCTAGATATCGAAGCAGATCCCCTATAGATAAACAGGAACAGGCAGTCTTGGCGTTTTGGGCTTTTCCTACCAAATTTGGTAGGTTGTTCTTTCCTTCGGTAGGATGGTAGGCTAAGTCGTATTTTGGTAGGATTGCCGAAAAATATGCATTTATATAAATTAAATTTGTAGTAAAAGTATGCCGAGAATTATTGCGATGCCAAATATGTTATTGGTAACTTTATGCAAGCATTATAAAGGCTAACATAACATAAACTGATAAAAGATCCGTCCCCTACATACTACTTTTTGCTAGTATTGCCACATTTTAGATGACCGATTTTTCAGCCCCCCATATTTTTTGTTGGTATTCATATTTTCATGTTTGAAGGGACTGGATGTAGGGCCTTTATGCATCAACTTATAGGCTGTTTCCACTACGGTCGCATCCACGTCCGCGTCAACGATTTATCGAAAAATTTTAATGGTGTGTCCACGTCCACGTCCACGTCTGCGTTCAAACAGCTGCTTGTGTTTATTTGTTTTTTTTTTGCGGTGCGAAAAGTTTGATATTTTTTTGTTGTGACATTATCATTGAGTTAAATGATTTTATTTTGCTAACCGCAGTGGAAAATGAGGATCAAATGGTATTGCGCCTAAAGGAAATGTGCAGTAGCAGCAGCGCTTTATGTTTAAGCTGATAAACAGCTGTTTTAGTAGGGATGTGCAATTTGCGGTGTTGCCATTAATAGGTATGGGTGAGTTTCGATTGCAAAAATAATCGACTTTATAGTAAATGCGACTAATCGAAAAACGCGTCCAATATGAACGCGACTTTTTTCCATACCTAACTGCCTATGTTTTTTGTATAGCCTTTAAGTGATTTTGAAAAACAGAAATTAAAACAAAAATATTTACATAAAAGCCGTCAGTGAGCATAAATCAGCTTACCGATTTGGGCAAAGATTCCCCTTTTTCTTAAGGGGATTTTCGGGGACTTTAGTATGTAATGGGGCTTCGTGTTGGGGGATTTTTGTAATTCTTTCACTTTTTGGCAAAGGACATACGATTTAATTTGTATGCAATCCAACGATGGATGACATATAGAAATTGTCGTTCAGGCACGAAACATTTATCTGGGACTCTTTGATATACTTATATATAAAGAGTGGTCCAACCATAATGCACGATGTTAATTGTGAGTCACACCTTAATTTCAAGTTTTTTGCCCAACTTAATCTGACATTTCTATGTTTCAGTGTCTGTAAGGTACACAATTGAACAGCACGTTAAGATTTTTGAAGCCAGTTACAAAAATGGACATTCCAATCAAAATGCATTTCGTGAACTTTGTGATTTTTCTGGTCAGCATAATCGACCAGCTACTTCTTTGAAAATGAGGTGAGTCAAGAAGTTACAGTTAATGGAGTTTGCTTTTGCGAAATGACTTCTTGTGGCTAAAAATTCAGGATATGAACCTGGATGATATGTGGTTCCAACAGGATGATGCTACTTGCGATACAGCCAACGAAGCAATTGCTCTATTGCGCGAGAAATTCAATGGCCGTTTTATGGCCGTGGCGATGTTACTTAGCCGCCACGATCATGTGTTTTGACATCGTTGGACTTTTTTCTTTGCGGACATTTAAAAGAAAAAGAGGCGGTGTTTTTTCGTGTCGTATCAATCGTAAATCTAAAATGTACCAAAAAATGGGTTGATCGGACGAGATACTGCCGAGACAGTTGTGGCAGTCATAAGAATGATATTGTGTTCCATTATTAAATGACAAGATTATCAGTACTTTTTTTTTACAGCTGATTCAAATTTCAAATGGGCCACCCTTCATGTCGAAATTGGAATTACATTTGATCCTTTTTATCCTGATACTTTTTTACAATATTTCTACGAATTGATTTCGATGAAGAACTCACCACTATATTTAATATATATCCCAGAAACTTACCTGGAAATAAAGTGAAGAAAAACAAATAAATTAGGTATTGAGACTACGTAAATAATCGTAAAATTCCTGAAAAAATATCTTCCTAGTTCAATGCACCCAATTAAAAAATTATTAGCATTTTTATACCTAGCATTTAATGGTGGTATATTGGTTTGTCAATCCGTTTGCTACACTACAATTTATATATTTTATCGATCTTCATAAAATTCTTAAAAATGTCAGTTAAAACCACGAAAGCGTAAAAATAAATAAACATAGGATCCTGGAATAATGCATGATGATGACTGATGTTTATGATTGTGAATGGACGAAATCTGCCCAGGGGGGGAAAAGGGACCAATGCTACCTCGCTAAAAAGGTTTTTGCTTAGCAATTAATATTTTTTACGAACAGACAATGGTTTATAGGTACTGATAATTGGGTAGCACTAAATACCTCAAAAAAGTGCATAGCTGCTGGACTTTTTGGCTCATGTGGCCCAAATACCGGGCCGCATGTTTAAAACATGCGATAAATAGTCCATGTGAACATACAAGTTTGTGTAGTGAAATTTTATAGTTCTGATTAAGATAAGTGACGGATGCATCAGACGAAGGGGCCTAAAGAATATAATTTTTGCGATTTAGTTGCGAAGTAACGGAGAAGGGTATATAAGACCGAATTAAAGTCGTTTAAATTTGTTCTTAACTTTGCTTTTCAAAATAGATGCTTGTTCTACTGCTACTTTAATTCGGGTCCAGCAATAAAAAAAAATAACCATTTATCATTGGAAATGGATGTATACGTTTTTAAGTCCCATAACGTCCCATTAAGGAACAAGGGCAAACTTTTCTCAAATCTATGAGATGTGTCCGCTTTAATTCGTATACTAACTGAAAAGGACCTACTGTTTAACGCCTTCTCCGAACGGCTAATGCATTGAATAGAGAAAGTTTTACATGACTTAGAGATAAGTCTCTTACTCGTTAATTCGTCGAGGTAGAAAACCCTTCGCTAAAAAATTGATAGATGTTCCTACCCGGTGTTGAAACTGGGTACAGTTTCATCCCACTACTGCGGCCCACAATTTATTGTGTTCCAAAGTATTCTCCATGAGAATCAATACCCTTATGCATGAGCTCATACCAAGTTTCGAAGCACTTTTTTCCCTCCGATTGAGACACCTAAAAACATGGGTTTTGAACGCTGCTTTAGGGGTCGAAAAACGTTGACCACGCAGTTTTTTCTTGATGAGAGGGAATAAGAAGAAGTCATTGGGTGCCAAATTAAGGCAGCTGAGCCATTTATTAGACATTTTGAGTGCTCAAGGAGCCCATTGTTTCAGCTGATGTGTTAGATTTTTGGACGCGAACGTGGAAGCGACCGTAGTGGAAACAGCCTATTAGTCTAGGAATAGTTGTAGGTCCATAGTAATATACTTATACTATACCAAATTGTATCGAAATAAGAATTTACGTACAGGTGTTCAGTAGCAGTCAACCGATATGACCCATTATCATCCGAGGAGGTAACTGATCGATCGAACAATACTTCCAAATTTTATTATGATTGGATGTAATTTGTGGCTTCTAGAGCAAAGGACCTTAAAACGATTGAACAAACATATGTATGGGAGCTATATCTAAACCTTTTTTCTAAATTTCAAAAACGTCAGTCCAAGAAATGTACTTCTGACCTGTAGTTTGATAAGAATCTTAAAAAGGCCGCAGACAAACGGACAGTTAGGCAAATGAAATCAGCTGATAGTTCGGTGTCGATCGATACACTCAAAGCTCAAACATTGTTGGTAGTTAAAAACGTTTGCTATTAAAAAATAGCTTCTTATTTTCTGTTACACCCTGAATAGCAAATTGTTAAATGGCTTCACAATTATTGGTAGGTTTTAATTCAATTTGGTAGGATTATTGAAAAAATTTGGAAGGAATATAACTTTGTCAGTGGTATAACACTGAACAGGACTTAAAAACAAAAAATATACGTATTGTTGTTACAACAACAACAAACATGTTGATCTAATTTTTTGGCTGCATTGGTTTTTATATGACAAAATATTAGACTTTTGGTCAGGTCAATAAAATTCTGAACCGTCGGACCCAGGTGATTTGCCAGTAAAAGCGTCGGAAATTTCCCACTGAAAGTTTTCAATGTTCCGAAACTTCTGCACAAAGCTTTAAAGAATAGTTGGTATAAATTCTTTAGGCAAAAAGCTCTCCAGCCTACGGAATGAGTACCAATTTCTAAAAACAAATATTTGATAATGTTATACGAGGGTTGCCATATATAGTTCTGGCCTAGGCAACACTTAGTGTTGACTGGCGCCATCTGATATTTCCATTGGAAAGTTTGACATTTTCAGAACGTTTTCATGTACGACCATCATTTGTGTTGTTTACAGTGACTTGAAAAAATCAATTTGGCAAAAAATGGATTTAACTCGTGAACATTTTCATGCGATCATTTTTCACAACTTTCGACGTAGATTATCACGACAAGAGTGCATCGATGAACTTAAATCTTTGTATGGCGATGAAGCTACATCCTATAGCACTTTGAAAACTTAGTTTAATGAATTCAATCGTGGCCGACGATCGCTCAAAGACGAAGGTCGTCCAAAACGGCCGTTGTGCCAGAGAACATTGATTCCGTGCGTGAACTGATAATGCAAGATGTGAAATACCGTGATATAGAGGCGGCCTTGGACATTTCTTCCACCAGCATACATTCGATAATGCATGAACACCTGGCCGTAAAAAAGGTTTGTCCTCGTTGGATCCCGCACAATTTGACAATCGGTCAAAAAAAGGCTCGTGTCGATTGGTGCGAAGAAATTTTGAAAAAAATACGATCACGGTTCTTTAAAAGACGTTTACAAGATCGTCATAGGTGACGAATCACGGGTCTATGCGCATGAGCCCGAAACAAAACAACAATCGACCGTGTGGGTCTTCGAAGACGAGCCAAATCCAACGAAAGTTGTTTGTGGAAGAAGCACTTCGAAGCAAATGGTAACCTGTTTCTTCGGCAAAACTGATCATGTGGCAATTCTGACCGTCCTACGTTTGCCTGAAGTATTTGGATAAATTCGAAAAACGAACAAGAGAAGAAGAATCATTGTGCACCATGACAATGCGAGCTCGCACACATTGGCTCAAACCAGTGCCTTTTTGACCGGCCATAACGTCGAATTGATGGGCCATCCGCCATACAGCCTTGAATTGGCACCCAATGACTTCTTTTTATTCCCGCACATGAAGAAAAAATGCGTGGTCAACGATTTTCGTCGTCAGAAGTTGAAGCGTTAAAAACCCATGTTTTGGAGGTGTCTCAATCGGAGTGGAAAAAGTGCTTCGACAATTGGCTTGAGCGCATGCAAAAGTGTGTAAATCATGCTGGAGAATACTTTGAAAAATAATAAAACCATTTTTGATGATAAATATTCGCATTTTCATTATTAGGCAGCCTCGTATTCGGCTCAGTTTATCTTCTATTCTGTCAAAATATTTAAAATACACGCAGAAAAAAAGTATGGTTGGGGTAACAATATTCGAAGAGCATCATACTATTGTTGGTTATATGGTTGTGGCACAACAATATTATGATCATCACAACAATAGTATGGTTCACACACAACCATACTATGATCCCCATAACAATATTATGGTCCTCACAACAATAGAATTATTCACACACAACCATACTATGATCCCTACAACCATATTATTATTCACATTCAACCATACTATGATCCCCACAACCATATTGTGGTCCTCATTACCATAGTATGCTTAACGTACAACCATAGTATGATCCTCACAACCATAGTATGACTTACTCACAATCATACTATGATCCCTAACTTTTTTGTAAAGATTGGGTAAAGTTGTTATTTAACAATAGAGAATTTTATTAAGTTATGTAGTGATAGGAGTGATTTATTGAACAGTAGAAAAATTATTAATTAAAAATATTTCAGTTATACTAATTCGTAGTTTGTTTAGAAACAATTTAATTATTTTTACTATTATTGCGTAAGATTCGTAAAAATAACATTGTCAAATTAAAAAAAAGTACAATTTTGCCGGTATGAATGCCGTAATCATGTTTTTGTTAACATAAAAGACATGAAAACAATGCTTTTATTCCACTAACCATATTTATATTGTTGCTACAACCATATTTTCATTTTTAAATTTAGCAACAATACTATTGTTATATTTCAACAATATTATTATTTCTGCAATCATACTATTGTCAAATTGAAATTCAAAAATCAATATTATGGTTGCGACTATCATACGTTTATTGCAGAGAACATACTATTGTTGCCGTGACCATATAGGAACCATATCTTTTCTCTGCGTGTAATAATTTTTGAGGCCATCGAAACATAATTTTTCAGCGAATGTTCGAAATCACAGCAAACCTCTTGCTATAAAAAGAGTGTTGGAATAAATTAAAGCTTCAACATTTTAAAGCAATGCATAACATGGCCAGAAGCCTTGGAAATTACTGGCCACAAGCATTGCCTAAATTTGGGCGCCACAACAGAAAAATAATGAAAACTATTTCACAATGCCTCCAAACCAAGTGCCATTATGATTACATCGAGCAGAAAACTCTCTTCACAAAATGCATTTAATTGCCTAAAAGCTTAAGAGCGGGTAACCCCAAAAATCACAGCTTCGTCAAACCGAAATTTCCCCAGTAAACTGATTGTGAAAGTAAACGAAGATGCTAAGATGAAAAGGAATACATCATTCATTTCAAATTCAACTGCTACAAGTATTTCAAAATTCAAATTTATTTCCTATTTAGAAGCCATTTCAAGTCAACCACTTTGGGAAAATTGCTTTCGCACACTTCGTCCTGCTCCGACAACTTTTCTTTGCCAAGCCGCCCGAAAGCAAAATATCTAAACAAAATAAGAATAAAGACGAAGATGTAAAACCATGAATTATAAATGAGTTTCCTTCCCAAATGTAACAACAGGCACGGCAGAACACTAAGAGGATGAAAAACGAAAACACTGATACATCAGAGCCGTATCAAAAGATTTCGCATTTTTATCTTAAATGCCGTACGAACTAAGACACTTGAATAACCCGGTTGGCGGAAAGGAGCAAGCACTGCGTTAAAAAAAGAACTGTGAGTGTGTAAACGAAATGCAAATGAATATAAACCGGAAATGACACTTGTATTTTGATTGCATTTAACCGACCAAAGCCACTGCCAGAAAATTTCAAAGCAATTCCCTGCCACAATTTAGAATAGATATAATTCGTTTGCTGTTGTTAAGGACGACAGAAGGAGCTCTCATAAAAATGGCCATCAGCCAAGAAAATCTTGTAGTCGCAAAAAAAAAAAAGAAAAGAAAAACACGTAGAAAATACTCGTATATGCTCGAAACATAGTAAAACAGATGATGGAACCATACTAAAGTGCTATAGGATTTGTTATCCTTGATGGGATTTGTGAAAACGTACTTATGTCCAATGTTATGGACGATCGCTTATAAAATTTGTACAGAGTGAAATCAATGTCAAGCTTATTTTTACAGACTATATTGTGTTAAAATTTAACAAAAGGAAATGGCCCCGCCCATTCTTCTATGTACCTTGAACTCGTTAACTAATACCGCTATGACGGTATTAGTTGTTATACGTGATGTTGGTATGGAAGGAAACACAACCTGATATAAAAAAACAGGTCGGTGCCACGCCCCCCTGACAAAATGTTTATAATGGACCGTAAATAAGTTTCGGTACGGCCGAACTTAATTTGTCCACTTGTTTATTTTCTTTACGCCTAACTTTCTGAATGGCAGCGATGTCAGCCTTGTATTTTCCCGAGAACATTCACAGTTGACCGCAGAAGTGTTCGAACTTTCCGTAAATAGTGGACCTTTAAATGTAGGCAATGATCTTCAACAGAGTAGGGAGTCCGCCATTGTAATGTCATTTTCGGAACTTAGCGATTAATACAATTAATAACCTCTTTGACCTGAGAAAGTCCGTTGCATGGCGTGAAAACACCGGAGTTACCCCATTGAGGACTTCCAGATGAATTAAGCTGCATTAAATACGGATCGCACTGGCTTAACTTATTGGACCGAACGGAGTTTTGCTTAATGACAAACGTCATTTATCCCAGTGTCATTACATTTCTATTGTTAGGTGTCCCCATTTAAATATCAACTGTTGGCAACTCTACTCATATGTAAATGTGTTTATGGCGGAACACTGTTAGCAGCTCATTTTAGTTTAAAAGGAAATTTGGTAAATTTTATTGCCGGTTTCTTTATCGGGCAGTTTTTGCTTTTCCGTGGTCTTCGTTGCTTTTCCCTGTGATTTTCCCAATCGGATTAGATTTGAACAAGGTTATATTTAAGATACGTTCCATTCATTCGCTAGCTGTTCCTTCCCTTCATATTTTTGGCACTTATTTTGCTGCATGATTTTTTTTTTTTGGTTGAGGCATAGAAATGGGCGTCTATGGGCGAGATTTGGTTTCGAAATCGAAATCATGACTCAAGTGTGGCAGTTGGCGGCTGCTGTGCTGGCTCTTAATTCGACTTAAGTATTCCTCGCATGAAAATTTGGTGGCTTACCAGGCAAATGCACATAACATTCAAATAAACCGGAAGTGCTTGTGTGTGAGCGGTTTTGGTGCGATTTAATGGCATCTTCTCCAACCCTAAAAACAGTGCGGATTAGGTGGGTGGACTATATTGTGGGGTTCTGTTTTGTTGGCGGCCAAGGAAAAACTGGAGCAAACATTAAATGATCGCTGGCAGTGAGGCGGCGTTTTTTAATTACTTTTTGGATACCAATGCCGTCAGAACAAAAAAAAAACGAAAATTACATTGAGAAAAAAAGGGATTAGCAGAAATACAGAACATTAGCCACGAATAGGAGGAAAACCAATTTTAATTATATAAGTATGTATCTGTTAGTGTCATCCATTCCAATGGTAAGGCCGGGCCGGGCCTGGCATGGAATGGTATTAATGAAAACGTGTTGAAGTGGTGAACCCAATTCCCAGTAAGATGGAAGAGCATTGACCAAAAAAACAAAAAAAATAGATGAGTGTGCATCATGTCCTGGCTACTCATGTTTTTTGCCATTTAAAACATTCCTTACATTCAAGGCTCGTTTGTTGAATTCCTTTTTTTCTTTTCTTTCTTTCCCCCCGTTTAACAGCTCAACAGCAACATAAAATTAAGGTCAATATGTGGTTGTTGGCGCTGATGGTGTTGCTTGGTTGTTTGGCCCCCAAACAGTTTCAACAACATATCCTCCCCAAACCCGCTTCTCCATTCATTTTCTTTATTTCGTTTTAGATTTGATTCCGTTTTTCGTTGTTCCATTTTACATATAGCCATATTATGAATATGTTTGTAAGAAAGTAGGTAAGTGAAAAAAAACGGAAAAGGAAACTTACACTAACATTCACACTCACACCGCCTGAACCCTTAACTTCACACATTTTGCCACGATTTGGCGAACAAAAGAAAGCGGAAGTAATTTAACTTTTGTCCGGCCGAACTTTGCGGGGCTGCCATTGTTGTCATGTGGTCCTAAGCTGCCTCGAATTAATGCGTAACATACATAATCGTAAATTATTTGTATAAATAAACGATGAATTTTTAATAACGACCGAAATAGCAACAAGTTGCCCATAGCCTGTTTTTGTTCCATTCCTTTAGACCGATTTTGTTAATGGCCGGAAATAGAAAAAAAATAAAAAAGATCAAATTGTGATGCTGTTCATCTTGGGACAACGTCGAGCTTTATTGACAACAGGTAAAATTTGTGCATAAATAAGCAGTGCGTGCAAAATTGATACAAGAAGATTTTACATTACAGGGTTAGGCAATTCAAGTGTTTCCTATTCAAACAACCATATTTGTGTACTCTCCACCATACGATGGGAGTATATAAAGGCTTGCCATTTTTTATATAGCTTCAATAAATACTTATGTATCTCCGAGCCTTATATATAAACTTAGTAGGGACATAAATACTGTTACAACATTGAACACACCAATTTCACTAGTAGAACTGAACATACCTCGTTATTGTCATATGGCTTTTAAAAGCTCACCTCAATAGCGTTAGTCTGTAACGGGGTTTTAAAATTGTTTCAACTTTCATCATGAAGTGGTCAGATAATGACAACCGTATCTCTGTAATAGCGCTTTTCAAGTGTGAAATGAAAAAGCGATATTTTCAGAACGCTCCGGCTGCTATGGATTAGCCGCATGTTCGTCTACCGATGCATAAAACTGTTTTTAAGGAGACTGGAGATGTAAAAGACCGCCACCGGTCGGGCCGCCCACGCTCAGTTCGAACACCGCATGTCATCAAAGCCGTTAAATAAAGAATTCACAGAAATCCGCTCTGCCAACAGAAAATCATGGCCCGTGAGATGAATATCACGCAAAAGTCCATGAGTCGAAACATTAAAAGAGACTTGGGGCTTTCTAACGACGTACCGGAGATATATTAATTGCAGAAAAAGATTAATTGCAAAAAAGGATTAAAAAATGCAAACGTCTTTTGGTAAAACAGGCTGATAACTTGCACAGACAAATTTTGTTCACCGATGAAAAAATGTTTACTGTTCAGGAAAAATTTAACAAGCAAAATGATAGAGTGTATGCGCGGTCTTCTAAGGAAGCATCTGAACTGATCCCAAAGGTGGAAAAGGGTCATCACCCAGCTTCAGTCATGGTTTGGTGGGGTGTCTCTTACAATGGGGTCACTGACCTGCATTTCTGCGAACAAGGAGTCAAAACAACGGCCAAAGTTTACGAAGCCATGGACTTTCCAGCAGGATTCTGCGCCGGCCCATAAGGCTAAAACGTCCCAGGCCTGGCTTCCAAACAATTTGCCAGCATTCATTTCCTCTGAAGAATGGCTGCCAGGCAGTCCAGATTTAAACCCATTGGATTACAGGTTGTGGACGGTTTTAAAGGACAAGGTTTGTCACAACAGATACCCCAACATTGGATCTCTAAAGATTGCTTTGGTTCGAGCTGTGGCCATTTTTCCAATGGATTACAGGTTGTGGACGGTTTTAAAGGACAAGGTTTGTCACAACAGATACCCCAACATTGGATCTCTTAAGACTGCTTTGGTTCGAGCTGTGGCCAATTTTCCAATAGACGAGGTTCGTGCAGCTATTGACGATTGGCCAGTGAGACTTAGGGCGTGAGTAAATGCAAAAGGCGGACATTTCGAATAAGTAGATTCTGTTTGGATACAATATACATCAATAAATATATTAAAAAATATTTGGTGCAAAGAAAGCCATTTTAAAGATTTAAATACGTGTATCTTTGGTGCACCATCACTTTCATAAAACGCGCATATCTCTGGGAGGGAATACTTTTGGGGCATGGGATCGGTTTCATTCAATGCTCAGATGTTGCCCACATCAAAAAAAGAAAAAAAAATGAAAATTGATTTTTTTACCCTTAGGTCCCTTTCTCTATGCGCTGTCACATATAGAATTAATAGCCATATCCGTCCGTCCGCCTGTCTGCCTAATCCACGATTAAGTTGAAACGAAAAGAGCAAGAGGCTTATAAATTATCAGTTATATGTTTTAAGGTAGCAGATATTGATATTGAAAATGGACCCCTCTAGGTGGCTAAAAAAAGTTCTGACCAAACATATTGTTTTGGTCTTTTCCACTATATTACATATTAATTTATTTATTGAGTACATATTTTATAAATAAATTTATAAAATACAAAATCCACTATATTACTTTAATAATTTAATTGAAAACTAGCTATGCTTAGAGGTTGTAGCCGTAGACGCATAAAATGTCCCACAAGCGGGATTAATGATTTCTTCTAGGGGCCAAAACAATGTATTAGGGGACATATGGGTATCCAAAAGGAGTAAACTTTCTTCGAAAATCTAAATATGTATCTATAATTTAGATTTGGGTCAATTTGAGACTTGAATCGGCAATATGGGCCCTAGGGACCCAAAAAACAGCCACTTTGGCTATGGACATATAGGTCATAAAAGATCGCCACAAATCCCTTTATAACTTTAATTCTTCGATATGACCTGATTGGAAGCCTTGGCCCATGGATCTAAGGTCCCTAGGATGCCAAAAAATAGGTCCATTCGAACATGGACATTTGACAACTCAAAGAGAAATTTTGAAAGGATTTTAATTTTACGATCTGGCTTAATTAGAGGTCTTGACCTATGAGCCCTGGGGCCCACAAGCCGTTACGTAATGTTCGGGGAGATATTGATAACCAGACCATATTTAAGGCCAATAGTTCAAAAGTCCTTAGATTTCCGAAAATAAGGTCTTCGAACAGAAGAAAAAAAAGAATTTCCTAACATATCTCAATATGCAGTAACTTAAAAGATTTGCCCAAATTTAGGGCCCTAATCAACGGGATCACTATGTCCCTTTTGGCCCTCTTCAACAATAGACACATGGGCAAGTCCTGTGTGACGAACGCTACACTCTTACGCTTTTTTGGTGTTTCAAAATCGATATTGCATCTAATTTTCAGCTATAGCTAACACACTTATGTTCATCCGATTTTATGTTTAAGCTCTAGAAGACGTATGTAATATCCAATATTGATGAATTTTAGCGCATGGTATTGTTTTGGACCAATGAAGGAGGGTTATATATACGATTTTCGATTAATCGACTTTTGGGTATTTAAAAGTCAAAGTCGGTTTTGTCAACTTTTTGTTTTAACTTCAAATACAACCATACTTTTAATTGTTATCCAAACATTGCGTACTGCGTAAAGTTCTGATGCGCTTTCATTTAGATAATCCGGTTGAGAAAAACATGTGTAAAAGTTTTATTTTAATTGTGTTGGCAACGTATTGCGAGGTTTAAAACGGTGTTTTTTTCAGACATGTGGTTTTCAGGAAGAAACAAAACGCATATTAAGTAATTTAATGCTATGGCTAGAATTTAGCTTTATTATAAAGATTCAGGTTTCCCATTAGGTTTTAAAAATGACTTTGAGCAAGTGGCCTCGCGGCGGCTGGCTCGTATAAATTCCAGCCGAAAGGCAAAATTGTCGACCATTCTTTGCAGCTTTTGGAGCCGTATGTCGGAAATAACGCACCAAATATTCTCTTCCAAGGCGTCAATGGTGTCGGACTTATCAGCGTAGATAAGCGACTTCAAATAACCCCACATAAAATAGCCCAGCGGTGTTATATCGCACGATCTTAGAGACCACGCCACAGGACACGACACAAGATGATGCGCTTACTAAAAGTTTCCTTCAGTAAGTTGAATGTTTCGTTGGCTGTATGTCATGTAGCGCCGTCTTCACGCAGAGAAAAGATATGGTTACACTATGGTCACCGCAACAATATTATGTTCTCCACAATAATAGTATGTTCGTCGCAACCATAGTATTGTTTTCTTAATTTAATTTTGACAATAGTATGATTGCCGCAATATTAATATTGTTAAAATGTAACGATAGTATTATTGCCAAATTTAGAAATGAAAATATGGTTGTAGCAACCATATAAACATGGTTGGAGCAACAAAAGTAGTGTTGTTTAAAATTACATTACAACAATATGAATTGCGACTATGAACATAACAAAACAGGTTTTATAGATCATACATGTATGTGTGTGCGTGTTTTTTTTTTTTGGTATACCAAAAAAACACGAACACACAATGCAGTGCATGGTTGTTGATCATTTAAAAAATCAGCAACAATCAGATGGTAGTTCGAGGGATTTTTATTGTGTTTTCTTTGTTCGGCGAAATAGTCTACGGATGGTGAAGTAGCATTCACCCTTGCTGGCAACTAAAAGTATTTTCGATTGCCGTTGGAATATATTTTTGTTTCTTGAATGTTCAATAAAAACATGGTTGCAAATCGCGCCAAGAACTAATTGTAATGCAATTTATAATAACTTGCTTGATAAAAATCTCTATTTTTGGATAACAACACCCAATCCAAATAAATAATTTTGGGGATCATAGTATGATTGATTGAATCATACTATTGTTGCACGGATAATAGCATGTTTGCGTGTGAATCATACTATGGTTGTGAGGATAATAGCATGTTTGCGTGTGAATCATACTATGGTTGTGAGGATTATAATATGGTTGTGGCGATAATAGTATGGTTGAGTGTGAATCATACTATTGTTGTGAAGATCATGGTATGGTTGAGTGTGAATCATACTATTGTTGTGGAGATCATAGTATGGAGATCATAGTATGGATGAGTGTGAATCATTATATGGTTGCGGGGATCATAGTATGGTTAGGTGTTAATCATACTATTGTTGTAAGGATTATAATATTATTGTGCTACAACCATATACCCAACAATAGTATGATCCTCTTCGAATATTGTCATCCCAACCATACTTTTTTCTGCGTGTTGTTGGAACCAAAGATCGTCCACATCAACACTCACAATATTATTACAGTAACGGACTGTAGTTTATTTAGGAAGTATTCCGTGCAGTTGTTTTTAACTTAAAATGCATTTAAAATTCTAAGAAAATTTATTTTTAACTGAATCTAACATTTATTCAAAAAACTAAGTGCACATTAATACGGATTTTCAGTTGCATTTGATATTGGTAGTTGTTTACGTTAAAGTATTTTGTATGTAAAATTAAATGAAACTGTAATTTAAAATGACTGAAAATTTACTTAAAAACCGATCTACTTATTTTTCATTTCATTTTAACAAAAAGTTCATATAATTTTAAATGTTAAAATAGCTGACTTAACTATCAAAAGAACAAGTCACGGATTCCGTAAAAATATAAGATTTTTCCTTTGTTTATGCTATTTTTACTATCAAAAATTCAACTGTGAATTCCGTAAAAACAAATGATTTTTAAGTTAATTTACATAATTCAACTACAAAAAAATTAACTACAAATTCCGTAAAAACAAAAGAATTTTCAGTTATTTTTTATAAATTAACTAACAAGAAATTAACAACAATAGAATTTTCAGTTATTTTATGTATTTTAACTATCAAAAAATTAACCACAAATTCCGTAAAAACAACAGAATTTTCAGTTATTTTATATATTTTAACTATCAAAAAACTAACCACAAATTCCGTATAAACAACAGAATTTTCAGTTATTTTATATATTTTAACAACCAAAGTAAGTATTAATAGTTACATACATACATACATATGTATGTATATAACCATGTGGTTACTTGAAACGCAAAAAGTTTTTTTAAAATTGACAACTTGTGTTTAGGTTTGTGAAGAACACTGTTTTACACCAACAAAATACAAATACACTCCAGTTCATTTAAATAACAACAGCAAAAAAGTTACATGTTACTGCGAATTTTTGATCAACCAAACAAAACAAAAAGATGAAATTATTTTTTTTAGATACTATTTTTTATTGTTTGTTATTATCGCTTCGGAAGTAATAAAGCACCATGGAGGCAACACTTATTACTAAATGTTAGAGAAGACGTCAAACCAAATAGTTCTTAACAATAAATTCTAATTTAGTGAATAATTTTTATGTTTTTCAAACTTTTCTTCGCCGTTGTTTTTCAAATGAACTATTTTTTTTAACTTTTCAGCAGTTTTTTTTTTAAATTTAATAAATAAATTACAAGAAAATTGTTTAAAAATATATATTTTCCCGATAATAACAAACAATAAAACATAAATCCGAAAAAAATAATTTCATCTTTTTGTTTTGCTTGGTTGATCACAAATTCGTAGCGACATATAAAGTTTTTGCTGTTGTTATTTAAATGAACTGGAGTGTATGATGCAGCCAACGAAAAGTAACTGTATTTATTTGTATGTATGTACAATACACATACAATTATACATCTGTAGTACATCTCTATAAAACTTTTGTTTTTCATAAAGCTGTCAGTCATCAATAACAAGCGTTGGTAGTGGGTTTAAATTTGACAAAATTAATAAGTGTAAATATTAAATAAGTGTAATAGTGTAAAGTGTAAAATATATAATTATTATATATAATTTTGCCGACATGGAAGAAACATGCCAACGTTGGAAAGAATGCATTAATATTCGCCATAAACATTTAACGGAATGTAAAGATCCAAGTATAGCAAATATTATTGACAGCTGGCCTGCATATAAACAGACTTTTGGAGCAGATTTGGTAAAAATAAAGTACAAATATTTATGTATGTATATCTGTTTAATTGAATTTTTATTTTTTAGATTTCAATTGATTTTGAGGTCTTGTATCCCGAAAACAATTTTTTTTTTTTAAATTGGACCAAAGTAAACCGATTATTGCCAATGTACATCAGCATGAATTTGAAAGATGTTAAGATGAAATCGGTATGGGTGGAAGCAAAGGAGAAATGGTCAACATTAGATCAAAGTAATATACTAAATACATATATATCAATGTAAATATTAACAAAATGAATAACAATTTCTTTATTTTCAGATACGAAAGACGCAATTTTCATATTTTTACTACATGGTATTTTAAAACCTGAGAGAATTTCGAAGGAAGTTGGGAAAGCAACCATAGCTGAATCCCAAATGGCTACCATCAAATTCATCGAATCGGAGATTCAATTAAATTTGTATACAGGGCATTCACCGTTTCTGCTAGTTCAAAAAGCCTTTTTGATGTTAAAGAAATTTTTGTGGTTGTAGACCAAATCATATATAAAACTGATACGGTGGCCGCGGCATTAGCCCTATGTTTTAAAATCCACCAAGTATTCAATTTGAAATATTCTACAAAGTGTAGAAACTTTTGGCTATTTGTGCAAATTATTTTATTTGAAATTAACTTAAAAGAAGACTATGTAGGAAATTCTTTAAGAAGTATAAAATCATTTTTTGAATCACAAACATAAATATTAATCTATTCATAAATAATAATAAATATAATAAAATAATTGTTATTATAAAACAAAAAAAATTAATAAAAAATTAATTACATACATGTATATTTATTTTCCTAAAATTGTGTCTTATTTTTAACAATTAAAAAAATGCAGTTTGGTAGTTAAAAAACATAAAATAACTGAAAATTCTGTTGTTTTTACGGAATTTGTGGTTAATTTTTTGATAGTTAAAATACATAAAATAACTGAAAATTCTGTTGTTTTTACGGAATTTGTGGTTAATTTTTTGATAGTTAAAATACATAAAATAACTGAAAATTCTGTTGTTTTTACGGAATTTGTGGTTAATTTTTTGTTAGTTAAAATACATAAAATAACGGAAAATTCTTTTGATTTTACGGAATTCGGGGTTGAATTTTTGACAGTATAAATAGCAGAAGCAAATGAAAAATCTTTTATTTTTACGGAAGTTATGACTTGTTCTTTTGATAGTTAAAATATATGAAATTATGGAATGTCAGTTATTTTTACGGATTAAAGTCAGCCAATATTTTAACATTTAAAATTAAATGAACTTTTCGTTAAAATTAAATGAATATTAAGTAGACCGGTTTTTAACTGAATATTCATTTATTTTTTATTACAATTTCAGTTAATTTTACGTACAGAATTTTTTGAGTGAATATTCTCCAATTCTGGCACGAAAAAGTCATTAAACATGTAACTTTACGGCCGGATTCATTTTTGAAGAAATATGGACCCATTATTCCCTCTGCCCCTAGAGCACACCAAACAGTGACTTTTTGAAGATGTATCGGCGTCTCAACAATGGCTTGTGGATTTTCATTTCTCCAAACAAATCAAAAATAGAGGGTTACACTCTACCGACGTTTTTAATACAAATAAGTCCAGACAGCGATACAAAGCAATTAAGGAATATAAGAGGTATTCTCGATCGATGCGTAAAATGGGAGCCGCTACGGAAACCCGAAATCCAACAATGCAGAAAATGCCAGGGATTCTTCCACAGTGCTTCCAACTGTTTTCTTCAGCCAAGATGTGTGAAATGTAATGAAGCACACGAAATAGGAAAATGTAAAATTTCAAACATGACCGAGACAACATTTTTTGCGTCCTATGTAACAAATTCGGGCACCCGCCTTCTTACAAGGGTTGCGAAAAATATAAAGCTCTTCAAGCCAAAATTAAATCCAGGAGACAACTTTTAAAACAAACACCAAAATTAACTCTGCTTATGTTAATCCTAATATTAGCTACGCAAATAGTCTAAGACAAGATATTCCAACCGTGATTGAAAATGTAAATAACAATGGTGTTAATATGCAAAATGCACTCTTTGTCGAACTTAAAAATATGCTAACTGGCCTTACTAACCAAATAACCCATATACAAAACCAACTTCAAATACAGTCTTCTAGAATAGACACTCTTTACACATTCATAGATATATAATGGATGTAAATAATAATTCAGAAAATCTTATTTCAAAACAATTAAATATTATTCATATAAATATTAATTCCCTAATTAGACTAAATAGGCGATATGATTTGGTAAAGTTTTTAGATAAAAACAATCCAGATATTGTTCTTATTAACGAAACTAAGCTGAACAAGAGACACAAACTGTCCCTTGAAAAATATAACGTAGCGAGAAAAGATAGATTTGGTGCGAAAAGGGGGGGGGGGGGTGGGGGAGGCATCGCCATATTGGTGAAGAAAGAGATACAATTTAGAACAATTACGAATTTTTCAATTGATTGTTTTAAACATATAGAAACTTGTGTGATACAAATTCCTACAAATACTAATGATGTACGAGGGCGATTCGGAAACTTCTTAGCCTAGCACAAAAAGCGCGGTATAAACAGAAAAAAGTTAAGTGTTTTGGAAACTTCCATCTCTGCTATGAACACATGTTACACATGATCTGGCAACTCCTTCATATAGAAACAAGTGTTCACAAAAGACGCATCCGCGATTTTTTTACAGTGGAAAAATTAGAAATGCTGGTGGCATTAAATATTTACATAAAAAAGGTTTATCGGGACAAGAAATTCATAACGACATGGTGAATGTGTTAGGTGAAAGTGCTCCTTCATATGCAACAGTAAAAAATTGGGTTGCTGAATTTAAACGTGGTCGTACAAGCATTGAAGATGAACCACGTAGTGGACGTCCAAAAACAGCAACAACAACGGAAATTGTAGCCAAAGTGCATGATATGGTATTAAATGATCGACGAATAAAAGTGCGTGAAATAGCTAATATCATGGGCATCTCAAATGATCGAGTCCATTTTATTTTGCATGAAGAACTACGGATGAAAAAGCTTTCTGCAAGATGGGTGCCGGACATGTTAACAGTCGACCAAAAACGCATAAGAATGAACATTTCTCAAGCTTGTTTGGATCGTTTTCAGCGAAATAAAATGGATTTTAAGCGTCGTTTCATAACTGTTAATGAGACATGGATCCACCACTATACTCCAGAGACAAAAGAACAATCGAAACAATGGACTGAAGCTGGAGGAAGTGCCCCAAAGAAGGCAAAAACAATTCAATCGACTGGTAAGGTTATGGCAACGGTTTTTTGGGACTTCAAAGGTATTTTATTGATTGACTATCTGCAAAAGGGTAAAACAATAAATTCAGAGTACTATTGCAACCTTTTAGATCAATTAAATGTACAAATTCGAGAAAAACGTCCTGGCTTACAAAACATAAAAATAATTTTTCATCAAGGCAACGCACAAGCGCACAAGAGTGTTTTAACAATGGCTAAAATCAACGAATTAAAGTACGAGTTGCTTGACCACCCACCTTATTCTCCTGATTTAGCTCCCTGTGACTTTTACCTGTTCCCAAATCCAATAAAATTCCTTGCTGGCAAGCGTTTTACCTCAAATGAAGATGCAATTACAGTTGTAAACCACTATTTTGAAGACCTTGAGGAAAACTATTTTAATCAAGGGATAGAATTGCTAGATAAGCGTTGGACTAAGTGTATTGAAGTTTCAGGAGATTATATTGAAAAATAAAAATATTTTTGAAAAACTAACTATTCTCTTTCATTGATAGGCTAAGAACTTTCCGAGCCGCCCTCGTAATCTACATAATATCTACATACTATCCACCAGGTAATAACGACGATTGTCTGAAAAAAGAGATACACACACTATTCGAAACACTAGAATTGGATAGACCCAATTATTTCTATGTCCTAGCTGGAGACCTCAACTGTAAACACACAGGATGGGGGAATTCGAAAAATAACCACAAAGGAGTTATACTCAACGATTGGTTAATGAATAATAACATGCGGTTCAGATGCAATTTACTTGCATCTGTCACTCCCTCTTATCCAAGGAGCAACTCTTACCTTGATATATGCATTGCTGACCAGCGCATATATATTCAAAAAGAGAATAACCCAACAAATTGCTTAAGAATTTTACCTTATGATAGTGATCACCATGCTCTTCATATTATTGCCTCGAGAAACACGAATGAAACCTTTTTGATCATTAAACAGGACAAAAGTATAAATTACAATTACAGAAAAGCGGATTGGAGGAGGTTTCAAAATTCCATCCTGAGTTCCTTGGAGATGTACACCATACCTAATAATAGAAATCTTTCAAATCTCGAGATTGACTTCCATTTAAAAAGAGTTTATGATGCTATTATCATTGCAATAGAGAGATCTGTACCAATATTCCAGGACAGTGATCAGATTAGAATGTTTGCATACCCAATCGTTAGGAAATTACACGCAGAAAAGAGCAGGATACTCACGAATATTAAAAGACATAATAGACTACAACATATACTTTCATATAGAGATTTAACATTCTTGAAATGCAAACTGAAACTAATTAGAAAGCTCATAGAGGAAAATCTATGTTTTTCTATAAACAATTACCATAAAGCTAAACTGTCTGGTTTACGCCGAGGATATCCAATGCAAATATTTTCGGAAACTAAGAGGCAATATAGAAAACACAACTCGTTGGTTTTAGATACAATTAAAATAGGAAACAATGAGGATCAATTACTAAATAGGGTCAATATTAATCCCCAGGTTCTTGAAGTTGAGGCCAATACCAATAAGTATATTGTTAACGACAGAACACAAATTCTAGACGTTATTGGAGCTTACTTAGATACTATATATGCTACGAAGTTTACTAATATAGAGAATGGCACACATAGAGGTCAGTGAAGGTTTCGACAGGTTTTAAGTAGAGAAATCTAGGTTTAATAACTCCCCCACTTACTTAACACACTTTTCCGATAGTTCTATAGCCAATGAAATCGGCGAATCTCCCGCTTTTGAATATTTTGTAAGCCGAGATGAAATTTTGTATATATTCCGAAACCTTTCTTCTGGGATCGATAATGTCCCAAACATTGTTCTCAAGAACGTTCCCACTAAAACAGTTCATGTACTGCTTGCACTCTATTCAACAATATGATTAACAACTCTTACTTTCCCAAAACGTGAAAAGTAGGGAAAGTTGTAACACTACCGAAAAGAGACAAGGATTCCAGCGACCCTAAGAACCTTCGTGCAATAACGTTACTTCCAAATATAAGTAAAATTTTTGAGGTTTGCATCAACAGCAGGATACTTAAAATATTGAAAATACACAGAATCGTAAACGATAACCAATTCGGGTTTAAGTACAATCATTCGACAATCCACGCAACTAATTTACTAGTTTCCAGTATCAATTGGAATCTTAATAGAAATTTTTACACTGGGGCATGCCTAATAGATTTCCAAAAAGCTTTCGACAGTGTTTGGGTTGCAGGTCTAATATATAAACTTAGAAGATACAATTTTCCGTCACATTTAGTATTAATACTCTACAATATGATAAGTGATAGAAAATTGTAAGTACGAAAGAGTTTGCCATCGTAAATGGTCTGCAGCAAGGTACGGTCAATGCGCCGATCCTATTCATCATATATATTCACGATCTTTTAAATATTATTACTGACTCTATAGGTTTTGCCGATGACATAATATTATGTCATGCCGATGATAGTGTGCAGAGAATATCCAAAAATCTTCAGGAAAAGTTTAATGCAGCTGTGAGATACTCAGAGGACTGGAATATGCAAATAAATTTCGACAAATGCGAAACCATTCTTTTTCGGCCGTCCGTGGCAAAATGTAATAACAATATAAAGAGGAACTGGAAATTCTTTGGCATCAAGTCTCCCTCAGATCATGGAAATATTCCAAACAAAGATTGCGTCAAATACCTAGGTATTTATTTGGATAAATTTCTATATTTTAACACGCATGTTAAGACACAAATTGTAAAGGCCAGATATGCATTTTTTAATTACAAGTCACTTTTCTTCTCGAAACATATCACGCCTGAGGTAAAATGTCTAATGTACCAGGCGCTAATTCGTCCTATATTAACCTATGGATGCCCCATATGGTTTAATGTTTCACCATCTTATATGGAACGAATTCGCAAATTTGAGAGAAATTGGTAACGCTCATGTACATCTCTTCATAGGTCTAAACATAGCAACTATACGAAGTATGTATCTAATGCCAGATTGTATAATGCTGCGAATATAATAAGAATAGATAACTTTATTATAAAGTCCATAAGAAATCATATTGTACGAAGCACACAATGTTATGATAATAACCTTATATGGCCCCTTACTACGCCTGCGATAGTTATATACAAACAACCTTATCAACAGGTTTTGTTCCCCCCGAAGCATTTCCCAACCTGGACAAACATGGGTATATACAGAACTCAGTTGGTATTCCCATTTTCTACCATCTGAATAGAAGAGCAAATGAGAAGACTGTAAATAATGAGAGACTGAAAATAGATAAAACTAAATTTTGGTGGATAAACAACTAAATTGTACCTCTTTCTTTTACCAACCGGACCCTTTTTACCCCATAAATACTTTAGTAGTGTTTTTTTTTAAAAAAAAACTTATTCATTACATATCGAACCATAAAAAAATATAATTTATTATATAAAATACGAGGGCGGTTCGGAAATTTCTTAGCCTAGCACAAAAAGCGCGGTATAAACAGAAAAAAGTTAAGTGTTTTGGAAACTTCCATCTCTGCTATGAACACATGTAAAATTTTGTTTCGATCTGGCAACTCCTTCGTATAGAAACAGGTGTTCACAAAAGACGCATCCGCGATTTTTTTACAATGAAAAAATTAGAAATGCTGGTGGCATTAAATATTTACATAAAAAAGGTTTATCGGGACAAGAAATTCATAATGATATGGTGAATGTGTTAGGTAAAAGTGCTCCTTCATATGCAACAGTAAAAAATTGGGTTGCTGAATTTAAACGTTGTCGTACAAGCATTGAAGATGAACCACGTAGTGGACGTCCAAAAACAGCAACAACAACAGAAATTGTACCCAAAGTGCATGATATGGTATTAAATGATCGACGATTAAAAGTGCGTCAAATAGCTAATATCATGGGCATCTCAAATGATCGTGTCCATTTAATTTTGCATGAAGAACTACAGATGAAAAAGCTTTCTGCAAGATGGGTGCCGCACTTGTTAACAGTCGACCAAAAACGCATAAGAATGAACATTTCTCAAGATTGTTTGAATCGTTTTCAGCGAAATAAAATGGATTTTAAGCGTCGTTTCAGAACTGTTGATGAAACATGGATCCACCACTATACTCCAGAGATAAAAGAACAATCCAAACAATGGACTGAAGCTGGAGGAAGTGCCCCAAAGAAGGCAAAAACAATTCAATCGGCTGGTAAGGTTATCGCAACGGTTTTTAGGGACTTCAAAGGTATTTTATTGATTGACTATCTGCAAAAGGGTAAAACAATAAATTCAGAGTACTATTGCAACCTATTAGATCAATTAAATGTACAAATTCGAGAAAAACGAGAATAATTCTTTATCAAGACAACGCAGCAGCGCACATGAGTGCTTTAACAATGGCAAAAATCAACGAATTAAAGTACGAGTTGCTTGACCACCACCTTTTTCTCCTGATTTAGCTCCCAGTGACTTTTACCTGTTCCCAAATCTAAAAAAATTCCTTGCTGGCAAGCGTTTTACCTCAAATGAAGATGCAATTACAGTTGTAAACCACTATTTTGAAGACCTTGAGGAAAACTATTTTAATCAAGGGATAGAATTGCTAGATAAGCGTTGGACTAAGTGTATTGAAGTTTCAGGAGATTATATTGAAAAATAAAAATATTTTTGAAAAACTAACTATTCTCTTTCATTGATAGGCTAAGAACTTTCTGAACCGCCCTCGTAAGTTTAAATATTTCAGATATTAAGTTTCAGGAGATTATATTGAAAAATAAAAATATTTTTGAAAAACTAACTATTCTCATTCATTGATAGGCTAAGAACTTTCCGAACCGCCCTCGTAAGTTTAAATATTTCAAATATTAAGCAAGATACTACAAATCATAAGTAAACTTGAGTCCCATTTTCTGGGCTATGTGTTTTTATACTACTATATGGAACCTATTTTGTTTATTCATAGTTGCTATATGTATCTTAATGAATTAAAAAAAAAAACTGCAAAAAAAAAATTAAATTAAGAAAAAACAATTATTTTTTGTGTTAATCTTCAGACGAAAGCTGAAGAGTAACACAAAAATCAGTTGACAGCGATAATCAGACGGACGACATTGTTTTGACAACATTTAATTGACAACCCCTGAAGATGATTGACGAAGTCAATCGAAATATTGGGATAAATAAAACTTAAACAACACAGAACAACGAGTTTAAATAAATGACCTCAAGCCGAATAAAATTTTAATAAAATAACAACACTAAAGGTCAACTAATCACTTACAACAAATATTTAAAACTATTTTATAAAAAAAATAAAAAAAAATCTTTAAAATGTTAAGTAGAATTAAGTGCACTTGAGTGTCCGCTATTGAGGCTAACAGCCGTATTCATAAAAAAATCTTAATTGGGACTTAAAGTACATATTAGTTAACAAACACTTTTTGCCTAACAAGCGATTGTTAAGAAAACGTATTCATAAACACTACTTTAATATTCAATTTAATGAATTTATCGATTCAATGCTGGCAACACGGTCGTTTTGACTTGCCATTTCAATCTTAATGATGCAGTGATACGATTATCAATTATGCGAGTATTCGAATCTATATTTTTTGTATTGTTTATTTTACAAAGAACTAATTTAATAAACAAAAATATATAGATATATATGCTTACTTGTAAAATAATAAAAACAAACTCATGTTTAAATAAAAGACAAATTGAGATCAATTTTGTATTACTGATAAAAAAGGTATTCGAATAACGAATAATATTTTTCTTATTTTGATTGTTTACACATCACTAGTGAACTTTTTACAATTTTACCTTTTTTATGTTGTATTTTTTCCATAAAGAAGTTTTTATAAATGAAAATGGAAAAAAAGACGATTGCAAACGCAAAAAAATATCGTATCCATTCTACTCGTATATTTTTAAAATATTTTTTTCTTCGTTGTATTCGAAAAATTCAAAAAATATGTGTGTAAATGTAGACAAACAAACACAAACGTCACTTTAAAACACTGTTAAAGTAGGGTCGAAAGAATATTAAAATGCACACATTTAATAATGGTTTACAAAACGATTATTAAGCAAATAACACTACTCAACAAAATGAAAAAAATTTCATGTACTCCGGATGCGATAATTTTTTCTGTGTAGATAACCTTGACATGAGCTCGACATATGCACAACTTTGTCTATGGTAAGGTTTTTTTCTTTTTATTACAAAAAAAATTAAAATTTGTTGGGTGACAAAAATATATGACTTTAGCAAATTTTTGAAATTCATACCTTTACTCAATTGCGAATAAAAGCGAAACGCGTGCATCATTTTGGATTTTTTATGGATTTTTTTAAAAAAAAAAATTTAAATCTTTAGGCAAAAAATAAGTTTTTTCCTTTATATATTCATTTTTAACTTGGAAACTGTTGCTTGTATAGGAAAACAATATATGAACAGATTAAGGGAATTGTAATTTTAACGAAACAAATTAACCAAAAAAAAATTTTTAAAATTTAAAAAAAAAAATAAAACAACAAGGTTATCTACACAGAAAAAATTATCGCATCCCGAGTACATTTTGACTGTTGACTAGTGTAATCGTTTATGAATACAGTTTTCATACTTTAAGCTTAACAATCGTTTGTAAAGCTGTTTTAATTTTTTATGAATACGGCTGTAAGTGTTTAAGCATATTATAGTATATATTTTGTTTATTTACAGCTCTTTTATTAGATTAATTAAATTAAATAAACATTTAAAAACTAAATAAAAGGGTACAAAAATTGTCACACAGGGCCCGGTGAAGCCTTAATCCGGCCCTGAACAGAACTTTTAATTACCAGCGGGTGAGTAGCCTAATAGTTATCTAAATGTTTGCTCACCAGTGTGTTAATTGAGTATTTGCTTCATTTGAATAACCGTCTGTATAAAAAGTATAAATGAACGGGCTTTTAAATAAAAGGCATCAAATTCTAAAAACATAACAAGCATTACCACCTACTCTAGAGTATTGAGTTTATAATTATACGTATATTAATACAACTAGATTTTGTCCGTTTTTTTTTTGAATAAATTGTGCAATTAAAAGAAGGACAATCGTTGTTCCCTGTATGGTGAAAAGTTTACAAAGTGTTAATAAGTTTTCCTTGATTTGAGATAATAGTAAGTAGTCCATATACTCGTACTAGAAAAATATGTCTACTTCTTTTATATTTTAATCACTTTCTCTTATATGTATAACTTGCTAAACGATCTAGTCAATTTCTCCAATACGACTTGTTGAAATGAAACAAGACTGGTAGCGAAAACAAATTGTGGAGTAGGCTCCGTTTTTATTTATTTTAATTTTAACTCTACTTTCTTTCTCAAAACAAAAAACAAGTTGTGGCGGGTATATTTCTTATCAAATAAATCGATCTCCATGAAAGTTTGCATTTCATGTTGTGAAGGACATTTCCATACCCTCTAATGAAACGGATACTGTTGGTAAAGACGAACTTAATACCTCATGTGGCCGGTCGGCAATAGTCAATATGGACATTACACATTATGGTCGGACGCATGGACGCATTTCTTCTTTTTGAGCTTTAGTAGCCCTGGCCGTCTTTAACAAATTTTTTACTTGTTTCCTACAGCCCATTTAGAAAGGTCGCTGTCGATTTATGATCCAACCCTACTATACAAGCAACATGTGCAAGTTTGGGATTCCTCAGCATAGACAAATCGGTACTCAAGAACGAGGACATTTTGTCACAAGTCTAAAAATTATATAATGCGTAAGTCGCATTTGCGAACAAAATCAAGCGAATGTAATACTCAACGTCTTTCTAAGTTAATATCCATACAAATTGTAATAGCTTTTTCACGACATCCGGTGAATTTGAATTTTAATTGTAAAGGGTGGTCCAACTAAAAAGCATGACGTTAATTGTAAATAAAACAAAAAGTTTTCTCAAAATGTTCTTATTATTTATTTATTATTATTAAACGCCTTCGATGACTTGTTTCAATGCGTCCCATGCACATAGGTGGTTAAATGGTTCGAACGCATATTTGTGAAAGATTCGCTTTTAATTATTTTCCATGCAAAGATAACATATAAAAATCTCATATTTTCTGTGTAAGAATAGCTGTAATGTGCATCGGAATGTTTATTTCATGCAAAATAAAGAATCAATAAAAAAGTCATCAATGTTTTTTCCAAAGAATTTTGTGCATATCTCGAGCAAATTTTTGAAATTCATACCTTCACTTAATTGTGCATAAAAGCGAAACGCGTAAATCGATTTTCATGATCTATATCTCATTTTGTTCATAAGTTATGTGACTTATGAACCTTTTGGTTCATAAGTCACATACCTTTTCGGTTTTTTTATGAATCAAAAAAAAAACTTGAATCTTTTAGGCAAAAAATATTTTTTTCTTTATACATTTATTAATAACTGTGAAACTGTTGCATGTAGCGAAACGTTGTATGAACAGATTAAAGGTATTGTATTTTTAATTCTTTTAATTTTGTTTCAGCTTGTTCGGACAAGTGGTTCTCGAGTTATGACAAACAAAAGAGCCTAAAACGTGACAAATTCCCCTCTACGATACTTACTAACTTTTAATTAATTATATAATTATTATTTGATGTACCTTGACCAAACGAATGATGCAGAAGTTCTTCTTTTTGGGGCTACTTTCACAAAGAGTTACCAGAATTGAGTCCCGAATCAATCACCTGAAAAATTTTGTACTGTGTTATTGACGCACACTTTTTCTTTTAAATATCCCCAAAGAAAGAAATGCAACGGTCTCAAATCACATAATCGTGGCGGCCAATTAACATCGCCACCACGTGAGATAATACGGCAATTGCAAAAGAGCCTTTGTTTCGTTGGCTGTGTGGCAAATGGCATCATCCTGTTGGACCCAATATCGTCCAAGTTCATATCCGCCAAATGGAGTCCGCTATCATCTCGCAAAAGCGAACGCCATTCACGGTTACTCATTTTCGACGAAGAACGGCCCGATGTCGCCGCTAGCTCATACACGCAGAAAAAAAGTATGGTTGTGGTGACAATATTCGAAGAGGATAATAGTATTGTTGGGTATATGGTTGTGGTACAACAATATAATGATCCTCACAACAATAGTATGATCCAAATACAACCATACTATGATCCTCACAACAATAGTATGATTCACACATAACCATACTATGATCCCCACAACCATAGTATGATTCACACTGAACCATACTATGATTTCCACAACCATACTATGATCCCCACAACCATAGTATGATTTACATACAACCATAATATGCTCCTCACAACCATAGTATGATTCACACGCAACCATGTTATGTTCCCGACAACCATAGTATGGTCACACACAATTATACTATGATTCCCAATATAATTTATAAGAATTTGTTTAAGTTGTCGACAATAGATTTAAATTATGAAAATTATTCAAAAATACATTAAATTCAAAATAATAGGAGTGATTTATATCACAGTAGAAAAAATAAGTTTGAATAAACGTAAGCGTTTTTATTAAACTTATTTCCGTTAAACAAAGCCAAAGCAGTTTGTTTAAAAAATTTTAATTTCCATTAAAAAAGTACTATTATTGCATTAGATCCGTACCAATAACATTTGTTCTTAAAAGCATATTTAAATGAAGAAAAATTACAATCATACAGTATGATTGCCGTAATCATATTATTGTTAACATTAAACGCAAAACACAATACTTTTGTCGCACCAACCATATTTATATTGTTGCTATAACCATATTTACATTTTTAAATTTGACAATAATACTATTGTTACATTTCAACAATATTAATATTGCAGCAATTATTGTCAAAACTAAATTCAGTTAACAATGCTAGGGTTGAGACGAACATACTTTTATTGCGGATAACATTTTATTATTGCCGTGACCATGTAGTAACCATGTTTTTTCTCTGCGTGTAAACCGCACCAAAAGCATCGGCTTTTCAACAATCACTCGTGGATTCTCTTTTGCCTAAATGCGGCATTTCTGCTTATTGACGGACCGGACCCACTGTGGACACATTTGGTCGATTATGCTAACAAAAAAAAATTACGAAGTGCATGAAATGCATTTTGATTTGAACGCCCATTTTCGTAAAAGGCTATAACAATCTTAGCGCGGTGCTCAAATGTGTAGCTCTCCATGTTTGAATTTATCAAACACACGCAGAAAAAAGATATGGTTACTACATGGTCACGGCAACAATAGTATGTTCTCTGCAATAAAAGTATGGTCGTCGCAACCATAGTATTGTTTTTTGAGTTTCATTTTGACAATAGTATGATTGCGACAACATTAATATTGATGAAATGTAACAATAGTATTATTGCTTAATTTAAAAATGAAAACTTGGTTGTAGCAACAATGTAAATATGGTTGGTGGGACAAAAGTATTGTTTTCATGAGTTTTACGTTAACAATAATATATTTAAGACAATCATACCGGCAAAATGGTATTTTTTTAATTTGACAATAATATTTTTACGAATCTTACGCAATAATGGTACTTTTTACATTTAAATTAATTTTTTCCAAAACAAACTACGGATTAGTATAACTGAAATATTTTTAATAAATGATTTTTTTTACTGTTAAATAAATCACTCCTATCCTAAAAAATTTTGGGGATCATAGTATGGCTGTGTGTAAGTCATACTATGGTTGTGAGGATCATACTATGGTTGAGTGTGAATAATAATATGGTTGTGGGGACCATAGTATGGTTGTGTGTGAATAATTTTATTGTTTCGAGGACCATAATATTGTTGTGGGGATCATAGTATGGCTGTGTGCGAACCATACTATTGTTGTGATGATCATAATATTGTTGTGCCACAACCATATAACCAACAATAGTATGATGCTCTTCGAATATTGTTACCACAACCATACTTTTTTTCTGCGTGCACTGAAACAAAGAAATGTCAAATTAAGTTAGGCAAAAGACTTCACGTTATGGTGTGACTCACAAGTAATATCGTGCATTAGGGTTGGACCACTCTCTATTTGTGAATCAGGCATTAACAATGATTTGGCTAAATTGAAAGAAGGCCATGGGTCACTGGCTCTTCATGCATGGTTACTCAAATACATTAAATTGTTCTCTCAAATTCAGTAAGTTACCAATGTGGATGCTCAAAAGCAATGCAAAGTCCTAATATCTAATCTTTAAGATTTTTAATCTCACTTAAATAAAAGACTTAGATTAGGTATTCAATTGGTACAATAAAATCTACCAATTTGCAACTTGTTAAAATTTGCATCAACAGGGTCAGGTTTAGACATTTTCGTATCTCAGTCTATTTTGTAATATTCTCCATACAAAGGTCGCTGTAGGTTTTTCATATGAGGGCCTAAATATAAATGTTAAGAATCTATAGAGCCTATGACAATTTCTTGGAATACAGAAACATACGGTAAGCATTTAAGGGCGACTTCTATCCAAAACGTATTTCAATGCATTCCAAAAGTATCGACTGCCTGCACGACTATCGTACAAGTAAACCCAGCTTAAACTCCCCCTATAAACATAAAAGATTTTTCCAGCGGCGGGTTTCCACCACGTAAATGCCGGTAATTTTACAAGTAGGAGTTAGTCTCTAATCCATGTTAAAACTTTTCTATAAAATGCATTATCCGTTCAAAGTTGGCATTTAACAGTAGTTCGTGAATTTCACAGTTTTTAAGAAACCATAGGTCCATTGTTTAGAAGGCCCTAGGGAGACCGCAGATTACATAAGTGAGAACATTCCACTGTTTCTGAGTAATCATATGTCGAATTTCGATAGGACTTTTAGGCACCTTTACCTTGGGACCTTGGAACAAGACCACAAATATAGTCGAATCGTAGAATTAATGTTATTTTCGGATTCGTGACGGAAATGGTTGTTGTCTTTTAATATCAATAAGCCCAAAGTTGAAAGAGACCGATTTTAAGTCACCTATAGGCAAATGCGAGTTCCAAAATGGCACAAATTTTAAATGTCACTCATATAACCCCGAACATTAGGGAACGGTTTTTGGCCACTAAGGCCTATCAGAGACCAGGTAACCCCCACCAAATCGTCATATTAAAGTCATATTTAAATTTCACGAAAATTGCATTGCTTCGAAGTACCCATGTTAGAAAGGACATATTTTTTAGCGCCCCATAAGTCAAGGTCTCAAATTTTTTCGAATTGTAAAATTAATGTGAAGTTCTTATTCGTGACGAAATTTATTATTTATTCCCACCCCTTTCTGTGTAAGAGGGTATTTATCATTTTATAAGGACAAAAACGAATCGAAAAAAGCCTTTTCGACCCTATTTTTGTTTTGACCAAATCCGTTTCATGGCTTATTCAGTTATTTGAGCCACGTCCGTCTGTCCTTCTGTGCGGCTGGTTCGCATTAAAACTCTCGAAAGGAGCTACCAATTTTAAATGTCATAATATCTTTCCAAAACAGCCTATGTGATTGAAAATAGGATTTACCGCATCACCCCTTCTGGTACCTCCTACACAAATGTACCATTACGCCCACTTGTGGCATTCTTGTAGTATCTTAAATGCTATTTGCATGATCTCATAAAAATAAAAACATGGTGAAACAATTGGACTTTTAGCCACTCCCCTCACGCAGAAAAAAAGTATGGTTGTGGTGACAATATTCGAAGAGGATAATACTATTGTTGGGTATATGGTTGTGCTACAACGATATTATGATCCTCACAACAATAGTATGATGAAAAATACAACCATACTATGATCCTTACAACAATAGTATGATTCACACAAAACCATACTATGATCCCCACAACCATAGTATGATTCACACTTAGCCATACTATGATCTTCACAACCATAGTATGATCCTCACAAACATAGTATGTTTCATATACAACCATAGTATGATCACACACAATTATACTATGATCCCCAATATTATTTATTAGAATTTGTTTAAGTTGTCGACAATAGATGTGATCCCCAATATTATTTATTAGAATTGGTTTCAGTTGTCTACAATAGATTTGAATTATGAAAATTATTCAAAAATACATTAAATTCAAAATATTAGGAGTGATTTATTTAACAGTAGAAAAAATAAATAAATTTAAATAAACGTAAGCAGCTTTTTTAAAAAAATTTAATTTCGATAAAAAAGTACTATTATTGCATTAGATCCGTGCCAATGACATTTGTTCTTAAAAACATATTTAAATGAAGAAAAATTACAATCATACAGTACGATTGTTAACATAAATTGCAAAACACAATACTTTTGTCGCACCAACCATATTTATATTGTTGCTATAACCATATTTTAATTTTTAAATTTGGCAATAATACTATTGTTACATTTCAACAATATTAATATTGCAGCAATTATAAAGAGTGATTTTTTTGAGGTTAGGATTTTCATGCATTAGTATTTGACAGATCACGTGGGATTTCAGACATGGTGTCAAAGAGAAAGATGCTCAGTATGCTTTGACATTTCATCATGAATAGACTTACTAACGAGCAACGCTTGCAAATCATTGAATTTTATTACCAAAATCAGTGTTCGGTTCGAAATGTGTTTATCGACAAATTTTGTTCAGCGATGAGGCTCATTTCTGGTTGAATGGCTACGTAAATAAACAAAATTGCCGCATTTGGAGTGAAGAGCAACCAGAAGCCGTTCAAGAACTGCCCATGCATCCCGAAAAATGCACTGTTTGGTGTGGTTTGTACGCTGGTGGAATCATTGGACCGTATTTTTTCAAAGATGCTGTTGGACGCAACGTTACGGTGAATGGCGATCGCTATCGTTCGATGCTAACAAACTTTTTGTTGCCAAAAATGGAAGAACTGAACTTGGTTGACATGTGGTTTCAACAAGATGGCGCTACATGCCACACAGCTCGCGATTCTATGGCCATTTTGAGGGAAAACTTCGGAGAACAATTCATCTCAAGAAATGGACCGGTAAGTTGGCCACCAAGATCATGCGATTTGACGCCTTTAGACTATTTTTTGTGGGGCTACGTCAAGTCTAAAGTCTACAGAAATAAGCCAGCAACTATTCCAGCTTTGGAAGACAACATTTCCGAAGAAATTCGGGCTATTCCGGCCGAAATGCTCGAAAAAGTTGCCCAAAATTGGACTTTCCGAGTGGACCACCTAAGACGCAGCCGCGGTCAACATTTAAATGAAATTATCTTCAAAAAGTAAATGTCATGGACCAATCTAACGTTTCAAATAAAGAACCGATGAGATTTTGCAAATTTTATGCGTTTTTTTTAAAAAAAAAAGTTATCAAGCTCTTAAAAAATCACCTACTATGTATTGTCAAAAATAAATTCAATTAACAATGCTATGGTTGCGAAGAACACACTTTAATTGTGGAGAACATATTATTATTGCCGTGACCATGTAGAAAACATGTTTTTTCTCTGCGTGCTTCTGGTAGCTCCCACAGATTAGAACACCCACAACTTGTCATCCAGTGAGTGAAATTCGATTAAGTCAAGAACAATTTCCATAACTACATTGTACTCGCATATAAAAAAATGGATGGCACGCCCCATTTTGGTATCTTCCATGCTAAAGCATAATTCCGCCGACTGGTATTGGTATTCTTGTAATATCTTTAATGCTATTCGTACGATATGACTAAAAATCAGTACATAAAAAAAGAGTCAGAAGGTAAACATGTTGGCACAAAAACGAAATTCCTAGACACGCCCCTCCTGGTACCTTTCATACAAATGACCCTGTTTCAGTGGAGACTAGAAACCACTTAACTGGTCTCCTAGTGCATGAAATTTGCTTAAATTGCAAACTCCTAAATACTTTTATAATGGCTTTATGTGCGAAAAGAGTGAATGACACGCCCCGTTTTGGTACCTTCAGTGCAACTGCATTATTGCATTATTTCACTTTAGGGCGAGGGTATATGTAATCCATCGACTGAAACTTTCTTACGTGTTTTTAATACCCATATGTCCTTAGGGCAAGAAGGCCGATTTTTAGGCTCCTTGAGCCTATATGGTCCAAATACCAACTTGGTGCAAATCTTATATATAGGAACAATGTTTATATGTACCAAATAGGTACATATCTCTAGTAGTTTATGATGTTCTATTTAACATTTTGATGCATATTGTAATTTAGCTTTAATAGGCCCCAGTGGGCTTCGAATTGCATGTCAATAAAGAAATGAAATGAATATTTTACGAAAACAGTTTACCGTTTCTCTATACTCATATGACCCCAAACATTGAAGGACGATTTTTGGGCTCCGAGCCCAATGATCACGACCAATTATGGAAAGGTCAATGAACCTTTCCCTACCACTTCTAAAAACAACTGATTTAAAAGTTAATTAACGAAATTATATAGCAAAAATTTTAAAAAAATTTATCAAAACTGTTTTGGTTTAAACTTTTGCTCTTTTCGTTTGGACTGAATCGTGCTGGCATATATAGTCTTTGAATTTAGTGACAAACATTAAAATATATACTTTATATGGTCGCTGATAAGTAGTTTGGGGTGTTACACACGGATTGACAAATTAAAACATATATACTGCCATCCTATGGTGAAGAGTAAAAAAGGCATAGCTGGTGGATGTTTCGGCTCACGGTCCCAAAAAAAGTCCCGGTCAAACCCGAGCGATCAATAGTCAACATGGACATATTAGTACTCAAATAAAAGCTACGAATACAAAAAGTTTTTTTTGGAGTTTTAGATGAGATAAGGGTCGTACTCATGGGCCCAAAAAACAGCCCTTATTTTAAAAAGAAGGAACCACCAGTAAATATGGCTTCTCAAATTAAACCCGGTTTTACTACAAATCTAAATATGAATTTATTTTTAAAGGAGCAGTTTAGGAGTATATAGTTTTTCTTTGTTTCTAGATAAAAATTCCTAAAATGGCGTTCTTACATATGAGCTAAATACTCGTATGTTAACTTTTAAGAGTATTAGGACCTGATAACGGGTCACGAACTACGTTCCCCAAATAACGTGCGTATTTTTGCTAATATCCCATTAAGGAAAATGTATTTTGTTTAAGATTAAGTGAAGTTACTTAATTGTAAATAAAAGCAGAACGCGTTAATCGATTTCTATGATCTATGTCGCATTTTGTTTATAGGTTATGTGACTTTACGTGAAAGTTATAAGACTCTACACGTTTTTCCGTTTGGGATTTATATGTTTTAAAAAAAAATTTTTTTTTGGCAAAATTTTCTTCATAAATTTATTTCTAATTGCAAAAATGTTGATTTGGTAGAGAAACAGTATATTAATGGATTAAAGAAAATGTAATTATTAATTTTTCTCAATTTATTTCAGCAAAATCGAACTAGTCGTTCTCGAGTTATGTCAAACTACGTTTTTGCCAACATTTTACAACTAAGCGAAAAAACATCAAGATAAGGAAAAAATGTAAAAGGTCATAAATACGAATGCAAAACCCTTTGAGGGTTTTAATATACTGACCTAGTACCATCACCCTGACTTGGAATTTCTCACCCCCCAGACAATAACCCCAAAAATGTTCCACAGTGTAATTGGCATTCAAACTACTTATGAAAGCTGACGTCTAAACCTATGTTTTTACCTATTTTGATTTTTAATTCCTCAAGTAAGAAATGAGCCTTGGCGAAATGCGGGCGTTATCACTTCCACTTTTTTGTAAGTGTTGTATCCCCTATAATTATATATGCCCATAGCCTTTAAATGTTTGCAGGTTTTAATATGCGAATAAAATTTTACAAAAGAGGGTAGCGCCGCCCACACTCTTAAAAACCATTATCAAGCATAACTTATAAACTATGAGGGTTGCAATATATATTTCTGGCCTAGGCAACACTAACATTTCCATTGTGCAGTTTGAAACTTTTTAGCATACACGAACTCAAAACTTTTTGACGTACCACCATTTTTTGTGTTGTTTACAGTGACTAGAAAATATCAATTTGGCAAAAAAAAAAAGGAATTAACTCGTGAACATTTTCGTGCGATAATTTTTTACAACTTTCGACGAGGATTATCACGACAAGAGTGCATCGATTAACTTAAATCTTTGTATGGCGATGTAGCACCATCCTATAGCACTGCGAAAAACTGGTGTAATGAATTCAATCGTAGCCGATGCTTGCTCAAAGACGAAGGTCGTCCAAAAACGGCCGTTATGTTAGAGAACATTGATGCCGTGCGTGAACTGATAAAGATCGTCATGTGACACCGTGAGATAGAGGCATCCTTCGGCATTTCCTCCACCAGCATACATTCGATATTGCATGTACACCTGGTCGTAAAAAAGGTTTGTTCTCGTTGGATCCCGCACAATTTGACAATCGTTCAAAAAACGGCTCGTGTCGATTGGTGCATAGAATTTTGAAAAAGTTCGATCGCGGTGCTTCGAAAGACGATATAATCGTATGCGTATCAGCCCGAAACAAAACAGCAATCGACCGAGTGGTTCTTCGAAGACGAGCCAAATTCAACGAAAGTTGTTCGTGGAAGAAGCACTTCGAAGCAAATGGTCGTCTGTTTTTTTTTTGGCAAAACTGGTCATGTGGCGACTGTTGTGCAACGTAGGATGGTCAATTCTGAGTGGTACACCACAATTTGTTTGCCTGAAGTCTTCGGAGAAATTCGAAAAACGAACAAGAGAAGACGAATCATTGTTACCATGACAATGCGAGCTGTCTCACACCGGCACAAACCAGCGCCTTCTTGACCGGCCAAAACGTTGAATTGATGGGAGCCAATGACTTCTATTTATTCCCGCAAATCAAAAATAAAATGCGTGGTCAACGATTTTCGTCGCCAGAAGATGCTGCTGAAGCGTTCAAAAACCATGTTTTGTAGGTGTCTCCATCGGAACCAAAAGGGTGGAGAGGCAGCAGGGGATCAGGAGAAGGCTGACCTGTTGGCTAACTTTTTTTTAGGCGTACAAAGGACACGACAGGGCGAGACTTCTGAACGTGATGCGGAACGAATAGTTGAGGCGGTTGTGGGGCTAGATAACAACGAGCCTCTGCTGAATTTCTGTTCTGAGAGGCTTGCAGATGGTTCAAATGCTTTTTCCTTGACGACAATAATCAGACCTTCAGAAATTGGGGCCGCTCTTGGGGGCCTTAATAGTAAAAAGAGCGCGGGGGAAGATGGAATCCCGAACTTTATTCTCAAAAAACGAACGAAGGCGCTAGGAGATTTCTGGCCACTTTGTTTAACCAATGCCTGAACATCGGATATTTCCCTACGAAGTGGAAATACTCCAAGGTTGTTCCTATTCTCAAGCCCGGGAAGGATCCCACAGATTCAAGGGGATATAGACCTATGTCCCTATTATCGAATCTGGGGAAACTTTTTGAGAAAATTGTTTTTTTGAGGTTAAAAGATCACATTAAGGATAACCTCCTGCTAAGAGACTTTCAATTCGGTTTTAGGGAGGATTTGTCAACCAACCACGTTCTTATCACATTTGCGGATAGAGTAACGAGGGGACTCAACAAGAGATGTGCCACAATAGCTGTGAGCCTAGATTTTGAGAAAGCATTTGACACTGTGTGGCAACACGCCATTGTCTACAAAATGTTTATACAACAACAATTCGGGAGGCCAATAATGCGGGTCCTGTTTAGTTTTCTAAAGGATAGATCCTTTTCTGTAAACGTTGGCCGGAGCAGTTCATCCCCACGGGATATAACAGCAGGAGTCCCACAGGGCTCTATCCTTGGGCCTGTATTATATAACCAATTCCTTTCGGATATCCCTGAACCTCCAGTCGGACTGCAGTTAATAATTATGCCGACGATATCTTAATTGCTTCCACCCATCCGAGAGCTAAATTAGCTTAGAGAAATCTCAACAGTTCTAGGTCATTACCTAGAGAAGTGGCGCCTTAAATTAAATTGTCCGAAATGCAGTTTAATAATCTTTAAGGGAAAAAGAGGTAGGCTCTATGGGAATGCAAGGGGATTTATTCCTAGGATCAGGATAAATGGCGGAGATTGCCAATACCGCGACAATCAAATATCTTGGCATAATTTTCTAAGAAAATATGATCTTTACTCAACATATTGACCATATAAAGACAATGTGTAAGCGAGCGTTCATGACTTTTGGCAATGTCTTAAGGAACAGGAGGTGCTTAAGCATTAGGATTAGAAATGGAACAACTCCGAAGAAAGTGTAGCCTGATTAAAAAAACACCCTCACTGACTGACTGATCATTTAGCCCAGGCTAAACAAACATGAAATTTGGTGGGTACGTAGGCCCAGTTGTAAACGCTCGGTAAGAAGGAATTTTTTGAAATTCGTACTTAAAGGGGTTAAAAACGGGGAAAAATAACGGTTGGATCTAGAATCGCTAAATTCGGAGAATAGGCGTCGCTTATAATGTGGATTCGAAGTAAAAAGGGATCATTCGAAATTTAAATCCTAATCCTTATGGGATTAAAAGGTGTACATTTCGTACCTTGTTATCCAAAGCGAGTAGAAATGTAAAATTCTACAAGTACTTCCGTTTTGACAAATGAAAAGTGCAGGCGAAGCGATTTTGACAAACTCATTAACATTAGGAACTATTTTGGAGCTAAAAAGTGTAAATACGAGTACGGGTAAAATAGAGATTTTGTTACATTTTTTAATCCTTTAGTTAGAAATTTAAAGTTTGGGTATTACGAGTATTGATGACGCCAGAAACGATAAGTAGGACAATTTTAAGCGTTGAAGAAACCAGTTAGTTTGTAGTCATTATTTGAAGTTCTTGGTCGAACATTTAAAAAATGTAGGTCAATTGCGAAACTTTTCGAACAAATGAGTATTTTATAATTAAAAATTGTACACAATTAAAAATGGGGATAAAGCCGAGGCAAAACAGGAAAATAACAGAATAGTGAGAAAAAAAACTATATCAAATCGTCATAATGGCATATAAAGAATAAATTGGGATAAAAGGGCCAAAACAGGCGGCATAGCAGAGTGTAAGAAAAACAATATTAAATCAACCGAAAATATAAAAATATAAATAGGGATAAAAAAAAGTTCCAAAAGGGACAAAAAATAAATAAATTGCCAAAAAGAATATTAAATCAAAAGGGTGATTTAGAAAATATAAGTACGAGTGTTGCTATATATATTTCTGGCCTAGGCAACACTAAGTGTTGCCTGGTTCCATCTGACATTTCCATTGGATAGTTTGACATTCTTTAGCATAAACATACTCAGAACGTTTAGACGTGCGACTATCATTTGTGTTGTGTACAATGACTTGAAAAATCAATTTGGCAACAAATAATGGAAATTTTCACAACTTTTGACGTGGATTATCACGGCAAGAGTGCATCGATGAGCGTAAATCGTTGTATGACGATCAAACACCGTCGTATAGCACTGTGAAAAACTGGTTTAATGAATTCAATCGTGGCCGACGCTCGCTTAAAGACTAAGGTCGTGAAGATCGTCGAAAAATGGCCGTTGTGTCAGAGAACATTGATGCCATGCGTGAACTGATTATGCAAGATCGTCTCGTGACATACCGTGAGAAAGAGGCATCCTTGGGGATTTCTTCCACCAGCATACATTCGACATTGCATGATCACCTGGCCGTAAAACTTTGAGAATCGCTCAAAACAAGGTTCGTGTACATTGGTGCAAAGAAATTTTGATCGCGGCGCTTCAAAAGACGGCTATAACATTGTCACAGGTGACAAATCATGGGTCTATTCGTATAAACAAAACAGCAATCGACCGAAGACGAGCCAAATCCAACCAACCCTTGTTTCTTTTGGGGCATGGGATCGGCCTCATTCGCTGCTCAGATGTTGTCCACATCAAAACAAGAAAAAAAATGAAAATTGATTTATTTACCCTTAGTTCCCTTTCTCTATGCGCTGTCACATATGGTTTTGGGGATAATATTATGGTTGAGTGTGGCTCATAATATGGTTGTGGGGATCATAGTATGGTTGTGTGTTAATCATATTATTGCTGTGAGAATCATAAAATTGTTGTGCCACAACCATATACCCAACAATAGTATGATCCTCTTCGAATATTGTCACCACAACCATACTTTTTTTCTGCGTGTACGAAATATCATACCAAAAATGAACCAAAGCAAAAAAAAATAACAAAATAGGTAGCAAATTTACTGGGTGACATAGAAAAAATAAATTTTGTATAAAAGGCTAAAATAGACGAAACGAAAAAACCCGGTTCTCTGCAACAAAAGCATGTTCGTTGCGCAACCATAGTTTTATTTTGAATTTCGTTTTGACAATAGTATGATTGCTACAATATTTCTATTGTTGAAATGAAACAATTATATTATTACCAAATTTAGAAATATAAACATTGTTGTAGCAACCATATAAATATTGTTGGTGCGACAAAAGTATTGTTTTTGGATTTTTTGTTAACATTAATATAATTACGGTAATCATACCGTAGGATTGTGACTATGAACTAATCATAACGACAATACATACCGAGAAAAAAGACATGCACACACGATACATTGCATGGTAGTTATCCACTATAAAAACGACAATAGCATTCGGCTAACGATGCAAACCTATGCTAAATCAACAGGCAGTGCGAGGGATTTTTATTGTGTTTACTTTGTTTGGTGGAATACTCTACTGCCGACTGGTTCTCGTTCATTTCAAATCTGCCTGCAATTAAGTGTATAGCCATTGATAATGGTTTAATCACACTCGTTGCTTAGGGTGTGAGGATGGCGCAGTAGAGATCAACTGCAACTAATAACTTTTTGGCATTTTTTGGAATAAAATTTTCAATAGAAACATGGTCTCAATTCTTACTATGAACTTAGTATTGTAATTTTAATATTTTTCTTAATAAAAATCTCTTTTGTTGAACCACAATCCTAAAAATTAATTTGGGGAAACTTAGTTTGCTTGAGAGGGATCAAACTGTTTTTTTTTGGATCATAACATGGTAACGTATGAATCATAATATCATTGTTAGGATCATACTATGGTTGTATGTAAAACATACTACGGTTGTGAGGATCAACAATATGGTTTTGTGGATCATACTCGTTGTATGGTTAAGTGTGATTCGTGATAAGGTTATGGCGATCATAGTACAGTTGTGTATTAATCATACTATTATGGCGAAGATCATATTATTGTTGTGCCATAACCATATACCCAACAATATTATGATGCTCTTAGAATATTGCCTCCCCAACTATACTTTTTTTCAGTGTGTGTACTAATTGATTTGGTTTTTATTTCTTTCTGTAAAGGTAACCTAATACCCTAATTTTTGACCTACTTATTGTGAGTCAAGTCACATCATCATATTAAATGCAGAATCTATCTGGAACATACGATAATGAAACTAAAATATGGCGAAGTCCCACAAATGCTAAGCTCGATAACGAAAGTGATTCTATCGGCCAGGTGATCCTTCGCACAATGCGCTGCCGCAACGCCGAAGATATCTGTCAGATCAGCGATTCTGATGGCATCGCATTGAAAGTCGGCGAGATTTTGACCTCAGCCATACGCATTGCTCAACACTTGAAGCAGTGGCAGCTGTCATCCGACGACGTTGTGGGTATGCTGGCATCCAATATAACGTACAGCACGTGTGTTGCAGCAGCTTGTTGGTTCAACGGCTCTATTTTTCATCCCATATCCAATATTGCTGAAGAGTGTAAGTTACGTTTTTATAATAGCTACCAGGTTTAAGCTGTATTTACATAAGATATTATGAGTTTGGCTGTTGTGTAGACTGACAGCCATAATCGTCAGACTTGTTTATAAATAAATACTTATAGCCTTACTTAGTTCAATCTTGCGGTTAATGTTGCGCATTTTCTATTATTTAGATATCCTCAAACATAGATTTGAGGTCTGCCAACCGAAAGTGATTTTTTGCGATGGTGTATTTTATGATATATTAAAAAGGACGACCGCGTCATTTGATCCTTTGATTTATACCTTGTGCAATCATTTGGAGGGCGTTCCTAAGGTGGAAGATCTTTTGGAGCCAACATCAACAGAGCAATTTTATCAGTGAGTATAGAACAATTATTTATTAAATTAAAGGAAAATTTATATTTTTCTGTAATTAGAGACTTTTTGTCTTTCGACGTGATACTCAATGATTTACTTTGCCTTACGTTATGTATATGTGTCGCGCAAAATAGAAAGGGACCTAAGGTTAAAAACCAGTTTTGCTCGGGAGAGCCATTTTAAAGATTAGGTCTCTTTCTACTTGCGCTTATAATCGTCGACTTCACTTTCATAAAACGCGCATATCTCTGGCAGGGAACACTTTTGGGGCATGGGATCGGTCTCATTCGATGCTCAGATATTGTCCACATCAAAAGAAAAAATGAAAATTGATTTTTTACCCTTATGTCCCTTTCTCTATGCGCTGTCACATATACATGTCGTTTTGTACATGTCGCCCTTACTTTGCGGTACCAAAGATTTTTGGATCTTCTCCATTTAGTCCTTCCAACAAGTTTCGGTCTTCCCCGTCATCTACACAGGTTTTTACAAAGGTTTTTTCTCTTTAAAAAAACCCTTTCAACTTCTTTCGCTTTTGACAGCGTACATGCTTCGGTTTCATATAAAAACGTGGATCCATTTTCCACTTCATAGTCAGTAGAAGAGTGTAGGGTATGTTTTGGTTTATTGGAAGAATTCGGTTCGATGCCTAGATTTCCATGTACGAGTATGTCAGACTTAAATATTTTTTTTTAATATGCCGCCCTTACGTTATATCCGACACCCCTTGGAGGAGATTGTTGTGTCTGTGGTTTAACCCAAATCGCGAAAATAACTCCGTCTCGAGCACTTCGCCAAAAGAAAAGTAATGGCCCCTACATAAATCATGCTTCGCATGTGTACCGAACGGATTAATCGAAAGGGGCCCTGGCCGCTGCATAAACGGTGCCATGTGGCGTTTCTTAATGATATTACAACGGGAACCAGCTAAAACATGCGGACCCTGTCTGATCCGTCCCATTTTCATCAAAGTTTGAAACTAAAAACTAAACCTATTTAAACACTTGTTAGGCCATGATTTCAGATCGTTAGCAAAAAATCAAACAGTTTTATATTTTTTGTAAAAAATATTGAAAATTCGAATTAGGGATGTAACAAAAGTGCGTTTAGCGAATATTCAAAAATATTTGTGCAAAATCAAATGTGAATATTTAAATATTCTTTTTTGCAAATATGTATTTCAAAATTGGATTTTGGGAATACGAAAATTATTTTTAGATTTTTTTAATATGGCTTAAATCATTTATTTCAATGAATAACAAAAATATTTTAAATGTTATTCATTGAAATCCTATTCAGTTCTAATCTTGTTCACTTCAAAAACATAAATAGTCACTTAAAATGTGATTGTGCCACGATTATTTTATGTGAAATAATAGACATGAAAAATATTTCCCAAGGAAATTTAAAAATAATTGTACAATTGTTATGGATTTTGACACATTTTCACATAAAAAGATAATTTTAGTAGCAGGTTAAGGGAAAAACAAAAATTTGTGAAATATAATACATATACTTAAGTATTTAGCAATATTTGAAATATTTAATATTCAAAGTTTAGTAGAACCAATTTATATTAATTTAAAAGAAGCTTCGCTTTTACAATTCAACAACGTGACTTATACAGTGTCATTTTTTCGAATGAGAAGGCAAAAGCTGAAGTATTTTGTTTTTCGTGAATGCGAAAGCCTATATTTCAAATTTGAAATTTTTTGCGAACCGAATGCTGGTACTCGTACTATCCATGTACTCCGTCGCTACAACCGAATGTTGATTGGGAACACGGCAAATTTTCAGTAGCGGGAACTAACAGCATCGGTTGAAGAGACAAAGTATCGGTTACTAAAGTGTCCAAAACCGATAACCGACATTCCGGTTTTATAAATAGGTGGCGCAAAATTAATCATCATATTTTGTAAAGAAAACAAATGATTTTGTGTGATAAAAATCTTAATTTGGAAAATTACAATATTTTCTGTTAAGTGAAAAAAATTACATCCGTCAAGAAGGGGCTGCCCCCAGTGCTCAGTTGCGGCAACTGACTATTTACGCTTCATTTCATTAGTACAACCGACAAGTTAGTAGCCTGGATATCACAAATATCATCTTATCGCACATTGAATCGAATATCCATCAAGATTGCTAGCATTTGGTTATTGCAACAGAAAATATTTCAGTCTAACATAATTTTCGAAGTCCTAACCGATTGTCAACCGGCTTTTTCTCTGTGTGTAACATTGATTGAAGTGTACTGTAGATCACACACAAATTGAAAAGTAAGCGGAGAGCTTTTTTTTAGAATGGATATGACAATCAACTCCAACTTTCACTGACATAAAGATGTATCTAAAATATTAGAGTCAAATTTTAAGAAAATGTTGTAGAGCTTCTAGAGTAACGGTACAAAGTCCGCTACCAAATAATAACGTTCCTGTTTGTTACAAAATTTCAATTTCCCAACTAGAGCTGAACCGTTGAAATATGGACCGGATCAAACAGTAGCGATTATAGTTTCATCAGGCACAACGGGTTTGCCAAAATGTGTATGTTTTTCATCTAGCCGAGCCTGTGCCATGGACTTAAGGTATGAAATTCATTCTTCAAAAATATGGGATCTCTAATCGTAGTTTCTCTCCAACTTAACTCGGGTAGCAATTCCAGCGGATCCAGTATACTGTTCACATTTGCTGGCCTCGATTGGGGTACTGGCCTCTCTGTACTACTTATGAATCTATTAAACGGCGGCAAACGTATTATCACCAAACAGCCGTACACACCGGAGTATTTAATGAAAATCATTACAAAGTACCAAGTCAACATCCTAATGGCCGGTCCCTTCTTTATAACGCAGATGATTCAATTGCCCGCCTGTAACGCGGAGGCGCTTAGAAGCTTACGAATCGTCATTATGGCGGGCTCGCCATGTTCGGCAGAGATGTTGCAGCGTATACGTTCTGTCATTACCATGGGCGTGGTAGTCAACAGCTACGGTACATCGGAAACGGCCACTATTGCAAACAATATCAGCGATTACAAGTCAAACTCGGTGGGTAAAATTGTCAATGTTCAAGTGAAAATAATCGATGAAAAGACCGGTAAACACTTGGGTCCGAACGAGGTAGGTGAAATTTGTGCAGCCAAACCGGGCACACGATTCAGGTATTATAGAAGTCCTCATGAAACCAATAAGGTTGTAGATGATGAAGGTTTCATGCACACCGGAGATTTAGGTTATATCGACGATGAAGGCTACTTGTATCTGGTAGGCCGTTCCAAGGACATGATTCGATTTGAGGAGTTGGACTGCTATCCACATGGAATAGAAGAAACTATAGCCGAATTGGAGGACGTTGTTGACGTTTGTGTTTTCGGCGTTCCCGATGAATTGCGAGGCAATATTCCAGCCGCTGCCGTTGTCACAAAGAAAGGCAGCTTTCTGAACTCGGACGATATTGTCAAATATGTGGAAAGTAGAACGGCTGTCCGTGAAAAAAGGATTCATTATGGCGTTTTCTTTGTGGATGAAATCCCACGTAGTAAAAACGGCAAAGTATTGAGGCGAAAAATTAGCGAACTATGCATGAAAATGATTATATAATCAGACTACAATATATATTATATATAATCATAGTATAATTAACTTTTTAATAAATTTAAAACTATATCTGCAAGCCACATCTACCAAGGCAGTTTTTTAATTATCATTGTTCACAGTTAAGTTAAACCTTATAATCGGAAGTTAAGACTTACATAAGTTCCTCAGTATCCCATTGAGTAACAAGGGGAAGCTTCTCGTAAATCAGTGAGCTGAGCACGATATAATTATTATATTCTCTTACTGGCTCGGAACGGCATTTTTTTAAATTTTTAATTTTTTTTTTTTAAATTTTTTTAACGATCGGTCCTATATTTTTGTTAGCTAGCGTAGCACCGATTTTTTCAACGGCTCTATATATTACCATCTATTCACCTCCTGGCGGCAATAGTTTAAACGTTTTGAAATTGAATGGGCCAGGCCACGATCTTTGTCTAATTTAAACATTACGAGTTCATAGTCTTTAATAAGTTCCTCATCATTATTTTTATTTATTTTTTTATTTTGTTAAAATCAGTTTTCTTAACCCATTACTGGCCATTGTACTCGCACAGGTACAGAAAAACATTGATATTTGAAATGCCATAAATCCACTTAGAAACAAAATTTTGCAATGTTTGTTTTGTTTTTGTGTTATGTGTACTCTGCTTAATAAAAGCACATTGACAAAGCAGCAGCAGAAAATAACGGTATTTCGGATTTTGCTGTGTTTTGTTTAGCTTATTCGAGATTTTAGCATTTTGGGTAGGTCAGTGATCGTTTGACTCTGTTACAAGTGTGTCGCATAATAATTAAAAGACTTTTTGCTTGATTTACAAATGAAAAGGCTTGTTATTTTCTAATTTACAAGGAAAAAATCATAATAAAGTAATTTTCCATGTGAAAGGTAAGTTTGAAAAACGATGTACTCGCTTGGGTACAATGGCTGATAGCGTATATATTTTGATTATATTTTTTATACTTTGTTTTTCTAGATTTTTTTTTAAATGGACATGGCGTATGAAAGCATCAAGCCATCAATCTTTTACGGCAGAAGATTTAATAATTTAGACAGCGCTTTGGAGTTTGTTGAAGAGGCTTCAAATCATAATGTTTTTGATGTTGCGTATATTCCACCAGATGCAGATATCAATACAGATGAGGAGGACGGCGATGCTGAAGATCTGATCCCTAACATCATGCCGCAAGATATTCCGGGTGATATTGAAGTGTTTTGCAGCAGCGATAGCGATGACGATGTACCCCTTCAAGAGCTACGTAGCAGAATCCAGCACTCAAAACCAATTCAAAACTCTCCCAAATGGTCAAAAAGAGAATGTTCGATTGAAATGACGAGTACAACTTTTTTTATGCACAGCAATAAGGAAATGATATCGAAGTTAGCAGGAAAGTCGGAGCTTGAAGTGTTTGAAACTTTGTTTGATTCTGAAGTGGTCGATTATATCGTCGATCAAACCCGCCTTTATGCTTCACAGTGTAATGCGCATAATTTTTCATTCACAGAGAACGATTTGAAGGTTTTTTTTGGGAATTCTGTTGTTAAGTGGTTATCACTCTATGCCGAGAGAGAATATGTACTGGGAATTATCTGAAGACACCCATCTAGCACTTGTTTCTAACAATATGTCCCGAAACAGATTCAAGGAAATCAAAAAATTTATTCATCTTGCTGACAACAATAATTTGATATTGACTGACAAAATGGCAAAAGTTAGACCTTTGCAAACACTACTATGCCACAAATTTTGCCAATTTGGATATATGCATGAAAAGCTTTCGATTGACGAATCAATGGTAAAATATTTTGGAAGTCACTCTTCAAAACAATTCATCAGAGGCAAACCCGTAAGATTTGGCTTCAAAAATTGGATGCTAACGAGCAGTTGTGGGTACGTGTACCAAACTTTGAAGGTATTGCACCGATGAACTCCGTGAATCGCTGGTGCTCTACCGCTAAAACTAAGATAAGAGTCCAACAGCCAAAATTGATTGCAGATTACAATTCAGGAATGGGTGGCGTTGACCTTCATGATCAAGCACTAAATAATTACAGAATAAAATTTCGTGGAAAGAAGTGGTGGTGACCGCTTTTCACTGCAATGATCAGTTCAATCGTCGTGAACGCATGGAAGTTGTACAAGGAATCCAACTGCTCAAAAATGGACTTACTGGAGTTTCATCGTACCATCGTCCGGCACTACTTACGTAACTATACGCAACCATTAATATCTAAACGATCGGTTGTTCCTAGTGTAGCACTTACTGCTGGAAATCATTTTCCGAAAACAATTGAAAAACCATTACGCTGTCGTTAATGCCACAACCGAATAAGATGGCTTTGTGAACTATGTGACGTAGCTCTATGTGTAGAAAAGGAGTGCTTCAAAAAATTTCATACGAAAAAATAAGATTATATCGAGCCATAAGCGCTAACCTATCGTAAGTGAAAAAATGCAAATTTTACAGGAGACGGTTTTTATTATTTATTTCAAACAACTTTATTAAAAATGCAAATGTTTTAATGCAAAAATTGAAGATTTCTACCTACTCATATAACTGTATCAAAAAACAAAAAAAAAATCTGAACACATTTGCGATTGCTGCAGCAATTTGATGTGTGACTTACGATAAAATTGCTACACAATAAAATTTAAACAATCATTTACGATAAAATGCAAAAGCTTTTTTTTGATGTTTTACTAACAATTTTGTCATTTTAAAAATACAAAACGATGAGGCTTGTCCTAACGATTATTTTTCAGCAATAAAATTTTTTTTCCAAAAATTTGACTTACGATAGGTTAGCGCTTATGGCTCGATATGTATACATGCATTTAGCCATTGTACCTGCTTGGGTACAGCCTCAAAAACCTTCAAAGTAAACTGTTTTTTTTATTTTTTCATATTTTGTGAGTTCTGTATGTTCCTTTCATTAATACTAAATAAAAAAAAATTAATGATTTTTAATTTTAAAGACTGTTGGCTTTTAATGGGTTAATCTAGTTATCACAATATTTTACAGAGTTTTAGTTGTTTTTTACAACTTTTCATCTAGAACATTGTTTTTTTTTTATTTGTTTACAGTTTAATTAAATTTTTTATTTTATAAAATTAGTTATTCAGAGGAAAGTTTAATTTTTAAAAACCTCTGATTTATCACCTATTATTTTAAGGGAACCCTTTACATTCGCTTCATTGTTTTAAGTAAACGAATGTGTTCCGATTTGTAAGAATATGAGTTATGAATAATTATATAAGTCATAAATCAGAGGATTTGTTGATAAACTGCAGAATAATTTAAAACGTTCTGTGATCATTTCTATTCTGGTTTGTATTAAGCATATATTGTTGGATTGGTGCAACGAAGTGGTGGAGAAGTGCCATGATAAATTTAACATCATTTTTAAAAGTTTATTCTGACAGACTTGAATCTTCTTGATGTGTGTTTTTGCACAAATTCCCCAAACGGGACAAGCGTACAATAAAATTGATTGAAAAACAACCTTTGCTTAGATTATTTTATTTCCTCTATTTAAGGGAGAATAACGTTTAATGAGTGGGTATAGCAAATTTCTTGCAACGTAAAATTTGTGAATTTGCCGAGAAATGTGGACATTAAAAATCAGTTTTTTGTCAAGGTAGACACCTAAATACTTAACATCTGGACTCCATGGTATACTGGTCCCATTTATTTTAAGCTGATCTTGTGGATAGAAACGTGGATTTCGTTTTCTACTAAAGAATCATCATTTGTTTTATAACGATTAGTCTTTTATTTTGGTTAACAAGAGCAATTTTTTAAGATGGCATAAACCATCCACTTTGTTACACATCGGTGTTGCCAATTTACAAATTTTGCGGCCATTTTTCGCCAACTGCCGGAATTCGATAAATGTCCTCTAATGGCCAGAAAACTAGCCATTTTTTATTTTGGATTTTGCTATTTTATTATAAATGGATTTCTCTATTGCTTTTTATTGTTTAATGTAGCGGCATATATTTGCGTCGTCGCGAATTGAAGGGAGGCTACAACATTCGTATTATAGTTGTCGCTACAACAGTCCAAGTAAAGTCGATGTTTGAGAATATCTGTCGCCTTGTATTTTTGAGGCGCCATTGTTTTTTATACAGGCGACGTTGATTTTTTGCACATTTTGCAATTTTGTACTTCCCGTTTAGGTACATAAACAAAAAATTAATAACAATGGAAATAACAAGCACGAAACAATTAGTAATTTTACTTGCCGAACTGGAAAAAATCCTCGTTTGGCAAAAGGGCTTTCCAAAGGCCACGTTCCGGCTAAATTCAAATCGGATTGGGAGGCCATTGCAACAAAATTGAATGCAAGCGGGCCTCTAGTAAGAGACGCCGATGGCTGGCAAAGAGTAAGTTTTATTTTATAATATTTTATGATTTTTGTTATAAAATGTTTATGAAATCCTTATAGGTTTGGAAGGATTTAAAACTCTTCATCCTAGCTTGAACTAAGTAGTAATATCGCGTTGTTCATTATTAATTCAACAAATTTTTACGTTTTCTCAAAAAATACTCTTGTTTGTTTTGCGCGGACTTTAAAATAAAACCAATTTTCTGACATTGATAAGACAGTAACAAAAGAGTGTTGCCAACTTATTACTTAAACCGTCAATGTCACTTCTATACTTCACCGTAATCCCATTTTAGAAGCGAGGCGACGACGACAACGATAAGCACATACTTTCGACATCGACTAATGAAGAGACAACCGTATTTAGGCCGATGATGAATTTATAGTTTTTAGAGGTATAAAATTTATAGTTGGCAACACTGTTTTAACTGACGCCCATTTTGTCAGCTGTCAAATGATTTATGACTTGGTTTGGCATTTCAACATGAATAGACTGACGCCTGAACAACGCTTGCAAACTGTGCAAATTTATTTTGAAAATCATGGTTCTGTTCGAAATACGTATCGCGCACTACGTCCATTTTACGGTCAACATAATCGTCCATCAGAGCAATTATTTCGATTAACTATGGAACGTTTTTGTTTACTCTAAACGATAATGCTCATTGCTGCTGTAGAGCGTAGCTAGGTGCCACATTTGATTTATTGGTTTCACTTTTCGGACCTGCGATTTAACGCCGGGGGAATATGTGAAGTCGCCAATAAGCCCGAAACGCATGACTACTTAGAGGACAACATCCGCCGCATTATTGCTGATATACGGGCACAAATGTTGGAAAAAGTCAGCGAAAATTGGTCCTTCAGATTGGACTACATCCGAAGTTATATTTAAATTATAATATCAGAAGATTATTTTTCGAATAAATTAAATTTCATGTCATTAAAAAAAAAATATTTTTGTTTAAGTCCATTTTAAATTTCTACACCTCTATAATACATATACCTCAAGTATAAATTGAAAAGGAATTCTTAAATAGTACTTAAATGACACAAAATATTTTTTTTAATTAAAACATTAAAACTAAATGTATTATTTTTTAAATGCACAGTCCGAGGACTGGCACAGTTTTACTAAATGTGGTCAGTTTTTTGACTTAAAGTATAAAATATTGTTATTGAAGAAAATTTCCATTTTGAAACCGGTCAAGCTCATTAATGCTGCTATCTAGAGCTAAAATATTTTAGGAATCGCTTTAAATCATAAAAATCATCACGCACTGCGCAATTTGAGTTATCTTTAGCCACTAAACTGATAATGTTAAGATAAATGTTAATTATCTTCTGTCGTTAAGGCAATGAAATGGAAACTAAATAAGTAGATCGAATTTGATTTAAATTTCCTATAGGACAAAGTGTCGATAAAAACAAAATTTTGTTGACAGTTTTTTTAAGTGGGATAAAAATATGCCTTTTTACAAAAAATATTCTGAAAAGATGGTGTTTTAAAAAATATATGTGACGCGCAAAATAGAAAGGAACCTAAGGTTAAAAACCAGTTTTGTTCAGGAGAGCCATTTTAAAGATTAGATCCCTTTCTATTTGCGCTTAGAATCGTCGACTTCACTTTCATAAAACGCGCATATCTCAGGGAGGGAACACTTTTGGGTCATGGGATCGGTCTCATTCGATGCTCAGATGTTGTCCACATCAAAAAAAGAAAAAAATGAAAATTGATTTTTATTACCCTTAGGTCCCTTTCTCTATGCGTTGTCAAATATGCATTTAAACCATTTTATTTTACAAAATATCCAAATAATATGCTTTTTCGGCAATATATGCATCAACAAATCAATGTCATTTTATTGAAAATCTGTGATGCAAATAAATAATTAGTTTATGTTCATTACTTACTAACTTTCACACTGAATTTTAGCACTTGTCCGACATTGAAACTAAACAATATCCCTTTTTCTCAATCTGATCATGTTTCATACCTTGGAATCCACCTGGATCGCCGACTCATCTGGAAAAGTCATATCGAAACCAAGAAAACTCAACTGAAACTTAAGGTCCATCAACTTCACTGGCTCCTAAACGCGAACTAAAAACTAAGCCTTGAATATAAGGTCCTGCTATACAACAGTGCGATCAAATCTAACTGGTTATACGGTGCCCAGCTATGGGGCAAAGCAAGCTCGAGCAATCTCGACAAATTCCAAAGAGTCCAATCGAAGACATTGCGGCTCATTACCGGCTAACCTTGGTTTATGAGGAACGAAAACATCCACCGAGACTTAAAATTACCTCTCGTTAAAGAGGCAATTCAAAAAATCAATATAAAGCACAAAGAGAAGCTCGAACGTCATGAAAACATACTTGCTAGACAATTATTGTGCAGTCCAAGCTCTTTAAGGCTTCGGAGAAACGAACGCCGTATTTTCTAATCTACACTTGTGCTTCATCCGTAACAGTAATCCCGAACACACGCGCCCGAAAGACTGTGTAGAATTCTTTTTTCTACGTCACGTGGCTTAAATGCCCTTATACGTGATCCTTAAAACAGTCAATATCAATCGCGGACGAACACTCAAAAAAGAATGTGTAGAATTCTTTTTCTACGTCACGTGGCTTAAATGCTCTTATACATGATCCTTAAAACAGTCAACACGAAAAACCTTCAAAACCTAAATTACGTCGTCCACTCTGCTATTCTAGAGTTATCCCTGAAGATAATATAAAAGCAACCTATTAAAAACATCTTTAATCAAGCATGAACGACTATGTTATACCCTGTAGTTCTGGCAAATTAAAACGTGATTTTAAGAATTACGCCACTTTTGAATTTGTGAGAAAATGTTATTAGTTTTTGGCATCTTTATGTCAATGCTTAAATATTTCAATTTTCGGCCATAGCGTTCGTCACCTAAATTAAGAAAATTTCAATAATGATTATTTTTTGGCTTCATGTATACTGAAAGCCGTTTCTGGCCCCCAGAACATTTGTTGGTGGACTATTTAAAAAGTGGGCCTTTAAATGGGTACAATTTTTTCAAAGATTGGTCGTTGTATACTATACCAAATAGGTGGTCCAAAGTGGTTGCACGTATTGTCGGGAGGAACATTTGTGCTGGAGCTATATCAACACGTGGCCCGATATGATTCATTTGTATACGAGCTGGTAAATGATCAATCTTAATGATCTATGGAAATGTCATCAATCGGCTAGCATATACCATGCCTTTATTTAAATTTGAATTTGAATTTCAATAGTATCAGATCTTAGTCTAAAAAAATCTCGTCTGCCAAATTTCATAAAGAGCGGACAATTGCGTCCTGGAGTTTGATAAAAAAAAAGATTTCGGTGGACAGGAGACGGACAACGTTAAAGCGAATCATTTGCTGATTCTATGTCGATGGGTAGGTCTAGCTTTAGAGTCAGAAATCATAGTGCCAATCTTTTTGAACTCTTATTTCTGACCAGAGAATTCCAGAGAATGATTAGTGTCTATGCGCGAAAAATGTTTAGCTTTTATTCGGTCTAGCCCATTTTCAATACCAACCGTTTCGGCTACTAATTAATATTTTAACCAGTCATCCATAGACATCGACCAAATAGTATTATTTGCGGCGATCCATCACTCACCGGTTTACACTTATTGTACAGGTTGGGCCAAAAGTTACCATGGGGTTAAAAACTTTAATAACTTGCTCTTGGATTTTCAGAACTCCAGAACCTACAGTTCTGCTTACTAAAACCAGTCAAATGAAAACGAGCCTCATCACTCATGTGTTTACTTGAAAAGAATTGATCGCAGATTTAAATAAAAAATTCTATTCTATTCGTGTTCTTTGTTCAGTTCTGAATCTCTCCATTATTTATTCTCCAAGTGTTATTTATATAACCTGAAAAAATAATAAAAAAAATATATAAACAAAAAAGTTATTAAGTTTTCAAACCAAATGGTAACTTTTGGCCCACCCTGTACTTATGACATTGCCCTGTCATAAGTACAGGGTGGGATATGGTCTACTGAATTAAGCGCAGTGCTAACTTCGTTCATGTAAAAACTAATAATCGTCCTAGAGCTGGTTCATAAATGCGATTTTGTCAAACCCATTTGAATTTAGAATAATAAACTTGTGCATTATTTCGCAGGTAAGAAAAGGAATATTCTACAATTGTGTGTCGTGAACCGGTTCACATCCGAGTAAGAGCATCTGAAACTTTTTCAGCAGTGGATTTCCACCTCGTAATTGCAGGCGACTTAACGAGTAGGAGATTATTCTTATATCTTTATATCATGCAAAAACTTATTTATAAAATGCATAATTTAAATCTTAAAATGTATGAGAAACGGTTCAACAAAGTCGAAAAATGCAGTCACACTTTCAAAATCTTTTAAAATCAGTAATACGAAAAAGGCTAAGAGTATTTTTGGTGTGTTTTATGAACTTTTATAAATAAGTATAAATAAAAATTTAAATTTTAGTTTAAATCGCAAAATAAGAAATGTTGTCAAGATTGATTTAATTTGAAAAATATACCCAATTGGTCGAGTTTAAATGTCAATGCAATCGGTCTTTTTACAGAAATTTAACTAGAGCAAAAGTAATAGACTTTTGGCTGATGACAATTTGTTTTTCGACCACTGTGCGGCGTTAAACAGTTCGCCCCTGTATGTGAGCATAAGTATTTTATCGTACACAACTGACTGACGTTTGTTCCTTCATGGAATGTTGAGACACTTGCACAAATTTCCACATCATTTTAAGTATTATCTTCCAGGCTATTCACAGAAGCTAGATAGAATAATCTTTTTTTTATACATTTAAAACAAGTTTTAGATCCAAACCGCGCGTGTATTGAGATTAACAAATTTACGAATCATAACAACGAATACGTATATGTGACAGCGCATAGAGAAAGGGGCCTAAGGGTAAAAAAATCAATTTTCAATTTTTTTTGGATGTGGACAACATCTGAGCATCGAATGAGACAGATCCCATGCCCCAAAAGTGTTCCCTCCCAGAGATATGCGCGTTTTATGAAAGTGATGGTACACGTATTTAAATCTTTAAAATGGCTCTCCTGAACAAAACTGGTTTTTACCCTTAGGTCCCTTTCTATTTTGCGCGTCACATATATTGATAAATGTTTTTTTCAGGTTTTTTAGTTATTTAAATTTCCCGAAAATTTTTAAATAAATAAATTTTAAAAAACCAAGAATTACAATTCCCTTAATCTGTTCATATATTATTTTCCTTTACAAGTAATAGTTTCCAAGTTAAAAATAAGCGCATGAAGAAAAATTTTTTTTTTTATTTTATTTTTTTTTTTAAATACATTTATTTATAATTGCGAAACTGTTGCTTAAGTAGGAAAACGGTTTAAGAACAGATTAGTTTCAGCTAAATCGGACGAGTGGTTCTCGAGTTATGTCAAACAAAAGAGCCTAAAACGTGACAAATTCCCCTATACGATACTTACTAACTTCAAATCGATATATCTCGATTCCTAGATGAGACCCAGCGAAACGCTGGAACACGTATGACTTTTTTTTTACCAATATAACTTTCCCCGGTGGTTTCATTCCAAACCGATCACTGACCCTTACCATTTGTCGCAGAGTGTAATGAATTGCTGCCAATTTAATTGTTAAAGTAACCGAATATTTCGCAAAGAAATAGTCGAAATATATTAAAAGACGTAGCATTGAATACAATTGTTACATTTTAATAAATAATTGAATTTAATATTAATGTGTATTTAAAATAATATATTTAAAATTATCGGTTAATATTTTTGCAATATTTTTGATTTCAAAAGTTTAAAAAACCGATTTATTTTCGAAATATACTGGTTTAGTTGAGCTTCAGACGCTTAAGTCAGTACTACATAGACGTATTTGAAGATTGAATTGTAAAGATTTAATAATTTCCGGAAAAGTTTATGGTGTTAAACAGTGTAATAAAGTGTTTTTTTTTAGAATTGTGGTTTTCAAGAAAAAATAAAACGCATATAATTTAATGCTATGGCCAAGGATCTAGCTTTATAACGATACAGTTTGCCATTATGTTTACAAATTATTTCGGGCAAGGGGCCGCGGCGTCTGGCTCGAATAAATTGCAACCGAGAGGCCCAATTTTTGCAATATTTGGGGCCGTCTGTCAGCAATCGTGTTGGGCTTATTTGCGTAGATAAGCGACTTCACATAACCCCCAGCGGTGTTAAATCGCACAATCTTGGAGGCCAGGCCTCAAGCGCACGAGATAATGCGCTCACCAAAGGTTTCCTTCAATAAATAGTTTGTTTCGTTGGCTGTATGGCATGTTGCGCCGTCTTGTTGGAACCAAAAGTCGTCCACATCAACATCCTTCAATTAAGGAACGAATAAAGTTATTAATCATGGCTCTATAGCGTTCCCCATTGACTGTAACATTATGGCCGGCTTTATGTTTGATGAAATATTGGCCAATGATTCCCACAGGCGATAGAGCACACCAAACTGTGACTTTTTGAGCATGTAACGGCGTCTCAACAATGGCTTGCGGCTTTTCATTATTCCAAATGCGACAATTTTGATTATTAACGTACCCATTCAACCAAAAGTGAGCTTCATTGCTGAACAAAATTTGCTTGTAAAAATCAGTATCGGGGGCCACCTCGTTTTAGGCCCATTCACCACGATTTGCAAACGTTGTTCCGGAGTAATTCTATTTATTATGAAATGACAAACCAAAATGAGCATAAATCAAGTGACTGCTGTCAAAAAGACTACCTCTTAAAAAAAGTGTGGCCAGATTGAAACCAGCACGTCTATAAAACGACCCTTTATAATTACATATTGCACTTTTTACGTGATGTTTGTACCAGGCATCCGATTTTAAAACTTCAAAACGTTTTTTTCATTTTGTTTTCATCAACAAATATTTAACAATTGTGTTAAAAATTTAAAAAAATCTTAAACAATATTTCTGATTTTATCGCGAGATGAATGTTTCAGTCTCGGAAAAACTATTTATAAATATCAAGTGGATAATACTAGTAATTACATTTAATTTAAAAAAATAACAAAATAATAAAATTTTTTTAAACGATGAAAAAAAATTTACAAAGAAATATCGAACGGAGATATTTATCATTTGTAAAAAACTTATTATCATATCAAAAACAAGCAAAAACATTGAAGATTCGAATATATAATAGAAGTTCAGTGACCATTTGCCCTAAGGCTGAGGGCAGAGTGCGCGCTCAAAGCGGAGCGGAGCCGAACTTATTTCATGCTTATATGAAATTTGGGGATGGCAGAGTGAACGCTGAAATCAGCTCTGAATCTGCTCAGTTTTTACTGTTTTTGCTTTGCGTTTTTTGTTTTTTTTTTATATATTTTTATTTATGAATGTTATTTTGTAGTTGATATTTGTTAGTCAAATTTTGGTTAATCAATAATGTCATTAATTAATTAATCTATAATGGAAATTTCTGATTAATCTGAACTATGAATAAACAGTTAATTATAAATATGATTGATCAAATTTAAATAATTTTGTTCAATATTGTTCAATATTCGAAAATTTGTCAAACAAAACAGAGAGAATTATTTAAACAGTATCAAAACGTCAACAACCATTTACAAATTACAGACAACTCATATCTTTACACATACAATCAAATATCAGCACCAACCAGCACGAAAAAACGCTTCAAAACAGTTTTGTTACATTCAATCAGCTTTTAGCTCGGCTCGGCGCGCACTCTGCCATCCCGACGCCGATTTGTACTAATTTGTATGGGCACAGTTTTAAGAATTTCAATCAGCTTTCAGCTCCGCTCGGCTCCGCTTTGAGCGCGCACTCTGCCATCACCCTAAGCATAGACTGAAAATCGTTGTCCTGGACACTGTGTTTTGCAACAGTTATCTTCCTTTTGTCAAAAAATCTAAAAGGCGGGGAGGGGGGGTGTGTGATTTATGTTTGTTTATTACTTCTATCAATCTTCCACCCATTAAAGTTGCAACCAGAGTTACAAAAGTTTAAGTTTTGTTTATATTCATTATGATTTTTATCGGTACTATGTTTTTAATAATTGTTACTGTGTTTAATAATAAACGAGCTTCGAACGGGATTAACAACCTTAAGCTATGAGCTGGCAGAAATTAAGATCTTGGGACCATCAGTAATGGACCACTGTTATCGGTCTTCCACATAATTTTTTTGATTTATAAATGGGCGAAATGTAGGGCTATTTGCAAAAACATTTCAAAATCATTAGCCGTGTTCTTTCCAGGTTACTAAACAAGCATTTGTATGGAAGTTAGTCGGTAAGCAAGCGAGTTGGCTGCTACTCGGTAACGAAACCAAAATATAACAAAAAATATTATGACACACCCAGCACAGAAAGAAAACGAAAGAAAATAGAAAAAGAGCTATAAAACCATTTCCATAAATTGTATTGAGTCTTGCGAATAAGGTGAAGATGATGAGGTGGAAGAAAATATAATGTCTTCAAGAAGGTCACAGTCGTTGTTGCAGCACATTTGTATAAATAACTGCAGTATCTGTATCAAATATTCAGTATTCAAACAATTTGTACTCTTTAGCCCGCGGTTCGGAGACTTCTTAGCCTAGCATAAAAAGCGCGGTATAAACAGAAAAAAGTTATGTGTTTTGGAAACTTCCATCTCTGCTATGAACACATGTTAAATTTTGTTTCGATCTGGCAAATCCTTCATATAGAAACAGGTGTTCACAAAAGACGCATCCGCGATTTTTTTACAATGGAAAAATTAGAAATGAGTGGTGTCATTAAATATTTACATAAAAAAGGTTTATCGGGACGAGAAATTCATAATGATATGGTGAATGTGTTAGGAGAAAGTGCTCCTTCATATGCAACAGTAAAAAATTGGGTTGCTAAATTTAAACGTGGTCGTACAAGCATTGAAGATGAACCACGTAGTGGACGTCCAAAAACAGCAACAACAACAGAAATTGTAGCCAAAGTGCATGATATGGTATTAAATGATCGACGAATAAAAGTGCGTGAAATAGCTAATATCATGGGCATCTCAAATTATCGAGTCCATTTAATTTTGCATGAAGAACTACGGATGAAAAAGCTTTCTGCAGCATGGGTGCCGGACTTGTTAACAGTCGACCAAAAACGCATAAGAATGAACATTTCTCAAGCTTGTTTGGATCGTTTTCAGCGAAATAAAATGGATTTTAAGCGTCGTTTCATAACTGTTGATGAGACATGGATCCACCACAATACTCCAGAGACAAAAGAACAATCCAAACAATGGACTGAAGCTGGAGGAAGTGCCCCAAAGAAAGCAAAAACAATTCAATCGGCTGGTAAGGTTATGGCAACGGTTTTTTGGGACTTCAAAGGTATTTTATTGATTGACTATCTGCAAAAGGGTAAAACAATAAATTCAGAGTACTATTGCAACCTTTTAGATCAATTAAATGTACAAATTCGAGAAAAACGTCCTGGCTTACAACACAAAAAAATAATTTTTCATCAAGACAACGCACCAGCGCACAAGTGTTTAAACAATGGCTAAAATCAACGAATAAAAGTTCGAGTTGCTTGACCACCCACCCTATTCTCCTGATTTAACTCCCAGTGACGTTTACCTGTTCCCAAATCTAAAAATATTCCTTGCTGGCAAGCATTTTACCTCAAATGAAGATGCAATTACAGTTGTAAACCACTATTTTGAAGATCTTGAGGAAAACTATTTTAATCAAGGGATATAATTGCTAGATAAGCGTTGGACGAAGTGTATTGAAGTTTCAGGAGATTATATTGAAAAATAAAAATATTTTTGAAAAACTAACTATTCTCTTTCATTGATAGGCTAAGTACTTTCCGAACCGCCCTCTTAAGTTCGCTTTTTATGTGAAGAAATCTCAAACTTCAACAATAAAGTTCTGTGAAATTGCAGTAAAAATTGAAAATTGAAAAAAAAAACTTTGACAATCTCTCATTTATAAATTATTTCCTAAGCGATATACATGTCTTAGTTTTTTACGATCTTAGTACCAGGCTTGAAATACATTTAAAATAATTATGATTCTTACTTGTCCTTGTCTGGAGTTTATGTTTAATGCTGTACTGAACGAAATAAAATTTGCCAATAAAATTTTTACAAAACAAGAAACTATACAATGCTGCCATCTGATTTCAAATGTTGCCAGAATACCATTTTTCTCACTAACTAGTTAACTATGCTAATTACCTGAAAAGAACACGGCTATTAATAATTAATTTTTCCAAGTTGACTAAAAGGTGATCGAAATATTAATAAAACGTCTTAAGTTTTATGCAACAAATTAGAGCATGGCCTTCGGCAGCCTTCATGATCCAACAAAATGAATTGTGAGTCCTTAAGAACAAGTCCTCACTTTCGTTTAGTGTAGCCAAGCAAATAATGCGGAATTGTAAAAGTATTTTAATATTAAGAAAAACGTTTGGGCAGACTCCATGCTTCTGGGTATATAAGAAAAATTTTCTACCACAATATTCGATAGTCCCTCAATTTGAGGAATAACAAGTAAAACAAGTAAGTCGTAAAAAGCCGACTTAATAATATCTTGCACCACTGAGTTCTACAGAAGACTCGTAACGTTTGTACGGAATGTTGTAAGTGAATAGTTGACCTTTAGTGTTGTTTTTTAATGAAATTATTTTTCGGCTTGAGGTCAATTATTTAAACTTGTTGTTCTATGTGTTGTTTAATTTTTAGAAACCGAATTTTATAGAAACCGAATTCAAAAACCTACTTTTTCGTAGTAAGACCTTAACTTTGCAGGAACCTTTATTATTTGGGCTATATGAAAAGATCGACCGATGTGACGCCATTTCACCGGGGTTGGTTATTGGTGGCATATCATTTACTTTAATTTATTTGACCAACATCAGATTTTTATTGTGGTGGAAATTGAGCGAGGACCTCAAATTGGCAAACATTTGTACGTGGACAACAATGGTCTAATTTTACCAGGATTGATTAGAACATCTAACAATGTTGTCAGCGGCGGGTTTTCCACTTCGTAAATGCCGGCGCCTTTACGCGTAAAACATGTATCTCCAAGCCATGTAAAAACTTCTGTGTAGAATACATCAGCCGTTGCGAGCCGGCGTTGAACAGTAGGTCCCGGTCAATGAGTGTAAAAAATATCTGGTACACAGCTTACCGATTGGAGAGGTTTCCTCAGTCCAGCCAGATTTCACTTTTGATGTTTCTCAAATTAAGTATAGGACAAGAAAATAGTACATAAGAGACCAACACTCAGGTGATATCCCCTATTATTCAGTTCATTGCGTTGGTGGATGGAAAGTACGGGATCAGAGGGGGGAAAGAGGGAGTAATGTTAATTGACATTAGGCACATACGGACAGTGCGGGCAAAATATGAATTCGATCTGTAGTGTATGGTGCAGTCGACTGGCCAATCGATAACAAACGGGTGTCAATTCCTGGAGTCGCGTATTCCTGGCGAACTTAATGTGGCTTGGCCTTCAATCAGGAGAAAAGCATGACAGTTGAGCCAATAATGTGTTGCCCTATTGTACCAAAGAAATTAGTTTAAGACAGAATATAGTGTGTGGCTTCTAGTGGCAGGTCCTCAAATTGGGCGAACCTTCACACGTGGTCATTTCGAAAAAATGGGCAAAATAGGTTCAATTTCACTTAAGTTTGCTATTCTTTTAGAGCTACTCGTTCTAAAATTAGAAGTTATTTCTATTATCCTTACTTGTACCGATTATTGATCATTGCAATAGGATGACTAAGTTTGGTCCAAGGTAAAAATATCGAGTTGAGCCACTTTCACTAACTATATACATATACATATATATAAAAAACATAAAAATACACAAATACTTACATATCAACTAAAATTCGGTCCATTTTAGGTTTCTAAGGATCATATTTAGTCCATTGATCCATTGGGTCCAGTTTTCCATGCTTCATTATATGTAAACTGTTTGTATAATCTTCATCTCATGATCACAATTCACTTTATTCCATCCAGCCTTTTTTTCATTTAATTAGAAAATCCATATCTCTACTTATTTCAAGTTCGGAGAGCCTTAAATCGTGACGATTTTTTGATCTTTTCGAAGTGGTGTAGCAGATTTCATGCCGCTTTTGTAAAAGTTTAATATTGTTTAAGAAATTGTCTCCTCTCTTTTGTGACAATGAATATCATTTTAATTAAAGAAAACAGGAAAAGTCACGAAAAAAAAATGGCCAACTTATTTCGGATCCGTTACTGCTGTACGTTAGTACTGACAAAAATCATCGATAATTATCGTTAATCAATGAATTGCAGAGTTGTATTTTCAAACCATGTAAATAATAACGCACTTAAATGCCCAGTGCACTGGAACATAATTTCAAATTTATGCGTCGTTCGAATATACAATTAAAATCTAAACTTTTAGGATTTCGTCTCGATTACCATTTGAATGGAAATTGACAGCTGAAAGTCGATAGTAATGAAGAAATCCGAAGAAATTGGTACGTATATTCAAATGCTGTATAAGCTTATTCAAATTGTAATAGATATTTTACGAAATTGCGAAAATGCTAACGTTGTAATGTAAAGTGCGAGTACCATATTAGTTCGTCGTTTTCTATACAAATATTAATAGATATCTGGACTAAATACAAAGATGTCTCTGTGGTGTTGTTGTTAAACTCAACCATAAATTTAGAGGGGAAACCCCCCTATTTAACATTACTTTGTGAATAGCGATCAGAGCTTGAAGCGGCAGCGGCAGAAAGTGGCGGCGCACCGCCGTCGATTTATATTTCTTAGCTGTCTCCAATTTAAGCATTGTTCTGACTGAGGCTACACAAAAAACCGCTGCCATTGCGATACCCGTCTCTTCCACGCGACAGCTGCTAGCACAACTACACTAAAGCTTTTTTGTCGCTATCACTTTTCATAGAAAACATTTGTAATAAGTAATAATTGCTAAACATTTTCAAAATTTTTTCAATAATAAAGAAAACAATGGAAAATATAGAATTTGAAATTTTTCCATTTGTTTTTTTTTGACAATATAGAGAACGAAGCGACAAAAGGCAATATCGCTTTTAGCGGCGTTTTTCTTTTGTCGCTACTCAGTCGATGTCGTTATTTTGTAGTGTCGCTTTAGTATGAATGCTTCCATAAGAAAGTGTGTAAAAAGATTTTGACATTTAGTTACGTTTTGTTGTGTCGCGTTGGTCTGAACATTACTTTAAACGGTTATAATCGGCATCTCGAAGCGGTCCTTATTATCGGCTATGCTGTTGTTAATATAATAATATCGGTAGAAAATATGTTAAATATTAAATAGTTTATATCTGTGCTGCATTAAAATACTATACATAAAAATTCTGTATTTACATTTGCTAAATGCAATATTTTAATCTAAAAGTAAATTTTGATTTTTTTTTTAAATATATGAATTTGATGTCGAAGTTTAACCGCTGTCTGTTGCCCAAATTTATAACGTAAAAAAAAACAAGCCGAAGAATTTTTAACGAAAAAATCAAAATCATAGGCCTCCGCCGATAATTTTCTATCGGCAAAAACTCCGATAGCAATATTCTATGCCTTAGAAAAATTGAACAATTTACACGTACGAAATGACCTTAATAAGGATTAGTGAGTTGCGTATTTAAGCAGAGTATCACAGAAAAATTTATAGAACGTAATGGAAATGGCAAAATATTTATTTAATTTTAATAGTATGGATTTATACTTATATTACTCGGTCGGTGTTGTCCACAAGTAAAGCTGAACATTTTGTGGTCCCAACAATTACAAAATGTTGTGCTTTTTCATAGTTCACATCATTTCAATATCAGTTTGGCCCATGTGTATTATTTTTCCTGTTCCGATATGTCAATTTAGTATATAAATAACAATAATTAAATTAAACAAAATACCTATTAATTCATAAAAAAAATTCGACATTACCATCAACAATAAAAAATTCTAAGGGAAACGCAAAGAGCTGCAAAGGATTTGTTATGAAAGACATGTGCTCTTTTATAGAGAATTTCACTTAGAGATAAAGGACATATTGCGTATATGTTACTCCACACCACCAGTAACGAGATCTAATACTTTCTTATGCGTTTTGAACAAATCTTTGCCAAACTGTCGTGTCGCATTCTGTAACAGCTGATTGCACAATACTGTCAAGTTTTGCGTTCTTAATACACAAGACTCGATAAATCCTATATCGAGTCTTAATAGAAACACCACTATTGGAAAAATTTCGTTTTATTTACAGATCATAAAAAACTGCCGATGCCATTATGTGCAACTTTTTTTTAACCCTACCGAAGCTCGACCATTGGTTCTTACTTTCTTTAAAATGCCCTTTCAATTTAAAGTGCTGCAGCACTACAGACCATAGTTTAAATCCGAGCCAGCTTTCAAAAAAGCGTAGTGCAACCTAGTGAGACTGAATACATTTGGAATACATTTTTATATAATCCCCTTTAAAGCATTTGGAACAGTGCATTATAAGAGACTTATTTCCAACCCTACCAAGCCTATTTGCTGACAGTTTCTTTACAAAAGTCATTTGGATTTTATTATAGCCCCCATGAAAACTTTGCTCAAGTTCCGAATATTCGACAATCTGCCGAATGAATTTTGCCGATCTATTACATGCCGTTATAAACAATTTTCACTGTTCTAAACACGAACGAAGGCCGGCCTTATAGAAGAGGATTTATTTAACTTGGTCGGTGTTGTCCAAGAGAAAGGCTGAGACAAATATTGATGTTTTCAATTCCGCTTAAGGCCCCAGCAGACTTTTTTTTCTCGTGCTTCCTTGGCGCAAACATCTTTTTGAACTTCGGCAACAAAGATGCAGAGCTTTATCAAGATTTAGAGCACAATTTGTTTATCCTCATTCGCATTTACAAATGATGTCCAAGTTCACTAGATTTCGTCTTAAGATCTATTACAGTTTTAATGGAAATTTACAGCCGAAATCATATGGAAGAGTATAGGCCATATGTATAGTATATGCCGTATTACCATTTTTCTAAAATCAAAACATATTTATTTATTGTCTCACTTTCTATTTTTATATTTCTCTATTGGTTAGGTTTAGCCTCGATTAATAAGACTGGATAGCAATAGTTAAGACATTTATTAATAAAAAATCAAAAATTTTGAGCATGTCTATAGAAAACGCACTGTTGTACTCGATTCTGCAAAATAAATACTGTTACACACGTTTTATGCTGTAAAATAAAAAGTACTGAATGTTTTTGGACCAAATATTTTTTTAATATATTTATTGATGTATATTGTATCCAAAAATAATCTACTAATTCGAAATGTCCGCCTTTTGCCCACACGCCTTAAGTCGCACTGGCCAATCGTCAATAGCTGCACGGAAAAATGGCCACAGATCGAACCAAAGTATCTTTTGTGACAAACCTTGTCCTCTAAAACCGTCCAAAATTTGTAATCCAATGGGTTCAAATCTGGACTGCCTGAGGGTCATTCTTCAGTGGAAATGAACGTTGGCAAATTGTTTCGAAGCCAGGCCTGGGACGTTTTAGATTTATGGGCCGGCGCAGAATCCTGCTGGAAAGTCCATGGCTGGTTTTGGAACAGGGAATTGTTAAGAGGTTTCACAACAGCTTTCAAAACGGTTTCTTGGTAAACTTTGGCCGATATTTTGACTCCATGTTCGCAGAAATACAAGTCAGTGACCCCATCATCGTAAGAGACACCCCACTAAACCATGAATGAAGCTGGGTGATGACCCTTTTTGAAACAAGTTGAAACAATTTAAAAATACCGTTACAGACTAACGCTATTGAGGTTAGCTTTCAAAACCCATATAACATTAACGTGGTATGTTCAGTTCTACTATTGAAATTGGTGTGTTCAATGTTGTCACAGAATTTATGTCCCTACTAATAATTGATTTTAAGAGTTTCAGCACTTAAAGCCTAGACAGACGACAGCGTTTATATGCATTAACGGGCTTAATGCAAATTAACTCGTGCATTATCTCCTCGCAAACTGCATTAAATCTGACTTTAAGGCACCAAATCAAACTAAATTTATAAATCGATGGCTACCCAAGCCGTATTCTCTTCAATTGCGAGGTGGTGTAAGTATAAAAACTTATATAGGGTGATCCATCTAGAGGTTTTTTTTTCAGCAACAAAAAAAAAATCAAATCAAGTGTGGAATCTTTTTTGGGAATTTGAAAGGACATTTTATGGCATTTATTTTTTGAATATAATTTCCTTCAAATGTTGGCCGCAACTATGCCTCAGGGTTTCCATTCTGAGGTCCAATTTTGGATGACTCGTTCGAGCATTTCGACCGGTATGGCTTCAATGACACGCGTAATGTCAGCATGGGCGTTGTACTCTACGTAACCCCAAAGAAAAATTTCTAAAGGTGAGATATCACACGATATCGGCGGCCAATTCACCGATTCAAAACCTGAAATTAGCTGCTCTTCGAAATTACCTCTCAATAAATCCGTTGTTTGAGCAGCTGTATGACAAGTGGCACGGTCATGTTGAAATCAATTTTCGTCAATATTGCGGGCTTCAATTTGAGGTAGCAAGAAGTCTGATATCATGGCGCGAGAGCGGGCACCATTCACGATTACGTTACGGCCATCATCTTTTTGGAAAAATATGGACCGATGATTCTACTAGGCCATAAACAGTACCAAACCGTGGTTTTCTCTGGGTATAATGGCACCTCTTGAACCTCTTCTGGTTGCTCTTTGGCCCAAATGCGGCAGTTTTGTTTATTGACTTTGTCGTTGAGACAGAAATGGGCCTCATCACTGAACAAAACTTTGATCGAAAACAGTTGATCATTTTGTTTCTCACCGAACGCTCATTTCCATAATACAGTTGCCAACATTTGAAGGTAAATATTTTCAAAAAAATAAATGCCATAAAATGTCCTTTCAAATTACCAATAAAGATTTCACACTTGATTTGAATTTTTATATTTGTTTTTGTTCTGAAAAAATGCCTCTAGATGGATCACCATATATAACACAGTTTCGATAACTGTAGATATAAGTAAAACGAAACTGCAGCAGGGCGTGCGACCACTCGCCACAATATCCAGAAGCGGAGTTGTTTATGGTTAGTAGGGCATGTACAATTTCTATATTGTAAGCCAATTTCAGCAAAATTAATTTCTGTTTTCTCTTAAATTAATTGTCATTTTTCGCCAACAGCATTGATGCTAATAGTAATTTTATCTTTTTTCCATTTAATCACAGAATAAATTATTGACTAACAGTTGTTTATAATCAAACTGCTATTTACTAAATTCAGTACAAAGATGGATGTACTGTCGTCTATCAGCATAAAATTTTACTTTGCATTTGTGAATTTCTAATGCAAATTATCTCTGCCGTCTGGCTCGATTATAAGATAGTAATGCAGGCTAAGTACTTTAGTGGCTACAAAAAAAATTATTTTACTACTTTTAAAAATATTTATATTTTAAAAGAGCCAGAACTTCTGGACTTTTCCTTTAGACACAAACAAAATTGTCAGTTTCTGTTAACAAATTACTTTACTCTATAGCGGTTTTGCTACCCAGTCTTATTTATAACCTGAAACCACTAATATATAAACAATCATTTTAAGTTTGAAGTTTTATAGTCAAGAGATTATGTTTTGACATAAACCTCAGGGAATAAAAAATGTTTGAGTCTACACGTCCTCATGAAACGCTTTTGATTTGGCAGTGCTGTGACAAAAAAGCAACAGAGATGCCAGATCACACTAGCAACAACATTGAAGATTTCACAGCACTTAGCTTGACGATATGTTTATTGAACACAGCTTTTTAGAGAAATGTCAAACTAACCTGCGAAATGTCATCCCTTTTCTCTTTCTCTATATCCGGTCAACCATAAGACCTGTAAGTGCTGTTCGTAATTTTTTTTAATATTTCATCAAATAAATCAAGTGATCTAAGTGATAATCTATTCGAAATAAAGTAAGACGTAAAAACTATGCTTGTTGACGCAGACTTGGCAAAAGTTATTTTCTGTGAAATGCGATAAATTCCCAGAGAAAAAATGAAATCGAAAGTGCTGCTTGATTTGTTGTCAGCCACAAAATGTTTACCAGCAAGAAATAAAAAGAAATTGCACTAAATTGTGTTGCAATCAAAAACCACGAAGTGTATAGTGCCAATGAAACTGAAAATCACTTGATAAATTTGTGAATTTAAAAAAGTTGTTTACATTCTGCCATGAATTTTTGCTAATGTTGATTTCTTTCTCATTTACTTTTACATGTTCCTCTACGACATATGTTTACACCCTGGTGCTGCTTGATAAACTTACCTTACCCCCCACACAGCCAGCAAGATGAGGAAGATTATGAAAGCAAACAAAATTGTAATTGTCCTTAGTGGACGTTACGCCGGTCGCAAGGCCATCGTTGTCAAGACCGTTGATGACGGTTCACCCGATAAGCCATTCGGACATGCTCTCGTCGCCGGCATCGACAGATACCCCCGTAAGGTCACCAAGAGCATGGGCAAGACCAAGTTGAAGAAGAAGTCAAAGATCAAGCCTTTCTTGAAGGTGTTGAACTACAACCACTTGATGCCCACCCGTTACACCGCCAGCGAAATCAGTTTCGAGAAGCTGTCGCCCAAGGAATTGAAGGATCCCGCCAAGAGGAAAGCACACCGTTTCCAAACTCGCGTCAAATTCGAGTCATCCTACAAAGAGGGCAAGAACAAGTGGTTCTTCCAGAAGTTGCGCTTCTAAGCTATGCTCTGACTTGTGACTTTCTTGTGAGTTTGAGACTTGCGTTTTTTAGTTTTAAAAAATACCAACAACTGTCAAAAGATTATAAAAACATAATTTTTGTATGTTTTTATTTTGCTGTGTGGATCTGTATGGAGGAAATTTGTGACGTCTTTTTTTCTAGAAAAAAGTTACAACAATAAACTAAATAAAAAAACAAATTCTGTGCTTTTAATAAAAGGATACTCTGAAAAGTTCATGCGACCCAGCGCAAACTTGGAAGTTATATTAGATATGCGGTAAGGTGTGTTTTTAGAATCATAGTTCCAACAATGCCCAAGCGGACAGACAACAGAAAGAAGTTGTAGCAATACTCAACCAATCAGCAACAAATCCAACGTGGTTAATGTTCGACTTTCTTAAAGTTGGATGTGCAGGGGATACGTCTGGAGTAAAAAACAACGACTTCAGCTTTATATAAAGGTCTTGAAAATCAAGAACAGTTTGGCTGGCACTCCACAAACCGCCCACGGTGTACGGGGTTCTCACAATATGCTCTCCAACAATCCGAGCGTTGTATAAATAAGCGATAGAAAAAAAATTGCAATATTTGTCTGACTGAGGGCTTCAAATCTGAGGAACCCCTAAAATTCTCAATTTACTCGAACACTTACAATTTACCCCTAGTTGGCTTCGGGGTTGCCAGAACTTGGTAACAAAAAAAGATGAAAACCCGCTCGAGAAGAGCTAATGTCAGTATTACAAGAAAATGTTCTTTATAGGGACATAAATAATGTTACAACATTGAACACACCCATTTCAATAGTAGAATTGAACATACCCCGTTAATGACATATGTGACGCGCAAAATAGAGAGGGTCCTAAGGGTTAAAACCAGTTTTGTTCAGGAGAGCCATTTTAAAGATTAGGTCTCTTTCTATTTGCGCTTAGAATCGTCGACTTTACTTTCATAAAACGCGCATATCTCTGGCAGGGAACACTTGGTGCATGGGATCGGTCTCATTCGATGCTCAGATGTTGTCCACATCAAAAAAAGAAGAAAATGAAAATTGATTTTTTTACCCTTAGGTTCCTTTCTCTATGCGCTGTCACATATGGGTTTTGAAAGCTAACTTCAATAGCGTTAGTCTGTAACGGGATTTTAAAATTGTTTCAACTTTCATCATGGAGTGGTCAGTTGGCCCTCTCGGAGCTGTGATTTGAGACCTTTTGATTGGATTCTGTTGGGAGCCATAAAGAATAAATGTTACACATAGCATCCAGAGACGTTGGAACATGAAATGGAAGTTGCCATTGAAAAGATTCGACCCGAAACAATCGAAAATGTACTGAAAGGTTGGGTTGATCGAATGAGGTACTGCCGAGCCAGTAGTGGTATTCATATGAATAATATTGTGTTCCATTATTTAAGACAACGTTCAACATTTTCAATAAAACCAGAAAATTTAAAAAATTTTCAGTACTTTCGTTAACAGCCGATTTAATTTTTAATTAAATTGTAGTCAAGATGTACTTAGTAGGGACATAAATACTGTTACACACGTTTTATGCTGTAAAATAAAAGTACTGAATGTTTTTGGACCAAATATTTTTTTTATATATAAAACGAATCAACTTATTTAAAATGTCCGCCTTTGGCCTTTACTCACGCCTTAAGTCGCACTGGCCAATCGTCAATAGCTGCACGAACCTCGTCCATTGGAAAATTGGCCACAGCTCGAACCAAAGCAATCTTAAGAGATCCACTGTTGGGGTATCTTTTGTGACAAACCTTGACCTCTAAAACCGTCCACAATTTGTAATCCAATGGGTTCAAATCTGGACTGCCTGAGGGCCATTCTTCAGAGGAAATGAACGCTGGCAAATAGTTTCGAAGCCACAAGCAGAAAAAAAGTATGGTTGGGATGACAATATTCGAAGAGGATCATACCATTGTTGGGTATATGGTTGTGGCACAACAATGTTATGATTCTTGGTCAACTTTGGCCGATGTTTTGACTCCTTGTTCGCAGATATGCAGGTCAGTGACCCCATTGTAAGAGACACCCCACCAAATTTTGACTGAAGCTGGGTGATGACCCTTTTCCACCCTTGGGATCAGTTCAGATGCTTCCTTAGATGACCGCGCATACACTATCTTGATACATTTTTCCTGAACGGTTAAAATTTTTTCATCGGTGAACAAAATATTTCTGTGCAAGTTATCAGCGTGCTTCACCAAAAGACATTTGTATTTTTTAATCCTATTTTTTTAAAGCTGCAGTCAATAAATGTCCGGTACTTCGTTTGAAAGCCCCAAGTCTTGTTTAATGATTCGACTCATGGACTTTTGCGTGATATTCATCTCACGGGCCATGATTTTCGGAATTTGTGAATTCTTGATTTAACGGCTTTGATGACATGCGGTGTTCGAACAGAGCGCGGGCGGCCCGACCGGTGGTGGTCTTTTACTTCTCCAGTCTCCTCAAACAGTTTTATGCATCGGTAGACGAACATGCGGCTAATCCCTAGTGGACGGAGCATTTTGAAAATATTTTTTTTTTCATTTCACACTTGAAAAGCGCTATTACAGCGATACGGTTCTCCATTTCATGTTCCAACGACTCTGGATGCTATGTGTAACATTTATTTTTTATGGCTCCCAACAGAATCCAATCAAAAGGTCTCAATTCACAGCTCCGAGAGGGCCAACTGACATCACAGTCTCGGCAGATTATTCGATTTTCAAAAGCAGTCCGTTGCGTTAGCTGTGTGACTTGTGGTCCAGTATTACCGTTGGGAAATTTCAAAAAGTGGCACAAAAAATGGATTTATTTTTAAAAGGGGCACAAAAAAAGTCGCAAATTTTGCATATTTATTTATTTAAATTTAAAAAACATTAAAATTAAAAAAATATCGAAAAATTAACATTTCATAATAAAAATAGACTTCAAAATACACATTAAACAAAAAAACAATTGATTTTAAGGCACATACTTAGGTACATTAGGCCGTAGCTAAAAAAAATAGTTCGCCGTACTTACACCATCGAATATAAGGAATTATTGCAAGATAGCTTTGAATTTTTTTTCTGTTTTTGCCGAACGTAGGGGCCGCGCTTTTACATTTTTACTTATATCTTCTGCAGTTACAGCCGTATTTTCTAGTGTGATACATCAATGTTTTTGTCTCGAAGAGGCCTTTTTCTGTTTCTAATGGCACTGACCATAAGTGCTCGCTTCTGGTGCTTACCCAACATATCTCCGTTGATATGATTAAAGTTGGCACAAAATCATTAAACTCTTGCTAAGGAAGTATGTCGGTAATCCCAGCAGAACAATTTTTGAAAATGTTTTTGCCTATTTTGCCGAATGTTGGGGTTGTCCTTTGTATCTTCGGTGTTTACAGTCGGTTAGAAAAGTGTGATGCATCGATGTTTTTGTCTTAAAAAACATCGATGTATCACACATAAAGATCCGGTTGTAAAAGCAGAAGATATAATGAAAAATTGTGAATCGCGATCCCTAAAAAAAGAAGAAACAATTTTTCGGAAAATCCACAACAAACAGTGACTCGTTGTAGATGCATTGGCTTCTTAATAGCCACGTGTGGATTCTTATTGACATAGCCGGAGATGAACTCTTGCTAAGGAAGTATGTCGAGAATCTGATTTAATTTATGACTTCTAGAACGGCAGAACCTCAACTCGAGAACGACATTCGTTTGTGGCTATTCGAAAAATAGCTCCATTGCTAAAAACGTCGTCAAACTCGGCGCAAGGCCGAAATTAATAAACCATCCTTCGTCCCTACGCAACTAAAGCGCAAAATAGATTAATTTTTGGCCCATGCGTATGTTTTTTTATGAATAATTAGGGGAAATAATCAAAAACCAGAATATAGCACTGAAAAAACAATTTCGGATATGAAGTTTAAATAAAACAATCGCATTTTAAATAAAGAGAAAATAAGCAAAAAAATTGTCGTAAGCTTTTCAAGAAGTCCGTAGTTGTGAAAAAAGTGCAGCTGGTCCAGTAGGGTAAAAATGATTTGTTGCAGTTGCATTTGGGGGAAAAAGTCATAAAAACATTAATAAAAATAAAATAATATTGATCTCGCAGGACTGTCAAAAACTTTTGACAAACTCATCGGTATATTTTTAAATTATTCAAAAAAATACTAAATTTCTGAACTTTTAATATTGAAATTACAACAACAACTTCAGGAATTCAGGAAAATAGGCAACAAATTTGTCGTAAGCATTTTAAGAAGTCCTTAGTTGTGAAAAAAGTGCATCTGGTCCAGTAGGGTAAACATAATTTGTTGCAGTCCATTTGGGGGAAAAAGGTATACAAATATTAATAAAAATAAAATAATAATGATCTCGCAGGGCTGCCAAAAACTTTTGACAAACTCATCGGTATGTTTTTAAATTATTCAAAAAATACTAAATTTATAAACTTTTAATATTGAAATTACAACAACAACTTTAGGAATTTTACTTTTATTTTTTGTACAGTTTTATATATTGGCATACCCTTTCGATATTTGAACCAAAGGTCAAAAACTCTGACCCACTATGTCACACTTCTCGTGGCCTGACCCTAAAACAAAAAAAAAATAGAATTAAAACTAAGGTATGTACCGTACAACTATAAGGTGTATGGTACTTTTATAATATGTGACAGCGCATAGAGAAAGGGACCTAAGGGTAAAAAAAAATCAATTTTCATTTTTTTTTCTTTTTTTGATGTGGACAACATCTGAGCATCGAATGAGACCGATCCCATGCCCCAAAAGTGTTCCCTCCCAGAGATATTCGCGTTTTATGAAAGTGATGGTACACCAAAGATACACGTATTTAAATCTTTAAAATGGCTCTCCTGAACAAAACTGATTTTTACCCTTAGGTCCCTTTCTCTATGCGCTGTCACGTATACTGCTTGTTGCTGTTAATTTGGAAATAGGGTTTCCTTTGAAAGACTTAAACCATTTCTAAAAGTTCTACATTCCATAATTAGAGCTATTGTTCACTGTGGACGAATTATGGTAAAACTTTAAACAGGTTGTGGACACACTCGTAACACCTTAAAAAAAATGGCGTATCGTGTAATATCTTCCGTAGGCATTGCGACACCACTAATTTTGTTATAATATTCATAGACTCCAAGGCATGGTGCAATACGAGGTCTGCTATACTTATGTATATTTTTGGCCTAATAATAAAAATGCGATTATTTATCATCAAAAATGGTTTTAGTGTTTTTCAAAGTATTCTCCAGCATGATTCAAACACTTTTGCATGTGCTCAGACGAATTGTCGAAGCACTTATTCCACTCCGATTGAGACAACTCCAAAACATGGTTTTCGAACGCTTTAACAGCATATTCTGGCGACGAAAATCGTTGACCACGCATTTTTTTCTTGATGTGCGGGAATAAAAAGAAGTCATTGGGAGCTAAGGCTGGGCTGTACGGCGGATGACTCATAAATTCGACGTTTTGGCTGGTCAAAAACGCACTGGTTTGAGCCGATGTGTGAGAGCTCGCATTGTCATGGTGCCTAACGACTCGTCTTCTCTTGTTCGTTTTTCGAATTTCTGCGAAGACTTCAGGCAAACAAATTGTGGCGTACCACTCTAAATGGTCCGTCCTACGTTGCTCAAGCGAAACAGTCGCCACATGAGCACTTTTGCCGAAGAAACAGGCGACCATTTGCTTCGAAGTGCTTCTTCCACGAACAACTTTCGTTGGATTTGGCTCGTCTTCGAAGACCTACACGGTCGATTGCTGTTTTGTTTCGGGCTCATACGCATAGATCCATGATTCGTCACCTGTGACGATCCTATAAACGTCTTTTGAAGTACCGCGATCGTATTTTTTTCAAAATTTCTTTGCACCAATCGACACGAGCCTTTTTTGCGCGATTGTCAAATTGTGCGGGATCCAACGAGAACGGCCAGGTGTTTATGCAATATCGAATGTATGCTGGTGGAGGAAATGCCCAAGGATGACTTTATCTCACGGTATGTCACATGACATTCTTGCTTTATCAGTTCACGCACGGCATCAATGTTCTCTGGCACAATGGCCGTTTTTGGACTAACTTCGTCTTTGAGCGAGCGTCGGCCACGATTGAGTTCTTTAAACCAGTTTTTTCCAGTTTTGCTATAGGATGGCGCTTCATCGCCATACAACGATTGAAGTTCATCGATGCACTCTTGTCGTGATAATCCACGTCGAAAGTTGTGAAAAATGATCGCACGAAAATGTTCATTAGTTAATTCATTTTTTTTTTGCCAAAATCATTTTTTCACGTCACTGTAAACCACACAAATGATGGTCGTACGTCAAAACGTTCTGAGTACGTTTATGCTAAAAAATGTCAAACTTTTCAATGGAAATGTCAGTTGGCGCCAGACAACACTTAGTGTTGCCTAGGCTAGAAATACATATATAGCAACCCTCGTAAACAAGGTATAGTCACTAGCCCAACAACAACTAGAAATAGAGTTCGCTAGATTGTCAAAATCGTTGTTGAAGAATTTTTCCTTTACAAACTTTACAACGATTTTCGTCCCCAGAAGGTGCTGTTGAAGCGTTCGAAAACCATGTTTTGAAGGTGTCTCAACCGGAGTGGACAAATGTCATTAAATGTGTTCGTTTACTTCCAAATTTGTACAAATTTGTGCAAATTTTTACTGGATCGTGTTCGTTTACACAAAAAGTCCAGTAAATGAGAGCCAGAGAGAGAAAATTTTGACATTTCGATGTTAGAGAGTTTGCAAATTTTGGTTGGATACTTTTTAGCCAACCAAAATTTGCAAGATAGAACAGATGTTTGAAATCGGCTGTTTTATGTAAACAAATAAAAGTAAAAATAAATTTACAACAGAATAGGTAAGTAAAAATTGGAATAATATTTTTTTATTTAATATATAATTAAATCACTGAAATTAGAAATAAAAAAAAAATCTTTTGCTAATTTTTTTATTACAAATCTAAACACTTTAAAATTCAAAATAAAACGAAATTAAATGCAAACAGTAAACAAAATCAGCTGTTTCATTGCAGATTTTTACTGGAAGCTGTTCGTTCACTTTTCTTGCAAATTTTAATAAAGAGAGTACAATTGGCCTTACGCTCTCAAAAGTAGAAACTTGCACATTTTTACTGGGAAAGTAAACGAACGCACTTCTTGTCAAATTACAAAACTGGCAATTTAAATTAATACGAGAAAAAATTTAAAATCAGCTGCTAGCATAACTCTACCTTCTTTATTGTATTAGGACTCCAAGACACTTTTGAAATTGACAAAGACAATTGTTGAAGTTTGTAAAGTTAAAATTCTACATCAAACATTTACAAAAATTTTGTGAAGTAAACTATGTATTTATTTGTTGTTGGGCTTGTGGCTATACCTTGTTTATTGTATCATGGGAACAAATCTAGTTTAATCCATAAAACACCGAAGATATTTGAGTTTTATTTCTGTTATATTATTTCCTAAAAGCCTTTAAAGTGGGATACAAATTTGTCGATCGATTAACCTATTGCGAGTCGAAGGTACCTTTTTTATTTTTTTAAATTGAATCAATACTAATAATCATCCATTTTTATATAAGAATAGTTTTACGACTCCCTGACCAACTACTTCGCAAAATATGGGTCACGATCCAAAATGTATTTATTAGTTTTTGTTCCAAATACATATTTTTATCGATGGTAGATAATTTAAGTCGATCCGATAGTTGTACTTTTCGTATATGGTTCAATTTTAGCAATTTCCTAAATCACCTTACATACTACATTTGATCGGAACTCGGGTGAGCATGGGGACTGGTGACTTCTAGAGCAGTAGAACTAAGACACATTTAATACAAAAACGGATGTCAGATGTGGCTAGGAAAGCGGTAGGATTTCAATTCTAGAAGGCATTTGTAAGGGAAATATAGAAAAATTAAACGCATGTACCTCACTAATACTATGAGTCACTAGATTGCGTCAAATATGTGACTTCTACACCATATCCACAAGTAATTCAGAAAATATTAATTGATATTTAGAAAAGATCATTTGAAATATATAAATAATTTAGAAGACATTAAATTCAGAAGCCACAGTTGAAATTAAGAACACACGGATATAAATTCAGAAGTTATAGTTGAAATAAAGAACACATCAATTTTAATTCACAAGTTACAGTGGAAATTCAGAACACATCAATTAAAATTTAGAAATTACAATTAAAATTCAGAACATATCACTTGAAATTCAATTAAAATTTAGAAATTACAATTAAAATTCAGAACATATCACTTGAAATTCAGAAATAACAATTGGAATACAGAACACATTAATTGAAATTCAGAAAATATCATCTGAATTACAGAAAGTTCTAAGGAATGGAAATAAAATATAAATTACCATGCAAAAAAAATGTATGAAGTATTAGAAGGACGTTTACTAAATTCAAAGGATTAAACTTATGCCGTACTTGTCAATGTCATGTCCTTAACTTACTTAAGCCTCACAACATCCCATTAAGGAATAAGAGAAAACTTTTTACAAATCAGTAAACTGTGCACGATTCAATTCTTATACTCACTGACCGGCACCTACTGTTCATCGCCGTCTCCGAACGGCCAATAAATTTTATAGAAAAGTTTTAAAATAGTTTAGAAATAAATCTCTTACTGATTAAGTCGCCGTTATTTACGAAGTAGAAACCCGCCGAAGAAAAATTGCTAGATGTTCTTACCCAGGGTTGAACCTGGATTAACTGGCATGATAGTCGTGCGCACTTCCATAACACTACGGCGGTCCACTTCTCTATCATGTCCTTAATATATGCAGGGTGGGCGATTTAACATTTTAAATTTGAATCGGCTTTAAATTAAACTGTTCTGATAATTATTTTAAATTTCTGATTTTATTGGAAAGGTTGAACTTTTATGTCATTTAATACTCGAAATGGAACTCAATATCATTAATAAGTATACGAGTTCCACAGCTCAGCAGTACCTCATCGGATCAACCCAATTTTCAGCACATTTTCTTTGAACCCCGTGTGCGGCAATTTTGCTTATTGACCTTGTCACCGAGCTGAAAATGAGCTTCTTTTGAAAACACGATTTTTCGGAAAAGCTCTTAATCTTCTGCCAAACAATCTTCAGCCCATTGGGCGAAGCGAAAACGCATCGGACGGTGTTCCATTATTAAATGACAAAGTTAAACCTTTCTAATAAAACCAGAAATTTGAAAAAATTATCAGTACTATTTTAAACAGCCGCTACAAATTTAGAATCTTTATGTATAGGGTGGGCTATTTACCCTATACATTAAGATAGTTATACATACGAGGGCGACCGCAAAACTAACTGGCCTGGCACATTTTCTGTTTTACTAGCAACTTTTTTTGTTTTTTAAAAGCAATCTTTTATAGCCATCTGTCAAAATTTCCGAAATATTTAATGATTATTTTCTTTGTTACAGGTGATTGAAGTAAACAAGTTTTATAATTTTTTAAATATGGAAAATAAAGAGTTTCGTGCGGTAATTAAACATTTTTATATGAAAGATTATACGCCACAATTAATCAAAGATGAATTGGATTCTGTTCATGGTGATAATGCACCATCATACTCATACTCCAACGTGAAATCCTGGGTTCAACAATTTAAAATGGGTCGTTCAAGTACGGAAGATGAACAACGCTCTGGAAGACCGAAAACTGCTACTACTATTGAAAACATTAGAAAAATATTTAATGAAGTGACTAAAGATAGACGAATAAAGCTCAGAGAACTTGCTGATATTGTTAAAATACACGAAAAACAAGTTTGGAGTATTTTACATGATGAACTCCACATGAAAAAGCTATCCGCAAGATGGGTGCCGCGTTTGTTGACTTTGCCCCAAAAAATCGTCCGTTGGACCAATTCCGAGGAGCTTTTAGCGATTTATCAGCGTAATCCAATAGAGTTCTTGCGCCGATAAAACATGGATCCATCACTACATCCCAGAATGCAAAGAACATTCAAAAAATGGATAAAAGCTGGTAAAAGTGGTCCCAAGAAGGCGAAAACTGTTAAGTCAGCAGGAAAAGTAATGGCCACAGTATTTTGGGATGCAAGGGGTATAATATTTATTGATTATCTTGAGAAAGGAAAAACTATAAATAGTGCATATTATTGTGCATTATTGGATCGGTTGAATGAAGAAATCAAGATAAAACGACCGCATTTAGAAAAAAAAGTTCTTTTTCATCAAGATAATGCTCCTTCACACACTGCATATTTAACTCAACAAAAACTGGCCGAATTACGATTTGAAATTGCTCCGCATCCACCATATAGTCCAGATTTAGCTCCTTCTGATTATTTCTTGTTTCCAAATTTAAAAAAAATGTATCGGTGGCAAAAATTTTTCGTCCAATAGCGAGGTTATTGCTTAAACTGAGGCATATTTTGAAGGTATTGAAAAATCTTATTTTTCGGATGGAATTAAAAAACTTGAAAAACGTTTGATGAAGTGTATTGAGTTGGAAGGAGTTTATGTTAAAAAATAAATAATAATAATTCCAAAAAAAAGGTACTTTTTATGTTGGGCCAGTTACTTTTGCGGTCGCCCTCGTACATGTTGGGATTTCAAGATAAACCCTAAATTATAGACATAGTTTTCTAACGCTGTTGGCCATAACTTCTGATTGAAGGATATGAATGTATACTACATTTGGTCATTCCGTTTGTATTCCCGTTGTCGTTGTCGACGCAAGGCGACGTCGTCTTGCGCCGCCTATTGTAATTTGGTATTCCAGAAGGCGTTTGGTATTCCGATAGCAAATATGGCGTTTTTGGCGGCGACTTGTAAATAAAAATTGTTTAAAAAAAAATGGAAACAAATTAAATAATAAGCAGCGTCAACCAATTTTTGAAGTTTTGAGTAACAGTACTTCACTAGAAACATTATTAACCAGTGTTGAATGAAATAGGAAGTTTTAAGAGGCTATTGTTCGTCAAGAACTGGCGAGGCTTGACGTAAACTTAAACGGTACTTTAAAAAACAACACTTAATTATGTACTTAATTAATAAACGCTAAAGAGTAGCTGCTAACAAGATTGTTTGCAGTGACACTGGTTCGGAAGATGAAATCACTCAGCAAGATGGAGGAAGATGTGGCGAATCTGTTACTTTTAAAAAATACTCATCCACAAGACAAACGTCTGGAGAGTTAACGCCCATAAGTTGTTCTTGGTGGAAAGAAAACTTTACTTCTTCGAAACAGAGTTATTAAACCTCAAATTTGTAATTTAACAATAGGACATTTATTAATTTTTTTATCAAACTAATGCTTAGAATATTTTTGATAGACTAAAGAAAATTCCCAATCAATAGATTGCTGGATTTGGTCTGATTGATCCGATTGCTTGGTTTGGATTTTAACATGTTGTTCTTCAAACGAATAATCCAATAATTTCCTTAAATTGATAAACCGCTTTGGATACTTTGCCTTTTTCCGTTATAGTGATTGATTTTAATTTTATTCTTCCATTAACAATATAGGCTCTCATAAAAAGAAGTTTAATATCAATATGTTTGGATCGTTTGCATTCCATATTTGAAGCCACTCCAATACAAGTACAACCGCGGTTGTTATTAAATAAATGAAGCTAAGGCCCTCCTTTAAACCATTAAGCATCTGTGGTTGCTAAACTTAAAGCAATAGACTCGGGTTCACTGGACGAAGTTGTAACAGTCTGCTGCTTCGTACTACCCCAAGATACTGTACAACCAAAAACGAGGGGATATAGATAATTCCGTGACTTTCCTAACTTCCCTCATAGTTATATGAAATGCTACTGTCAAATTTTGAGAGAGTTACATCATTTACTTTGTGTTTAACAGCTGTTTAAAAAATACCTCTACCTCATGGATTTTTTTTAAAAATGGAAAAAAGTGAATTTCGAGTGCTATCAAGCCTAAGATAGGCTTGATAAATACTATGGGGACTCAGCACCTTCGATTTCAATGCTAAAAAATAGTTATCTGACTTTTGTTGTGCTCGCACAAGTACAATTGACGCTGGAAGGCCAATACACCTGAAAATGTCGAAAAACTCACGATATGTGACAGCGCATAGAGAAAGGGACCTAAGGGTAAAAAAAATCAATTTTCACTTTTTTTTTGATTTGGACAACATCTGAGCATCGAATGAGACTGATCCCATGCCCCAAAAGTGTCCCCCCCCCCTGAGATATGCGCGTTTTATGAAAGTGATGGTACACCAAAGATACACGTATTTAAATCTTTAAAATGGCTCTCCTGAACAAAACTGGTTTTTACCCTTAGGTCCCTTTCTATTTTGCGCGTCACATATGGTGTTAGCCGATCGAAGAGTAAAAGTGCGTGAGATTGTTGATGTCATAAGCATTTCATATGGCAGTGTGGTTTCGATTTTACATGAACAGTTGGGTTTAAGAACGCTGTCTGCAAGATGTCTGCCGCGTTTGCTTCTTATTAACTAGAAACGTAATCGTGTGCAAACTTCAAAGGATTGTTTGGAGCTGTTTAACCGCAATTCGAATGAGGTTTTGCGGTGTTTTGCAACTGTGGATGAAACATGGATCCATTACAACACTCCGGAGAACAAGCAGCATGGGTTTCTGCGGATAAACCGGCCCCGAAGTAGGTCAAGATACTTTGCCTGCCATAAGGTGATAGCAACAGTTTTTACCATCAAAAGGGAAAAACAATAAACGGCGAATAATATCGAGCCCTAACCGCAAAAAAGACGTAAGCGCCAAAAAGAAAATTTTACAGGAGAGGTTTTTTTTTGGAGGATTCCGAAACAATTTGCAAATATAAATATTTAACTTTTTAATATGCAATTGAATTTACTTTATCTCTGTAAATGTTAATATTAAATTTCTAATTCTTATGCTTAAGAGGGTTGTACGAGTACAATTTCATAATGAACTCCATTTAAAAGCGAGTGGCGCTTACGTCTTTTTTGCGGTAAGGGCTCGATATGTCAACTTATTGGACCGATTAAATAAGGATTAAAAAAAAATCGACCCCATATGGACAAGAAAAAAGTTATTGTTCATCAAGATAACGGGTGCACACGTGTGCAGTCTCAATGGCAAAATTGCATGAATGAGGTACCAATTCATGAGGTACCATATTCTACGGATTGTGCCCCCAGTGAATATTTCCTATTTCCAAGCCTAAAAATGGCTCGGTGGACAGAGATTCAGCTCCAACGATGAAAAACTGTTTTTTTTAAATCACGCAATTATTGATGTACCCTCGTACCTTTAACAAGTAATACGAGTAACTAGCTGATTTTCTATAAACTATATTAAATGCCCAGTCCGTCAATATGTTTATCGTTAGATTTAAACTTGAGTTTGTAAATGCTGCCATTGTAAGTACGACGGGTTTTCCTGGTATCTTCCCGTGTATCCCACTGGATAGCATATGTCAGGCCTTGAGCAGAGCATCAGGTATAGTAGGCTACCTATCCCACTCACGATATGGTTGTTTCAAATCATATTTGTCTTTGCGTGGAAGTTGCAAATCCTTTTCAATTGGACTTCTTACTGGATTGCATTCTGTCATTCCAAATTTGTCGTTAGCTATACCTAACTTTGTATAGTTGTAAAATTCGACATTCCAGCATCGTGGCAATTGCTTGAGCCCATACAAAGATTGATCAGTTTGCGCGCCACAATGCTGTAAGCACAATCGCCTTCGGGAATTACCATGTACAGGGTGGCGCCCGAATCGTGCTACTAAAACAAAACGTAGTAACTTTTTTTCTGTGTGGGTGGGCTTATTCTTCATTTTATTTAGTTTTATTTTTTGAAGAAAAAAAGAAAACTTTGAAATAACTAATGTTTCCATAATTTATTTATTTATTTACTTGACTATCTAATAAATATTCAATATATCATAATAAATTTCTTTCAAGCGCTAATCGATAGATCAATTCAATTATGACAATTTTAACGCTTATCGATAGATCAATTCGATTATGACAATTTTAACAAATCATATAAATTATTACTTAAACAATTTAAAAGGAGAATCAATTTAAACGAAAATAGACAAGTTTAATTATAAATAGAAGCAGATTCATAAAACATAAAAATGAAGGATTTTTTTTTAAAAACAACAGAATTTAAAAATAAATAAAATACTTCCTAAGTCAATTCTTTTTTTTTGTCGAAAGGGGTTGGTACAGAGTCAAGTAACATTAAAATAAGTTAATATCTATAACATCAGTTGAATATTATAAATTGGCTATAGTTCTTGTGAAGATGGGCCCAAATATCTTATAGTAGTGGATAGGTAAATATTCAATAGAACAGTTTCAGTTTAAAAAAGATGGATGCCTTATAGTTGTAATGGCTATACAGTTTCTATGAGGAATTTCATTGTTGTGAACTAAATCGGGCGACAGGTATTTCAAAACCCCAGTCGATTTAAGATGAACAAGTAATTGAGGTGTAGATAGTAAAGAAACTCTGTAAAGATATGAAAAGGACAAATTGGAAAAAAAAATTAATATTAGATTGGAATAGAGTGACAAGTAATTGAGTATGTGAATGGATACATATAATCATAGAAAGACACTGCAAAAAGACAAATTTACCTCTTTTTTCGAAACTTCAAATCATATTCCAATTAATCTGGCTGGTAAGTGGGTGTGGGAGATGTGTTGCTTTTGTTTAGTTATGGCAAGTATTGCAAATTTTGGCTTCTGGTTAGAATTCATTCTTGGATCAAAAACTTTGAGGCAGGAACATATTTAACACACACAACAAATTCACATTTCTTTTTTACTTCAGCAGGAAGGGAGGACACATTTACAACTTACGATTTTGTAGTCTTCATTATCGGGTAGTTAGGCATATTAATGGATTATGTTCGTCTGTTTGTCTGGTTATTTTTTCATCTTCTTTATGTTTGGTTTGTTAAACTTAAGGCTAATGTTAAGTTGGCGGTTAAACACTTAAAATAGTTTCACTCTAATTTTGACAGAAAAAATTTCCATGAGGCCTGTAACCACAAGAAATATGTACACATAACAACAATCGTCGCGCGGATAACATCATTTTACAAAACACCACATAATTTTGTTGAGGATTATTCGATTGGAGTTTTAGGATGGGCCGGGGGGAACACAACAAAGCCCGATGGAAGAAAAATAGTTTTGTATAGAAATATAAAAACAATTTGGAATAGAAAAAACATTTTAGGATTAATATCATTTTATTTTGTGGTTAGTTTCAAATTCTCCACATAAATACTTTTCTAGAGAAAATATACGTTGCATAAATACTTATTTTACAAGCCGAAAATACCAAAATTTCAAGTCCTACTTGTGTTACATACGTGATGATACCAAATATTTAGAAAATTAACCGAAAACAGATCTACAGATGTATTGGTGTAGGGTGTAAAGTGTATTGTGTACTGCGGAGGAGTGTATTGATAATTGCATACTTAATTGTTCTACAGACTAAAAAATAGCATTAAAAGGCAGGATTAAAGGTGTCTGTATATGCGACAGCGCATAGAGAAAGGGACCTAAGGGTAAAAAAAAATCAATTTTCAGCATCTGAGTATCGAATGAGACCGATCCTATGCCCCAAAAGTGTTCCCTCCCAGAGATATGCGCGTTTTATGAAAGTGATGGTACACCAAAGATACACGTATTTAAATCTTTAAAATGGCTCTCATGAACAAAACTGGTCTTTACCCTTAGGTCCCTTTCTATTTCGCGTCACATATGTTTACAGTGTTAATTTGGAAGCAATACGAGTAAAGTAAATTTTCTAAAAAAAAGAAAAAAAAAATATTCTTTAAAGTAAAAATTTCGCTGTTATAATTTTTTTAAATACAAAGTTGTACTCGTATCATGGACAAGCAGTTGGTTTAATATAAGAAACGGTCATCAGGTTTTTCTGAAACGAATTTATCTTCAATTTGCAAAAATTGGCGAACCCCACCAGATTTAACACTAATGGGTTTCGGCTGTCAGTTTCCATACAAATTGTACTAGATTTTGGCCGGTGAACATGAATTTCAATTGTATATAAGAATAATTTTATATCCTGACTTAAGGTTTGGACACTCAGGCTAATGTTAGTAACACCGACAATCAAGTGTGGTCGACCTATTATAAAGTATACCGAACGACTGAGTCGGTCAGTCTTTCCATTCATGTGTTCTTGTAATCCAAGTATTTGTCGCAAGTATGAACCGATTTCGATCCACATTATTTGGTAATCGGTCCATGTTCTAATCAAGCCCCCATACAAAATGTACCTCCCGATTTTGAGTCGGAACTATCTAAGAGCGATACATTTCAACAGATGTAAAGTTTTTAACACCAAAAATAACCGGTGAAATGGATTCGATGGGTCCATTTTGTTATACAACCACCACACAAAATGCCTTCCGATTTTTTACCCTACCGACCAAAGAACGAAAAATTTCGTCAGATTATAAATATAGGCGCATTATGTACTAAAAATATGTCAGATAAACACTTTTAAAAGAGTTTGGTTTAAAAAAAATTGATTGAAAAAAAATTACTGAAGAAAATGGAATAAGCAGGTATCAACGGAAGTAAGCGTACTTAAGCTAACTCGCTTAGAGTATATGCTGAATAACTTTTTCCATCAAATTTTAAGTTTTCAAAACATACTATTTTTAACGCATATATTTACATTTAACACATTTTTAGTAATTTTTAATAATGGTTTGAAATTATTGCTTTAGCGGAGTTTAAGGAGGATCATTCCGCTATGTTATATTCTAAGACTCTACTGGAGTTTTAATCGAGTAGTTGGGATTAGATATAGTCTTTTCTGAACGACATAAGGCTTTCCCTACTTGTTTTAACTCCCGGTAGTCTTTGAACGAATGAAAGAAGTGTAAAAATGTACGCAAAATAAAACTTATCGCAGTGTCGTTATAGAAGATTCGAAAAAAGCGTTTTTCATAAAATTGTTATTCCTAATTTTTTGATTCGTTGACTGCCAAAAGGTTAAGCTTACGCTGCTCGTGAAAAGGCTTTACTGGGCCCGAACCCTTATTTTTTATTATCTACTAACAATTTGTTTTGTCGCGGTCGATATAGTTTTTTAATAAACCGGCAATTTATATTATTTAGCAAAAAGCTCTTTCGTTGGGCTCTTGTTTGTTTAAGTTACATACATATATGTTAATTAGTTCGAGGTTTCAGGAATAAAATTCAATATTATAGCCACGATTATTGAAATTACTCGTATATATACCATTAGATGTGGTACCGCCGACACTCACTTTGATATGATATCAAAAGAAAAGAAACACAAGAATTTAAAGAAGTCGAAAACAAATGCAAATGTATATGTATAGAGAAAACTTAATTTCATATTATTCTTACAGGCCTGACCGCCCTGACGCTTATATGCTTAAACTGACGGTAGTCTAAAAATCAAGAAACACAAGAATTTAAACTTAATAAAAAAGCAGAAATCCAAAACAAAACTACAAAGCAGAGGTCAAATGCAAATATGTATAGAGAAAGCTAAATTTCATATTATTCTTACAGGCCTGACCACCCTGACGCTTTTATTTATACGCTATGTATGCTTGAACTGACGGTAGTCTAAAAATCAAAAAAATATGCCTTTAATATTTACGGAAAGGTTGGTATATTGCAGTTGATGCCTATAAAAGTCCTGCAATCTTTAGATTTAAAGATTTGGACACTAGTTTTAATGGTTTTTACACTACGAAAACAATCTTCATAGCGCCCGGGCTTAAAAGAAATTAATCATTTTTTGTAAAGCACAAAGAACCAAACATATTTGTTAAGCTGAGAAACACTTGATTTCTGGGGTATTATCACCGTAGACGTTCGTTGTACATTATCAGCAAATGAAAACAGTATCGAATAGATGGATATGACTACTACGGTTCGGCACACCTCCTTAGTATGTGGCTCTTATAGAAGTAATAGTGACTATATAATGACTATAACACGGAGTAACTGGTTTGTCATATACATTTATACGTTACTCTTTGTCCTTTAATTTTGTACTATTTCAGCAACACTACTTTCAGTGATTTCTTCATAAATTTTGAAGTTAAGGCTTGATTTGACTTTGCACTAATTTCAGTATGAACATGTCCTATTTCGTTCTCTAAGTAATTTTTCAAAATTCTTAACGTCAAAACGTATGACAGTATGGCATTTCTGTACAACGAGTAAGCCAAATAAAAATGAATAAAAATGCCTTAAAAAATTAATTCCCCGAAATAGTGTGTTCCTGATATTTCAATTGCACAGTCTGCGCGGCCTTGGTGTGGTAGGAAGTGTGTGCCATTTTCATACAAAAACTCCAGATGCAAAAATCCTTTCTGTAAAGCTAATTTAAAACTGTCGGCCCCTTTTGATTATGACCATCGAAACGTATACGCACGAAATGTTTTTTTTATGTGATATGCTATAGTGAGTAAAGGATTGTTTGTTTGAAAAGTAAAAATCAATCAATCTTAGACACAAAAAAGGTCTTGTGGGTGTTTTACACTATATTATTTTGGTGGTTTTTATGAAAATTGTAATCAAGGTACATTCATTTTAAAATCATTTGTTAAAGAGAACGAAATGTTCTTTGAAACTAATTAAGGAAAGTCTAGCAATAGTTGTGACGTCACTTGTAGATATCGATACTAATTTTCAAATTTTAATGTTGTAGCGGCAACTGTGTGCCGGGGTCACAGCCCTTGGCCGAAGAGTTGCTCTTTGGGTCAATTCGGTCCATGGAACCGGCTGTTGTGGTATTGGTCAAATTTAATAGAGATCGCCCTCGAGCAAAACAGTGTTCAGTTTGGTGATAAAGCCCCACTTAATAAACTTAGCTTTACTAGTAAAATCTACATTGTAAACAATGGGACCGAAAAAGAATTTTACCAAAAGATGCATGTACCGGGCATGCAATTCACTGTTATAGAAATACTTTCGATGCACTATCAAAAATAAATCCCATATAGAACGACGAACAATGCAATGTGTATCATCTTTTAATAAGTCTGCAATCGTTTGTGTCTACCATTAACAGTAGCATGAATGATCAACTACAAAATTGGTAAGGTCAATTTTGGACAATCCCACGACAGTCGGTTCTATGCACTGGATTGACCCGAAGCAGCAATTCTTCGGCCAAGGACTGTCATCCCGACACTATGTGTGCCGCTACAACAACATCAACTACAAAAAAACAAGTTACTCTGCACTCGACTAACAAATTACTATGCAGTGTAAGACAGATACTCGTATCCCTTAATCAAATCGTATTCTTTGTAAATCATTACATCTCATAAACATGAAGATTATGGAAATGTATATGTAACTGCAATAAATCGACTTGTTGCACATAATAAAAGTAATTAGACCCCCTATTATTACAACAGGATCTGCAAACTAAAAAACACAAACTGTTTAAATATTAAATCAAATATTAATATTACACATAAGTTAAACAATATTAGTAGTAAGAAGCAGTTAGTAGTAGTGTCTAAAACAAAATCATACTAAAAGAATGATATTTAATTATACTGTTTTACTTAGAATTCTATAAAAGGAAACAAAGTAACAATAACGTTCTGGTGAAACATATAAATTATTGAGAAATACATCTTTATGAAAAATATAGTCGTACGAAATAAAAACAATACTTTTGGAATATTCGCTGCATTGAGTGATAATATAACTAAAAATGTTTAGGCAAACATTTTTCATTTTTTAAACACAAAGTTTCAACAGTAAACTAACATAACATACAAGAATAAATGGAGAAGCATAAGAAACAAAATGAGAAATTGTAATTAAAATGTTGGATATGGTGAAAAAAGTAACGAAGCATTCACAATCCAAAGAATCTATAAACTAATTATTGTCTAAAAGAACAAGTACTTGAGTTTTGTCGAATAAACGACAAAGAGGAACTCAAACAGTAAGGGAGAGTGCGAGAATAGAAGATGTAAAACACAAAAACATTACCAGTTAACGCGTTTATTGGAAAGGATGTCCAAAATACTTTTAACAACATCAGTGCTAGAATGAGTGCCACCCAAATCTGAAAGAGGAAATGTATCATTTTTTTTTTTGAAAAACTTATTTATTACACCACAAACTTCTTACCTGGAGTCCTAATGGCTCTATCGACAATAGTCTCATAGGTGGCCTCTTGGATAACGCGTGCATGATCTTTGTGACCCAAATGATCCAACATATCAACACTGGCATTGATCATGGCCAAAGGATTGGCAATGTTTTTGCCAGCAATGGCAGTACCAGTATTACGAGTACCAGGTTCAAAGATGGCATACTAAAATAATTGTTTGTTGAATAGAATAACAGATTAAATAAAAAAAAAAACAATTTAAATGTGTTTTCAATTCAATACACACATGATCGCCATAATTACGTCCCGATAAAAGACCAGCTCCGCCAATCAGACCGCAAATGACATTGGAGACAATAGTGCCGTACAAGTTGGTCATATTCATGACATCGAACTGAAACGAGACAACGTTATTATTATATTGTCGCTCAGTTATCTGCTAGACAATGAGATTTTAAACCGGTGTTATTTTTGAGCTTAAGTAAATTTTTTTTTGCACATTTAAAGTTTGAATCCATTTACATTAAGGTAGGTGGATACCTTGAGTTTATCCCATGCAGCCTAGTACACAGTGTACGAGGGCGACCGCAAAAGTAACAGGCCTAACATAAAAAGAACCGTTTTTTTTGGAATTATTATTATTTATTTTATTAGTTTTTTCGTTTTTTGTTATTTATTCGGTCTTTTATCATTATTATGACTTGAGCAGTTTTTTATTCTGGTTCGAGACCTTTATGTTGTTTCTTTTTCAGAATCAACTTAAAAAGAAGAAATTGGTGAAATGTATTTGCTACGGTTGCCAGGCAGACTGTACAGCTGTTTCTAAACCCGCCAAGGTTTTTCTTCAGCAGTCTTTGGCAACGATTACTTCGGCCACAAATCAAATGACTTATACGGGAGACTCATTTTTATTAATGAGAATTACCCTTTGTGTATAGTCTTCGAACTGTGCGTAGAGCAATCTTCAACGCGCAATATCATTTCCACCAATTCCGTTTCGCATGGGTCTTCGTTGAAAACCACAAATGCAAAAGCACAATCAAAGTGTGCATGTTTTTGTGCGTACATATACTCATACATGCGTTGCACATTAGGGCGTACCAATCCGTATGAACATGTCCTATTTCTTTCTCTAAGTAATTTTTCAAAATTCTTAACGTCAAAACGTATGACAGTATGGCATTTCTGTACAAAGAGTAAGACAAATAAAAATGCCTTAAAAAATTAATTCCCCGAAATAGTGTGTTCCTGATATTTCAATTGCACAGTCTGCGCGGCCTTGGTGTGGTAGGAAGTGTGCGCCATTTTCATACAAAAACTCCAGATGCAAAAATCCTTTCTGTAAAGCTAATTTAAAACTGTCGGCCCCTTTTGATTATGACCATCAAAACGTATACGCACGAAATGGTATACCAACTCAATACACTTCATCAAACGTTTTTCAAGTTTTTTAATTCCATCCGAAAAATAAGATTTTTCAAGACCTTCAAAATATTCCTCAGTTTCAGCAATAACCTCGCTATTCGACGAAAATTTTTTGGAACCGAGAAATTTTTTTTAGATTTGGAAGCAAGAAATAATCAGAATGGGCTAAATCTGGACTATATGGTGGATGCGGAGCAATTTCAAATCGTAATTCGGCCAGTTTTTGTTGAGTTAAAAATGCAGTGTGTGAAGGAGCATTATCTTGATGAAAAAGAACTTTTTTTTTCTAAATGCGGTCGTTTTATCTTGATTTCTTCACTCAACCGATCCAATAATGCACAATAATATTCACTATTTATAGTTTTTCCTTTCTCAAGATAATCAATAAATATTATACCCCTTGAATCCCAAAATACTGTGGCCATTACTTTTCCTGCTGACTTAACAGTTTTCGCCTTCTTGGGACCACTTTTACCAGCTTCTATCCATTGTTTTGACTGTTCTTTGCATTCTGGGATGTAGTGATGGATCCATGTTTCATCAACAGTTATGAATCGGCGCAAGAACTATATTGGATTACGCTGATAAATCGCTAAAAGCTACTCGGAATTGGTCCAAGGGACGAATTTTTGGGGCAAAACAAACGCGGCACCTTTTTCGCGGATAGCTTTTTCATGTGGAGTTCATCATGTAAAATACTCCAAACTTGTTTTTCGTGTATTTTAACAATATCAGCAAGTTCTCTAAGCTTTATTCGTCTATCTTTAGTCACTTCATTAAATATTTTTCTAATGTTTTCAATAGTAGTAGCAGTTTTCGGTCTTCCAGAGCGTTGTTCATCTTCCGTACTTGAACGACCCATTTTAAATTGTTGAACCCAGGATTTCACGGTGGAGTATGATGGTGCATTATCACCATGAACAGAATCCAATTCATCTTTGATGAATTGTGGCGTATAACATTTCATATAAAAGTGTTTAATTACCGCATGAAACTCTTTATTTTCCATTTTTCAAAAATTATAAAACTTGTTTACTTCAATCACCTGTAACAAAGAAAATAATCATTAAATATATCGGAAATTTTGACAGATGGCTATAAAAGATTGCTTTTAAAAAACAAAAACAAAAAAAGTTGCTAGTAAAATAGAAAATTTGCCAGGCCAGTTAGTTTTGCGGTCGCCCTCGTATGTTTTGTTGTGGGTTTTTTAGTTTATATATTCATCTTTGTTTCATAATATTTGTTGTACAGATGTAAATTGTCCTAAGTACGTACTAAGAGGTTAGATAGCTGTTTTGGGTTTATTTTTCAACTTAGTCACTGAGGTCTGATGTAATATAATGCAGCTACAAAAAGAACTCCAATTATTTTCTTGTGTTGTGGATAGTATTATTCTTTCTCAGACTTATTGGCATTCACGTTTCCAATAGATATGCTAACTGTTGGGAATGTCAACATTTTTGAATATAATATCATTTGTACTAACTATGACATACACATAGCTCATAAATTCTGCGTTCACCTGACAAATTTTTATAAAACATAAAAAACACAAAATTAAAATGTAATTCAAATTAGGTTTTTTATATTTATTTGTTCTTTATACAGGGTGTCCGTCGGAAAGGTATACTACTTTGTTTGTTTATAATTTTTGATTAAATGAAAGGAAATGGATCTTATATTAATAAATGTTTTTTTTAATGTCGGCAATTATGTATGGAATTCAATATCAGATAAATGTCCGCCTTTGTAAGCCTCACAAATGCAACACCCTTTAAACACATTTTTCATTACATTCAGCACGGCGTCGAATTGAGGTAGATGGATTATTTTGAGCACTTTCTTCAGCAGCAGTAATATTTTCAGCCGAGCTTGCACTACGCTGCAGTCCATGCTTGGGCCTATCAGCTACAGACCCTCTTTCTCCAAAATCATTCACTACACGGTAAATAGTGCGTTTTGTTGGCACGTTGTTTTTCCCAAAAATTTCACGTAACTTTATCATCGTCACAGTAATCGATGCTTGATTTTGATAAAATGTTTAATGGTTTATCGAATATTTTTCCATAACACTTAGTAGGGACATAAATACTGTTACACACGTTTTATGTTGTAAAATAAAAAGTACTGAATGTTATTGGCCAAATATTTTTTAATATATTTATTGATGTATATTCTATCCAAAAAGAATCTACTTATTCGAAATGTCCGCCTTTTGCCTTTACACACGTCTTAAGTCACACTAGCCAATCGTCAATAGCTGCACGAACCTCGTTCATAGGAAAATTGGCCACAGCTCCAACCGAAGCAGTCTTAAGAGATCCAATGTTGGGGTATCTTTTGTGACAAACCTTGTCCTCTAAAACCGTCCAGAATTTGTAATCCAATGGGTTCATATCTGGACAGCCTAAGGGCCATTCTTCAAACGGAAATGAACGCTGGCAAATTGTTTCGAGGCCAGGCCTGAGACGTTTTAGCCTTATGGGCCGGCGCAGAATCCTGCTGGAAAGTCCATAGCTAGTTTTGGAACAGGGAATTTTTAAGAGGCTTCACAACAGCTTCCAAAACGGTTTCTTGGTAGACTTTGGCCGATATTTTGACTACTTGTTCACAGAAATGCAGGTCAGTGACCCCATCGTAAGAGACACCCCACCAAAACATGACAGAAGCTAGGTGATGATCCTTTGCCACCTTTGGGATCAGTTCAGATGCTTCCTTAGATGACCGCACATACACTCTATCATTTTTCTTGTTAAATTTTTCCTGAACGGTAAAACTTTTTTCATCTGTGAACAAAATTTTTTTGTGCAAGTTATCAGCGTGCTTCACCAAAAGACGTTTGTATTTTTCAATCCTATTTTTTTTAAAGCTGCAGTCAATAAATGTCCGGTACGTCGTTCCAAGTCTTTTTTTTAATAATTCGACTCATGAACTTTTGCGTGATATTCATCTCACGGGTCATGATTTTCTGTTTTCGGAAAGGATTTCTATGAATTCTTGATTTAACGGCTTTGATGACAAGCGGTGTTCAAACAGAGCGTGGGCGGCCCGATCGGTGGCGGTCTTTTACATCTCCAATCTCCTCAAAACAGTTTAATGTATCGGTAGACCAACATGCGGCTAATCCCTAATGGCCGGAGCCTTTTGAAAATATCGCTTTTTTCATTTCACACTTGAAAAGCGCTATTACAGCTATACGGTTCTCATTATCTGACCACTCCGTGATGAAAGTTGAAACAATTTTAAAATCCCGTTACAGACTAACGCTATTGAGGTTAGCTTTCAAAACCCATATGTGACAGCGCATAGAGAAAGGGACCTAAGGGTAAAAAAATCAATTTTCATTTTCCTCTTTTTTTGATGTGGACAACATCTGAACATCGAATGAGACCGATCCCATGTACCAAAAGTGTTCCCTCCCAGAGATATGCGCGTTTAATGAAAGTGAAGTCGACAAATCTAAGCGCAAATAGAAAGGGACCTAATCTTTAAAATGGCTCTCCTAAACAAAACATTTCATCAACTTTTCACTTTATTTTGATGTGGACAACATCTGAGCATCGAATGAGACCGATCCCATGCCCCAAAAGTGTTCCCTTCTAGATTTATGCTCGTTTTATGAAAGTTAAGTCGACGATTCTAAGCGCAAATAGAAAGGGACCTAATATTTAAAATGGCTCTCCTGAACAAAACTGGTTTTTAACCTCAGGTCCCTTTCTATATTGCGCGTTAACGGGGTATGTTCAGTTTTACTATTGAAATGGGTATGTTAAATGTTGTAACAGTATTTATGTCCCTACTAAGTAAATTTGCCAAGTCTCTACTTCACGACTGCAGAATATGAACTGTCAAAACTAATGTTTACCAAAAAGGCGGCAAAACAAAGTAGTATACCTTCCCGAACAAAAAACATATATTGTCAAGTCTCATGTCTCTCAAGTCACTTGCCGGCAGTACTTGGGGAGCCGACAAAGAAACCTTGTTGACCTCTTACAAAGCGATAGGTCGGTCTGTAGCAAACTACGCAGCACCTGTATGGTCGGCGAACGTGAGTACGACGCAGTGGAAGAAAATTCAGACATGCCAGAATGCCGCCCTTAGAACATCAACAGGGTGTCTTCTTATGTCCTCTGAGGACCATCTGCATGAGGAGACGAAAGTCCTTACCGTGCGCAGACACAATTTCCTGTTGTCTAAGCAATACCTAACCACCATCTCTTGAACAGGATGCCTCCACCCAGGCAGATCAGGTACGATCTTCATGATCTAGAGAGAGAGGTCCAACGGTATAAGAGAGAACCTTTAGATCATCGAAACTATCAGGCAGGTTTGAACAACATTCACGCCGATGATGTCGCAGCAGCAGTATCCAGCTACCGTGTGAATGCAGTGCTAGGGGAACATCCCCCGGAGATTTCACCTGAGGAGAAGGTACTACCTCGGCAGACGCGCGTGGTTCTGGCGCAGCTGAGATCCGGATGGTGCAGCCGCCTCAATTCTTACTGGGCACGAATTGATGCTGACCGGAACGAGGCTTAGATGTTAAAATAACGGTTTCTTTGAAATTATATAGTGTTTCTTTATAAAATTTGGATGTGAGTTTCTATTATGATTGTATTGCCATGTGGTACGTTTTTTTGGTATTGGAGGCTTTAGTATTTCTATATGAATAAATTTAAAAAAACCATTTCGCGCTGAACAGAGGAATACGTTCTTCCAATATGTTTACCAATTTATCTGAAGCTTTAATTTTATAATTATTATTTTCTTTCATGAACGCTAATAAAACTGAAACACAGAGAACTCTTAATTCGCACACTTTAAATGCAAAAAAAAACAACTCTGCCCAAATGATTGTTGTGTTTCTCAAATTCTTGTACAATTTATCGTCTTTGGCGTCTATCGAATAAGCTGATTCGTAAGTTTTGGTATATTAGACAAGAAATTATTTAATTTAACAAGGGGCATAATATTATTTCTTCAATTGGTTAATATGAGATTTTCGACTGTATGTGCCGAGCCAGGAATAGTACCACCTTACTTTTATAGCGAAGTCTGATAAAAAACCTTTTCGCAAGCAAATAAATTGGCAGATACATTGAAATTTTAAGCCCAAAGGTCATACCAGCTGAGCGTTGGACACGACTTTATCTTGGGACTGGCACAGGCTGTCGTTTGCAAGGTACTTTTTGAGATCTTTGAAAGCACAATTTGTCTTAAACGAAAGCTGCATGAAATAAAGGAAACGTACATTTTAAACATTTTTTTGTATTATAGCTCACATTTGTTTTTGCCATAGTATAACTTTTCCCTTGCTTCGAAGAAGTAATGTTTTCTTTCTGAAAGAACAACTTATGGGTGTTGTTGGGTGCTTGTAATTTCTGGGCACAAAAACATTTCAACAATGCCAAGCAATACTGCTTTTATATCCAAAGCACGTTCTATGACTGGAAACTGACATACGTTGCCTAATTTTTTTTTATTGAAATCCCAGAAAGGTGCCCCTTATTGTTGAGCAGTATCTTAAAATAGCAGTTTGCCATAGATTCCTTCAGCTTGCAGAGTCAAAATCGATTTCATCTTCCGCAACAGTGGAACTACAATCATCCTTGGTGGCAGTTACGATAAGCCGTTTAAAAATATACATTAGAATATGTTATAGTTTTTATCACCAAAAAAGGTGACGACAAGAACACAGTCTCAGCACAATTTCGACGTCACATTTCCTTACAGAATCCCAAATACTCGTATGTGACAGTATAAGAAGTTATTGACAATTGACGTCGACGCCTTTTGGAATACCAAACGACAACGGGACTAGGGCTCATAGCCTTCAGACTGATTAGGATGTTTTAAAATATTCCCATACGAAAGTTCCTACCGATTTTGGGGTTTTTGTATTGTCGAAAATTTCGTGACTTTCCAACTTCCCTCGTAGTTATATGAAATGCAACACTGCTTGCATCAAGTACCATTTGTTAATAGACTACTGTCAGTAGTCTATTAACAGATGTGTACTATTTGAGAGAGTTCCGTCATTTAGTTTTTGCTCAAAACATACAACCTCGTAAATGTTGTTAAAAATGGAAGAAAGTGAATTCAATCAAACCAAGGAAAAACTTGATAAATAATATGGGGTCTCTGCACCATCGATTTCAATGGTAAAAAAAGTTAACTGACTTTCGTAGTGGTCGCACAAGTACAAATGACGCTGAACGTTCTGGACGGCCAATTGAGGGCAATACACCCGAAAATGTCGAAAAAATCCACGATACGTTGGTGACCGATCGAAGAGTAAAAGAGCGTTGGATTGTTGATGCCATACGAATTGCATATGTCAGTGTGGTTTCGATTTTACCTGATCAGTTGGTTTAAGAAAGCTGTCTGCACGATGCCTGCCGCGTTTGCTCTCATTTAACCATAAACGTAATCGTGTGACAACTTCAAAGCATTGTTTGAAGTTGTATAACAGCAATTCGAATGCGTTTTTTTCATCAAGATAATGCACAGGTGCACGCGTGTGCAGTCTCAATGGCAAAATTGCATGAATTGGGTTACGACTTGGTACCTAATCCGTCATATTCTCCGGATTTAGCCCCCAGTTACAATTTCCAAGCCTAAAGAAACGGCTCGGTGGAAAGAGATTCATCTCCAACGATGAAATTATTGACCTAACGCAAATGCCTCGAAAAATCTTATTTTTTGGAAGGGATACAAAAATTGAAGAAATGTTGAAAAAAGTGCATTGAGCTAAAAGGAGGTTATCTTGAAAAATATTTTTTTTGCAAAAAAAAAAACTGTGTTTTATTCGAAAAGTCATGGAATTATTGTTATGCCCGTATATGTAGTGTAACAATCATATTGTTATGGAGTCGATAAAAAATGTGTAAAGGATGATTAATTATACCCAACTTAAGGCAGCATTCATAACTTCAACTTACTAGGTAAGAGGGTATATATAGGGTGATTCACCTAGAGGTTTTTTTCCATAGGGGTTTTTACAGAGTTTACGCATGAGTTGCGTTAAACTTTATTTTTTCCTTTTCAGTATTGTTTGCCATTTTATCACAGAAAGACTAACACCGCACAACGTCTCCAAATTGTGCAACTGAATTATGAATATGAGAAACGAGAAGATCCGCTGTTTCCGACCAACAGTTTATGCAGTGATGAGGCCCCTTTTGGCTCAACGGCAACGTCAATAAATTAAATATCCGCACAATCCAATCCCTTGACAGCCGGTTCTAGGCACCGGATCGACCCGAAGGAGGAACTCTTCGGCCAAGGGCTGTCACCCCGGCACTAGTGCCGCTACAACATCAAAAACGACAATAAAATATCCGCATTTGGGCTGAAAAGCAACCAGAACAGGTTCAAGTGCTGTCATTATACCCAGAGAAAACCATGATTTGGTGCAGTTAATGGGCTAGTGGAATCATCGGTCCATATTTTTTCACAAACGATGATGACTGTAACGTAACCGTGAATGGTGCTCGCTATCGCGCCTTGGATATCGGACTTTTTGCTACCTGAAATTGAAGCCCGTAATCTTGATGACACTTGGTTTCAGCAGGACGGTGCCACTTGCCATACAGCTGCTCAAACAGTGGATCTATTGAGAGGTCATTTCGAAAAGCAGCTAATTTTACGTTTTGGACAGGTGAGTTGGAAGCCTAGATCGAGTGATATCACACCTTTAAACATTTTTCTTTGGGATTACGTAAAGTCCAAAGTCTATGCTACGATTTAGGTTTTGGAAGCCAACATTACTCGTGACATTAAAGCCATACCGTTCGAAATGCTCGAACGAGTCATCCAAAATTGGACCCTCAGATTGGAAACCCTGAGGTGTAGTTGCGGCCAACATTTGAAGGAAATTAGATTCAAAAAATAAATGCCATAAAATGTCATTTCAAATTGCCAATAAAGATTCCACACTTGACTTGAATTTTTATATTATTTTTTTGTTCTGATAAAACACCTCTAGATGGATCACCCTATATAATATGTTGTAAGTTTTTATTTATAAAAAACATTGTTCACATTAGCTTTTAATTAACAAAATTTTATAAAATATATGTGACGCGCAAAATAGAAGGGACCTAAGGGTAAAAACCAGTTTTGTTCAGGAGAGCCATTTTAAAGATTCAAATACGTGTATCTTTGGTGTACCATCACTTTCATAAAACGAGCATATCTCTGGGAGGGAACACTTTTGGGGCATGGGGTCGATCTCATTCGATGCTGAGATGTTGTCAACATCAAAAAAAGTGAAAATTTATTTTTTTACCCTTAGGTCCCTTTCTCTATGCGCTGTCACATATACCAATTCCTTTCAATTGTTGGTTCTCTTCTGTACTTGGAAGTGGCAACGCATATTTGTTTTGTTAAAAAAAACTGTTTTTCGAAATTGAAAACTCCCTACATATTATTGCGAGTATGTATGTTTTTTTTATCATTTTACAAAAAATGTGCGTATTTAAAAAAGCTCAGCACATGGGCGATTTGAAATTAGGGCGGGCAACTAAACAAATTGAAAATGAAATGACGCAGGCTAGGTCGCGGATATTGACCGAACAGAAATCGGATGGAACCCACAGGGTACAAAACGACTAGAATAAATAAATACTTTTACAATATCAACTGTTTGAACTACACAGCATTGACTTTGGAAGTATGTTCACATCATTATACATGTTGAGCATGCATAATTTCGCGGTTTATTTCGTTCCACGGAGATATGATACTAACTGTCCGCCAAGATAACGATTTGGAAAGAATGTTCACTTACAAAATAAACCCTAAGAAGGAGCACCCGTTGAATGCGGACTGCATTCTCGAATTAATTTTTGAAGTTCCGAAGTACTACTCTATTTACTAGCAACAAACAAAACTTTACTCAATCGTATTAGATTTGCATAAATATGACTGATCCTTAGTATAAACAAGAAAGTATTGATTTTGCACCAATTAATGGAAAAAAAGATGTTTCAAAATGTAGTCATGACTGAATGTGAGCGAAACATCTCAGACGGGATGACACACCTTAGCAATAACTAATTCATACCAGGAAAATTGTTCGAAACTTGACAAACATGATTGAGTTCGATGTAGATCGAAACACTCGTTAGCTATGGGTGTCTTCCATATATTCGTACCTTCATAAACACAATGAATGTATTCACCAGTTCATACGCTTAAGTTAGCCACTTACCTGATGAGGATTGGAAACCAATTGCATGCAAGTGTTGTCGATAATCATGTTGTCATGTTGCAATTCGGGATAGTCTTTGTGCACTTTTTTCGCTACGTCCAAGAACAAACCATCTGATAACTTCATAATATTTGCCTTGTGAATGGTGGTAACCTTCTTGCGACCATGGGTACGAGCATATTCGAAAGCGTAACGAGCTACACGTTCTGCATTCTCGACGGAGACAACCTTCATGCTTTCGACAACACCACGCACCGATTCATGTTCCAACATAGCATATTCACCATCCGTATTTTGACGAATCAGGATAATATCGACGTCCTTATGATGTGCTGGGATGCCGGGCAATGATTTGCAATGAACTACGTTAACGTACAAATCCAGTTCGTTGCGAATGGCGACGTTACGTGAAACTTCTGTAAGGGCATGTGACTTTGTTTCAATGTTACCCTTGATAGCAACACCATTACGTTTGATCGAGGTAATGGCATAATCCAAATCGTCGTTGCCTTCGGTGGATGGGTCAATATCGATTACTTCAAAGTCGATGGGTGCTCCGCAATAAGCAAATATATCCCGTACATAACCCATCAATTCGGGGCCAATACCTCCACCGGGCAGCATGGTAACAGCATGACGACCACCGTACTGAGCTTGAGGAATATCAGTATCCTACAGCGCAAGGAAAATAAACTATGATTATAACCTCAAAATTTCCGGAAAAACATTTTATGCTGTTACCTACCGTCAATTTCTTTTGTAATGACGACTTGGTATGGGCTACATCCTCACTCTTCTCCTTGGTGACCAGTAAAGGATAACTCTGTTAAGAAAGGTAAGACAAAACGTTGTCATTCATGTGTTTACATTACATATATAAAGCGAAATTTTCAAATGTTCTATAAAAGAATTATCTGCGAAATTTCCCCCAATTATGTAATTTAGAATTTTTTGTTTTGTTAGCTGAATTTTTAGCTTAGCTTGTAGGGGCAACTTACTCTGCATAGGAAAGGGGTTTGTGCCTTCAACAATCTTTGTGTTAGACGTACAGCCATGATGTTCAAATTATATTTTGTATACCAATTATTTTTGGAAAATTAACAATTTTCGATTATTTTTGCAAGATTTTGTATTTCTCGTCGATCGGCCTCCCCTGTCACTGTACTGTCACTGAAAAACGTATTGCCAGATGTTGTTTTCGTTAAAATGTCAAATAAAAATTAGTCTGTCATCATCCCAAAATTGTTGGCATATTAAAATAGTCTGGCAGCATAAGGTTTCCGTTAATAGTGGTTACCACACGGACAGATTGTTTTCTATAATCAATTAGTCGATATTACGCGATAAAAGAGCTCTCATGATAAAGCCTGGTATTCACCTTAAACGAAATTCTCGCTCCCATAAGAAATACATGAAGGAAGGCAAACGAAATTTACCATTGGTAAATTCCGTTTAGTTATTTTCGTTTAGAGGTACTCACCTGAAACGAAAAGGTGGCGGAATTTGCAACTGTTACAGGGTTGAAATTAATGTTCTGATAATTGTTTGGTCAAAGAATTTTTGAAATTAACAAAAAAAAATATATTAACAAATGTTGTAAAGTTGTTTTTGAGGGCATTTAAATTAATATCTTTATCAAAGAATCGCACGCTCTGGTGCAAAAATGCAAAAAAACATTGACAGTGGAGCGACAAAATAAAAAACGAAAGCAACACTTTTTTGGTTAACATATACAAAGAAGCAAACTAAGTAAAGGGTATTTTTTCAGACGTTTGGTTTTCAAGAAGAAATAAAACACATATAAATTAATGTTATGGTCAAGAATTTATAAGCATAAGGGTTTGCCATTACGTTTACAAATAATTTCGGGCAAGTGGCCGCCGCGCCTGGCTCGAATAAATTCCAGCCGAGAGGCCCAATTTTCGACTACTTTTTGCAGCATTTAAGGCCGTATGTCAGTCAACCGTGTCGAGCTTATTTGCGTAGACAAGCGACTTTATATATCCCCACAAAAAATAGTCCAGCGGTGTTAAATCGCACAATCTTGGAGGCCACGACGCGAAATAGTGCGCTAACCAAAAGTTCCCATCAATAAATTGATTGTTTTGTTGGCTGTATGGCATGTGGCGCCATCTTGTTGAAACCAAAGGTCGTCCTCATCAACATCCTTCAAATTAGGTACGAAAAAGTCATTAATCATGGCTCTATAGCGTTCCCTATTGACCGTCACATTATGACCGGCTTTAGTTTTGAAGAAATATGGCCAAGGATCCCTCTGCCCATAGAGCACACCAAGTAGTGACTTTTTAAGGATGTAACGGCGTCTCAACAATGTCTTGTAGATTTTCAACGCTGACAAAATTTTTGAAACATAAGTATTTAAAATGTATTTTAATGCTTTGGTTGGAGAGTACAGAATCGAGTACAGCAGAACTTTTTCGATAGAGGTGATCAAAACTGTCTTTTATTAAAAAAAACTATTTTAGTCTTGCGATTGTACTATCTTATCTTAGTTATTGAGGCTTACGTACTGTTTAGAATTTTTCTACTAATTGGCAAATTATATGTATACACGTCTATATGGAAGTATTAATACAGAAGCGACTCGTTATTGGCAGAGCGGAGACAAAAAAAACTGAACTGGTAGCGTTGTTACCTTTTGTCGCACCGTTTTTGTATTGTCAATCAAAAATTTAAACAAATAATAGATTTTAAAAATTCTTCTTTCCTCTTTTTGGTCTGGAAAATCGTCATCGACATAACAGCTTCTGTGTGAATGTACTAACAGTTCTCGCGTAAAAGGTACGACTGTCCCAGCAGTAGCGTTTTGACGTCTCGTGCTGGTCTGAACTTTACTTTAACCTAAAACACTACTCCTATTCTGTAAAGTTTGTTTTTGATTGATTTCTTTGCAGCGAAACACCCTCTACAGGAGGGAGCTCTCCCGAATGGTAATACATGACGATGTGGAAGGGATAATATATTTTTAATTGTAACATTCTTCAGTGTGGGCGGACTTTTGCCGGGCTTAAAAACATTCAGCTACATCCGCAACAAATTTTTGCAAGCGATCTCTGTTACCAGAATTTATTTAAAATTCTTCAAATACAAAAAACAAACGACATAAACAATTTTTTTTTGAAACGATTTTTTTTAACTTAATTTACCTCGTTTGTTTTTTAACTTTTTGCATGCTTGCAATTCTTTTATAATTCCGAGTACCCACACTTATATAAATTTGGGCCTGAAGACCCGAGCGGCATTGTACATTATTTTTTCTGAAATATTCGAGCAATTCTAAGGGCGATGGCATAATTTTTATTAAATTTCCGTCTTGCCCCATGGAGTGTCCTTTAGTTCATCCTCGAATAGTTCAATTTTAAAATTTTGTTAACTTCATATAGAAATGTCGTTGTTTAACTCTGTACTGAACTGTATGGTGTGGCCATTCTAGGCTTGTCTTTATAAAATATAACAGTGTGGCAATCTTGCTGTGTTTTAAAATTGGACTTTAAGGCGTCATTTTAAAACGGTAAAACGGCAATATCAGCATTTTTCCTCGCAACTACAGAACAGAGTAATTTTGAGAATTTCACAATAGTTTTTGATAGATGTAAATACAAAAAAACGTAAGTATGCACATTAATTGCTGAAATTTCCATTTAGAAAATAAATATTTATTTTTGTAAAAAAAAAGATTGACGTTTAAACATGAAAGGAAAAGCTGCAAACCAAAAATTAAAAGCTAAGATATTTCTAGACGCCGATATCGAAGATGACGCCCTTTCCATTTTATATGCGAAATGCAAGTCTTTGGAATGTGCGTCTGCCATGATTTTGGGTGCCCATAACAAGTGCACGTTTCAAGTAACATTAAAGGCGAACAAAAAAGTGTATGTTGCGACTGCATCTTCAGCTTTGTTGGCCAAGAAGAAAGCGGCGCTGGCAGCCGTAAGGGATATGTGTACAACAACTAACTTGAACGAAGATAAGCCAACAAATCGTGAAAATAATAATGATTCCAGAATTATTGTGAAGAATATGGAACATATTTTGAACGCAATACCCGAAAAAGTAGCGTCAAATAATGTGTGTGAATCACTGGTACGAGTACCAGAAAGCGACGCTTTAAACTCAAATCTTGAAAGTCCGCACATTAATGATAGTCCTTCAAATGTTACCCTTTCAACTGTCTGTCCATATCCCGAAAATGTGGAAAATCTAGTACAACATTTGGATAATGAAGTTCCAACTACCTCCAGGAATGCGGAAAAATATCGGTCTGCTGAAAAGAGGGTGGCTGGGGTACGCATTTTGAGATCTCTGATAAATACGAACATCCAAAAGTTCGAAAATTCTCTCGTAGTTATGAAAAATGCTAAAGACCATAAAGCAACTTTAGTAGTGGCTGATGCAGAAAAATATGGGACTGCTCAAATGAGTCAGGCTGGACAACCCACAAAAAGATCTGTGAATGAGCCTAACATCCAAAAGTTAAAAGATGACACAGCCGTTATGGAAATCTGTAGTGATCATGAAGAAAGAGAAGGAATCGATGAAGAATTTAGCCTGGAACTAAACCGAATAAATCCTGCAGAATCAAGCAAAGCCTCAAGTAGCTTGGATGTTGTGGATATCATTGAGGAAAAACAGACTGCCATAGCCAGCGAAGAAGTTGGACATTCGAAAAATATTAACACTCATGAAGAGTCCGCAGTTATTGACCTTTCAAAAGACAATACAAATTCGATTAGAGAAAATACAAACTCTGAAACAGCTGCTGTCATTGATGTTGATGAACAAGATTGTACTGGTAGATCTTTTATTCCGATAGGGGAAGCAATTGATGTTGAAACTGGAACTAAAACCAGGAGCGTAGAGGAAATTGTAAATGAATGTATGTCACAGATTCTAGAAGAAGGTGTTAATTCTACCGATGTTATGGAAATAAACGATGATGACATTTCAAGTTGCGTTGCAGATCTAGTTCCAGTTGTAGAAAATACAGCCTCTGATGAAGAAGCCATCGTTAAAATTAATCAGGAGACTACTGAGGACAACAATGGACGCTTAACACAACATACACAGAACACTACAAGCCCTTGTTTGGAGGTTATTGAAATAAATGATGATGTTGACGAGGCAAGCAATTCCTTGCAAAGCGGGAATAACGCCTACGATGTTATTGAAATTGACAACGACGAATGCGCAACTAGACTTGTTAAGAAACCACTAACCACATCCAAAGCAATCCCATTTAACAACGAACTTATTGACATATCAAATTCTCCGGATGCTATGGAACTAAACGAGAATGTTGATGTCCATAACGTTACACGTTCAATTTTTACAACAGTAAAACGAAGCGTAACAATGTCGACATTAGATGGCATGAGACAGTCATCCCGCACAGTGAAACAAAATCATCAAGTAAAACGTTTGATCAGAAATCCAATCGGCTTAAATAATGAGATTTCGAAAGGTAAGCATACATATATACTCCATTGTACATTACATATTTTATTGGTTTCTGTACTGGCTTTCACGGTAATGGCTTTTTCGGCGATTAGAATTTGCTAGTTAAAATAATACAGCTGTGAATACGATTCACCGACAAACTTTTTGCATTTGGGGTACTTTTCTGAACACTCTTATTTGGCACAATTAAAACTGCATTTCAGTAATATTTTACAAAAACTTATTAAAAAATATTTTACTTAGAAACAAAAAGGATGTGTGGCATAAATTGGCCCCTCCGCAATAACGAGTCGATTTTCTTTTCCTAAAGTTATAGCTCCGATGCACAAAATAATCTTAATTGTGGCTTTCTTTAATTTATTCACAATAACATTTTATACCCTCCACCACACTGTTATGACGAAATGAGAGACGCCCCATGTTTATTGTACCGATTGATCCAGAACCAAGGTCTGATCAGCCTGTTAATTTCTCAATTCTATGTAAGATTTCAGGTTTGGGCTTTGATCCATGTTTTTAAGTAATAGAAAAGCCATTCTTGATTTCAAAACCTGCATCTCTAGAAGCCACATATTACCACCAGGTTTTATAAGAACGTTAAAAAATTCTGGTGAAATTGAACCATATCGATCCATGAATAGCACCAAAACAGAGTTCGATTTAAGTAATTAACCGGGATATTCTCTTGAAACAGTCATGTTGTTGTTGTTGTTGTAGCGGCAACTGTGTGCCAGGGTGACAGCCCTTGGCCGAAGATTTGCTGCTTCGGGTCAATCCGGTCCATAGAACCGGCTGTCGTGTCATCTGTGCACTCACTGAACGTTTTTTTAGATACCTTCAAACGTTTTTTAGATAGCTTCAAACGTTTTTTAGTTAGCTTCAAAGGGTTTACGATTTTTGGGAAATTTATTTGTGAATTTATTCTATGTCGTACCTTATATACCAAAAATATAAATATAGCTACGGCCACCATTCGGGTATTAATTTGAAGGAAACGAGGTGGCAGGCTAACTGGCACGTCTTGGCTAGTGTAAGGATGCTGCAGATGCCAACAACTCTGCAAACACCTACATATATATGCCCTTAACGTGCTGTGTTTAAAACATGGGTTTAAAACATAGTCCATCAAGCGTGGACTATATAACCAACAAAATTAGTTGTTGTAGAGGCACGTAGTGCCGGGGTGACATCCCTTGGCCGAAGAATTCCTCCTTTAGGTCGATCCGGTGCATAGAACCGGCTATTATCCGGGGAAGTACTTTATTGTTGATCTGTTCTCCAATGTACGTTGCAGAGCTATGTAGAGTCGCAATTGTAGTAGCAGGCTTCGATTCTACGTCGACAAAAATATCGACATAAGTTAAAGATGTTCACAGTTATCGAATCGAAGTCAGTTCGAAACTATGTGGATATTTAAACTTACATATATTGGTAAAAATATAATATTGGAATGAAATCACTTATTTTAATTTTAAATGTTTTCTTTTTATTAGATAATTACGTTACATAAACATATAAATCGGGTGATTAATCCAAAAATATTTTATTTTAAAATAAAAAAATACAAAAATTTAAATCAAGTGTGTAATCTTTTTTGTTCATTCGAAGGACATTTTATGCCATTTATTTTTTAAATATACTTATATGTTGGTCGCAACTACGCCTCAGGGTGTCCATTCCGATGCTCCAATTTTGGATAACTCGTTCGAGCATTTCGATCGGTATGGCGTTAATGACACGCGTAATATTGTCAGTAGCTGGTTTGTCAGTATAGACTTTGGACGTAGAAAGAAAAAAGTCTAAAGGTGTGATATCACACGATCTAGGCGGCCAACTTATAAATTAGCGATTATTTTCGCTAACCTAATTAAGAATTCCTCTGTCCGTTCCACAAATGTTAAAGACATTTTTGTTGAAGATTTTTTTTTAAATTATTAATGCTTTATTTGGTGTTATTGGATACGTATTGGATCGAATGTTGAAGTAAAAGTCGATAGTGAATCCTGACGTGGATTTCTGTATGATGCTGTTCCTTTCGTCTTATTGGCAGGATTTGCGTTAATTTGTTCACAGTGGTATGTTAACTGTATTAGATCACACGTTCGAGAATTTTAAGCTTAATTTAGCTTAAACGTCATAAAGGTATAGGGGACCTTCGCAATTCCATTCTCCAATGTCTTCACGTGCTTGGAGTATATACTTATATTAACTCTCCATCTTCTATGTTGCCTTGTCGTTCGAGCTTCTGTTTGTGCATTTTCTTTGCATCTTTGACGAGAGAGGTATTTTCAAATCTCAATGGATGTGTTCATTTCCATGTACCAAGGGGAGTCGGTGATCAGTCGCAATGTTTTCGATTGGACTCTTTAAATTTTGTCAAGGTTACTTGAACTTGTTTTTTCCCACAACACTTATTTCGTTCGAAATGCAGAAGCTTAAAAGATAGGGTGACTTTTAAAACATAACATGGGTGCATGACATTTAATCAGAATATATTCATGTAAATTTGTTGTTCTAAACTTAGTCCAAGTGTTACGCCCTACTATGCCCAAATTTATTTACTACAATTTCCTTCTCCTATATAGGTACACAGCCTAATTCCGCCACAAACGTGCATTTGCCTCCAAAACAGAGTACACCAGTAATTAAAAACCCCATATCAAAACCAAACGTGATATATAGCAACCTTAATGCTACCCACCAAAATCAATGTAGTAAAAATCTTTTACATCCAAGTGTTATGGAAAATCAAGAATTATTTCAAATGAGTGAAGAGAACGTTGTCGAGCGTTTAAACCAAATATGTCCTGGCATAAGTTACAATTTGGAAGCTGAAACGGGTACATCGGGCGATATGTTTTTCTTGATGTCTGCAACGTTAAATGATCGGAAATATTTTGGTAACGGTTCAACTAAAAGTGAAGCTTGTGCGGAAGTTGCTAAAAAAGTCTTGAGGGCACTTAATAATATTATACCACAGCTCCAGTTTAATAGGCAAGAACAGCGCAGTCAAGATACGGTTTTCAATCAAGAAGAAGTTAACCAGCCGCCAGCAAGATGGAGTGATAAACGACCAATACAGTTTGATGGACAAAGAGTCCGTTGTAATACCAGGCCACAAATTACAGTTTTCAATCAACAAGAAGTTACCAATCCTCACGTAACACCTAATGATAGGCCACAAATTTCGTTTTTCAACCAAGAAAGAAACACCCAGCCTCGAGTAAGATGCAACGACCAACCTCAAATCCAGTTTGTAAATCAATACCGACGCACAGAGTCCCAATTCCGATGTAATGTTAATGCTGTGCCCCAAGTCTGGAATATTACTCAGCAGCAACCTACAGAGCACCATGCCCAACAAAATATTGGCAGATATGATAGCACTACAGGTTTAAACATGTGTACTTTAAGTTTGCCACAACAGAAAGCAGATATTATAGAAACATTAGTTGTGAATCACTTCAGACAAGTGATTTGTGGCAATCCTAAACTCCTGAACTATAAAGTATTGTCTGGCATTGTAATGACACACAATTTAAACTTTGAGAATGCTCAAGTGGTAGCTATCGCTACTGGCGCCAAATGCGTTCATGAATGCAGTAATCTTGCAGGGAATGGTAGTGTTGTTAACGACGCCCATGCTGAAGTCCTGGCAAGGCGATGTTTAATCAAGTACTTGTATACGCAGCTCCGATGGCACTCTTATACGGAATGGGCGGAAAAATCGATTTTTATACGAAATCCCAGTGGACTACAATATGCATTTGCCTTAAAACCAGATGTGCAATTTCATCTTTACATAAGTACTGCTCCGTGTGGCGATGCTAGAGTTTTTAGCAATCGTGGTAATAATGAACCATATGGGCTTTTACGTACTAAAGTGGAAGGTGGCATGGGCACCCAAGCTATTGGTAATCGATTTTTTTCACAAACTTTAGATTACATCAACCATGACAATCAATTGCTTACCATGTCGTGTTCGGACAAAATTGCCCGCTGGAATGTATTGGGCATACAGGGCTCCTTACTGTCGACCTTAGTGGAACCCATATACCTATATTCGATTGTATTGGGTAGCATGTTCAATACTAAGCATTTGTACCGTGCTGTATGTGGCCGTTTGGAACAAAAATTAAATTTTCTACCCAAACCGTTCCATCTCAATCGGCCATTGCTGGGACAAACTTCGGCCCCAAAAACGTTTCGCAATAATAATGGTGATGCGGCTGGACTTGGCATGAATTGGACTTTTGGCGATAGTGAAATTGAACTGATATCCTTGCACAAAGGTCTCTTAATCAACAATCAATTGTCATTCCTTTCCAAGCAAGTGTTATTTACGAAATACGTTTATTTACTGCAGCATCTGCCAAACTTAGGCATTTCTCCTTGTCCCAATAACTATGGCAAAGCCAAAGAATTGGCCAGAGATTATGCAATTGCAAAGCAAGAACTCTTCGATGCCTTACAGCATGCCGGCCTGGGATGTTGGGTTAAGAAACCATTGGAACAAAACTATTTTACTATAAACTTTTAAAGTTGTCTTCTTTCGTACGATTACTGCTCTGTTATATATGGTGGTTAAATGTGTTAGTACCTTGTACCAGTAAGTACCAGAATATGAATTTATTTTAAGTTTTGTATTAATGTATCTAATTCGTTGTGTTTGTTTTTGAAGTGTATCGAAGAAGTATGAATTGAAATTGATTAATTCACTTTATTACTTTGTTTGAAAAGTAGCAGCCAAAAAACGACTTTTAATTTAAAAAATGAAACATATTTTATAACAAATCACTTTTTGTTCTCAATAAATATTAACTTTACTGTGTTGATATCTAAAACGTCTCAATGGAAATGAGACCAGTCATACGACTATGAACTACTTGACACTGAATCGTTTTAGCTACATAGCGAAACTTGTATCGTTGCTGCAACCGAATTTACCACTACCTTAGTGCCCGTTCTGTAATACCGAATTGTAGTAAAAGCCACAACTAACACACTACACACGTTTTATGCTGTAAAATAAAATGTACTGAATGTTTTTGGACAACAGCTTCCATAACGGTTTCTTGGTAAACTATGGCCGATGTTTTGACTCCTTGTTCGCAGAAATACAGGTCAGTGACCCCATCGTAAGAGACACCCCACCAAACCATGACTGAAGCTGGTTGATGACCCTTTTCCACCCTTAGGATCAGTTCAGATGATTCCTTAGATGACCGCGCATACACTATCATTTTGCTTGTTAAATTTTTCCTGAACGGTAAAATTTTTTCATCGGTGAACAAAATTTTTCTGTGCAAGTTATCAGCGTGCATCACCAAAAGACGTTTGCATTTTTCAATCCTATTTTTTTTAAGCTGCAGTCAATAAATGTCCGGTACGTTGTTTGAAAGTCCCAAGTCTTTTTTAATGATTCGACTCATGGACTTTTGCATGATATTCATCTCACTGGCCATGATTTTTTGTTTTCAAGGCGGATTTCTGTGAATTCTTGATTAACCGTCTTTGATGACATGCGGTGTTCGAACAGAGCGTGGGCGGCCCGACCGGTAACTGTCTTTTACATCTCCAGTCTCCTCAAACAGTTTTAAACATCGGTAGACGAACATGCGGCTAATCCCTAGTTGCCGGATCGTTTTGAAAATATCGTTTTTTTTTCATTTCACTCTTGAAAAGCGCTATTACAGCGATACGGTTCTCATTATCTGAACAATCCCTGATGGAAGTTGAAACAATTTTATAATCCCGTTACAGACTAACGCTATTGAGGTTAGCTTTCAAAACCCATATGACATTAACGGGGTATGTTCAGTCCTACTATTGAAATGGGTGTGTTTAATGATGTAACAGTATTTATGTCCGGCTGAAATTGCATTTTGAAACTTACATATATAATTTTCCTTTCGACTTGGTTGTAACAGACATACAATTCCTTGTCATGTTTGTGTTGATATATTGATTCTTGTCCATTGATTTGCTTTGGAAAAAAATACATATTCCCGGTATTTGAATAGTATGTGCGCTGTCCATATCATTTTCGTTTGAGATTTCGTTTAAAATTTTCGTAGCAAATCGACTTCTAGTCATATTAAATATTTAATATGTACGTACCTACATTTTTTAGCTTAAAAATTGTTTTTTTATATTCGTATAAATTTCTGCTATCATCATTCTCTCCACTGATGCTATATTAAGTTTGTCATTTCGTTTACAACACTACGAACTACACTGCGTGTAATTTTTGTAAGGTCATTTTGGATATTGAAAAGGCGTTTGACTCGGTATGGCACAGTGGTTTAATATATAAAATGATTCAGTTCAATTTTTCCCTTTATCTCATAAAAATTATCGATGCTTTTTTGAGAAGCAGGAATTTTTGTGTTTGTCTCAATGACAGTTACTCCGATTTGGTCGGAATTCCAGCAGGAGTTCCCCAGGACTCTGTTTTGGGTCCAACTTTATACATATTGTACTGCTCAGATATGCCTAATTTGTTTGGATGTGAATGTGCAACATATGCGGATGATACCTCATTATTTTTCTCGCAAGAATATGGACACAATATAGTGACTAAACTTCAACGCGCTTTAGACTCTATACAAATGGAAGATAAAAAGAGGACAAAATACAAGCTGTGTTTTTTAGACGAAAACGCCATTCTTGTTTTTACCCATCGAATCAGTTGACAATAAATGGGATAGGTATAGAATGGAGCGATAATGTTAAATATCTGGTAGTTTTTGATTTGCATATTGCACGACAAATTCAGAAATTTTGCATTGCAAGAAATATGTTATATACACTTATAAAACGTGGTTCTCCACTGAGTATTGAAAATAAGTTATTGCTGGCAAAAGTAATTTTCCAGGCCATCTTGCTGTATGCTTGTCCTGTATAGGGAGTATGTGCAAAAACACAAAAAGAAATTGCAAATCTGCCAAAACATATTATTGAAAATGATGTTAAATTTGCCATGGCACTTCTCCACCACACATCTACACAAAAATAATAATATACATTTAATCAAAGACAAAATCCGCTCTTTAACAGATAGATTCAAATTACACTGTAGTATTTCATCTAATTCTCTAATCTCAAATCTATACATGTAAATCAAATCAACTGCATTACATTTCTAAAAAATATATAATTAACTTCTTTTTTTTTGTGATAAATCAGAGGTTTTTCAAACAGTTACTTTCCTCTGAAACATTATATTTTTGTTACGTTATAAATCATACAACAATTGAAAGGAAAATGTTTTAGATGAAAAGTTGCATGATGCGACTAAAACACTGTAAACGTGTGTGATAACATTAGGCTAAGAAACGTTTTTTTAATAAATAATAAAAAAAAGACCCGTCTCTCCCAGTTTTGCCCAAAGTTATATCTATTAATGGGCGACTTTTTACGAATATGTTCATGGGTTAAACCATGCTGTGCTTTTGATAAAAACAAGGTCCTTTGGAACCATTAATATGATAATGGGGAAACGCATCCATGGTGAAGTGTATAAGTATAGAGAATTGAGCTTGGCCGAACCTCACGACTTTTTTTTTAATTAAGATTTTTAGTGTTCTACAAAAATAGTTTTTTATAAAAATAGTTCTCGTAGTTGCTTCAAAAAATGATATTGATATTATTAAAGCGATTTTGATAATATTTCAACTCTTGGTGGCTGCCTTCGTTAGCTGGGCCTATTTCGAAACAACATTAAAATCGAATTTTTGAATTCACGAAAACATCCAGCTAGATCCGAAATGTTTTAAGAATCATTTTAAAACTGCAATCTTCATTCCAATGTTAAGGAACTTACTTTTTGTCATTTTAATATATATATACATATATACTTATATACCACCTATATTTTTTCTGATTTTTGTTACGATTTCATTTTAATTTATACTAGGTATTGCAGGGGCAAAACCCAAAACCACATATACAACGACCACAATATTTAAGAAAAATACAATATTTAAATTAGATATGATACGACAAGAAACATGGAACAATAATGAAAACACCAACAACCATGGCTTGGTCACAGATAAGTCAAGTATTTTTCAACGTGTGCAGCGTCGTATTCCCTATATAAAGTATACTTTTCGCTCTGTAGGGGTAAGCAAAAATTTCGTTGTGGCTTCAGCAACAGTGAATGGTCGTCAATATTTGGGACATGCTAGACATAAGTGCACTGCGCAAAAAGAAGTTGCCGGACAAATATTGGACGCCTACAAGTGGCGTACAAAAAATGTTCAAACTAAACGATTTTTGAATACTACACAGTGGACCTCTACAACGTTGCCAGAAAATACGCTATCGAATGCTGTGGAATCATTGGTTATGAATTGTTTCAACGAGTTGACCAGAAGCTATGCCGAAGCTAGTAATTATAAGGTTATGGCAGGTATAGTTATGACGCGCTGCCTGGATTTTCGACGTGGTCAAGTCGTTGCTTTAGCTACCGGCACAAAATGCATTAATGGTGGAAATATTGATTGTCATGGCGGTGCCATCAACGATTCGCATGCTGAAGTCATTGCAAGACGATGTTTAATGAAATATTTGTACGCACAACTCAGATGGCATTGTGATCCGGAATTGGCGCCTAAATCTATATTTTTAAGAATGCAAACAGGCAAGTTTATGTTGAGACCTGATGTTCATTTTCATTTGTACATAAGCACAGCTCCGTGTGGCGATGCTAGAGTTTATGGTTTCGATAATGAGCAGAATAATCCAAAATATTATGGTCAGCTGCGTGCCAAGATGGAGGGAGGCCTGGGCGGCGCCCAAGTGATTGGAAATCAAAATGTCTCACAAACATGGGAAGGCATTTTAAATGGCAACCCATTGTTAACCATGTCATGTTCGGATAAAATTGCCCGTTGGAATGTTTTGGGTATACAAGGTGCCTTACTGTCGAGACTGGTCGAGCCGATCTACCTACATTCCATTGTAGTGGGTAGTGAGTTTAACTATGCGCATTTGTATCGAGCTGTATGTGGTCGCTTGGAAAGCGTACTACATTTTCTACCATGGCCGTATCGTCTTAATCGTCCGCGACTGGGCCATGCTACCTCAGCCACAAATTTTAACTTTTCTACGCGAGCGCCTTCTATTGGTATAAACTGGACCCTTGGTAATAGGAAGCCTGAAATTGTTTCTTTACCTACGGGCCGTGTTGTAGACAATAGCCCGTCATACCTTTGCAAGCGGGTATTCTTTTTAAAATTTTTGTGGCTACTGAATCGATTACCGGATATAAGAAACGATGTTGGGATACAAAATTACTCCATAGCCAAACGACATTTTGCCGTGGATTATAATAAAGTAAAACAACAAATGATAAATGCCTTCCAACGTGCCGGTCTAGGATGTTGGATAAAGAAGCCAATTGAGCAAAATTTGTTCAATGTGTAAATAAGCAAACTTCAAAGTTAGGTTTGTGTTGAAAGTCAAGCGATTTAGTTCAATGATTTCAATTATATATTAATTGAATAGTATTTCTTAGAATTGACACAATACAAAAAAATATCTATGGACGTGAATGTAATGTCGAGAGGAATTTGTAACAGGTACTTACAAAAATAGCAAGTATCACAAAAAAGTCAAATCACATAGAAAACGCTTTTTACAAAGTCACAAAATAACGCGAATAGCCTTTTTGGAAAGAAGGTACCTTTGTTATATGGAGCTTGAGTAATAAACGGAAAATAGATTCTAGATAGGCTTTAATAACAATTTAACTTTCTTCACCGATTGTGAAAAAAATACTTTGAATCGAGCCTACCTAGACATTTTTTCAGTTTATTACTACACCGCCTAAAAAGTAGTCACTAGGCTCGAAAGTTCTTGTCCCTACCATTTTTTTCCATTTGAAGGTATTTTGTATTAAATTTACTTTTCTGGACGAGATGATTTTGTAGCACGGTCTTTCAAAAAAGTCTTGTAACTTAAAACATTTTCACAAAATCATCTTGTCCAAAAGGCCATACAAACAAAGGCACAGAGGCTAAGACGGGGGATTGGACAAGTTCCAAAACGGACTCTTTGAAAATTTGTTAAAAAAAGAATGAAACGATTCTCAAGGGATTGACCAGTTTATTACTCAACAGTCATGTAACAAAATTATTGTGTTTTCCTTAACAACCTTTTGTTACATGACACCTTTTCGCATGAAAGTAAATACATTTTCTATATTAGATTTTACGAACTGAAAATATCTCGTAAATGGGGTTTTTAAAGTAACGCATTTAAAGGAGTTGAGATTTCGTAGTGGTATTCTTTTTTTAAAACTGAAGTTACAAATTCGTCTCGACTACCAAATATATTGGCGTGTTTCATTTAATAAGCGCATAAATCCTGCTAAGTCAATATTTTGAAATTGTTATCAAAAAAAAAAAAAATAATTGAAAAATATTTAGGTAATCCAAATTTGAAAATTTTAAATTTATGGAATACAACTAGTAAACAAAAGCGCTAGACGGATTCGCTTAAGCCCGCTTAAACTTGGTTAAGTATGCTTAATGCTTTATCTACAATCAACTTTTTTCTACAAAATTCAATTTGTTTTCAAACAAATGTTTTCTTTTCGTGTATTGACAATATTTAAAATAAAAAGAAAACTTTCGTATGTAAATTGATTGCGATTTTTATCGCCTTAACGGGATTTAAAGCGAACATTTTCGATTGCAAAGTTAATTTTATTGCCTGCTTTTCAGCACATACCCAATTAAGTTTGTAGAATTGTTAAGAGTTTTTTTTCTTAATTTCTGGCCAAAAATTTATACTAATCCTAGGAAAAATTGTAACAGAACCATACCATCAGTTATATACACAGTAACCCTCAGTTTTATACGCATTGAACAAGTATAAATCTGATACAAAACCTGCGAAATGACCGGTAAAGTTTCTTAAATACACGTGACCACTTCATCTGTGATTCATTTCAGATTTGAATTATTTTAAAATACAAATTGTTATTCAATACGAAACTCAATGAATGAGAATTTAATTTGTATACGCGAGCGAAAAAGCTTGATATTAAGAAAATATCTCTTATTATTCCTTACGTTAAGATTCGACATTCGAATCTATCACATGACTACTTATTTAACCTTTTATTTAAAAGTACAATTAGATTTCGTAATGTTTAGACTATCCTTTTCCACATTAACTTTAAATTTTAAGTCATCTTTATGAACTTTAAATTTTATAGTTTTTTTGCTCGTTTAAAAAAATTAATTTTTTTCTAAATCGTTTAACTGAAATTGAACTTTTGATTTGATTTTGAAGCTCAAATCTATAAATGCTTTTTAATTCATTTGCCTTAATGCAAATGTGTTCCTTGGAAAGAACAAATATTTTTCTGTTTTAAAGCGATTCTCAATATATTTAAGCTCTAGCAGATTGCATTCCACTAAAGATCAGGAAGAATCGTACAATAGCAAACTAGATTTTAATCTTCTTTATTTGACTAGAAGTATAAAAGCAATTAATCCATTAAAGGCAACGTTTATTTTATTGCAACTGTTTTGAAACTGATAAAGCTCACGAAAGCAGCCAGTTAGAGCCGAATATTTTAAAATCGCTGAAGAACATATAAATCTTCACTTCAGGGGAGTACTGAAGCTTTTTTATAGTTTATAATTAAAATCACTTTTAAATGGTTCTCGTACTCTTTTTTCCTGGTTTATTTGTAAATTGCCTCAACAATTTCGTTGTCTTAGTAAGTAATGAATTTAGTTCAAGTTTTGTTCAAAAGAAGCAGTTTGTTTTGTTTCGCTATATTTTTATGTTTTGTTCCTGTAAATTTCAAATTAATTTTGTACATTGAAACGCCTCTTAAAAAAGTAGTCGTGTTTGTTAAAGGCATCTTTGTTTGCAAAATATTTCAGTACTTGCGATAAACTTTTAAAGTGGTAATTAAAGAAAAGACTTACCCCATGCCTTTATAATTCGAAAGCCTTGTTCCTTTTACTAAGGCAACAAACCAAAATTCATTATTGTCTTTTTTGAAATGAACTTTCAAAATTAAAATTTGTCTACTTTAATTTTGAATCTGCTGGCTAACGAATTTGTGTAATTTAAAAGCAACCCAATTATTTTCTATTCGTTCGTTGGAATTCGTTTAATTAAATTAGGCTGTAAAATCCAGAGCCTTTTTCTGTGAGTCAAGATAAATGAAACACATAATAGCTACTAAATAATATTGTAAGGAATTTATTAAAAACTTTCCGATTGATTTAAAAAAATATGTGTGTTTTGCTTGACAAACGTCAAAATAATCCCCTTAAACTCCTGCTAAGACAATAATTTCAAACCGCTATTAAAAAGAACCCTAATATTTTAAGATTTCCGAAAATTGTTTAGATATAATCATATTAACTATTGATCTAAAGAAAACAAGTTGTTTGCGTTAAGTGAGTTCCATCGGATTTTAGCAAACTTAAAAGAATCCACTTAGCGTTCTTCTTGAACTTTTCCTTTCCTTAAATTATAAAAGTTTTAAAACTTTTTTTTTAGCCTTTATCCAGCAAATTTTTAAGTGATTATACGAGTATAACTTCAGGTATTATTGATAACGGATAAGAGGATTTTTTAGCTTGTTAATGATTAACATTCATTTTGACGTTTTCCGTTACATATTTAATAAGTCATAAGCCTAAGATTAACAATTATAGCAAATATGTTATGAGGTTCGCTATTGCAAGCTAGTAAGTACGTCCCGTGTAGGGACAGGCGGGAAACCTATAAAACCCAAACTAGTTTTTGGAAATCTTTATCATATATATAAATGCCCATTTTTGAAAAGGTAACCACTATAGACTTCTTAAGTAGTTGAGGCGTTTCAATATAAATGTGTACTGGTATATGAGAGCCAGTTACGATATAGTTTTCTTTTTATGAAATATCTTAATTTATTTTTAAGTTTGACTACCTGTGGGTGGATCAATTTGATTATATTTCTAGTGTTCGCTCCAAGTTCTAAAGTAGTACTTTCTAAATGTTTCTTAGAAAAAAGATCTGTTTAAAAATTATGGGAAAAACAGATGGTTTGTAAACCATTTTTCAAAAAATAAAGATCTACTCTTAATGTTCACCATAATAATAAAATCTAAAAAAATATCTACTCTTTATGTAAAAATGATAATTCTTATTCAAGTGAAGTATTTTATTTTTTTTTGGATATGTTTTTTATTGATTTTTCAAGAGTTTTACATAAACGTATATGTATTTTAATGAGTTTTACATAAACGTATATGTATATGAAATATTTTAAGTTTTTTTAAAACTTTTGTATTTAGTTTTTTTTTTATGAATCTGTGGTCTGGTAAAAGATTGTTTAATTATCATGACTACCTTTGTTTTTCTTGTACAAGTATTATTTGAGAATACATAGTTTGTTTAGTTCACTTTTGTAATATCCAAAAATGAATTCTTTGATTTTAATAAATTAAATAAGTTAACTTAATAAGTTAAATTCAATAAATATAATTATTATAGTCGGCCCAGTTCACGACATTTGCAAATCGTTTATAACTCATATTTTTGTTTGGTGTTCCAAAATCAATCTTTCGCATTTACTTTACTTTTCTTTTTAAATGGATTTCGTACTTGCTTCTTTATTTGCATACGGCATCTCAAATGTAGTAAAAGGGTTATGTTTTAGAACTTTTCTGGAATAATTTAAAGATCACGGCTGTCAACTTTGGTCAAAATCGCCCGACATTAGCCCCAGAATTTAATTAAATTAAACTCGTACTCTGTCTTCAGTTTAAAATCTATATGGGGAGTATAGAGGGCCTGAACGATCGTTAAATTTAATTATATATCGATTTCTGGTGTCTAACAACAGGGACTTTCATATTACTTATAATTAATCTGATATTAAAATAATGTTAAACTTATAATTCTTCTATATAAAATTTTAAAATGTTTTATATGTTAAAGATACGATAAATTGTCGTTTTTATTTTATTTAAGATAGTCATATAAAACGTAATTTGGTTGTTTGGGAATGAAATATTGTAATTTTGAATGACAATTTATTTTATATTTTTATTATATAGAACTGTAAGGGAATTATTTAATTACGTAAAAGAAAAGCACGCTGTACTGCAAAGATCAATACGCTTCAACACAAAATGACCCCCTCACGTGTCCAATGCATAATGGCAAATGAAAGGCATACGAATACAAATCTCCCGTCAGCCACTATTAGCCACACACACTCTCCACTGTCTTCGACCAACAGTGCCGTCAAAGCCTGCGGTGCAAAAAAGCAAATTACCGCACTCCACCCTGTATAAAAGATACTCGCATTAAGCGTATTATTAGAGAACCCTCCCGCATTCAATCTTAGTTACTTTACGCTAATGTTATCAACAGTTCACAGCGAATTTAAGTTAACCTATAACCCTTTCAGAAGTTACAAATCTCTTTAAAACTTAGCATGTGGTAATATTTTTCTAAAACAGCTAATAAGAGCTGACGAAATATTGGAACCGTTATCCCGCTCTCAGGTCTATTCAGCCGAGGCCAAATTTTGAGCAGGTCTTGCATGCATACATCGAATAGTAATTAAATTTGCTAAACTATGGCGGCCATTAAATGAAAAACTTGTTTCCTCTGGACGAATTTCTCCCATTTACAATACAAAACATTCATAATCTATTAGCCATCACAGTGCAAACTGTCAAGGTCCTAGACAGACAAACAAAGTTAAATAGTCTTAGAGTTTTGCGACGATCAGGAATAAATATGTACTCACTGGGTCTCCAATTAATTATTATAAATTTAATAGAGGCTTTTGCAACACCAATCCACCAAAATGCGCTAAACAATTTGCGGATGTTGCAAAGGGTCGTCTAATGTTTTCAATAATCGTATAGGGTTGGGCATTGATACAAAGGAGGTCATACTTACAACATTTTAAATGAAGACCATAATGTCAAAAAGTATAATTACGAAAAGAAGGACGGCGCAGAAAAAAAATACAGGTAACACTGGGTAAAAAATATATTACCATTTGTTTTTTTTCGGAATCAAAACACTACGAAGCCGTGTACTTTTTGAAATCAAAAGCTTCCAAATCGTGCTATTATTCAATTACTAACTTGATTCCCTTTAAATTTCTTAAATTTACAACATAAATATCTTTATTAATCTTTATTAAATATTACAGCCTTTTAAATCTACATATTAAAAATTTCGGAGACAGATTTGACTACAGCAGTGCCCGACCAAACCAGTCTTGTCCTACAACCCGAAATGAAATATCATCGGAGTTATGTAATATCTGAGTTATGTAATATAATTAGTTTTATTGATATTTTAAAAACTCATATATATATGTAGGGTGATCCATCTAGAGGTATTTTATCAGAACAAAAAAAAAATATAAAAACTCAAATCAAGTGTGGAATCTTTATTGGTAATTTGAATGGACAATTTATGTCATTTATTTTTTGAATATAATTTCCTTCAAATGTTGGCCGCAACTACGCCTCAGGGTTTCCATTCTCAAGGTCCAATTTTGGATGAGTCGTTCGAGCATTTCGACCGGTATGGCTTTAATGACACGAGTAACGTTGGCTTCCAAAACCTAAATCGTAGCATAGACTTTGGACTTTACGTAACACCAAAGAAAATTGTCTAAAGGTGTGGTATCACTATATCTAGGCGGCCAACTCACCTGTCCAAAACGTGAAATTAGCTGCTTTTCGAAATGACCTCTCAATATATGCATTGTTTGAGCAGCTGTTTGGCAAGTGGCACCGTCCTGTTGAAACAAAGTGTCGTCAAGATTACGGGCTTAAATTTCAGGTAGCATAAAGATCGATATCATGGCGCTATAGCGAGCACCATTCACGGTCATCAATTTTGAAAAAATATGCACCGATGATTCCACCAGCTTATAAAACGCACCAATCCATAATTTTCTCTGGGTATAATGGCACCTCTTGAACCTCTTCTTGTTGCTCTTCAGTCCGAAAGCTGCAATTTTGTTTATTGACTGCCGTTGAGCCAGAAATGGGCCTCATCACTTTACAAAATTTTGGTCAAAAACAGCGGATCTTCCCGTTTCTCTCCGAACGCTAATTTCCATAATACAGTTGCCAACATTTGAAGGGAATTATTTTCAAAAATATAAAATGTCCTTTCAACTTACCAATAAAGATTCCACACTTGATTTGAATTTTTATATTTTTTTGTTCTGAAAAAATACCTCTAGATGGATATGGATCACCTTTTATATATATTTTTGTATTTTTTTTAGGTAAGATGATTTCTTTCAATTATTCGATTGGAAATCACTTTTTTATCGGATAACGATTTTATGGTATTATTGGTTGAAAACTATCGAAAATATTAAACAATTAGAGATATTTTGCAAAAACACATTGAACCGAGATAAACCGGCATGTAACATTTTGCAGTAGACACGTTTTTTACAAAATGGCAGAAATATAAATTTAGTTCACATTTTAATGATCAGCATTTGACAAAACAAGTAGAACAACTAAGAGTCGGACGCGGCAGACTATTTGATAACCTTCAACAACCTGATATTCAGAAGATTGCACGCCTTTGCCCGAAATGTGCGCTAGGACGGATTTCCTTCTAGAGTGGGGCGGACATATTCGTTTGATTAAACTTAAAATGTATACTGTAGACCGCCAAGGCCTCAAATCAAGAAGTATGAAAACATGATTAGGACCAATGAAAAATTTATGGTCCAATTTTATAATAACCCGATAATGCCCTATACTAAATTTGAGCAAGATCGTAAGAAAAATTTGGCTTGTGGAGTTTAAATAACCGATATGGTATAATTTCACCAGAGTTCATTATTGGTCCTTTATAACGTACCATACTAAATTTTTGCACGATGCCGTCAATTTGTGGCTTTTAGAGCGACATAATCTCAAATCGGGAGTGGGTTTTGTGTGAGGGCTATTAGAAGACTTGGATCAATAGAGTACAATTTCACCAGAGTGAAAATTTGATCAGAATATTATGGATAAGGAAAAGAAATTTATATGATATCAATCAAGCATGAACTGATATGGACCAATCCGTGTCCGAACAATGTTCCAAGTTTTTTCGAAATCGGTTCAAAATTGCGTTCAGTATATTGATTGAAATAATAGATGAACAGATGGAGGGATGCAAGGATAATATTAAAAGTAAACGAGGGCAAGAACAATCTTCGACTAAATTACTGATTAGTACGATTAGTTACTGAATATTCGTTTCTCGGAACGATCATTAAGAAAACTATTGACGACAAATAAATATTAAATGTTGACAACAATGTCGTCAATCTCGGATCCGCAATAAGCTAATTTTCACGACATCGTGGACATTTGAACAAGAATCATATCTGCATACTTTGGACTAAGCAAGCAAATAAAGAAGAAGTCCGGAGAAAGAATCTTCGAAAAATGTGTGGACATATTTGCCTGAGGACCTGAAAAATCTTGCTGTTTATAACTTGAACACACGGGCACAAGACAAGTATAAATTTTTTTAGTCGTAAAAAAAATCATATTTACAAGTATTTTTTTCTATTTCAGTAATTTGCAATGTCCTATGTCAAGTATAATTATTTAATTGGATTAAAGTACCCACTTTTTTATTTTATGGTAAGTACGAGTATAACTCATGTTATTTCTTAGAGGAATTTATAAAAAGCTAGCTAATTTGAGTTATATGTATTTTGCAAACAACTTTAATTTGAGTAAAAAATGTACAAGTCTTTACATGTGTATCTCCAGTCTTACGCATTTTATAGAAGTTCTATTACTTTGAAGGAAACGATTAAAAGTTATTCATTATTAATGTATATTTTACAATTAGGGCTGTCATAGAAACCATGGATTCTATGACAGCCCAGGTAAATAAAACCAATGTTTGAATCAGCTGTTGCTGATAAAACCGTTAACATTGGTTTTCATGACACCAAAGCATTTTTTCTCATCGTTTTCAAAACCAATAGTGACAATATTGGTTTCTATGACAGCTCTGATTAGCTTGGTAAATGCTTTCGAAGTGTATCAGATTTTGTGTATATATGCGCATATACATGCCCTCTAGCTCAGGATAATACATATATAGTGCAAAAGACGATCGAGTGGCAAAACGAATTCTAGGATATTAAAAATTGACACGACGAAGTCCTTTTGTCACATAAAGCTGTTTGGGATAATTAATGGTCAAAATCGGCCCTTTTACAAACTAAAAGTACATCTAAATACAATGCACTGAACTTCTGCTCAAATATTTCCATTATTTTCGGAGATATTTTATTTCAATATTGGCCAAAACATGAGACCAGTAATAAATATGGACATATGGATCTCAAATTAAAGCAAGTCCTAGTACTATTCTGTTTTGTTGTTGCTGTAACAATTCAAGTTTAAGTTGGGTTAGTTCCGTGGTTGAAAGCAGGTCTGAACTGCGGGTTCGATTTTTAAAATCGTTTTTAGGAACGTGGTTCTGTTCCTTAATCATGGAAACAAAAATATCTTTTTAAGTATTTTTTTATATCAAACACAAAAAAGTAATTTAAAATATATGTACATAAACGTAAAAAAGTTACGTACTTTTTCCATGTCATAGATCCGTATCCATGTAAGAAAAGCTTTCAATGTATCATTTTTTGTGAACCGAACCTCTTTTATTTTTAATTGTTTGCGGTTTTCGGCTCTGTGCAATGTTTTGTTCAAACAGAACGACCAGTATTGAAAATAAGCCATCGCTCTAAGAGGTAGAATTTATCCCCACACAAGAACTGATAAATCGAAAAAACGTATAAAGAGTGTTCTTTAGACATGTGGTTTTCAATCTGCCTACTCTTTTTTCAAAGTTAGTTCTTTTGACAGCTGTCACTTGACTTATGCCATTTCTCAATGAATAGACTTACTTCGAAGCAACGTTTGCAAATCGTGGTGAATGCACCCAAAACGAGATGGCCACCGATCCTGATTTTTACAAAAACATTTTGTTCAGCGATGAAGCTCACTTTGGGTTTAATGGGTACGTTAATAACCAAAATTGTCTCATTTGGAGTAATGAAAATCCACAATCTATTGTAGAGACTAAAAAGTCACTACTTGGTGTGCTCTATGTAAATCCTCTGTTTGGTGAGCACTATCTGTAGAGGGAATCATTGGTCCATATATTTTCAAAAATAAGCCGGCCATAATGTTGCGGTCAATGGGGAACGCTATAGAGCCATGATTAATGATTTTTTCGTGCCTAATTGGAGAATATTGATGTGGACGACCTGTGGTTCCAACAAGACGGCGCTACAAGCCTACATGTGCTGAGGCGTGGCCTCCAACATCGTGCGATTAAACACCGCTGGTCCTTTTTTTGTGGGGTTATGTGAAGCCGCCTGTCTACGCAGATAAGCCCGACATGATTGACGCCTTGGAAGAGAATAATCGGGCGCGGAAATTGGGCCTCTCGTCTGGAATTTATTCGAGCCAGCCGCGGCGGCCACCTTGCCCGAAATCATTTATAAAACATAATGGCAAACCTTTATCTATAAAATGAAACTAAATTCTTTTTTATATGCGTTTTATTTCTTCTTCTATATGTGACACTTTTGATGAATTTCCGCTTAAATATTATCCCTATCAGTTCAGTCATAAAATTTGCACATTATGTTAAGTTCAGCCCGAAAGTATTTACAAAGTACATTTAACCATCATTGGACGTGCCACCGCCCACACAACTCCGAACTTACAAACTCACATCCACTATAAAGAAGAGCTACGACGATGATAGAAATCTATAAATAATATTTTATTTTCATTAAAGTTAATCATAAAATTTTTTCCAACTGAAGATTAACACAAAACGACTGGATTTAGAAAGTTATTGCATTGTTTTATTTAAGATCTGTGGACTTGGCGCCTTTGAGATTCAGCGATTTAGCAGAAAATGCATGACATATTTTTAGGTTTTTGTTTTTTAATCGATTCAGTTCAACCCAACTAGAATAGTGCGTCAAAAAAACGCATTTTTAAAAAAAGTGGCTGTGTCCGTTCTCTAGTGTGTATGTAAAATGGACGAAAGCGATAAAGCGAATTAAACCTGGATCGTGAAATTCTTTATGATAATGTCTTATAGTCATAAGCTATTGTAGATGGGCAAAATCGGCTGAGGGGGAGAAAAGTTTTCTTTTAAGGGACTAAACCTATATCGGAAAAAAAAACACGGTTAAAAGAGGACGGTTAGTTGGGACGCACTTATTACTTCGGACGCACTTTCGGTTCGTGTTTTCCTAAAAACCTCACGTTTGTTTTAAACCTGCGATATTGACACATGGATAGTCAAATTCGGACAAATTTAGCTACGAATCCAAATATTTTGTATTTTTTTGCTAAGATTAGGTTGGGTTGCATTGTCTGAAGGGGACCCATACAGGTCCAAATCAAAGCCTCCTTGTATTACTTGGCAATGTAAACGTAAATAGAAACGACTGTCTCCCCAGTCGTAATTACATTTAACCACAATGTATAAGTATATAATATATAGCAACAAAATAAAATAAAAAATAATTAAATTTTTAACAAGATCTAATTAAAGTTTTCTTATGCGTTAGATCAGGACTGGCCAAAATAATTTAACATTTTTACACAATTTGAATTATAAGAATAGGAAAAAACTCGTGAGTTCATAACGCAATTGATTCCGGGCAACTCGTATAACGAAAGATCTTTCAAACGTTTAATTAAAAATGCTGGGTATAATAATTTGCGAATTCCTACAAGAAAGGGAAAAAATAAACAAACCTCACAACAGAGTAGGTACACCACTCCTCATTACGTTATAAAACCGAAATAAATTTCTATAATTTATAAAATTGCTGAAAGAAACACATAAAAATGCTCAAAATATTTAGAAATGTGATCACATTTTCGAATATAATATACAAATCGCGCAACACTCTTAACAAGCATGGGCCAATTTTGTTTAACCCAAAAGGAAAAAAAGCATTAGACGAGTATAACATCTTACGTGCAATACACTTTACAACGAACTGAATCGATATGAGGTTCAAAGCAAAGTTTCTTTTCAATTATTACGAGTATACCTAGACATTAATGACGATCCACAAAATCAACTCTGGACTGTCCTAAATATATATTCAAATCAGGTACTTTGACCTCCAAATGTAATTGCCTTAGTCTTGAAAGGGTTTATCAATAAATGATTACAAGACAGACGTCAACTGTAAAATGTGATTAAGGATAAAAAAATAGAAAATCAAGACATCATCCGCAAATAGAAGCAAACTACACATGTTATCACGTAGATACTCAAATAGGTCATTATCACATAATTTAAAATAATAGGTCCTAACACCGAACCCTGGGGTCCGCCCGATGACAGAGATAGAAGGCTGGAAACTCTTCCATTCAATCAATAAACTGTGATCTATTGGATAGATATGACATTATAAGCTAACAAGCAGGGCTAGAAAATATTAATTCATCTTTCTAATTAAAATATTCAAACAAATAGAATTAAATGCTTTAGACAAATCCAACGAAACTAAGAAACTTGATTTATTTTGAATTTCATCATTTCTCACGATATCGGTTAGACATAATCACCTCTATTCTGCACTACAGTTACGATTGGATTTTCTCCGTTTTGGCAGATTAGGTATTCTGCACTACAATCACGATTGGACTTTCTTCGTTTTGGTATTGCGCTCCATTCCGCTGCGTTCCGTTTGCGTAATTTTTACGATTGAAGGTATTCTGCACTGCAATCGTAGCTACGTTTTTCTACGTTAAGACATTTGTAAGTATAAAATGGAGTAGAGATTATTAGTTTGTACTATTTGGTGAGTAATATCTCATTTACTACAGGTCTAAAACAACAACACCAGAGCAATATGAGAAGCTGGTAGATTTCATGGCCACAAAAAGTGACATTGCGGGTGGCTACCACAAGAGGCAGAAGGAGGAAGTGGAGGAATTTTGGCAAGAAGTGAGCTTGAAGCTCGTAGTTGCATCCTGGATATTTTGCGTAAATAAATCCTTAACGCATTTCGTTATCGCACACCTACTTTTCCATACTCCATTTAGAAACACTCTAATTTTTAAATCAAAATACTCACCACCATAGCATTAATGCTAAAATATCCCTCCTCCTCGGATGGTTTTATTATTTTTATATGTCTGCCATCAACACACATAGTGACCCCTGGAAAACAGGATTTCGCATAAAAGTCACGCTTCGCTTGCGACTTTTCCTCCTCAGTCTGTTCACATTTGATCCACTGTAAACAAAGCTTTCGCTCCATGACATCCAGGAAATTAGATTGCGACTACGACACAGTGGATTGAGCCATACCAACGTTATTATCGGCACCAACTCCGTTTTGGTAGCTTCCTTCAGCGAAGAATCTTAACGCCGCCATTACTCTGTTAAGCGGTGGTATCGATGTTAACTTATTCGCCCGTGCTTCTTGAGCAAAAGTTTCTAGCACATACTTAAAGGCATCATTGTTTAGGCTGTAATTTTTTTTTGAATCTGTGAAAGTAAATTAATTATATAACATAGCAATAGTTTTAAAATAAATTTCTTGCCTTTGATCGGTCATCTCGAACGGATTGCAATTGTCTCTTAGGTTCCGCTTTTCAAACCTTGCGTCTGTATCCTGGAGCACGTTGTTCTCCTTTTCCAACAAAACTGCCGATGCTATAATTTCCATTACTACTAACCTTTATGTTTATGCTGCAATGATGTAAAAAAATTAAAATATCACCTCCGGCACGACAGGACTCTTCACAAAACAAAAGTTTGGCCACAAATATCTCTCACTTACGTTCTGTTTTTTAGTACGTATACGTATTTGCTTTGTTTATGTAATTAAGGTGTTCTGCCATTTTTTCCTTCACTACGTTTGTCTTTATTTTGTTAACACTAAATATTTTAATTCTTTTTTGTTTTATTAATCACTAGTCGTGCAACTTTTTTCACAAAGTGTTTACAAAATTGTTTGGTTTTCTGTTTCGATCTCACACGTTCCACAGGCAAACAGCTTATTGTGAACACCCACTTATCTTCTTCTTATTCATTCGATTACGTTTTATGTTGGAATCCAAATTCGATCGATCGATGCGTAACGAAATGCGGGAACGTAATTGTAGTGCTGAATAGGGGTGAATAACAGTGAGGTAGCAAAATGCCTCTCTCGGAATGCACACTGATTATTAAAATTTTGTAACCTAGAATACATCTAAATTTCGCCCTTTCAAATGTGTTCACATGTTTTCTACAATACACGAAAAATTGGAATTAGTTTTTAATTCAACAGGGCCATTAACAACTCCAGTCTTAGATGTGGGTACACATCTGGAATTAAGTCAAAATCAATACTAACTCCAGAGACATTCATTGCATTACCAGTACCAAAGAAATTATTAACGGCTTCAATATCACCATCATAATTTATGGTGCTGTCAAGAAGATTATTGTTAAGAAGGCTGACTTCATGTAATATACATTTTTCCATAGCTCAAAATATACCTAAATATACCTTCTGCAATTAAACTTGATACTAACTCGTTAAATTAACTTTTCTTGTGGGATTTTGTATTGTATTAGCTGACAGCTTAGTCCGACCAAACACTAGGTGTGGCAACACTCACCTTTTTGTATTTTTTGCCATTGTGAACAGCGTGAGAGGCAAGGAACCAGAGAAAATGTACCAGTTGTTACGGAAAACTCGTCGGGTAGAGATGTGCCGAATACCTTTTAAATAGTTCGTTTTGTTTTCATATGAATACATGTGTACGCACGAAAAAAGTAATTAATACACAAAACAAGATTAATGATGATAATAACAACATCAACGTTACAGTAACAAAGGAAATTATTGAAACAAGTTAGAAAAGAGATTGAAGTCCACTGTGGAAGAATGTATTTAGTCGGTGTTATACTCGTAATAAAATGCCACAAAAGGAAAATTCAATAAATTATAACATATTGTGCGTTAATTCCATGGCCTTTTGAATGAAACGGAATGAAATTGGCAGTGTCTTCCTCAGCGTATATTCAATGAAATGGGTGCGTACGTGAACCAATGGAACACTAGAAATGCCTCTGTAGATAGTTTTTAGTGCAAATTTGTGTTTGTTTGTTATAACAAATCGAAAAATTATTCTAATTTTAGATAATCAAACTGCAAATGTTAATAATTACACAAACACCTCTAACGATGGCGGTGATGGCAACGGCAATGACAACGGCAGTGACGAGGGAGATAAATACCCCCACACAGCTATGCCAAAAAATCAGCTGCGTCAAGAAAATACAGATGAAATGGAAAGAGATGAAAGCCAAGAAGATGCGACAACACCAACTAATGTAAACAATCAAACAGCTGTTGGCGCCGACGAGTACCCCACACCACACAGCAGTCCACATAGTCAACAAGAACAACTACCCGTTGTAGTGGAGGAATTCGAAAATGAAACGCACACTTTACTTTCATCCACACCGGCCGGCTGTGATTCGACGTTGGCTCACGAAGACGATTTACATGAAGTCGAAGATGAAGAGTCCACTTTGATCGTGACTGCTTTTGAACGTCCATACTCGGCTCCCCTGGCCCCCCTCGATATGGATTTAGTGGAGAGACTTAAAAGAGAACATGACTCGAAACGACATTCGCGCTCTTTATCGGGACACAATAGGGAGAGACCACGATCGTCTCACCGCAAAAGCACCAGCAGTGCTGCTTTTGATGCTACAGCATTTATGGAACATGAGTGCTTGAACTCGGATGCCGACAATGGCAGTCAGCAGCGGGAGCAACAACAATCAGGTGGTCGTGAGCGTGTTACAGCTGATCATTGGAACAATAGTAGTCATTATATTATAGGCAGTGATTCAGAAAGGCCGTCAATAACAATGACAAACACGGATGAGCGGTAAGTTGAAGCTATAGTACGTTTTCACGAGAGTTTGCCTAAAATTGTTTATAAGAGAAGAGTAGGCCATTTTGGGTGTGTTGAACAAACAAACTTGAAAAACAGGGTTAATGTGTGATTCCAAGTAACACGCTCCATGAAATGTTTAGCATTCTGCGAATAACAATAATCACTGTTTATTTATTGTTTAAAAACAACGGTCGGTAAAATGGGGAAAACATGCTGTGCCCAGATCCAATGCACATTAATAAGAGTGGGGTTTGTTTATATTTTAATATGTAAGAGTAGGCGAATTGGTGATATAAAGTCATTTAGCGTTCGGAAAAAAGTTTTCTTTCAAGGGCCTATCGGCACCCTGGTAAAGTAGGCTTTTAAGGTATTTGCTTAACATACCATAATTATTTGTGAGATGCACATAATATCTCAAAAAACAGGCATTGTATTCGGCTCTTGTGACCCGAAAACAGCTTTTATGGTTCTTAAAAAGGTTTACTAATTAACCTGACGATATGGTCCTTCAAAGTGAATTAAATATCATTACAATTCGATATATATACACGTGTTATTAAAATCTGCATACATTTTGTGCTTGAAAGTAGTCAACACAGGACGGTGTGGTCTTAAAGCAAATTTTTGAAGAATCCAAATATGAATTTATTTTTGTCTAATATTCGGTTCGGACTTATGAGTGCAAGATACTAAAAATGTTATTCTTACTGTAAAAAGTTACCACTAGCGAATATAGACATACTGGTACTCGAATTAAAGCATATTCCCTTTTCTCAGGTTTGGGCCTGAACTCCGGGACCCTTGTGGACCAATTTAAAATGTAGACACGGGGACACTTGGATTAAAGAAATGTTTATTTAAAATCTGAATATGGATGTATTTTTTTAGATTTAACAGAGACTGTGGTCGTCCATGAGCGACCACAATAGCTAAAACAAGTGGACAACTTGTAAGTTCGGCCGGGCCGGGCCGAAGCTTATATACTCTCCACCATGAATGCGTTGTAGTATGGCATTGACAGCATTGGGGAGCTAGTTGTTGATGATGGGTACTTGTTTCAAAAATACATTGAACCATTGTCCTGCTCAGATTTGTGAATTTTATTGTTTTGGACAGCCCTTGTGTCTATAGTAGGGAGCCCGAAGGTTCGATCCTTAAATTAAGACATATCTCAACAATAAAAGCATATATTGAGATACTCGTATGTAATGAAAATCCACCGTTTCCGAGCAAATGTCGATGTTTTAACTACTGTCCTTGAACATTAGGGGGCGGTTCTTAGGCACGAGGGCCCATGAAGCACGCCCACTAGTCAAGGCCTCAAATTTAACCAAATGGTAAAATTAATGTCATTCAAATTATTTATAATTTTTTTAAAATTTATGGATACTCATATATCGCCGAATCTGAGAAAACTGTTTTTGGGCCCCAGGTTCCAATGACCACGCCTATTTATGGGTAGACTTAAAATTCAAAGCCTACCTCTTCCAAAAAAGTCAATTAATAAAATTTCATAGCAAAAGCTCCAGAATAAATAATTTTATCAGGACATTTTTAGTCCCTCGAAGGGGAATTTTTTCCTTTGGCCCGATTTGGTCTATTTTCAATACTAATCCAAAGACGAAAATAAAAAAGACCTAGAACCGTGCTTTCAACAGACAAATATGGCCAGATCTTCTTAGAATTTTATGACGATCAAGAATATACGAGTATAAACATTATGTGGTCGGAGATAAGTACTTCGAGGTGTTACAAACGGAATGACAAAGTTACATATACTTCCATCCTATGGTGAAGAGTATGCCAAGTCTAAACTTGAATATATGGGAACAAAATTGAAGAAATTGTCCAAATGTGACCTTATATTTATGATTTAAATAAGACTTGGGTCGCCTACAGGGGACAATTGTTTTTTTTCATTTTAATATAACATAAAGCCAATAGTTAAACGTAATTTATTATTTAACTGAAATTTATATTGTACTGATTAAATTATATTGTACTGATTAAATAGTCAGAACGTACGCAACCACAATGATTTAGCAACACTGAATCATACTAAGTATGTGTTCAACAGTGTTCAGATAAAATTTACTAGCCCTTACACAATGGTACTAGTATTTGTTGCCTACTTCTATTATCGGCATCTCTTATCGCATGGTCTTACGACTTGCCCCTCGCTTAGCTTCGTCCATCATCATTTTCATTTTATAATTCGTATGATTCTTTTTTGTTTACTTTTCATTTCTTATTTACTCGATATTTCCATTTGGCATTTGTAGACATACAATATTCAAAATTATATGGAATAATTGTGCGAGATGCCCCAGAGTATAAAAATTTTCGCATGATGTACTCATGATGCTTCTCTCAATTATCGTTTCAAAGGTGCTCCGGAATGTCTAGTACGCCACCAAGACACAAAGCACTGACGCTCTCTCACTCTCACTATATCGCCTACGTGCGAAGGCAAACCGACAATTTTTTGTTTGGTGACTTGGCGGAAATCCGTTTAAAGAAACACATTTTAGTATTATAAGAGACCGTCGCGCGAGACTTTTACAATTACGCTATGTGCGGACGGGAATCTGTGTTAATTTAATAATTAACAAGAAATATAAAAAAAATATAAAATATAGTTTTTGCGTACGATTCAAATAAGTGCGAAGATTGAAGGTTGTTAATTATTTTTTATTTTTGGTGTGTGTTGTATTTTTGTTGCTGCTAAAAGTAAACCAAAATGCGTGGAAGTACACAAATTTTATAAGTAAATAAAAAGACTAAATTTAAAAATATTTCCAACACTCATTTCTTATTAAGTGCAAAATGAAAGTCATTAACGCGTGTGATTTTTCTCTGAAATTTATTGAATGAATCATTTCAGTCAGTGGTGTTAAATTCCAAATTTTTTGTTGTTCTTTTCTATTGTTATTTAATCATTGGTTTAAAACGACTATCGCTCAGTTTTTCCTATTCGTTTTCAGTTGTGACAACGTCAACTTTGCTTGAGCAAAATCTCTAGGTATAAACAAAACAATGGCAACATTTTAATATTTGTTTGGCCCCTTGGTGGCATTGATATTGTATATATGAAAATTATTTTTTTCTATCATATTGTATACAACAAAACGATTCTGTCCAACCTGTGTGAACTCTATTAATGCATGTTTTTATGTTGAAGAAAGACATTTGGTATACGATATGCCCTAGTTTTATGACAAAAACCGAATCGAATTGAACCCATTATACTCGTACAAGTCAGTGCACATGCAAGTTCAATATGTCTTTGTGAACCTCTTATAAATGGAAATAATTCAATTATTCTCTTATCATTTGTTTGGGGGTTTGTTTGTTGCCCTACAAAAAAGAGTGTAGTCTAAGCGCATTGATGAAGGGTTTGTTACGCTACATATAATTCAAAACAAATGGTTACAAATTATAACAAAAAATATTGGAGGTATTCTATTGCTCTACTACATGACTACTATGACAGGCTACGATAAAATCGTCTATTTTATAAGTTGTACTTTTTTAAGCAAAGTAGATGTTCCCTTTTCCCTTGATAATGTTCTGACGGGATCCAACTTAACTACAGTTAATATGTCCGATTCAACATTTCGCAAAAAGCTTCTTAGGCACTTTGAATCTTTGTAGTAGCATATATTACTTATACAACTCTTATTGTCTTCTTTTAATAGTTTTTGAAATGCTCTGATTATGGTCTTTGTGAATTTTCTTCCCAGTAAGTGTGTCAACATTTTTTTTCCTGTTTTCTTTAAATTGGGAACATCTACTTTAGTTTTTGATTATCATGTCATGAATTTGCATAAATGTACAACATTTTTTAATTCTTATATACATATTCTATATACATATATATTTTTTCCTACTACTATTATTGAGTAACTGTTTAACTTGAATTATTGTTAAACTTGAATTTTTGTTAAACTTGAATTTTTTTAATACTTTAAAATGTTTCTTTATATTAATTCTATCTAAGCTGTAGTTTACTGTAATTAGCTTTATCGGCCGAAAGGCTTCTTAATTACGGAAAATGTAAATAAATTAAATTAAATTAAATATTATCCTCTAAGTCGCCAAAATGATAATATAAGTAGTATATTTGCTTGACACAGGCTATCTGTATTATAGTTTCTTTTGTAAGTATACGTATTTTCTAGCAAATTTTGAATATATATTAAGGTTTTTTGTCTCTACTCTTTGATAAACTTAATTTAAAGAAGTAAAAACGTAGTTAAGTTCAGCCAGGTCAGACATTACGAGGGCGACCGCAAAAGTAACTGGCGTAACATAAAAAGAACCGTTTTTTTTTGAATTATTATTTATTTTTCAACATAATCTCCTTCCAACTCAATACACTTCATCAAACGTTTTTCAAGTTTTTTAATTCCATCCGAAAAATAAGATTTTTCAAGACCTTTAAAATATGCCTCAGTTTCAGCAATAACCTCGCTATTGGACGAAAATTTTTTGCCACCGAGAAATTTTTTTAAATTTGGAAACAAGAAATAATCCGAAGGAGCTAAATCTGGACTATATGGTGGATGCGGAGCAATTTCAAATCGTAATTCGGCCAGTTTTTGTTGAGTTAAAAATGCAGAGTGTGAAGGAGCATTATCTTGATGAAAAAGAACTTTTTTTCTAAACGCGGTCGTTTTATCTTGATTTCTTCACTCAACCGATCCAATAATGCACAATAATATTCACTATTTATAGTTTTTCCTTTCTCAAGATAATCAATAAATATTATCGTTCTTGCGGATAGCTTTTTTATGTGGAGTTCATCATGTAAAATACTCCAAACTTGTTTTTCGTGTATTTTAACAATATCAGCAAGTTCTCTGAGCTTTATTCGTCTATCTTTAGTCACTTCATTAAATATTTTTCTAATGTTTTCAATAGTAGTAGCAGTTTTCGGTCTTCCAGAGCGTTGTTCATCTTCCGTACTTGAACGACCCATTTTAAATTGTTGAACCCAGGATTTCACAGTGGAGTATGATGGTGCATTATCACCATGAACAGAATCCAATTCATCTTTGATTAATTGTGGCGTATAACCTTTCATATAAAAGTGTTTAATTACCGCACGAAACTCTTTATTTTCCATTTTTCAAAAATTATACTTGTTTATTTCAATAACCTGTAACAAAGAAAATAATCATTAAATATTTCGGAAATTTTGACAGATGGCTTATAAAAGATTGCTTTTAAAAAACAAAACAAATGTTGCTAGTAAAACAGAAAATGTGCCCTCGTATATCCGTCTACCGTCCCTACACAACTAAAGCGCACAAAAAGGTCAGTTTTATGGGGCTCTTTCGGGTCATGCGTCCATCCCTAATATCAGCCAAAACATTAAAATCACTTTATTTTGATTCGTAGCATTATTTCGAGTACGGAAATGTTTATAATAACTATCGATCACCCACTGTAAAACGCGGGAGCTTTTTTTTTAGCTAGAAGTACTTATTCTAACATTCCACAAAAAAAATACGGCAATAATACTTCGCGTATGCAAAATCAAGCAATGTTTCGCATATATACTCATAGATCGTTTAATGAGTAGAGAACATGTCGACGGCACACATAATGGTATTGAGAAGCCGTCCCACAACAACGGCGAAACATGCGTCTACCAGACGGTGATGGGTTTGCTTTAGCTTCGCTGATTTAATTTTCCTTCCCCCCTATGACAAACAACAACCAACCTTATCTTAGTAGTTTGCGGAGTAATTCATAAAGTGCACTTTTTACCGAGGTATTTTTTGGTCCCTTTAAGGGAAACTTTTTCCCCTGTGCCCATTTCGCTTATTTACAATTCTAAACATCTGTCATCACCATGTAAGATTTCAGTATCCTATGTTGATTCGTTTGACCGCTATCGTGCCGACGAACGAACAGGCTTATCTAGATTATCAATTTTAGAGAACTGGGGGTCAGCTAATTGGGCTTGGCCGGACAATTAAAGAGGTGCATCACGTCCCTGCTGTTGCGCCTTCATCAGCGTGAATGTCGTTCAGGCCTGTGGATGGTCTAAAGGCTCTCCCTTGAACAACTGGACCTCTCCTTCTAGAACAAGAAGATCGTCCCTGATTTGTCTGGGCGGAGGCATACTATTCATGAGATGGTGGTTAGGATGACTACTGCGAAAACACCTAAGACAACAAGAAATTGTGTCTGCGCTGGATAAGGATCTTCGTCTCCGGAAGCCATAAGGAGACACCCATTTGGTGTTCTGAGGCCTGCTACTGGCACCTCTGAATTTTCTTTCTTTGTCGGTTCCTCAAGTACTGCCAGCAAGTGACTTTAGGAGTTTCTTTCTACTTTTAAGCTTAGCACAGATAGCAGTAGCATGTGCAGAGGATCGAAGCAGGCTGTCCAATGTGACCCCAAGGTTTTTGGGGGTAGTCGGGATGTTGACGTCATAGACTCTCACATTAAGTGACAACCGCTCCTCCGCGGTCCATGCATTAAACAGTGTGACTGATGATTTGAATGCGGATAATTTCACATTCCTCGCAGTGAAGAAGCGAGCTAAGTTAGCGAGGTAAAGGTTGATTTTCTCGCTAATGACAACCACATTTGGTCTTGGCGCCAGAATTGTGCAATCATCAGCGCACGACACACTTTCCACGCTTACACAACCAGGTCAACATGTTACACCATTTAATGAATGATGTCGCTATTTTAATCGTGGACTATGAATTTAATCCCATGGCATTGCCATTGAATTGCCAGGTTGATTAAACACCAGCATGTAGCAATCAAAAACGTCTGAAACAATTCTCGTCTTTCCTAGATCGACAGCTACCCATGAAAATAATGCTTGCTTGAAGTTTTCATATTGAGATTTTTTAAAAAATTTAAACTAAATAACATTTGTGTTTAGTTGGAGAATTAACTCATCTGCAGAAAAGTTCTCTAAGCAACTGTTAAAAATGGGAATAGTGAGTAAGGGCTGCTATATATATTTCGGACCTAATAATGAAAATGCGTATATTTATCATCAATTGCTGTTCAAAGTAGTCTCCAGCATGATTTATACACTTTTGCATGCGCTCAAACCAATTGTCGAAACATTTGTCCACTCCGATAGAGATACCTCCAAAACATGGTTTTTGAACGCTTCAACAGCATCTTCTGGCGACGAAAATCGTTGACCACGCATTTTTTCTTGATGTGCGGGAATAAAAAGAAATTATTGGGTGCCGAGTCAGGGCTGTACGGCGGATGACCCATTTGGCCGGTCAAAAAGGCGCTGGTTTGAGCCGATGTGTAAGAGATCGCATTGTCATAGTGCACAATGATTCGTCTTCTTTTGTTCATTTTTTGAATTTCTCTAAAGACCAGGTAAAAAAAGTGTGGTGTACTACTCAGAATTGACCGTCCTAGGTTGCTCAAGCGGAACAGTCGCCACATGACCAGTTTTGCCGAAGAAACAGGCGACCATTTGCTTCAAAGTGCTTCTCCCACGAACAACTTTCGTTGGATTTGGCCCGTCTTCGAAGACCCACACGGTCGATTGCTGTTTTGTTTTGGGCTCATGCGCATAGATCCATGATTCGTCACCTGTGACGATCTTATACACGTCTTTTGAAGCACCGCAATCGTATTTTTTTTTAAATTTCTTTGCACCAATCGACACTCGCCTTTTTTGAGCGATTGTAAAATTGTGCGGTGTCCAACGAGAACAAACCTTTTTTACGGCCAGTTGTTCATACAATATCGAATGTACTTATAAATGTTTACTACTCATTTTAATGAATTCGAAATTAATTTTATTTAATTTTTCTACTTTGCACTCTAATGTGTGCAGGGGGTCCGCTAGTACATTTATTAGAGGTGTTTTCAATAAACAAAGGTAAAATTTTAAATTTTCTCTGGCTATGCGCATTTGATTAGGGTTTATTTTATTTTTATGTTAGCACACTAGCTTCGAAAATATTTTTTTACTTCAGTTTGTTTGTGAGAGGCATAACAGTTTGTTGTGTTTTGCGAGAACAGAGGCATTGCTCCAACAGATTTGGACAACAGGATTTAAAGTGCTACTCTTGGCCCGCCGCAGCGTTGTCGTGTAATGGTCAGTTTGCCTTACTTTTGGACTAGAAGCCCAGGTGAAAATCCAGAGTTTTGATTATGGCTTTATCCTTTTCTCCAAATTAGTAAATTTTGTGCTACGTCGCCGGGTTTCAATGAAATTTTCATTTATCGTTAAATCGTTATTAAGTTCGATCATGGCTAACCATATAAATCCTCCACCAGAATTCACGTTTGAAATATATCAAAAAAGTGGTCCTAACTAAAACGTTTTCAACTTCAAGTCAAACTTACATTTTATATTGAAACTTGCAAATTTTTGCCGCAATTGAAAATTACCTATTTCTCTGTTGCTGCACTTATTAAAGATCGAGGACTAACATTTAGGTATTAAGGTGGTGGTAAATATTTGTATTAACCAGTTTTGTAAAAACTGCAATGGATGAAGTCCAAATTAGTGTTTTCTGTGTTTTTTATGTTTCAAATTTGACTTTCTAGCATTCTAGTGATTATTTATGTTTTTTTTTCTTCGGTTTCTTGATTATCACTTATATGCTTTCATCAGGTTTTTTTCTCTTTTATTAGGAAATATTAGGATTTTTTTTAATTTATATTATTTATTTGATTTTATACTGAATTTTCTCTAGTAGTTTATGATGTTCTATTTAACATTTTGATGCATATTGTAATTTAGCTTTAATAGGCCCCAGTGGGCTTTCAATTACATGTCAATAAAGAAATGAAATAAAAAAATGAATGAGGAAAAATTAACCCCGAGAATTTGTGCGGTACTGAAGTGTACTTAGTATGGACATAAATACTGTAACAACATTGAACACACCCATTTTAAAAGTAGAACTGAACATACCCCGTTAATGTCACTCTATAGCGTTAGCCTGTAACGGGATTTTAAAATTTGTTCAACTTTCATCATGGAGTGGTCAGATAATGAGAACCGTATCGCTGTAATAGCTCTTTTCAAGTGTGAAATAAAAAAAATGAAATCAAAACGCTCCAGCCACTAGGGATTAGCCGCATGTTCGTCTACCGATGCATAAAACTGTTTGAGCAGACTGGAGATGTAAAAGTCCGCCACCGGACGGGTCGCCCACTCTCTGTTCGAACACCGCATGTCATCAAAGCCGTTAAATTAAGAATTCACAGAAATCCGCTCCGAAAACAGAAAATCATGGCCCGTGAGATGCATATCACGCAAAAGTACATGAGTCGAATCATTAAAAAAGACTTGGGACTTGAGGCTTTCAAACGACTAACCGGACATTAATTGACTGCAGCTTTAAAAAAAATAGGATTGAAAAATGCAAACGTCTTTTGGTGAATCCCGCTGATAACTTCTACAGAAAAATTTTGTTCACCGATGACAAAATTTTTACCGCTCAGAAAAAATTTAACAAGCAAAAGGACAGAGTGTATGCGCGGTCATCTAAGGAAGCATCTGAACTGATCCCAAGGGTGGAAAAGAGTCATCACCCAGCTTTAGTCATGGTTTGGTGGGGTGTCTCTTACGATGGGGTCACTGACCTGCATTTCTGCGAACAAGGAGTCAAAACATCCCTGTTCCAAAACCAGCCATGGACTTCTCTGCAGGATTTTGCGCCGGCCCATAAGGCTAAAACGTCCCAGGCCTGGCTTCGAAACAATTTTCCAGCGTTCATTTCCTCTGAAGAATGGTCCTCAGGCAGTCCAGATTTGAACCCATTGGATTACAAATTGTGGGCGGTTTTAGAGAACAAGGTTTGTCACAAAAGATACCCCAACATTGAATCTCCTAAGACTGCTTTGGTTCGAGCTGTGGCAAATTTTCCAATGGACGAGGTTCGTGCAGCTATTGACGATTGGCCAGTGCGACTTAAGGCGTGTGTAAAGGCAAAAGGCGGACATTTGGAATAAGTAGATTCTTTTTGGATACAATATACTTATACATCAATAAATATATTAAAAAACATTTGGTCCAAAAACATTCAGTACATTTTATTTTGTAGCATAAAACGTTTGTAACAGTATTTATGTCCCTACTAAGAATTCTTTAACATTATTGCAATTATTGCAGGAAGCACATCTCTCATCTTGTACAATTTGTCGTCTTTGGTGTTACTTAGCCTAATGTGACACTGTTGTTTTTAATGGGGGTAATCGAATATAAATCGAATCTTTTCTAAATCGAGTCATTGCTGAAAAGGTACTTGTTACTTTGTTTATTATAGTTTAATAATAAATGTTTGTGATTACCAATATATTTGAGTTTAACCCACTGTTAAGCTTGCTAACCGACGTATAATCACCAGCTGATTCCATTTAACGATGTCTGTCTGCATGTCTGTCCGTTTGCCATCTGAAGCTTGTAAAGACAATCTACTGGTATCTATTGTTGTCCGGCCATCATGAAATTTAACAGTAGTAAGTTTTTGGACCATAGAAGGACGGTATTTTAATTGAATACTATCGGTTCAGTTTAGATATAGCTTCCACACATATAACCATTTGTTTTTATGTTTTCCGCTCTAGAAGCAATATATAACATCCAATTTTAATGAAATTCGGCACACGTTATTTTTTGGACCCAGGAAGGACGATAATAAAAATAGCGAAAACGTTCATCCGATTTTATGTTTTTTTAGTTCTAGGAGCCACATATTGCTTTCAACCTTGATAGCATTGAGCTTAAGTCAGTCGTTTGCACCAATACCGGAAGTTGTGGAAATAAAGGAAATCGTTTTAGATTTAGATATAACTCATACACATATGTATGTTCATCCGATATGAACTCAACTCTAGAAGCCACATATTAATTCCAATCTTGATCAAATTTGGCACAAGAATGCTTTTTGTTTCAAGGATGGACGAATTTTAAAATAAAAAAAAATCGGCTTACATTTAGATATAGCTCCCACACATACGAGTATTTTTTACTGATCCACATAAAATATCTAATCTTGAAGTCGTATTCTAAATGTGATCCTAGCATAATTAATTTTTAAGTTTGAAATAATTTTTAACAATATAAATATATATATCCTCAAAAGCTGGAGGATATAAAGTGAAAATATATAAGTACACAAAAACGTCGATAAACATTTAACGTAAAATTGGATACAGTTCGCTACGATCGAAGTGTAATTAACTCATAAAAATTGGTGCTATAGGTTCATGTTTTGATATAGCCCCAGTAAAAAGTTTCCTGCTGGTTTTATAAGAAAAAGTTCTGCAACGCCCTTTTAAAATTTGATTTCAATACATATGGGTACCAAATAACTGCAATTATCTCACAAAACTCTATTTGGGTGACGAACCCTAGGGCCCTAAATTCGGCCCATTTAAACGATGATATTTTACCAAAGATTCAAATATGAAATTAGTTTGGATAGTCGGCCACGTCCGACGTAAACTTTTTTACTAGCTGGTTATAATAGATGGTTCCACAATCACAATAAATTTTTGTAATAAATAATATAAGCACAATTGGAGTCGGTAGCAACCGGACGTTGTCGCTGTTCATTTCAGTTGTATTTTAAAACTCTTGTTATCTTTTTAAAATCAATTTAGTGAATTTCGCTGGTCCGTCTGCTTGTTCATATACCCTGCAGGACCAACTGAAAATTGGTCTATATTTGTCCATGTTTTGAAATATCCTCGATACAACTTCCCTACCGACTAATGTCCCTGGGTCTTTAGGATAAATACATTTTAAACAATTTTTTCTATAATAGCAACAAGTGCAACTTTCGATTTATAATTTTACTGCTCTAGAAGCCACATATTAAATGTGATCTTGCTCAAATGTGGCACAGACGAAACGAGTTTTAAAAAATATCGGTGCAGGGTATTATGCATAAAAATACGCATCGATGGCTTTATATAGAAAGGGCGTAACTTGAGTTACGCCATTAAACAAATTATAATGCCGTTCTTAATAAAAGGCAAAACAACTTCTAATTTGAAGACTATTTTTTATTCGTTTTACTTTTTTAACGGTCCTTGTAGTTAAAACAAGCAGGCAATTTTTGACTAATTTCACTCTTAATCCTTATATGAATGTGTTTTAAAGATTATAATGGGGACAAATGCTTGTTTAAATCAAATTTGTATTTCAAATCCAAGATTTTTCGGTTTCAGTCATTGTTATTTTTTTCATTTTAATAGCGAATCTATTGAGGGTATGTATGATTCGGCCTGGGCAAACTTAATGTCGTTTTTATTTGTTTTATTTTAATGCAACAGTTATTAAATTGTGGAGTTTATTATATGGTTAATAAAAATAAGTAAATATTAAATATAATACTATTATCGGGTTTCTTAGCAGAGCTGGATGCAATGACACTATTGAAGCATGATTTACCTATGGAAGGCCGTTTTAATCAAATGAGACGGAAAATAGACATTGATACTAACAAGTGTATGCCATTGATTTCGCAAGGGCCAAAAAGCACCCGTTTTGATTCTCAAAATATTTCGGTTCTAACAGGTTTGCTTTTATGACTGGGGACACCTTTTAAGACGAAATATTCCTCCAATAATATGCTCGATTTCATATTTCTAGTTAACTTATATAGTAGAATAGAATTCGAGTGTTGCTATATATATTTCTGGCCTAGACAACACTAAGTGTTGCCTGGCGCCATCTGACATTTCCATTGGAAATGAAATTTTTTAGCATAAATGTACTCAAAACGTTTTGTGACGTACGACCATCTTGTGTGTTGTTTACAGTGATTTGAAAAAAGCAATTTGGCAAAAAAATGAAAAGAACTCTTGAACATTTTCGTGCAATCATTTGTCACAACTATTGACGTGGATTATCACGACCAGAGTGCATCGATGAACTTAAATGTTTGTATGGCGATGCAGCACTATCCTATAGCACTGTGAAAAACTGGTTTAATGAATTCAATCGTGGCCGATGCTCGCTCAATGAAGAAGGTCGTCCAAAAACGGCAGTTGTGCCAGAGAACATTAATGCCTCGCGTGAACTGATAATGCAAGATCGTCATGTGACATACCGTGAGATAGAGGCATCCTTGGGCATTTCTTCCACCAGCATACATTCGATATTGCTTGAACGTAAAAAAGGTTTGTTCTCGTTGGATTCCGCAGGCTCGTGTCGATTGGTGCAAAGAAATTTTGAAAAATACGATCGCGGTGCTTTAAAAGACGCACAGGTGACGAATCATGGATCTATGTGAATAAAACAAAACAGAAATCGACCGTATGGGTTTTCGAAGACGAGCCAAATTCAACGAAAGTTGTTCGTGGAGGAAGCACTTTGGCAAAACTTGTCATGTGTTACTGGACTGTTCCGCTTGAGCAACATCACAATATGTTTGCCTGAAGTCTTCGGAGAAATTCGAGAAACGAACAAGCGAAGACGAGCCATTGTGTACCATGACAATGGGAGCTCTCACACATCGACTCAAATCATCGTCTTTATGACCGGCCAAAACGTCGAATTGATGGGTCATCCGCCGTACAGCCCTGACTTGACACCCAGTGACTACTTTTTATTCCCGCACATCAAGAAAGCTGGAGAATACTTTGAAAAACAATAAAACCATTTTTGATTATAAGTATTCGCATTTTCATTATTAGGCCAAAAATTTATATAGCAGCCCTCGTATTACGTAAAAGAATTAATATATAAAATGTATATAATATATATAAAAACAGAAAGCCGAAAGCCGAAATTTATATAGCAGCCCTCGTATTACGTAAAAGAATTAATATATAAAATGTATATAATATATATAAAAACAGAAAGCCGCTAGTATTTACGTTGACTCTGAATTAAAACCATATGTGACAGGGCATAGAGAAAGGGAACTAAGGGTAAAAAAAATCAATTTTCACTTTTTTTTGATGTGGACAACATCTGAGCATCGAATGAGTGTTCCCTCCCAGAGATATGCGCGTTTTATGAAAGTGAAATCGACGATTCTAAGCGAAAATAGAAAGGGACCTAATCTTTAAAATGGCTCTCCTGAACAAAACAGGTTTTTACCCTTGGGTCCCTTTCTATTTTGCGCGTCACATATATAAATTTGTGTTTACACTCCAGTTAACCAGAGTTTTATGCATTTTATATACCCTCATACTCACACTGTCATTTAGTACGGACAAAAAGCGTAACGCATCGAAAAAATCGTGTTAGGCCTTTTGTACATACGCATTAACCAAATCAGTTTCATGACTAAGATATCTGAGTCATGCCCACCTGTACGGCTGGTTCGCACAATCATGAGTAACCAATCGTATTCAAATTTTCAAACTCCCAATATTTTCCAAAAACTGTATTGAATTGAAAATTGGTCATAATACTTCCTCTTCTCGAAACGACCACACCAACATACCATTGTAATATCTTTAACATTTCTTATACATTCCTACCCGGAATTAAAAATGGAATTACTAGATAAAACGGGTGAAAAAAATGAGATTCTTCATATGACAAGATGACCCTGTCCCAGTACAGATTATAAACCAAGTGAGGGATTACTCATTCTGATACCTACAATGAAAATGCACCGCATGATATTTTAAATGCGATACTTTAAAACTGAAGACAAACTATACTTTCTGACGGAGAATTCGAGTCTAAACCACAACCCTTCCATACCATATTATTTCACATTCAACCATAATATGATCCCCACAATCATGTTATGATCCTCATAACCATAGTATGTTTAACGTACAAACATAGTATGATCCTCACAACCATAGTATGACTTACACACAATCATACTATGGTTCCCAAAATTGTTTGTAAAGATTGGGTTAAGTTGTTATTTAACAATAGAGACTTTTATTAAGTAAGTTATGTAATAATAGGAGTGATTTATTAAACAGTAAAAAATGTATTTATTTAAAATATTTCAGTTATACCAATCCGTAGTTTGTTTCGAAAAAATTTAATTATTTTTACTATTATTGCGTAAGATTCGTAAAAATAACATTGTTGTGACGGTATGATTGCCGTAATCATGTTATTGTTAACATTTAACCCATGAAAACAATACTTTTGTTCCACCAACCATATTTGTATTGTTGCTACAACCATATTTTCATTTTAAAATTTGGCAACAATACTATTGTTACATATCAACAATATTAATATTGCCGCAGTCATACTATTGTCAAAATAAAATTCAAAAAACAATACTATGGTTGCGACGACCATACTTTTATTGCAGATAACATACTATTGTTGCCGTGACCATATAGTAACCATATTTTTTTTCTGCGTGCATGTCATTCTCTTTATATTTTTGGAAACAAAAATTCGTTGAGCATAGCGCGCGGTAACGCTCACCGTTGACGGTAACGGCGGCTTCTTGTCCATTCTTGGAGAAAAAATTGCCCAATGATGCCGCCAGCCCAAAATCCACACAAAACAGTGACTCGTTGTGGATGAATTAGCTGCATTTCAAAATAAACCGTCTTTGGGAGAGAGTATATGTATCTTGGTTCAACCGTCTTGAAACATGATTGAGTTCAACTTTCAATTTACATTATTACGATATTATAAATGAAATTTAAGACACATTGATTTGCATTTCTGAAGAATTTCAGATAGATAAATACACACAGAAAACAGAATCGTTGCCACAACCGAATGATTGAGGTTGCATGCACCTCGAGTATTTCATTAGTACAACCGACTACACAACACTTTCTATCATAAGAGTATTTTTTCGGCTTAAATTTACACATAGCTTAAATTTTTACATATCAAAAAATATCAAAGTTTAATTCTTTTTTGACATCCTATTGGTTTATACCAAAGTAGAGTTTTTTCCTGGCGTTTTTTGTTACCCGAGAAAGAGCAGGAAAAATTTTAAAATTCGCGGCCAGGAAAAATGAAATTTTAATTTGCTTGACGTTAAACTACTGCCACAACCAAATTTTTTTCCAACCGAATGTTGGAAGTTGCACGTACTATCCATGTATTTCATTGCTGCAACCGAATGTTGATTGGGTTCACGGCAATTTTCGGTAAAGGTAACTGACCCTATCGATTGAGGAGGCAAAGTATCGGTAACTCTAACCAGTTAAGGTGATTATTCGAACTAAATTTTTACATGTATTAGTGGTTGCTACAAATGCTTGGTTAGAAGTACTTTGTGAATTCGGTTGTCATACCCACGAACGTTTACGAGTATTCATTCGAGTATGACCGAAATAAAAAAAAACAGTTTAGTCTGAATGTACAAATGGACCGATTTTCTTCATGAAATTAGTGTAGTGGGTCATAAAGTAAAATTTCGGTTTTAAAGTGTCCGAAGAAATTTGAAGAAAATGCTCATTACGATTAAAATACCTAAATGAGTTGGAAGATTTGAGGAAATGCTTTTTCTAAAGTATATAAAATGCTTATAATTTATCTAAGTGTTTTTTTTTTTATCAATTTCCACTTGACACAATCTAAATTAAATTAAAAATGGTAAAAACTGTATTAAAGTAAACATTTCAGAAAATAATTAGAATTTTGTGTTATTTAAACAATCTGAATCGAATAGCGGAGGCCTGACAGTATTGGGCCCGAAATAAAATGTTTCTATGCACTTGCTAAAAAAGTCTATAGAAAATGATTTTCTTTCGGCTACAAATATTTTTTAAACAACTATTAAATCGTAATGGTCTTTGGTAAAAAAAGCGCAGTGCGCAGAATGCGTAGAGTCTTAAATGTGTTCTTGCTTTAAATATATATTTGGTAGAAGTTATAACCCATTAATGTATTATAGATATTATATTCTGATGTGGGGACAGCGGATAATATGTGACGAGGGCTGCTATTTATATTTCTGGCCTAATAATGAAAATGCGAATATTTATCATCAAAAATGGTTTTATTGTTTTTCAAAGTATGCTCCGACATAATTTATACATTTTTGAATGCGCTCAAACCAAATGTCGAAGCACTTTTTCCACTCCGATTGAATATCTTCTGGCGACAAAAATCGTTGACCACGCATTTTTTTCTTGATGTGCAGGAATAAAACGAAGTCATTGGATGCCAAGTCATGGCGTTTTGGCAGGTCGAAAAGGAGCTGGTTTGAACCGATGTGTAAGATGGTGCACAATGATTCGTCTTCTCTTGTTCGTTTTTCGAATTTCTCCGAAGACTTCAGGCAAACAAATTGTGGTGTACCACTCAGAATTGACCTCCTACGTTGCTCAAGCGGAACAGTCGCCACATGACCAGTTTTGCCGAAGAAACAGGCGACCATTTGCTTCGAAGTGCTTCTTCCACGAACAACTTTCGTTGAATTTGGCTCGTCTTCGAAGACCCACACGGTCGGTTGCCGTTTTGTTTCGAGCTCATACGTATAGATGCATGATTCGTCACCTGTGAGATCTTATAAACGCCTTTTGAAGCACCGCGATCTTAATTTCTCAAAATTTCTTTGCACCAATCGACACGAGTCTTTTTTTAAGCGATTGTCAAATTTTGCGGGATCCAACGAGAAGAAACTTCTTTTACGGCTAGGAGTTCATGCAATATCGAATGTATGCTGATGGAAGAAATGCTCAAGGATGCCTCTATCTTACGGTATGTCACGTGACGATCTTGCATTATCAGTTCACGCACGGCATCAACGTTCTCTGGCACAACGGCCGTCTTTGGACGAGTTTCGGCCACGATTGGAATTCATTTAACCTGTTTACAATGCTATAGAATGGTGCTTCATCGTTATACAAAGATTTAGGTTTATGGGTTTAAGTTTTGTGGAAAATGTTCACGAGTTAATTCCACTTTTTTGCCATATTGATTTTTTCAATTCACTGTAAGCAAAACAAATGATGGTCGTACGTCAAAATGTTTATGCTAAATAATTTCAAACTTTCCAATGGAAATGTCAGAAGGCGGCAGGCAACACTAAGTGTTGCCTAGGGCAGAAATATACATAGCAACCCTCGTACTAGAATTGATCGACAAAAACAAATTACAATTTATTGTTTGTTAAAAATTCGATGGACTTAAAGTCAGTAATATTCGAATTATTTTATCTTAAATAAAATAGCATTGAATAATTGGGAAGTACAACAAGCTGTTTGCAAAACTGTTGGTTGCAACAATTACCAGTAGTGACAACCTTTTTCTCGTTCAATTGGTGAGACGAATAAATAAGTTGTAAGCACAGTACGATGATTATATTCATCATCTTGTGGTATTTCCAACTGAATGTCTATAACGATTATAAACATTTGGTGATTGCCACCAAAATTCCTCTTTTGTAACCGAGTCATTGTAGTAGTTCCAACCGATTTAAAACTTATTTTTTTTCCTGTATAATAAAATATTTTGAAAAAATTTTGGTTTACTACTCTGTATTTGTATGTTTTCCTTCTTTTTTTTAAAATTTAATATAAAAATTTAATTAAGATATAATATGATAATGTTTTAAATATTTACCATAAATATTTTTTTTGGGGAAATTCAATAAAACATTTTATAGATATTACGCCCTAATTATTTCAGTGCATAATGACCAAAGATCAATTGGCATACGTTAATTTTTTAAGCGTACGACAAAGATTTAGTTTTTATAGGGTTTGGCATTATTAAAAAAAAGTAATGTTAATATCATCCTCGAAAATACTATGAAATCTAAACTTGAATACGCTATATATGATCGATCAGACCAGACGTTCTTACATAGGGTAGTACTCGTACGTATGTACACAGTTAAAAAGCGCAAGTTCTTTCCCGTCTAATTTAGTCTTCTCTTTGTGTTTTTTCCTATGTGGTTTTTCCCTTACTATTTGTGTGACTAATGTAACTTTTTTCGTTATTTTTGTTGTTGTCTGTAAACAATTACTTTGTGTTTCCTCGTCTGCTTTGAACGGCTGCTTGTTCGTCTTATGAAGCAACATATGGAACTTATGACAGAAAAATCAAAATGAGAGAGTAAGAGCACATGGTCACGGTTTATTAGTTTTTTGTTTTTTCATATTTTGTTGTAATTATGAGTTTTATCCAATTTTAAAGCAATTTTTTTGCATGCCTCTCATTTACAACAAGACTGCCATTATTCAAACTAACATCTTACACGCAGAGAAAAGATATGGCTACTATATGGTCACGGCAACAATAGTATGTTCTCTGCAATAAAAGTATGGTCGTCGCAACCATAGTATTGTTTTTTGAATTTTGATAATGTATGATTACGGCAATGTTGAAATGTAACAATAGTATTGTTGTCAAATTTAGAAATGAAAATAATATAAATATGGTTGGTGCGACAAAACTATTGTTTTTTTGAGTTTTATATTAACAATAATATGATTACGGCAATCATACCGACAAAATTTATTTTTGTCGGTATGATTTAATTTTTCTTAATTCAACAATGTTATTGTTACGAATCTTACGCAATAATAGTACTTTTTATATGAAAATTAATTTGTTTCAAAACAAACTACTTTGAATAAGTATAACTGAAATATTTTTAATAAATAATTTGTTTCTACTGTTAAATAAATTACTCATATTAATAAGAGTTTAATGCATTTTTAAATAATTTACTTAATACAAATCTCTATTGTTAAATAACAACTTAACCCAATCCTTACAAATATTTTGGGGATGGTTACGTGTAAGTCAAACTATAATTGTGAGGATCATACTATGGTTGTATGAGATATATTCTATGGTTGTGAGGATAATAAAAGGGTTGTGGGGAACATAGTATGGTTGAGTGAGTATAATAATAATCATAGTATGGTTGTGTGTGAACAATTCTATTGCTGTGAGGACCATAATATTGTTGTGGTGATCATAGTATGGTTGTGTGTGAGCCATACTATTGTAGTGATGAGCATAATATTGTTGCGCCACAACCATATAACCAACAATAGTATGATGCTATTCGAATATGGTTATCCCAACCATACTTTTTTTCTGCGTGTAAATTGTTGTGGGGATCATAGTATGGTTGTGTGTGAACCATACTATTGTTGTGATGAGCATAATATTGTTGCGCCACAACCATATAACCAACAATAGTATGATGCTATTCGAATATGGTTATCCCAACCATACTTTTTTTCTGCGTGTAAATTGACGCTCTGCAATGTGAAAGACCACACTAAGAAGGGTTAAAACGGTTCTACATTTACAAAAAGGGTATCAGAATGTCGAGGGAATTTTTTTTCGGTTTATTTTTTTTTTAATTAAAGTCTAGTAAAGGTAAATTAATTATCGATCCCGTGCTCAGTTATATTAATAATTTATTTAAATTTTTTGGTTTCCAATATTTCGCAATTCTTTGAAATGCATCATCAGGGAAAATATGTTTACTTACATATTTTGTCAAGCAATACAAATTTTACATTCAGACAGGTCGGCTTTTTGTATACTTTCCACCTTGGATTTTAAATGTTAAAAATATCAATTATATTTAATGTCCCATATTTTGATCTGGAGGACCGTAGTTTTGGGCCACAAGACTCATTTTCAAGGATCTTGATAATAGGTCAATATATGGATTCGTTACAAAATTTGCATAACTCCTGGCAAATCTGAGTTAAGCTATATCCTTCCCGGCCAATTATAGGCGCTACAGCTCGCAAAGCTGGGATCAAAAATTGTATAGCAATCATAGATGGTCATAAGTGTTGGTGGTCTCGAATAGTGGATTCTATAGAACAAAAACTTTCAAATCGCTTTACAAATACAAAAGTTACATGTCATTGTATAAACTTGAGGTTCCCAAATGAGGTTCCCAAATGTAGCTCCGCCGCTGCATATCGAAGCGGCGGAGCTACATTTGGGGCTCGAAAACGCCTCTTCCTTAAGTGTGTGAAATTTCAACAAAATACGGCTGTTAGTTTGGGAACGGCTGAATTATTTCCAGTTTTTTAATCTCATCCTACTGTGCAGCGCTTTAATAAAAGGGGCGTGGCACCGCCCAATTTTCCCCAGATCTTATTTCTTTACACACTAATAGTACATATTGCAAGACATAGTATAGTACATATGCCACTTACGTTCTCGTAAAATATTTAAGACAGGAACATCGAATTTTAATTGTACTCGTATTATCTAAAGGAACAAAGATATATGTTTGTTTGGTGGAAAAGTGGGCGGTGCTGCGCCCCTTTTTAAAATCATATACATGTGCAATAGTAACTTCTGACACACAGTAGTATACAGTGTAAATTTCAAGACGATCTTCCTATAAATAGGTTACTTAGTTTGCTTTTAAAAAAAGAAGCATGGCACCGCCCACTTTTTCACCGAACTTATATTTTTACTACTTTAGTAGTATATATTTGAAATACGATATTTTTAACTTGAATACTTTCTGGCTACTTATCATTTTTGAATATTTTTTTCAAATTATTCGTCCACAATAGCATACTGTGTACATTATCCGGTGTTTTTAATACCCGAGAAAAAGCGGTTATTTTACCGCCCGGGTAAAATTAAATTTAAATTTGCTTGGCGTTAATCTACGTTTTGATAAAAAAAAGTAAAGAATATTACACATTTAGCAAGTAAACGCACTTATTTTTAAAATGGGAACATAGATTATAGTGTTTTGCACCATAGAGCAACTCCGGTTGTTTTCAGGGCCCTTTCGATTTAACCTACTTAAAATATCAATAGCAACCAACATTTCTGGTAAATTGCGTCCATTGGTCCGTTGTAAAAAATGATTCTACCTTTAACTAAGATCCTGGTGTTATTTGAACGGAGAGTTTTTGTAGTACATACCCCGTTTGCCTAAACTCAAAATATTTATCTGGAATCCCATTATAATGGACGGTTCATATAGGGGTTTCCTTTTAAATCATGTTTTCAACTGAATTTACAGTGAATTCTGCACAAAGATCACACATTATAGGCTTTTAAGGTGCAATTGCCGATTGAAGGCACACAATCATTCGCTTTGTTATTGCTTTTAAGTTTGGATCTGATTGAAAAATCATCTTTTCTGAAAAGGCTCATTTTTATCACGGGGTTTATGATAACAAATTTAACGACCCCATCTGGGGATCGGAAAACGGGCACGCGATCTTCCAGAAGCCAATAAATCGTGACAGTTTGGTGCGAATTTCGGAACCGTGGTGTCTTTTTCTTTACAAATCAAGGTGAGAACGTCTAACAATTTGTTAGCGTCGGGTCCACCTTGTAAATACCGGCGACTTAACAAGTTAGATATTTATCTCTAGGCCATGTAAAAACTTCTCTAAGAAGTGGGTATAAAAATTATTCTGATTTGAGAGAAGTTCCCCTTACGATTTTTTTTTGAAATGACGGTCTTGTATGCTTGCTGTAAAAAAAAGTACTGATTATTTTTCAAATTTCTGATTTTATTGGAAAGGTTCAACTTTGTCATTTAATAATGAAACACCATCCGATGTGTTTTCGCTTCGCCCAATTGGCCTTAAAATCGTTCTGAGAACCCACTCGTAACTATTGAAAAGCCAAGGCATCCACAACGAGTCACTGTTTAATGTGGATTTTTGGCTGGCTGCATCATGGAGCCATTTTTCCAAATTCAAAGGAATGACATGGACGACATTTGGTTTCAACGGGGGCCATATGTCACTCAGCCAACTCAACCATCGATATTTGACGCACAGTTTATGAAAATCTAATAATCAACCGAAATTGCGGTAGCCTCGTATTACCACACTGTGGTACAGGGTATTATTTTCATTAAACACGTTAACGCGTAACACCCTTTGCACTTAACAGCACATACAGAATGTAAAATCGGAAAAGTAAATAAAGACTTGTATTGGAATGAACGTGGTTTGCGGTCAGTTAGTCATTTCTTAAATATCTGTTCTTTTTTGTAACAATGAATATTTGTGTATTTTATTATAAATTTGTGTATTTTATTATAAATATAAAATAAAAAATGTAAATACTTCTACGATATGTATCAGCAGTTAAAGCAACTGGTTTTTAATCGTAAAGATCGGCATTGCCTTATTTGCATATTTACCCCCTATACGAGTAATCACTTGTTCTTAAGAAAAGCAAAGCAGTTAAGGCTCCCCAAAAAATCTTTACAATAATTTCAATTTTAGATTCGTAAAGGGATTTCCTTAAATTTGTGTACCCATACCTATGGTCAGAAGGCATAACAGTATATTTGCATTTTTGCAACTATTTAGAAGAGCTATTTTAATGTTTGAACCGGTATAACTTAAAGGTTGGTTGAGATATTTTGACTTAGTCAGTCGCAATTTCTTCGAGCACAATTAAAAAATAATTATATATGTTAACAGCTTTAATGTTATTGATTAAAATCAAACTTATTCCCATTTTAATTAATTAAGTTGGAGGGAAATTACTCGATGTATGTTGTTCTTACAAAAGTCGTTATTATACCACGCAGCATTTCGACTATAGCTTTTATACTAAAAAGTTATTTTAAAATTAAATACTTATAAGTTGTTTAATCTATTTTACTAAACTTCCTACATATTCGGAAGTTGTGCTGTTTGACCCAAACTACTTTGAGTGAAATTAAGCATTTGTGAAAAAAGTGTTTCTTGCAAATTTAGTTTTATTAGTTCTTTAAAATGTATATTTATTTTTAATGAATTAATTTTTAGTAATACTAGCTGCAGCCCGGTGCGATTCGCAGCCCTTACATGCTCTTAAAGAAATAAACCGAAGAAATTTGTTTTGTATACAGTATTTTTACATTTAATTAAATCCTTCGGTTGGACTCTTGAATATATTCGAAAAGCGACCGATCCATTGTTATGTTGGAAGCTACAAGGCATCAAAAAATCAATCATCCCACTTTTCTTTCGACTTATTTCCTACCTTTGCTGCTGCTCTACTTGGGCTGCTATATATATTTCTGGCCTAATAATGAAAATGCGAATATTTATCATCAAAAATGGTTTTATTGTTTTTCTGAGTATTCTCCAGCATGATTTATATACTTTTGCATGCGCTCAAACCAATTTCCACCCCGATTGAGACACCTCTAAAACATGCTTTTTGAAGGCTTCAACAGCATCTTCTGGTGGCGAAAATTGATGACCACGCATTTTTTTCTTAATGTGCGGGAATAAAAAGAAGTCACTGTGTGCCAAGTCAGTGCTGTACGGCGGATGACCCATCAATTCTACGTTTTGGCCGGTCAAGAAGGCGCTGGTTTGTGCCGATGTGAGACAGCTCGCATTGTCGTGGTAACAATGATTCGTCTTCTCTTGTTCGTTTTTCGAATTTCTCCGAAGACTTCAGGCAAACAAATTGTGGTGTACCACTCAGAATTGACCATCCTACGTTGCACAACAGTCGCCACATGACCAGTTTTGCCAAAAAAAAAAAACAGGCGACCATTTGCTTCGAAGTGCTTCTTCCACGAACAACTTTCGTTGAATTTGGCTCGTCTTCGAAGAACCACTCGGTCGATTGCTGTTTTGTTTCGGGCTGATACGCATACGATTATATCGTCTTTCGAAGAGCCGCGATCGAACTTTTTCAAAATTCTATGCACCAATCGGCACGAGCCTTTTTTTGAGCGATTGTCAAATTGTGCGGGATCCAACGAGAACAAACCTTTTTTACGGCCAGGTGTACATGCAATATCGAATGTATGCTGGTGGAGGAAATGCCGAAGGATGCCTCTATCTCACGGTGTCACATGACGATCTTTATCAGTTCACGCACGGCATCAATGTTCTCTAGCATAACGGCCGTTTTTGGACGATCTTCACGACCTTCGTCTTTGAGCAAGCGTCGGCTACGATTTAATTCATTACACCAGTTTTTCGCAGTGCTATAGAATGGTGCTACATCGCCATACAAAGATTTAAGTTAATCGATGCACTCTTGTCGTGATAATTCTCGTCGAAAGTTGTAAAAAATTATCGCACGAAAATGTTCACGAGTTAATTCCTTTTTTTGCCAAATTGATTTTTTCTAGTCACTGTAAACAACACAAACACAAAAAAATGGTCGTACGTCAAAAAGTTCTGAGTTCGTGTATGCTAAAAAGTTTCAAACTGCACAATGGAAATGTTAGTGTTACCTTGGCCAGAAATATATATTGCAACCCTCATAGTTTATAAGTTATGCTTGATAATGGTTTTTAAGAGTGTGGGCGGCGCTACTCTCTTTTGTAAAATTGTATCCGTATATTAAAATTTACTCACCCACAGTATAATAGTGCAAACATTTGAAGGCTATCGGCATATATAATTATAGGGGATACAACACTTTCAAAAAAGTGGAAGTGATAACGCCCGCATTTCGCCAAGGCTCATTTCTTACTTGAGGAATTAAAAATCAAAATACATAAACACATAGGTTTAGACGTCAGCTTTCATAAGTAGTTTGAACGCCAATTACTAGAAAAATTCAACTTATTTTTGTATAAAGGGTGATCCATCTAGACGTATTTTTTCAAAACAAAAAAATATAAAAATTCAAATCAAGTGTGGAATCTTTATTGGTAATTTGGAAGGATATTTTATGGCATTTAGTTTTTGAAAACAATTACCTTCAAATGTTGTCAACTGTATTATGGAAATGAGCGTTCGGTGAGAAACGGGAAAATCCGCTGTTGTCGACCAAAAATTTTGTTCAGTGATGAGGCTTACTTTTGGCTCAACGGCAAAGTCATTAACAAAATTGCCGCATTTGGGCTGAAAAGCAACAAGAAGAGGTTCAAGAGGTGCCATTATACCCAGAGAAAACCACGGTTTGGTGTGGTTTATAAGTTGGTGGAATCATCGGTGCATTACTTAGTAGGGACATAAAAACTGTTACATTGAACATACCCATTTCAATAGTAGAACTGAACATACCCCGTTAATGTCATATGGGTTTTGAAAGCTTACCTTAATAGCGTTAGTCTGTAACGGGATTTAAAAATTGTTTCAACTTTCATCGGTCGGGCCGCCCACGCTCTCTTCGAACACCACATGTCATCAAAGCCGTTAAATCAAGAATTCACAGAAATTCGCTCCGAAAACAGAAAATCATGGTCCGTGAGATGAATATCACGCAAAACTGCATGAACGAATCATTAAAAAAGACATGGGACTTTCAAACGACGTACCGGACATTATTGACTGCAGCTTTAAAAAACAATAGGATTGAAAAATGCAAACGTCTTTTGGTGAAGCACGCTGATAACTTGCACAGAAAAATTTTGTTCACCGATGAAAAAATTTTTACCGTTCAGGAAAAATTTAACCAGAAAAATAATAGTGTATGCGCGCTCAACTGATCCTTTTACGATGGTGTCACTGACCTGCATTTCTGCGAACAAGGAGTCAGAACATCGGCCAAAGTTTACCAAGAAACCGTTTTGGAAGCTGTTGTGAAGCCTCTTAACAATTCCCTGTTCCAAAACCAGCCATAGACATTCCAGCAGGATTCTGCGCCGGCCCATAAGGCTAAAACGTCCTAGGACTGGCTTCGAAACAATTTGCCGGCGTTCATTTCCTCTGAAGAATGGTCCTCAGGCAGTCCAGATTTGAACCCATTGGATTACGAATTGTGGGCGGTTTTAGAGGACAAGGTTTGTCAAAAAAGATACCCCAACATTGGATCTCTTAAGACTGCTTTGGTTCGAGCTGTGGCCGATTTTCCAATGGACGAGGTTCGTGCAGCTATTGACGATTGACCGACCAGTGCGACTTAAGGCGTATGTAAAGGCAAAAGGCGGACATTTTGAATAAAAAGATTCTTTTTGAATACAATATATATCAATAAATATATTAAAAAAAATATTTGGTCCAAAAACATTCAGTACTTGTTATTTTACAGCATAAAACGTGTGTAACAGTATTTATGTCCCTACTAAGTATTTTCAAAAATGATAATGGCCAGAATGTAACAGGGAATGGCGTTCGCTATCGCGCTATGATATCGGACTTTTTGGTACCTGCTATTGAAGCCCGTAATCTTGACGACATTACACCTTTAGACATTTTTCTTTGGGGTTACGTAAAGTCCAAAGTCTATGCTGACAATCCAGCTACGATTCAGGCTTTGGAAGCCAACATTACGCGTGTGATCATACCTCTAGATGAATCACCCTTTATATTGATTAAACAGTTTATATTCTGGTTCGAGACCTTTTTATTGTTTCTTTTTCAGAATCAACGTCAACAATTGTTTCTAAACCCGCCAAGGGTTTTCTTCTGCAGTCTGACAGTTCTGAAAAAGAAACAAAACAAAGGTCTCGAACCAAAATAAAAACTGATCAAGTCATAATGATCGTAAAAAGACCGAATAGGGAATACGGAGGGAACACTTTTGGGGCATGGGATCGGTCTCATTCAATGCTCAGATGTTGTCCTCATCAAAAAAAGAAAAAAAATGAATATTAATTTTTTTAACCCAGGTCCCTATCTCTATGCGCTGTCACATATAGATTTTATTCTTATTGTAACGTGATTCAAAGGTAAGAAATATCGTTCAGTGTATTATTAACTTACTTAAGTCCCTCAACATCCCATTAAGGCACAAGGGAAAATTCTTTTAAAGCAGTAAGCTGTGCATGATTTAATTCTTGAACTTTCAGGCCAGGCCCTTCTGTTTCAAGCCGGCTCAGAACGGCTTATGCATTAAATAGAGAAGTTAATACATGGCGATAAAAAAAGGAGATAAATTCCTTACTTGTGAAGAGACAAATCCCTTACTCGTGTCGCTACAACGCTACAATCCAAATTTCATTGAAATCTGATAAAATTTGCCTCTGTTAGGTAGGTAGGACCCAAAAGCGGGAATAACATTTGTATGTTATTCGCCCTAATCTACATTAAGATTTGGACGAATCTGGTCTATTTATAACAATGTTCATCCTGTTTGCAAAATAAAGACACAAAGAAAATTTCGTTTAAATCTGATGATGTGTGACGCTGGAAGAACATTAGTATGAGGGCTATATCAATATTTGGACCTTTGGATCTGACCTTTTTTTTTTTAGCAATTCTGTGTTTAAATAACGACACCATTTAGAATTCGTTGAAATTTAAAGAAATTGGCCGCTGTAAGGTCGGTTATAACCAAAATCAGGAGAAACATTTGTGCGGGGGCTATGCAAGATTTAAACGGATATTTTGTTTTTTCATTATGTTTGAGTGCTAATAATGCAACAAATCGGAAGGAAAATATTTTGTTGGTGCCTATTGAGAACTTGGACCGATTTTATAGGAGAAGAATAATCGAATTCTGTTTATTATTGCGACCTACACTTTGCTTACAAGAAACGATGGACAGACGGAAATGTCTAATCGACATAGAAAATACTTATGCCTCGATCAGTATAATTTAAAATGGGTCTAGCACAAACACGTAATTCAAATGTACCACAGTGTGATAAAGGTTTAAAAACTAATATTTGTTTTAATGGGTTAATTGCATTTTCCTTTTGAGTGTTACAAACAAATATATTTTGTGTCATACATATGTAAATATTACTTCCCCGAGCAATGTGTGGTATACGGTATTAGAATGTAGAAATGAGTAAAATATAGGTCAACTTTTCTCCAGTATTCATGGTTATGGTTTTTTCCGTATGTTGTTGCTGTAAATAGTTAGCAAAGATGACGTTATAGTTGAAGTGTTCTTCCTTCCTTTTGTTATGTTTTTCCAACACGCTCGATACTGAGTTAAACATAACCAACCCTCTTCCTATTGGCCCTTCACATACTTTAGGGATTGAGAAATGTTTTCATATTGTAATGTTTCCATGAGCATTTTCGACTTTGTACGTGGGGAAAAAGGATTCAGTTGATTAAATTAAATGAAATTCAAAGCCATCCAAATGAAACTGAGGGTGGTGAATTTTAAATGTCAACTTTTGAGAATCTTGGGAAATATTTCCCAACCTCTGTAAATTTCCTCAGCTTTTTTTAACAGTGAAAATAAACAATTTCAGTGTAGAATTAAAATTAGCACACATTGAACTATTAGGAATAATAAGCATATGCATAAATAAAAATGAATTCAGTTTGTTAAGTGTGTCCTTAAATAATTTGTAATGGTACCATTGCTGATTCTTCTGTAACAAAAATTCACTTAGGTCAATATCATTCTCCTTAATTTTTCAATGTTATTATTTAAATATTGACATTTCCCCAACCAAAATGACCATTCGCAGGGAAAAATATATTAACATATTTTTAATAAAAAAACGGTCATTTCAGTCAACAAGAAAATCACTTATGAAATATTGAAAAAAGTAAAATTTTTCTTATCCTTATCGATTCAGTATCATTGTAAAATGATCATATGTGACGCGCAAAATAGAAAGGAACCTAAGGGTAAAACCCAGTTTTGTTCTGGAGAGCCATTTTAAAGATTTAAATACGTGTATCTTTGGTGTACCATCAATTTCATAAAACGCGCATATCTCTGGGAGGGAACACTTTTGGGGCATGGGATCGGTCTCATTCGATTCTCAGATGTTGTCCACATCAAAAAAAAATGAAAATTGATTTTTTTTAACCCTTAGGGGTCTTTCTCTTTGAGCTGTCACCTATACAAATCGGTAGAAGAATTTTCGTAACTGTTAAACGATGTTTGTTTAGAAACAATCCCATACTAACATAGAAGAATAAACACCATTAAGATATCGCAGAAGTGCAACCGTATTATTTCCACAAGAAATATTATAAATGAGAAATATTTTTCAAAGGTGCTCTGATCCGAACTTAAAAATAACATATCGGACAATAGTCAGGGAACTTAACAAATTCCTATCCTGAAACATCTGCAAGTCAAGAAACGAAGAATGGGCTAGGATTTTAAACAAACTAACAGTCGGTGGCAAAAACGTTTGGAAAATATTAAAGCGGATTACGGGTGGAAATAAATCTATTGTTAACAGCCAGGAAATATCCAGTAGCAAATAAAAAGCAGAGATAATTGCAAACCAATTTGCAAATGCTTGTCTGACCACTTACAACTCATACAGCCCTGCAGAGGGAAAGTTAGCCGTTTTATATCGCTAATAAATGAGAAAAATACTCCTAACGATGATCCAAATACCCTTACGAACGAAGAAGTTCTATTTTTCATAAAAGATTTCAAGAATTCAAAAGCGCGAGGGATTGGTGTGATAAGCAATGTTTTACCTAAACAACTGCCCCAATCTGCTTATGAGATGAGATATTTTTCAAAGGTACTCTGATCCGAACTTAAAAATCACATATCGGGCAACAGTCAGGGAACATAACAAATTCCTATCCTGAAACATCTGCAAGTCAAGAAAGAATGGGCTAGGATTTTAAACAAACTAACAGTCGGTGGCAAAAACTTTTGGAAAATATTAAAGCGGATTAGGGGTGGAAATAAATCTATTGTTAACAGCCAGGAAGTATCCAGTAGCAAAGAAAAAGCAAATTGGTTTGCATTTGCAAACCAATTTGCAAATGCTTGTCGGACCACTAACAACTCATACAGCCCTGCAGAGGCTGTATAATGAGAAAAATACTCCTAACGATGATCCAAATACTCTTACGAACGAAGAAGTTCTATTTTTCGTAAAAGATTTCAAGTATTCAAAAGAGCCAGGGATTGGTGTGATAAGCAATGTTTTACCTAAACAACTGTCCCAATCTGTTTATGAGTATCTGGTAAAACTGCTTAATTTTAGTTTAAAAAATTGATATTTCTCAAATGATTTCAAATTGGCTAAGGCCTAATTAATTTATTATCATCCTTAGATGAAGTCCTTGAAAAAATAATATTCCATAGGCTTCAAACATATGCCGAAGAAAATGATCTTATCCACAGATGTCGGAATGAATTCAGAGCTCGACAACTTACCAGATGAAAAGAGTTGTAAATATGATAAAGTCAAGCAAAAACAGGAGGTTTTCCACTGGGGTGCTCTTTTTAGATATTGAAAAGGCTTTTGATTGCATTTGGCACGATTATACAATCTTTACAAAATGAACTGTCCGACATATATAATTAAGCTGATTAAAAATGTCCTTGTTGACAGAAGATTTGTTGTCGAAATAGATGGGGAGAAATCGGCAATAAGATGTATCCCTGCTAGAGTTCTTTAGGAATATGTTCTTCCTCCTTTGTTATACTCGCTTCATATTTCGGACTTTAAACTTTCTGTCGGAAGTGAAGTAGCTTTCTATGCCGATGACAGCGCATTCATATGCCCTGGAAAAGTTTTAAAAGTCATAGTAAAGAAATTGCAAAAAGCGCTAGTTTCCACAGGCAAATACTATTCCAGATGGAAAATAAAAATAAACGAAAAAAAATCCCAAGCTTTTTTATTCCCCTACAATAAATCTCATTAAATAATTCCTTTTATAAAACATAAGGTATTAGGAAGAGAAATACCCCTTTTAAAATCAAACAAAAACCTTGGAATCATTCTGGACCAGAAATTAAATTTTAGAGATCATGTAGAGGAGGTGTGTCTAAAGGCATTGTGCGGACGAGCATTACTTAAGTATATCCGCTATTTAATAGGAAATAAAAATTACATACCAAGAACAAACTTCTTTTGAACAATTTATGCATTAGACCAATTCTTACATATGGCTGCCAGATCTGGAGAGATTGTGCTTAAACCTCCAAAACATAGTTTTGATCGCTTCAACAGCATCTTCTGGCGACGAAAATCGTTGACCACGCACTTGTTTCTTAACGTGCGGAAATAAAATGAAGTCATCAATTCGACGTTTTGGCCGGGCAAAAAGGCGCTGGTTTGAGCCGATGTGTGGGAGCTCGCATTGTCAAGGTGCACATGATTCGTCTTCTCTTCTTCGTTTTTCTAATTTCTCAGAAGACTTTAGGCAAACAATAGGTGGTGTACCACTCAGAATTGACCGTTCTACATTGCTCAAGCGGAACAATCGCCACATGACCAGTTTTGTCGAGGAAACAGGCGACCATTTGGTTTGAAGTGCTTCTTCCACGAACAACTTTCGTTGGATTTGGCTCGTCTTCGAAGACCCACACGGTCGATTGCTGTTTTGTTTCACGCTTATACGCTTAGATCCATGATTCTTCACATGTGACGATCTATGAAGCACCAATCGACTCGAGCCTTTTTTTGAGCGATTGTCAAATTGTGCGGGATCCTACGAGAACAAACCTCTTTTACGGCCTGGTGTTCATGCAATATCGAATTATGCTGGTGGAAGAAATGCCCAAGGATGCCTCTATCTAACGGTATGTCACATAACGATCTTTCGTTATCAGTTCACGCATGACATCAATATTCTTTGGCACAACGGCCGTTTTTGGACGACCTTCGTCTTTGAGCGAGCTTCGGCCACGATTGAATACATTAAACCAGTTTTTCACAGTGCTATAGGATGGTGCTTCATCGCCAGACAAAGATTTAAGTTCATCGATGCACTCTTGTCTTGATAATCCACGTCGAAAGTTGTGAAAAATGATCGCACGAAAATGTTCACGAGTTAATTACACTTTTTTGCCAAATTGGTTTTTTCAAGTCACTGTAAAAAACACAAATGATGGTCGATCGTCAAAACGTTCTGAGTACGTTTATGCTAAAAAATATCAAATTTTCCGATGGAAATGAAATTTATATAGCAACCCTCGTACTCGTAAATGTTCCACTGAAATTCTACGCCAAGCACTTAAGTGTAAGTCGTTCCGGGACCAACAAGCATACCGCTCACATATAATTATCATTTCGGCATGACTATTGAATGCATCCTACCGGCCTAGTGTCGTCCTTATTGGAAAAACCTGCAATAAAACCCCGTTGATAAGTTTTGACAATGGAAATAAATGACGAATTTGTTGGTTTCGTTTTTTTTGGAGAAACTACAAGAATTAAAAAAAAAATCTTAATTAGCTAACAAATCTTTTACCGCCCACTGTACAGGGAATCTTAAACATTTTTCACTCCATGTTATTTGTTTTTTTGCAATCATGCTGTTTGATTGGTTTCCGCAACGTTTTCTAAAAATTCACACTTATTTCCTAACCATTTTTTACACTCAAATCTTGTACCCTTTCCGATGTGGTCAACATTAATAACGATGTATCTTTATTTTTCCACTATTAGTTTTCAACGAGACAGCACCACATCAACACTACTGCTACAAGACGACGATCCTCGACAGTCCGCCCGAATTGTTAACAACCATACAAATTACAGTAACAGTAATCTCAATAACAATCGAGCGAAAACTTCTGCCATCGAAGAGGTGCCAATGACGCAGTTAGCACCATTCCAAGAAACGTACGAAGATCAACTAAATGCTCCAAATGACTATTACATGAAATGTGAGAAAAATCCCTCATTATTTTTTGACGATGGGATCCGTTCCATAGATTTTGTGCTGGTTTACAAAATCAATGCCCAGCATGTGGTGGAGGAGGGAAATGAGGAGAAGCGTCGAATACTGGAGACCAACCTCTCGACAGAGGGTTTGGAAATTGAGAGGGCTTTTAAGGAACGCGAACAAATCTATTTTGTTAAGGTAGGCTATGGCAAAAATTATTAGGAGCATAATTTAACATGTGTGGTTTGTGTTGCTTATTTCAGATCCATGCTCCCTTGGAGGTGCTAAGGCGCTATGCAGAAATTCTGAAGTTACGCATGCCCATGAAAGAGGTACGAGTAATATACTAGAGTTATTTGAAAATACGATTCTTTTATGATTCGCTGTTTTTTTGTTTTTAAATTTAACCATATCCTTAATTTCGGTAATTTGCTAAGGCTCTATTTCAGGAAGCTCTACAAGAGCTAACCGATAGTTGTATGTGTCATATAGTCCATACAAATTGACTTCTATAACGTTTGGTTACTTCTAACCATAAGGTTTACGGAGCTACCTGCAAAGGCCTCAACAAGTTTTTTTTTTATTTTACCCCTCGTTATTATTTTATTATTTAAAACTTCTGTTTTATTTATAGTTAAGATGCAATGTGAAACTATTATCGAAATACAGTCGTCTGCGTTATGCAGCGCATTACATTTCAAGAAAGGTTTGAAATGCTTCCTACATTCCCTATATTGCCTGTCTTTCCTTCTTTGCCTTACAAATTGACCTAATCCAACAAAATCAGCTACCAAAGCATTATAACAGATATTCCTGGCAAACCACTTTGCTAACAGTTTTTCTCCATGTGATGTTTTTAAAATAGCCTTAGTCAATATTTTTTTTTGGTTTCTTCAAGCTTTTGCGTTTGTCTTTGGTCAAAACGTTTGCAAATATAACATATTGAGACGGGTTTTGGGCATGTTTTTACTTTTTACAATTGTTTAAGCTGCTGTTCATAAGTTAATTAGCTAGCTAAGTCAACTAAGCGTTATCTATTAATTGATGTATTTTTGATTTCCTCTAGATTCCTGGAATGTCGGTGGTGAATCGCTCAACACGAAGTGTATTTTCTAGTCTTAAAGGTATTATCACGTTCTTTATGAAGCACATCTATGTGGATGAACGTAACTTTCCTCGGCGCACACAACGTTTTACTGCCATCTACAGTCGTGACAAAGAATATCTGTGAGTATAAAAATGCAAAAAAAAAAACAAAATGATGTGAGGAAGTGTAAATTGTAGTCGATAAACAATAAAAAGTTAAGTGGGACATTACGCGAACATGTACAACGTGAAAGTACAAGTTTGAAGAGACTATGCTAAGAGAATACGAGGGTTGCTATATATATTTCTGGCCTGGACAACACTAAATGTTGCCTGGCGCCATCTGACTTTTCTATTAGAAAGTTTGACATATTTTAGCATCAACGTACTCAGAAAGTTTTGACGTACGACCATCATTTGTGTTGTTTACTTACAGTGGCTTGAACAAATCAATTTGGCAAAAAAAATGGAATTAAATCGTGAACAAAAAAATGATCGCACGATCATTTTTCACAACTTTTGACTTGGAGTGCATCGATGAACTTAAATATTTGTATGGCGATGAAGCACCATCCTATAGCACTGTGAAAACTGGTTTAATGAATTCAATCGTGGTCGACGCTCGCTCAAAGACGAAGGTCGTCCAAAAACGGCCGCTGTGCCAGAGAACATTGATGCCGTGCGTGAACTGATAAAGCAAGATCGTCATGTGACATACCGTGAGATAGAGGCATCCTTCGGCATTTCCTCCACTAGCATACATTCGATATTGCATGAACGGCTGACCGTAAAAAAGGTTTGTTCTCGTTGGATCCCGCACAATTTGACAATAGCTCAAAAAAAGGCTCGTGTCGATTGGTGCAAAGAAATTTTGAAAAAATACGATCGGGGTGCTTCAAAAGACGTTTATAAGTTCGTCACAGGTGACGAATCAGAGATCTCTGCATATGACTCCGAAACAAAACAGCAATCGACCGAGTGGGTCTTCGAAGACGAGCCAAATCCAACGAAAGTTGTTCGTGGAAGAAGCACTTCGATCAAATGGTCGCCTGTTTCTTCGACAAAACTGGTCATGTGGCGACTGTTCCGCTTGAGCAACATAGGACGCTCAATTCTATGTGGTACACCACAATTTGTTTGCCTGAAGTCTTCTGAGAAATTCGAAAAATGAACAAGAGAAGACGAATCATTGTGCACCATGACAATGCAAGCCTCACACTTTGGCTCAAACCAGCGCCTTTTTGACCGGCCAGAACGTCGAATTGATGGGCCGTACTGCCCTGACTTGGCACCCAATGACTTTATTTTATTCCCGCTCATCAATGCGTGGTCAACGATTTTGGTTTGAGCGCATGCAAAAGTGTATAAATCATGCTTGAGAATACTTTGAAAAACAATCAAACCATTTTTGATGATAAGTATTCGCATTTGTATTATTAGGCCAGAAATATATATATATATATATATATATATATATATATATATATATATATATATATATATATATATATATATATATATATATATATATATATATATATATAGCAGCCCTCGTATGTTATACAGGGTGAGCCAAAAGTAGCAATGGGGCTAAAAACTTTAATAACTTTTTCATTTATCAATTTTTTTTAGATAATATAATAAGCAAAATGGTTTTTTTTTACTCTAAGTATGAAAAATAATGACACTTAATGACCCCCTTATCAGCTTTGCAATTATGGTCTCGTTTTAGAACATTTTTCATAACATCTTTCAAAATTTGTGGCTGCAACAATGTTGGCCTTGAGTTGTAGGTTTGTCTCGGGCTTGTTCACATATACTCGCTGCTTCAAATAACCCCAAAAGAAAATAGTCAGGTGCTGACAAATCTGGCGATCGCACTGGCCAAATAATTTCCGAATTTCTGGAAATTATTCACTCTCCAAAAATTTGACTTTAAAGTGCCATTGTGTCTTGGGCAGAGGACAGTGGCTCCGTCCTGCTGAAACTACTTATACATCTTGGGTTTTCAAGAGCAGGACGTAATCATTTTCTATCATAAACCGATACCGCTCTTCATTCACGGCACTTTCATCTTAATTCTTGAAGAAGTAAGGCCCAATGATATTTGCAGATGTGATCCCACACCATACTGTACATCTAATGGGGTGCAATTGGCGTTAATGAATAACTCTTAGATTTTCAGAACCCCAGAACCTACATCGCTCATGCGTTTGCGTTAAAATAATTGATCGCTGATTTAAATAATAATTCTATTATTCTGGATTTTTGTTCAATTGTAAATCTCTCCATTATTTTTTCTCCAAGTGTTATTTATATAATCTAAAAAAATATATGAACGAAAAAGTTATTAAATTTCTAAACCCCATTTTAACTTTTGGGCCACCCTACACAATCGATTATGAAAGAATATTATTACATACCCTAAGTTTAAAGCTAATTCTTTTCATTACAATCTTGGGTGGCACGGTTTAACGTCTAAGAACTAGTGCTTTATTTAGCTAGCGAAACAATACTGTAATAACTGTACTCGTAATACCCCGCTAAAGCTAAAATTTCAAACCGATAACAAAGAACTTACATATTTTTTAGTTACTGGATATAATTTATAAACACTTCGATCTAGAATGTTAATTTTAAAAGCATTTTCGCGTCCTCCTCCACATGGTCTCTCCAATTGAGTCTTCGTCTTTCCTGTATGCCCTTTCCGTAGTAGTTATCCTAAGGGTCTTAAGGCTGTCACTATTAACATAAGTCCCACAACATCCGATTAAGGAATAAAGGGAAACATCTCTCAAAGCAGTGAGCTGTGCACGATTCAATTCTTGTACTTACTGACTTGGACCTACTGTTTAACGCCGGCTCCGAACGGCTAATGCATTTTACAGAGAAATTTTTACATGGATTAAGAGTAAAGTCTCTTAAAAGTAAAGTCGCCGGCATTTACGAGGTGGAAAACCCGCCGATTGAAAACTGTAAGATGTTCTTACCAGTTGAACTTGGGTTAACTGGCTGATAGTCGTGCACTCTACCATAACACCACGAAGCGCCGCGGCGGGCAACAAGCTTTCACTGGAGTGTCCAAAGCCAAAAAACCGACATATTTTATGACCAAATCCTACAGTAGTTCTCAAAAATAACTAAAGCCCGAAATCCCGGTTAACCCGTTTTTTTTTTGCTGTCGGGGTTTAACTTTTTGTTTAGTGTGCGTAAAAGCAAGACAAATTCATAATTTGCCCGTACGAAATGCTATTTTTATACACTGCGACACAGGGTATTATAAGTATTTTTCATTGCACCCAACTTTAAGTACTTAGTAGGGACATAAATACTGTTACAACATTGAACATACCCATTTCAATAGGCGAGCTGAACATACCCCATGTCATCAAAGCCGTTAAATCAAGAATTCACAGAAATCCGCTCCGAAAACAGAAAATCATGGCCCGTGAGATGAATATCACGCAAAAGTCCACGAGTCGAATCATTAAAAAAGACTTGGGACTTGGGGCTTTCAAACGACGTACCGGACTTTTATTGACTGCAGCTTGAAAAAAATAGGATTAAAACATGCAAACGTCTTTTGGTGAAGCACGCTGATAACTTGCACAGAAAAATTTTGTTCACCGATGAAAAAATTAATAACGCTTAGGAAAAATTTAACAAGCAAAATGATAGAGTGTATGCGCGGTCATCTAAGAAAGCATCTGAACTGATCCCAAGGGTGGAAAAGGGTCATCACCCAGCTTCAGTCATGGTTTGGTGGGGTGTCTTTTACGATGGGGTCACTGACCTGCATTTCTGAAAACAAGGAGTCAAAACATCGGCCAAAGTTTACCAAGGCCCCGTTTGGAAAGCTGTTGTGAAGCCTCTTAACAATTCCCTGTTTCAAAACCAGCCATGGACTTTCCAGCAGGATTCTGCGCCGGCCCATAAGGCTAAAAGGTCCCAGGCCTGGCTTCGAAACAATTTGCCTGCGTTCATTTCCCTCAGGCAGTCCAGGTTTGAACCCATTGGATAACAAATTGTGGACGGTTTTAGAGGACAAGGTTTGTCACAAAAAATACCCCAACATTGGAGCTCTTAAGACAGCTTTGGTTCGAGCTGTGGCCAATTTTACAGTGCGACTTAAGGCTTGTGTAAAGGCAAAAGGCTGACATTTGCCAGCGTTCATTTCCCTCAGGCAGTCCAGGTTTGAACCCATTGGATTACAAATTGTGGACGGTTTTAGAGGACAAGGTTTGTCACAAAAGATACCCCTACATTGGAGCTTATAAGACAGCTTTGGTTCGAGCTGTGGCCAATTGTCCAGTGCGACTTAAGGCTTGCGTAAAGGCAAAAGGCGGACATTTCGAATAAGTAGATTCTTTTTGGATAGAATATACATCAATAAATATATTAAAAAATATTTGGTCCAAAAACATTCAGTGCTTTTTATTTTACAGTAACAGTATTTATGTCCCTACTAAGTATAACCAACTCAGAAGCTCAAGCCGATTTGATTTAAAAATGTCAGTATGTCTGTCCATCAAAAGCTTTTTGTCCAACTATAGATCGCAATTGTTGACCGATTTTCACAAAATTTGACAGTATTAGTTTTATTTTATCAAAGACACACGTTCGTGAAATTGAAGAAGAGCCTCTCAGATCCGTTCAAAATCAGCTCAGATCTGTTAAACACACGATTTAATGTCTTTAGCTCTAGAAGCTAAATGTTTTTATCTGATTACATCCATTACTGATGAAATTTGGCACAGTTCATTACGATCGATCAGTTACTAGCTCAAATAAATATAGCTCCAGTACAAAGGCCCTTCTCGATTAGCGAAGAATAAAAAACAAGCCAATTAGACCAATTTGGCTCATTTTTATATAGTATCCAAACAAATGGTATGGGCCTAAAAACGGCTTCCAGTATAGTAGGACTTTTGGATATCGAATAGCAAGGCCAACAATTTTTTTTTTGCAATTTTTCAAAATTTGACTGACGGAAAAACAATGAGACCTTCAAAAAATTCAAATGTGACATTATTTTTAAAATCTTGATCAATTAAGCCCATTTAAGGGGCCCAAAAACCTGTTTTCAATTATTTTTTTTGGCACATCCAGAAGATCGAGGTCAACCACGACCAGCTTATTTTTTTTTTTATTATTTTATTAAAAAAACAAACCTCTATTCTAGCATTATCTTAAAACATATATAAACATGTAATGTTCGGTTTACGAAAACCAAACATGGACCATATATTACCAAAGCGTGTAGGAAGGTTTTTCTTAAGTTTAGACCCGATAGATTGCCCTGTGGCCTTAAAATTAGACTTTTTGTAATAATGGTACGACTTCATTCAAAATCTTAAAATAAATCTAATCTAAAATAAGCATAAATTTGCTGGTGAAATTTGGAACCGCTCAGTGGCAGCGGACTTGAGTCAATTGCGAAAACTATGTAAGCTTCGGAGTCAAGGCAAACATACATGTATGTCAGACTTAAAGACACATAAATATTATTTGCTGTGATATTTGAAAAAAATCAACAAAAAATTCGTAAAGTTTTGAAATCATTGTACAGAATTTCGTAGAGAAAAGTTGGAAAATAGAAGTGGTGGAAAGCTAATTCAAGACCTGAATATGGGGTTGATTCGTGCACAATGTTATTGAACCATCTGGGATCGCCACTACATTGGTCGAAGTCGTAAAACTGTATAAGCCTATGTAATGTACATTTCTAGCTCTCACCCTGCCTGTGACCTTTTGTAGTAGAAGGTGCTTTGGTAAGGCCACTTCCAACTTTATGTGAGGATTTCACTTAATCATTCTAGAAAGGCACTCCAGTTTTGCTGCTATCCCATACTCAGACGTGGATTCAAATAAGTTTCGTTTCACAGGTCGTTTCCTGGTTTGGTGCTGTGTAAAAATTTGATCGATTGTTAATTTATTCGGCCTGAAACCTCCACACAGTATACTGGATAGTATGAGTATTTAATATGCAATGTACTTAGTTCAGTACTTAGTTGGCGCAAACGGGATTTCGTGTATTGGATATAGTACGCTGATGCCCAATCATTGGGCATGCGTTCGGCTTTTTTATATAGTACAAACAAGCATAAACCTTGATGCATAAACCTTATCTGTTCGTCCCTACGGTCTTAAACAGCTCCGCCGGTATTCCATGTGTTGACTTCTTAACTTTCCTTCCAGGAGTGGGCATTTGCCTCGTCATCTCTTTCCAGATCCTTTGTACACTCAACTACCTGATTCCCATAAGCATGATATGCCAGTTTACTAGTCTTTGTCTCTTAGCTTCTTTACATTTATCTCTTATTCTCTGGAATATGAATCCCAACCCCTTGAATCGTACCATTTTTTTTTCTTTTTTAACGCTTTCGGTATTTAAGTTTTGTTTCCTTGTCGGTTTTTTTTAAGTCTAGTGTGTGTTGCCACTTAGCGCTGATGTCATCAGAAGAAGATGGGCTTTAGGAAGGAGTGATTGAGATGTCTTCGTGGCGTAGGCTTCCGCTGTCTGTTGCTAAACCAGCTTCTTGTCGTCCATCATTTCCTTTCTTCTTCTTTAATGGATCCAAGAAATTCGAGCAAACTTAATGTGTTTGACTTTAAAGTTGAGTAGCTATGAGACCTGAATGCGAAAAAAGTCTCGCAAGAAACTGATGTAGCAACGATGGCTAATACATTTTAGACGACCTTTGAAATAAATGGATATGAATTCTCTATAGCCCGCCATCTTATCAATGGATATGGATTAGATTTATGACAAACTGGTGGAGTAACAATTCTAATGTCCAGCAAGATGATGTCATCTCCTTAATCTTGCTGGACGATTACGATCCTTGTTGCCTATTTCATTTTGTGAGCTACCGAAGCATAATTACGGAATTTACAAGAACATCTTTAGAACGCATTTATCTAGGACAGACAGACAGACAAACGAAATTAATATTTATAGCAGCAAAGTCAGAAAAATGTCGATACCGATTAATGTCTATACCGATTAAGTCGACAAAATTTATCGTACAAACATTATCGTGCAGCCAAATGAACCTGAACTTCCGTTCCGTAAAAACCCTTTACTTCGCGCTTCTCTTAACCTCATTAAATCAAAACCCTTTGTAGCACTTATGACTGTATTACAATATTGCGATGAAATTTAAATTCCGCACCCTTTTTCGAAAATTTCAACAAAAACACTAAAATCGAGACTTAATGTCCATTGAGGTTGTGACCTTAAGTATATAGACCTTAAGGTACATTTTAGGTGTAGCAGTGTCCACGGACATTTTGTCCGTAAACTTTATGACACGCCTTAAAATCTTGCCCTTTAATTACAATGATGACAAAAATTTCTGTATTTAAACAATACGTTACATTGTATTAAATAAAGTTATTTAACCTTAATGCCTATGTTTATTACGAAGGAAGATAGGATCGACCTATAATCGCAAGCTGAGGCGATGGAGCTAGGATTGCTTGCCTAATGTTGTATACGAAGTACAGATAAAAGTTTTGAATATATTTTGACGAAATTTTGTTTACAGAAAACTATTGACAATTTGCGTAAAGTTAATACCAAAAGAATAAACTTTAAATACACAAAGTTTATTCTTTTGGTTTTAACTTTAAGCGAGCTTGTTCATTTCTCTCTTATAGTATTTCATTAATATCTTTACAAAATTCAAATTTTCAAATCAAACTATTAATGATGCATACAATGAGTCAGTTCAAGTATCTACAAAATATCAAAAATAAGTCTTAAAGTTTCGCCAAAGCGCCTAATGTGCCATCGTTCTTCTTTTTAACTAAACCAAGAAAGTAAATATCATCTCTATTAGAAATTTTAAATTCCAATTTTATCGGAAGCTGCAACTAAACATTCATAATCTACTTAAAGAGCACGAAATAACTTTTTGCCATTTAATCCCTTATTTTAAAACAGTCTGTTTCAAATCAAAATTTATGTAGGCAAACTTTTTTTGTTCCATCGTTGAACCCATCATGTTGTTCCATATAAATGGTTTTATTTAACTCACCATAGAAAATGAAGTTGATACGTCAATTTGTGCTAAATGCAAGTCTTTAGTGGCAGCAATACACAGAAGAGACCGAATAGTTGAATCCTTGCTGCTGGACTAAAAGTTTAATCATAGTCGACTCCTTTCTTCATGTTGTTCCATATAAATGGTTTTATTTAACTCACCAAAGAAATTAAAGTTGATACGTCAAATTGTGCTAATTGCAAGTCTTCACTGGCAGCAATACACAGAAGATACCGAATAGTTGAATCCTTGCTGCTGGACTAAAAGTTTAATCATAGTCGACTCCTTTCTGCTGCTTGAAATCTTATATGACAAGCCTCCAACTTGAATTTATCAATCTTGCCGTCTGTTTTTTTTATTCCTTCCATGAGATCGATTAGTATCCAGCTTTGGCCGCATTGCATAACTGTGTGCCTCTTTGTAGAAACCACATCGTTCTTTATGCTCTTTTATTTTAGCATCCGTACCCCCTTATGGGTTTCGGTTTTTAAATCTTCTTTTCGATCACATCTAGGGCTCCCTTATAGAAATTTAAAATATCTGTTATCTTTCGTTTTCATATAGACCATTCCGAATAAACAGCTAACGGTTCTAAGCTCCTGCTGAACTCCATTTTTCTTTTATCCTCTTAAATGGCCTCAAATTATCAATGCCAGTCTTGCAATTTTCTTGCCTTTTCTTTGATTCTTGACTTAATGCTAGTCTTGCAATTTTCCTGCATTTTCTTTGATTCTTGCCTTGAAATCTTAGTTTCTTCTTGAATTAGTGGAGACTTTCGTTGATTTCGATAATTTAATATACTTAATTCTTGTAATACGATTTTTATCGAAAAAACTTATTTTCCCAGAGCAATGAAGGCCTAAATCCTATTGAAGTTAAATATTTGTATTGAGGTAAAGTTTTCAATTTGTTTGAAATAGAAAATATTCCATGAATCAATTTTTAAAATTCAGTTTAAAATAATGTACAAATTAAACAGGTATTTATTGATTAAAACAATATTGCAACACTTCAAACCATGAAGTACAGATAAAATGCGAAAAATAATCTCTCTAATCAGATGTGCGCGATGTTAATCTTAAATCGTAACTCCACAAAAAATACACAAGACGTACTTCGATAGCTGCATCTACAGGGTTTAAAATAGTAAAGAGCTTCTGTATCAAAACATGGAAGCTCCTTTTCCCGTATCGACCTGTACATGATTACAACAATCGATGGACAGACGGACTTCATCAACCGAATCAAATATTGATTCTGTGTCGATCGATTGGTTTTACAAACATCATCACTAAGTAAGGGTACACAAAATACGATTTACAAAAAAATGGTCTTTATCATATATCGTGAAAAAAAATTGAATTATTTTGCTTTTTAAACTTCTAGACAGCAATTTATCCGTTTTTTTTTCCTCTTTTTATAGACTTAATTAACAATATCAGCCACAATTTCTATACGTACTTTGTTAATTTTACTTTTTAAATGTCAGCTAAATCGATAAAGTCGGTCGAAAGTTATGAGCCTTGCTAGTCGCTATTTTCAGCAGCAGCTCGAAGCCAACTTCAAGCCGCACGATTTGGACCCCTGGTTAACACCTCACATATATGAAAATGGAGGGGCACTGTTGCCATATAAAGCGATTTATACCAAATGAGGATGAGATATTTTCAATATATCAGTTATATAGGTTGATCCATCTAGAGGTATTTTTTAGAAAAAAAAAATTAAAAATTCAAATCAAGTGTGAGATATTAATTGGTAATTAAAAAGGACATTTTATGGCATTTATTTTCTGATGATAATTTCCTTCAAATGTTGGCCGCAACTACGCCTCAGGGTTTACCCTCTGAGGGTCCAATTTTTAATGACTCGTTCGAGCATTTCGACCGGTGTGGCTTTAATGACACGCGTAATGTTGGCTTCCAAATCCTGAATCGTAGCTGGTTTGTCAGCATAGACTTTGGACTTTAGGTAACCCCAACGAAAAAGGTCTAAAGGTGTGATATCGCTCGATCTAGACGGCCAACTCACCTGTCCAAAACGTGAAATTAGCTGCTTTTCGAAATGACCTATCAATAGATCCATTGTTTGAGCAAGTGACAGCGTCCTGTTGAAACCAAGTGTCGTCAAGATTACGGGCTTCGATTTCAGGTAGCATAAGGATCGATGTCATAGCGCGATAGCGAGCACCGTTCACGATCAAGTTCCGGCCATCATCATTTTTGAAAAAATATGCACCGATGATTCCAACAGCTTATAAACCGCACCAAACCGTGGTTTTCTCTGAGTATAATGGCACCTCTTTAACCTCTTCTTGTTGCTCTTCAGCCCGAATTCGACAATTTTGTTTATTGACTTTGCCGTTAAGCCAGAAATGGGCCTCATCACTGAACAAAATTTAGGTCGAAAACTGCGGATCTTTCCGTTTCTCACCGAACGCCCATTCCCATAATACAGTTGCCAACATTTGAAGGTAATTATTTTTAAAAAATAAATGCCATAAAATGTCCTTTCAAATTACCAATAAAGATTCGACACTTGATTTGAACTTTTATATTTGTTTTTGTTCTGAAAAAATATCTCTAGATGGATCACCCTAGGGCGTCTAAGTTTTAATATTTTGCATCAAGTTCTATTAAGTTACAGCTCTAGTGGCTCTAACTTTTTATAGTGCAACGAATTGTCTGTGTACTGTTCATACTTGTATCAGAAGTAAATATTGCATAAGGAAAATGGGAAACCTTACGGAATATTTGGACATCTTTTTTACTAAGCCCCATTAACTAAGACGGTATATTAAAAACAAAATCAATTAGTCATTTCTTAATCAAAACCTTGGTCATGTTAATTTATGTAGTAAACGCCTTGAAGGAGACCTATGCGTGATAGTTATCGAGACTTAGTACTACACTATTCCAACACATTTTCTAAGAGGCTAGAATTGCAGGACTTTGAGCAAAAAAGTCACTTATTGTATACAAATGATTTGCGATTTTGCTATCCAGTCTTTGTTACCGAGGCTTCGCATTAAAACACCATTACTATCTGGTCAACCTATAATGAAACCATTAAATAAATAAATCAATATCTTCTTTTACAGATTCGATATTCGTCAAGACAATTTCTTTACACCCGCCGTCCGTTCACGCATTGTTCAGTTCATTTTGGATCGTCAGCGTTTTACACCAAAGAGTAAAGATGAAATGGCTTTTGGCATAGAACGTATGGTGGCCGAGAATGTTTACTGTGCCGCCTATCCACTACACGATGTACGATGTGCAAGACCTGCATTCCTATGTTTAAGATTTTTAAATTTTAACTTTTCCTATTGGCAGGGTGAAATTACGGAACACAATACCATGCGGCATACTCTACACACTCACTGGGCTTCCATACGTAAATGGTATCGTTATCAACCGTTGGACTACATCAAAGAGTATTTTGGCGTAAAGATTGGCCTGTACTTTGCTTGGCTGGGATTCTACACGTACATGTTGTTACTGGCCTCCGTGGTGGGTGTTTTTTGTTTTATATACTCATGGTTGACTCTCAAGGATTATGCACCGGTGTAAGTAGTAACTGCAAGTGTGTTAATGCCATATTTTTTTCTATCCTATCATTCTGGCTTGCTTTTTTTAGGAAGGAACTTTGCTATAGCGAAAAGAATGTCACCATGTGCCCTCTGTGTGATTGGTGTGACTATTGGAATATTAAAGAGACCTGTTTTTATGCTAAGATATCCTATTTAATCGACAATCCTAGTACGGTATTTTTTGCGGTATTTATGTCCTTTTGGGCAACACTCTTCCTAGAGCTGTGGAAACGTTATTCGGCTGAAATAACCCACCGTTGGGATTTGACGGGATTTGACGTGCACGAAGAGCATCCGAGACCTCAGTACCTGGCTAAACTGCAACATTTGCCATCGACACGAACGGACTATGTGACGAACATTAAAGAGCCGACGGTGCCATTTTGGCGCATGAAGCTACCGGCAGCTGTTTTCAGTTTTTCGGTTGTTATACTATTGGTTGCCTTGACATTTGTCGCCGTTTTGGCCGTGGTCGTGTATCGCATGACCACAATGGCCACATTAAAGTTGGGTTCGAACCCAATGAATACTTCGAGCGCTATTGTGCTGGCAACGTCCTCGGCGGCGTTTCTCAATTTATGTCTCCTTTATATACTTAATTATGTAAGTAATGTTGTTTTTTTATCCAAAATTGTATTACAATGAGTTGTTGTATTTCAGGTATACAATCGCCTTGCGGAATATCTCACTGAACTGGAAATGTGGCGCACACAAACTCAATTTGACGATTCCTTAACATTAAAGATGTACCTTTTACAATTCGTCAACTATTATGCTTCCATATTTTATGTAGCCTTTTACAAGGGAAAATTTGTAGGACGACCCGGCAAGTATAACACATGGTTTGATTATCGACAAGAAGAGGTTAGTTCCATTTGTACTTTCTGAGTATTCATATGTATATAAGGACTTCTTTGCATAGCGGGTAATGTGATTTGTTGCCCTGACTTTCTTCTTTCTCTTGTAAAATTGGTATAAAGATTTGACTTGAAAGTTTTCTCCTGTAAAATTGATACATACATCTTGTACAGATACCTGACGCGTAGAAAATGCTTAGGACTCCGCAACGTTGTGGGAACGTTTGGGACTGTGCACAACTCGTAAAAAGTTTGGAATGTTTAAAAATTTAAATTGTATGACTTTTTATGCAGTTAACATTTTCTTTATGGCGTGTACAAAGCGTGAAGGTTACAAGCAATTTCCTTCCGAGTTGCACATGGGACCACCGGCTCCTCCACATTGCATATTTTACTAAAATTAACTTCTTGATCAGATTATTTTTGTATGATCCGTTTTGCAAAGAATAATCCCACTTGACTTGTAACCTGAATATCTGAATTTTCCTTTTAGTGTTCCTCCGGTGGCTGTCTAACAGAATTATGTATACAACTGGCAATTATCATGATTGGCAAGCAGGCTTTTAATTCTATAATGGAAGTTATTATGCCCATGTTCTGGCGCAAAATAATGGCCATAAAAAATGGCCTATCGAAACTGTTTTCCCCGAAAGAGCATGTGAAACATAAAGACACTGACAGATGGTTGAGAGATTTAAAATTATTAGACTGGGGATCACGAAGTTTATTTCCAGAATACTTGGAAATGGGTAAGTAGAGAACTAATTTTATTTTCTAAATAATCGGTGAAATATGGTAAAATGTCGAAGATTATCAGATTATCCTTCATGTTTTGTAATTCGTTTCGCGCTGAATTTGACAAACTTTCGCCGGTGAAGGTAGTTACCATCGACATAAGGTCTATTTTATTTCACACGCTTACATTTTCCCTAGTTAAGTGACGACTAATATGAGAGTTTTTAATTTGGCATTTCAAATTTCTTATTGTAACCAAGACTTATCATTTGTCCCTCATTTGTCTTGGTTACAATAAGAAATTTGAGTGACTAAAAAACGAAACGTTAAATTAAAATTCATTCATTTAAACTCATATTTAATATTAAAAATAAAGAGTATAGTCCGTAGGTAAATACATAAATCGAGATTAACTAGTTGAGCCTTAATTTACATTTACAGTTTTTTTATATCATCTTCTTTAGGCGACGAAACAAAAAATACCCTAATTTCTTCAAACGAAAATGAACAATGGCACATGAGTTTTACAAAAAAAATAGTTCATCGCAAATTAGTGCTAAACGTATTTACTTTACTCTTGAGTTTTCAACCGAACGTTAATTTGCTGAAACATGGGATTTGAATAACTATTGTGGTCTGCCGACTATCACACAAGTAAACTAGGTTCAAATCCGTGCTGGTTTTCCACCTCGCCGATGCCGTTAACCACTGCCAACCATGTCGGCTACAGAGCCTTAAACGATTAGTGCGTACATCCTTCATCATTCGCTACAGTGCCTCAAATGTTCATCTTTGAGTTCTCATTCCAAATAATAATCATGGAATTTTATTGCATTTTGTCATTGCTGATACTTTGGCATTGTTCCATATTTCACTAGATGATTTTGTACTTGATTCTAATGGTGAATTTATTGACTTAAAGCACCTCGATTGTATTGTACTCCCTATTCAAGGGCTGAATAATCCTCGCTCTTCTTTTGGTACTTGAACAAGTGCTGCAGAGGTTTATGGATTTAGGAGAGGTTGAATGAGACTGAATGCGAATGGCAGCTTGGTTCAAGTGAGGCCGTAGTGTAGAGGATGCCTGAATGTATGCTAAGATATGTGTGAATGCTTCGTCATCCAAGTAAGTGTTAGGTATTCCGAGAGTAGAGTGGGGCAATAGTATAAACGTGCAGTTGCCAGTGCATCGTACGGATCACCGTTTGGTATAAAACAGTGAAGTCGGCTAACGGGTATCGAAAGATACTCTTTTGCCAGATGGTTGTTTTGTTGGCATGTTTACTCGTACCAGAGTGTCGCACGGTCTCTACTGTGGCACTTTAGGTGTTGTTACTTGTAGCTCCTCTTGACCTTGAAGTAATACGTTTCGGTATTACTCTCAAGATCAAGAGAAGGTTGGCAATGCTGCCTCATGATTAGGTTATAGAGGGTGGGGAGTGTATTCCCGACCAGGAACGCAAAGCGCGTTTGCGGAAATGTTTTTCTTCTAGATAGGGGTCTTGTAAGATTGGTCGTTTTTCCGGAAGTATTCCGGATTTTTACTCTGGCCTATATTTGGGATTTTGCTGAACGGTCACGGGGTTTAATGCGTTTTTGGATAAGAGAGCTCTTTCCGCTATCCAGTCAGACAGTTGTGGGGGCTTCTGTCTTGGACTGGAGCTTAAAGGCTTATGTTGAATGTGAACCACACCTAAATGTCAAGTTTTTTTCAGCATTTCATTTGATATTACTCAATTTCAGACTAACTCAATTTGAAGCGAGCAACGTGTTATAGTTAGTCAGGTTTATTATGAAAATGCATAACGTGATTTTTTTCGGTCAATTTAATCGTCCAAATGTGCGTACAATCGGAAAAATCGTGCAAAAGATTTAGCAAACCGGGTCTGTAAGAGATGTGAAAACACCAGTGCATGCTCATACAGCTCGTACTGCAGAAAATATTGCTGCTGCTTGCGATAGTGTAGCTGAAGAGCCGTCCACCTCTACTCGTCGTCGCGCCCAACAATTGCACCTCTCACCCTCGTCGTTATTTAGCATTATGCATAAAGACTTGCATTTACACGCTTACAAGGTGCAAATGACCCAAGAACTAAAGCCTCTTGACCATTCCAAACGTCGTCAATGGTCAGAATGGTGGCAAGAAATGGCAGCAGGGGATGATCGGCCCTTAAAATTTAACCACCCTTTACACGGTTGCTTTTCACCGGTGTCCCCTGGCCGAGCGGAAAGTTGTGTCTGTATAACACGCTTAGAATTGGTAATAGCTTCTGTGCGATGGCGACCATGGTTTAAGCTATCACAGCGAGAATCCTAAATACTCTACTCATCATAATATACCACTAATCCTTTATTTAAATCACTATTTATTTTATCGAGATTAACCGGAGACCTTTATTTATTGTCGTTAAATTCTAAAAATATCTAGCCATGTCCGTCCGTGTTTTTTGAAAACAAGATAATGCTCGAGCGAAATAAGGTAGGACCCTGAAATTTTGCATGGTGACGACCTACAGTCATCATAATCTGATTGGGATTGTAAATGGGGAAAATCGTCAAAACGAAAAAAGGTTCCCTCTTAAGGAACTAAAAAAACCTCGAAAAAGGAACACTTTTTTGAAGTTTGCATAAAAAAATCATAGTTTTGGATGAACAATGATTTAAATGTTGACAGTTAGTTGAGACGCATTTAATTCCTCTAAAAGACCATCGTTGCTAAACTAATCAAAACAAGCGATCAAAGTAAAATATATGAATAAAAGCAAATTTCACTACAATCCAAATGTGGATTTATTCTTTAGGAACGTAACTTATTGTTAAAAGAAGATCCCACGACAGCCGGTTCTATGGACCGGATTTACCCGAAGAGCCAAGGGCTGTCACTCCGGCACAAAGTTGCCGCTACAACAACAACAAAAGAAGATATGACCGTTAAACTAGAAATTCAAATTAAAACAGGTTTCACTTCGAACATAAATATATGTAATATGAGGCTTATACATATGTGACGCGCAAAATAGAAAGGGACCTAAGGTTAAAAACCAGTTTTGTTCAGAAGTGCCATTTTAAAGATTAGGTCCCTTTCTATTTGCGCTTAGAATCGTCGACTTCACTTTCATAAAACGCGCATATCTCTGGGAGAGAACACTTTTGGGGCATGGGATCGGTCTCATTCGATGCTCAGATGTTGTCCACATCAAAAAAAATGAAAATTGCTTTTTTACCCTTAGTTCCCTTTCCCCATGCGCTGTCACATATGCATGTTCTTAAAAAGGGATGCATATTTTTGTGGGTCTATATAAAAATATTGACCAATGTACGAGTAGTCCATTTTCACCAGAGATAAGTATTGGGCGCTAATAAATTACCATGCAAAGCTTTATAACGATCGTGTTTAGTTTCTAGTTTCCAGAGCTGGCTAGGTGAAGTAGACAACAAGTATTTTCTTTGAGTTTTTTGGTTTGTTGTGATCATTTGTTTTTTTTTGCAACAGTTATTTCCGCAATTAATCAAATGACTTATACAGTAGTCTCATTCAAATTAATGAGAATTTTCCTTTTCATAAAATCTACGAACTGTGCGTAGAGCAATCTAAAAGCACAATTTTATTTCCACAAAGAAACAAGAAAGACCTCGAACTAGACTTAAAGAACCATATCTGTAAAAAATTTTCACCGACCTGCAAAAACTACGACCACAGTCGGTTCTATGCACCGGATTGACCCGAAGCAGCAATTCTTCGGCCAAGGGCTGTCACCTCGGCACTGTGTGTGCCGCTACAACAACAACAACAACCACACTCTTGAGCTGAAGGCCTAGTTGCAATTGCTCTCTTCTTACATATTAATTGATAATTGTAATTATGTATCAATATCTTCAAATAAATTAATAAAAAAATATCTTCTCAAATCATAAACTTTTTTAACATTAACATTATTATCTTTTTTACTTAGTTCTACAATATGGATTTGTCACCATCTTTGTGGCCGCCTTCCCCTTGGCGCCGTTCTTTGCTCTGTTGAACAATATTTTGGAAATGCGTCTGGATGCGAAGAAACTGTTGACACATCACCGTCGTCCCGTATCGCAGAGAGTGCGGGATATTGGTGTATGGTATCGCATATTGGACTGCATTGGCAAATTAAGTGTTATAACAAATGTGAGTACTAGAAATATCTTTAAAATAAAACCATTTGAATTGAATTTATATACCACATTTAGGGATTTATTATAGCCTTCACATCAGAGATGATTCCCCGTTGGGTTTATCGATTCTTTTACGGTGGTTCGCTAAACGGTTACTTAGATTTCACTTTGTCCACTTTTAATACAAGTGAATCAAACTACACACGTAGTTTATCCGCAAAATATCCAAATTTAACCGAATGCCAGTAAGTTTTAAGTATTTTTTTATTTTAAATACTTAGGTTTTCCTCTTTTTTTCTATATAGCTATGCTGATTTTCGTGAGCCGCCTACTTCAGGAAACAAATATGAACTGAGCAGTATGTTTTTTATAATACTGGCCTGTCGTTTGGGTTTTGTTGTGGTCTTTGAGGTGAGTTGTAATTAAAGTACAAATGTGAGTTGGATTTTTTCTTTATTAAAAATTCACACCTTTTTTGGACATTAAGAATTTCTAAAGATTACAAAAGAAGTTTTACAATTAATATTAAGTAATTCAATTCAAAACTTAACGAATTTGTTATCGAGAGCTGACATGTCAAATTCACTTTCAGTTCGTCTGTGGTCACTTCATTGATTTACGGTTTATTTTCCTTTACTGTGTCTCCTTCAAACCTTGACATGCTGAAACATTCCGCTGGACTCCACAATACTCTCTTGTAAAACTTGATTCTCTTGTTGTTGCAGTTTAAGAAATTTACATAGCCAATAGACGGCAAATGTAAATATGACATTAAACACTGTAAATCGAAAGAAGAAGGAACAGGTTCATTACACATTACATTAAGATATAAATTCGACTCACTTATGAATATTCCAAACATTATGCTGCGTACTATGCGTTTATCTGTGGCCGCATCGATTTCATTGAACTTTATTTCCATTAAGATATAGGTGGTTATCTCGACCACTATCGATATAATTGTATTTATAAGCCAGGGAGCAATGCAAATGGTACGCTTCTGAAAAAGGAATATCAAACAACACAGTAAATTTCAAAAATAAAGCTTATGTGGAATTAAAGAAATTGTTTTTAAAAAGGCAGTGTATGTCCTATTTTAGAATCACAATTCAATATTTATTTATTCAAGTCAATGCCCGCTAGGGAACTGATATATATAAACATGGAATTATTAAATTCTGTTAAAAGAATAAAATTGACAAGTGAAAACCTCGCTAGGTACTTTCAAGGCGAATCCTTTATACCATTTGTCCAAGCCGAATCCTTTATACCCTTTACTGGACTCGCTATCCAAATGGCAAACACTTAATTATCAAATTTATAGTCCCTATAGTCGCTCGGTTTCAAGTGGAAAACTTTATTTTTGGGTCACTAGGGTTCATGGTTATGAGTCACACATTTTGAAAAATCTTTAGAGTTATTCCATATTCAAATTCGTTACGAAATTTCCTTTAATTTGATTACACATGTGTCCAGATATTATTGTGCACCACATTGACCGTTTTAAGGCTCCTTGGGTCCATGAATCCGCATCAATCTCAGCCAAATATTTAAAGTAAATACACGTTTATCTCGTTTGTTTTATTTCGGTCTGTTGCTTTTACACATTGAACAGGGATAAAACCGGCTCAAGACCTTTTGCTTCTATATTTAATTAGAAGACAGATTCGTAATCAAATTTGCTTTAATTTAAGTGCTCATATGTCGCATTTGCTACTGATCGTTTGTTTTATCTATAAATCATGATGACCCGAGGGAAAATAAAGTTGTTGTAGCGGCAATTGTGTGGCGGGGTGACAGCCCTTGGCCAAATAATTGCTTTTCGGGTCAATCCGGTCCATAGAACCGGCTGTCGTGGGATTCAGGGAAAATAAAGTAGCATAATTAGGCTTTATCTTGGATTCCAAAATTAATTTTAAAAGTCATAAACCTTACGCGGCCGATAAAACCAACAAGGTTACTAGATTGATGTACCCTCTTATAAATAGAAGCTCTGCCCTGAACGCAAGGCCGGATCATCAAATTTAAAAATATTGTCTGAGCCGTTGGGGAATTTTCAAAAAGTGGCTTTAAAGTATGGTGAATTCAGTACTGCATTTGTAATTCTCTAACACTTTGCGATACTTTTTTCCCTTTGAAAAATGTCCCTTAAAAAATAAAATTAAATATAACTGAATTGCAAATTATGGATGAGTGTCTTTTATATCAACGTTATATTCAAGTTTCTGATAGAAATTTGAAATTGATCAAAAATTATGGATGAATCAGTATCATTTTAACAGAAATTGTAAAAAAAATGCAAAGTATAACGGTTTTCAAATAATTTATGCTATTCTCTACCATAATCTGTGCTATATTATTATGAAATTTTCCAAAAAAAAAATTGTATGGTCCGGCCTACCGAATAAGCACAAAACCGCTTATATTCTACGGTGTACCAGTTCGATGGCGGCATGATACACTAAAAAACTTCAGATAGCTCAAAATAAGCTTCTAAAACTTATATTGACGCTTTAATGGCATTATTCTACTCTTGTGAATTTTAAAATACTAAAATTTAAAGCATAATTCACACTCCGATGTCAAGTATAATTTAACCTTAGATTTTCCCTTAGTTTTTAGTTGTTTTTATAAAATTGTTTCCAAATTGTTTTGAAAATTTTCCTTTTTTTATCTATTAGCAACTTCAATTTGCATATATTATATTAAGAAATAGCTTGAAATTACAAAGCAAAAAAGGAATACAATTCGTAAACTCTTCAATTCAAGGTTAATAGCAAGAAATAGTATTTGATCCCCTATGGTCACCCGATGCCTTATTTTAGATAGGTTTTTGAAAATACATACATATATCGAATTATAATCAAATTTAATTTTCTTTGAATGAAAATATCTTAATGTGTATTCCTTAAAGAGCAACCATGCCTATTTTGAGGTATCAAGTCGGTTTCAAAAATAGTCCTCATTTAAGTTTACGAGATCAATAATATAAACTTTTCAGGGTTTTCTATCAATATTTTAAGGAGGTGAAAAAGTTTAGGTAATTTTGGAATCGGACCACTGGTTCAGAACTCAGCAATTTTACCTTAGTACCCTCCGACTACCAATTCGAAAATTTTCAAACTGCTGCCTTTTCGGGCATAGTCGTAGATGAACGAACATATTTTCATTAAATGAGCCAAGGAAAACGCTGGTGAAATTTGTCCAGTCGTGAATAAATCAGCCTGTATAAACTTCTATAATTTTTATCACCAGAATTTTTAGCATCCTAGGATGAACATTGTCGAAAGTTTGTTAATTTTCTACTGTGAGTTTTTCTTGTGCCACTAACTTCAAGAATAATAAATAAAACAAGATATGGGTCGAATATAGTAGCTCAGGGCCAATTTGAACAAAAATGATTATTGAAAATTGTGTTTGCTTAGAAAACGTCCGATAAATTCTCTTGAGCATTGTATTCTTTTAAAATGTAATTGTCTTTCGAAGATACAGACTTAAAAATAACCAAATACGAAAAATATCTTTGGAAGATTTTATTCTTCTGGTAATTTTAAAAACAAATTTTTACTCAGGAGTTGTAGAACAAAGACATTAACTTCTATTTGGATAGGCAGGTAGCTCTTATTTTACCCCTGGTGAATTCCAAACTGGTTAAGAGTTGCACAAATAATAGATGTGATGGGGTACAGAGTGGGTGTCCCGACAGGACATTGTATTTTTAAAGAACGGAAAATAATATTGCCTCTTGTCAGGTAATAAGGAGTGGGTTGACATCTAGGAAATGGCCGTCCCCCCAGAAAGGTGGGGGAGGTGCCTAGGGATGTACTTCCTTTAAGAGAATCTTCCTGCAAGATGGTAGATCAGCTAAGTATAACAAACGGTTTCTTGTCCAGGGCTTGCTTTTTATGTCCGTAATCTTTGAGCGATACAGTTGTTCTATGTTCTTCGACTTTTGTTTTGATTTGTTCAGTTGATAATCGAACATAAAAGGGAAACATTTTTCGCGGTATGCAAGGGAAATCAAGGTGAAATTCCTTTTTAGTCATGATAGGGGTTATAGTGCGTTTTTGTTCAAGCAAAAACACTTGAGTATTGTGTTCAGTTAGAAAGCAATAACATACTTGGTAACTGATAATTTGAAAAAATAATCAAATACAAATTGAATTGAAATTTGGTTGTAAATATTACTTAAGCCCCTTAACATCCCATTTAGGAAGAAAAAACAGTGCCCGATTTACAACATACAGCTCACACTATATGGTAGTCTTAATACTTTTTTATGATAATTCAAAAGATAGATCTCGGACTTGTTGGTTTCCTTTATGTACGAGAAGTAAACTTCGCTCATTTTTTACAAGACGCAGTCAAGTCAGCGAAAATGATGGGAACAAAACACCGTCACACAGACGCTTTTTTGAGTCGCACGATTCGTCGTTAATAAGATACGACTTATCAGTGCCATGCTTGTGTACTGCCAACCTGTCTAGCCATTTATCGACCTATATACGAGTACTTCTTGATTTTTCATTTAAATTTGAAATAATTTTAAAAAATACAGAACAAAATAGTATTCGAATTGAACTTTTCAACTTTACCCTGAAATCGATAATAAAAATATAAATAAACGATTTTTTTTGGATTTTGATGTATTTATTAAAAAAAAAGTTAAAACCTCGTATAAGTATCCGAACCTTTATACCCTCCACCTTCCATGCAATAGCTCACAAAAAGTCAGTTTTTGGGCCGTTTTGGTCCATGCGTACGTTCCTTATCTTAGACAAAACTTTAAAATTACTCTATATTTGGATTCGTAAAATTTGCTTTTATTTGAATACACATATGGGCATATTGACTATTAATCGGCAGTTTTGGCCTTATGGGACGTTTTTTTGTTAAGCAAATACTCAAAAAAGTGTACTTTAAACCGAGGTACCTTTGGTCTCTTAACGAAATCTTTTTTCGTCTTGTTTGATTTCTTAATGTACGAGAAGTAAACTTCGCTCATGTTTTACAAGACTCAGTCAAGTCAGCGAAAATTAACCCCGTCACACAGACGCTTTTTTGAGACGCACGATTCGTCGTTGGTAAGATACGACTTATCAGTGCCTTGCTTGTGTGCTGCCAACCTGTCTAGTCGTTTATCGATCTAAAGTATATACGAGTACCCATTTTCAATCCCAAACAGTTTAAGACCATAAGGCTTCAACATTTTTTGATCCTAGGTTGATTCGTTGGACCGCTATCATGCTTACATCAGACACACGAATGTACATGGCTAGAATTTTACGACAATCAATAATATATAAGTATATATTCTAAAGGGTTTGCGCTCAAAATTTCTTGTTGTTGCAAACGGAATGACATTTCGTAAACATTTAATGGAACATTTTCGTTCAAGTACAGAGTAATGCTTTTATTTCTATGTTTTTTCTTTCTTGATTATCACTTATATGCTTTCATCAGGGTTTTTTCTCTTTTATTAGGAAAAATTAGAATTTTTTTAATTTATATTTTTTTTGATTTTATACTGAAATTTTTCTAGTAGTTTATGATGTTCTATTTAATATTTTGATGCATATTGTAATTAAGCTTTAATAGGCCCCATAGGCTTCGAATTACATGTCAATAAAGAAATGAAATGAAATTAAGTCTACCATTTACTCTTCGGTGAATGGTATACAAATACTATGGGAGTTGAACTTTACAACGGTACGCCGAAATTTTAGATGAAAATCTTAAAAGCGCTAAACTTAGAATATCTCAGGAATAAAACAAACTTTAATTTCCCTATACTGGCATTATTCTTCTTCTATATTTAGTCATTTATAAGTATTTGGTCAAAAATATAAAATCGAGAATGTTATTTTTTAAAGGAAAGTTCCATTATTTTTGGTGTTATAAAACTAGTCCAGCTCAAGAATGCAGCCAGCTAGATCGAAAATAATTTGGGGTTCACTTTAAAACACATCAAACTACAATTTTAGAGGAAGCCAAGTCGAGCCGCTTTAATATACCTAATTCATGGAATTAATTAGCTTTAATTCAAAATCCTACCATTAGTTTTTAGAAGACGTTTCAAGTATTATTGAAACAATTTATTTTTCTTCTGTCAAAATATGTGACGCGCAAAATAGAAAGGGACCTAAGGGTAAAAAGCAGTTTTGTTCAGGAGATCCATTTTAAAGATTTAAATACGTGTATCTTTGGTGTACCATCACTTTTATAAAACGCGCATATCTCTGGGAGGGAACACTTTTGGGGCATGGGATCGGTCTCATTCGATGCTCAGGTGTTGTCCACATCAAAAAAAGAAAAAAAATGAAAATTGATTTTTTTTTACCTTAGGTCCCTTTCTCTATGCGCTGTCACATATATGTAAGCCGAGGGCTACAAGGATATTTCAATCAATCGAACTACAAACTACCTAAATATAAAGTTCTTTGGTGGAAAAATGTGTCTGTTCAAGAATTTCTTAATCCACAGAAAATTGCCTGCACGAGTTTTACTACGACAATACATTCATATTGTTATTTTTAGAAAATTGTAATAACTTAACTTAATATGCTTAGTTCAGTTATGATATGGGAAAACAACCTATTACAAATTGTTACAAACTTATTTAAAACTTCTTTTAATCTCCACCGTTGCCCTCTATAGACTTTGAAACCACCCCAACGATGTGCCCCAAATCGGGTCCATTAGAAAGGCAAAAATGTAAGGAGTTCTTAAGACCGTAAAAACATTGCATGAGCACATTGGATTCGCTACTGAAGTTGATTTTCAAATTTTACCACACAAAATTTCCAAAAATTTTCCATAATTTGAAAATTATAATTTTTAAATATGTTTATTTTCAAATGTTAACAAAAAATCTTACTATGCTCCTGTATTAAAGTCTGGAATTCACCAACGGCAGTAGGCTTACAGCGTTTTCCGCTTCCATTAATGAAAACCGAAAAAATACCGAAACATCAACATGTCAGATGAGTGAAAATTGTTGTTTAGCTGCATTGTTAAAAGGCATACTAATAAATTTTATAGAATGCGCGATGGCGTACAATAAATCTCTTGAGACGTTTGACCGTTATCTTAATGGTTTTAATGACCGACCAATGGATGCCATTGATTCCGGCCACTGAACTAAATACATTTTTTAAAACGTCATATACTCGTATTTCAAGACTAAATCGCCAAACCGCGTTTGAATATAATAACAAGCATTTGTCAAATGCAGTCACATAACTATTGTGAATGTTGTTCAGAAAGACTCGCTTAAAGGCAAATGCTATATGTTGCGGGTTTGAACTAAAAAAATTCGGGTTTGAACTGAAGAAAAGTCCTGTCGCACGGCCAATTATATTTTTCTATGGTAACAATTTTTATCTGCCTGCATTAAAACAAACCTAATTAATAAACAAAATTTACTTTTTTCAGCGTTGAAGCACACACCGGGTATCTGCTTGTTATTCATAGAAACTTTTTTGTTGAATGGACTTAACACCCCATTAGAGAATTTACATGAATGCTTTAAGTGTATTGCTTTACAAAATGATACTCAAACTACTCACCTTTCTTATACCATCAATCAACAAAGTGGCCAATATAAAGTTTATCAATGATTTTATCCACAAAATGATAGCCATAACAACATAAAAAGCATCTGGGAAATTATGCAGCAAAACATAATTGACTGTAACAGCAGGAAACGGACATGAGTTATATTTTAAACTGTCTTCTCATACAAGTCGATTAGGACGGCGAATACAAAATAGCTTACCAACAGATGACATCATGTTACTTAGAGGATCGACAATTTTCACATTATCATGCGCTGATATGCCCCAATTGGTTAAATTAAAATAATCCGTGTACAGATAGTAACTGCATAGGCCCAAAATGGATAGCGATACTAGAATATCGATCGAAGCTATACTATATCCAATTGAACGGATACTAAGGCAACAAGAAATTCGTTTCATTTTTTCCTTTTTTGGTATATTTTTGGAATTTGAAATATTTTTGAAATAAGTTTTCAGATGAAAGCTTTCCGGACCGTCGTTGTTTTTGCTGAGGATGTATTCCCGATGACGTTCTTTGAGCTACTAAACTCATATTCATCGATTCTCAGTGTGAATCTATTCTAATACTATGTCCAATTGACATTTTCCCTTTGGGCGACGCAGGCGAGTCGGTGTGCCGTTTGCTGTGCAACATATGTGTGCGCGAGTGTGTCCACTTATGCTGGCCGCCTTTTCGCCTGTTTTTTGCGTTTGCATCTAAAAACAGCATTAAATGCAGTTTTTGTTGTTGGTATCGAGAAGACCTTTTTTGTTTCATGTGGCGGTACGACCGACCGACGTTCGTTCGTTGATCTTTGACATAAAAAAGATTGAAACGAAAAGAAAATTGAATATGTGGCCGACCGGCCGCGCACCGTGAGTGTATGTGGATATGTTTGCTTGGAAGGCTTTAGTTTTCAGTTTCTTGGTTACTCTATTTCTCGTTGTTTAGGCTGTGTGCTCGCTCTACTGAGAAAATATGTTTTCGTCTTGTTTCTTGTTGCAAATTTAATTGACCGTATTTTACTGGGTTTCCATTATAACCTTAATCCCTCGGCGAGAGATTGGGGTTTCTGCAGTTTGTTGTGCAAAATGAAATGTGCGAAAGTAAATATTTGTTAATGGATAGAAATTAAATGAAGACAACGACGAACGACAACGAAGTGTTGTAGACGTCCACTAAGAATCAGAGATAGTAAACGACGGGTCTTTTTTTTCTAGAATAGTACATGAATGCTCATGTACTATTCTTAATTCAGACAAGCCTAAAATCGGAAGGCGGCTTTCTATTAGGGATATATCAAAATATATATTGATGAGGTCCACTTGAGTTGGATATTGATCGCGTATAAAGTGGGCCATTTATAATTTTAAATTTGAATCGGCCGGTAAAAAAAGGACTGATAGTTTTTCAAATTTGTGGTTTTATTGCAAAGGTTAAACTTTGCCATTTAATTATGGAACACCATCCGTTGCGTTTTCGCTTCGCCCAATGGGTTGAAGATTGTTTGGCAGGAGATGCCGAGTTTTACCGAAAAATCCTGTTTTCAGATAAAGCTCATTTTCATCTCGGTGGCTCATGTCAATAAGCAAAATTATCAGAGAACCCACACATGGCTATTGAGAAGCCAATGCATCCACAAGGAGTCACTGTTTGGTGTGGATTTGAGCTGGCGGCATTACTGGGCCATTTTTCTTGGAAAATGAGCAAGAATGGTCCAGGATCGATTTCCATGGGACAAAATCCTATAACTGCTGATCTATTTTTGAGTTCGGTATAAAGGGCAATTGTAGCCAAGGAGTCAAGGATTATTTTTAAAAACATGCTACGCTCTTAAAACGTTTAAGATACAATTCGACAAAGCCGAAAAATTAAATCTGACTTTTTAAATTTTCAAAACCTAAAAAAATTGAAAATCGACAATAAAAAAAAAATTTTTTTGATTATTTTATGGACAATTACTTGCAAATATGTAAAAAATCTAAAACCGAAAAAAAAATTTCTTTAAAGTCGGAAAATAAGAAAAGTATATGTGACGCGCAAAATAGAAAGAGACCTAAGTTTTGTTCAGGAGAGCCATTTTAAAGATTAGGTCCCTTTCTATTTGCGCTTAGAATCGTCGAATTCACATTTATAAAACGCGGATATCTCTGGGAGGGAACACTTTTGGGAAATGGGATCGGTCTCATTCGATGCTCAGATGTTGTCCACATCAAAAAAAAGTGAAAAGTTGATGAAAAGTTTTGTTCAGGAGAGCCATTTTACAGATTAGGTTCCTTTCTATTTGCGCTTAGAATCGTCGACTTCACTTTCATAAAACGCGCATATCTCTGGAAGGGAACACTTTTGGGGCATAGGATCGGTCTCATTTGATGCTCAGATGTTGTCCGCATCAAAAAAAAGAAAAAAAATGAAAAATGATTTTTTTACCCTTAGGTCCCTTTCTCGCTGTCACATATATACCCAATTGCGCGATTTTAGATATTAAAAGATCAAAATAATCTTTGACTGCAATTACCCTTTTTGCCGAACTAGATCAAAAGTTGTAGAATTTTGGCCGATGGAAATCGATCCTGGATCATTGTGACCCGTTACCATCAACGGTGAGCATTACCGCGCAACGCTCGAACACAACCAAAGCAACTATCGTTATTTTTCGCACTATTTTTTATAATCGGCCGAAATTGTGATGTCAATTGGCTGCATCGGAGCCGTGATTTGAGCCTTTTCGATTATATTCTGTGGGGAGCCACTAAGGATAAATGTTACGCAAAGCATCCAGAGAAAATTGAAGCGTTGAGAAGTTGCCATTGAGGAGATTCGACCCGAAACAATCGAAAATGAAATGAAAAATTGGTTTGATCGGATGAGGTACTGCCAAGACAGTCGTCATAGAAGAGATTCGACCCGAAACAATCGAAAATGTAAAGAAAAATTGGGTTGATCGGATGAGGTACTGCCACGACAGTCGTGACAGTCACATGAATGATATTGTGTTCCTTTATTAAATGACAAAGTTTAACCTTACCAATAAAACCAGAAATTTGAAAAACTATCAGTACTACTTTCTTTTAGAGCCGATTCAAAATTAAAGTGTTAAATCGCCCACCCTGTATATTAGTCGTTTGACTTTAGCTCACAATTTGGTTTTCTAAGCATGTACGTAGCATATTAGTGTACAAAGCAGACGTTCGGAATCCTGGGAAGACAAATTTAAAAACATAAACAAATAAAACAAATCTGTAGTCGAGAATTTATTTCTCAGTTAGGCGATTTTTTAATTCGGACTCCAGGGAAAGCAAATTTTAAATACAAATTAATAAAACAAAAAATTGTGTACTTTAAAGTTTATTTCTCAGTCAGAATATTTTTTAGAATCCCATTTCCTGCAGGCCTTCTATAAGTCTTTCTAATTGAAGAGACGTAGAGATCCTTTCCCTGCAATCCAACCCTGTACTAGTACAATATTATAGTAAAATGCAACAAACAGGCCTTCTATCTCCCAATGAAGACTTCCTAGAAGGCATTTGCTAGTTCCTTCCTTCTTTCCGATGGGCTGTTATGAATAGTTTTTAAGTAATGAAAAGGGTAATGAAATGTTATTACCTGGAAATTCAAATGGTACTGAGAAGCACTTGATTAGAGTTTGCTGCATATTCCATATCTGTACTTTAAATTTAAGCAATCATCAAGTCGTAATATCCTAATACCAGTGTTGCCGCTTTTTGGACAATTTCAACCAGACTTATCTTAAATAGGGTACATCATCTAGAGGTATTTTTTCAGAACAAAAACAAATATAAAAATTCAAATCAAGTGTTGAATCATTATTGGTAATTTGAAAAGACATTTTATGGCATTTATTTTTTGAAAATAATTACCTTCAAATGTGGGCAAATATTGTGGAAATGAGCGTTCGGTGAGAAACGGGAAGATCCGCTGTTTTCAGTAATGAGACCCATTTCTGGCTCAACGGCAAAGTCAATAAACAAAATTGCCGCATTTGGGCTGAAGAGCAACAAGAAGAGGTTCAAGAGGTGCCATACCCAGAGAAAACCACTGTTTGGTGCGGTTTATAAGCTGCATATTTTTGCAAAAATGATGATGACCGGAACGTAACCGTGAATGGTGCTCGCTATCGCGCCATGGCATCGATCTTTATGCTACCTGAAATTGAAGCCCGTAATCTTGACACTTGTTTTCAACAGAACGGTGCCACTTTCGATACAGCTGCTCAAACAATGGATTTATTGAGAGGTAATTTCGAAAAGCAGCTGATTTCACGTTTTGGACAGGTGAGTTGGCCGCCTAGATCGACTGATATCACACCTTTAGACAAAGTCTACGCTGACAAACCAGCTACGATTCAGGTTTTTGAAGCCGACATTTCGCGTGTCATTAAAGCTATACCGTTCGAAATGCTCGAACGAGTAATCCAAAATTGGACCCTCAGAATGGAAACCCTTTGGCGTAGTTGCGGCCAACATTTAAAGGAAGATATATTCAAAAAATAAATGCCATAAAATATCCTTTCAAATTACCAATAAAGATTCCAAACTTGATTTAAATTTTCATATTTTTTTTTGTTCTGAAAAAATACCTCTAGATGGATCACCCTTTACTTCGGACTACAAAACCAATGTTCTGCCCACTCATATGAAATGAACCTGTAAACCTTCTCCAGATTCCTTCTCGCTTCAGGTATAAGAATGAACGCCAGAATGGCGAGAATAACAAACTGTTGAATTCCATCTAGCATTGCTCATTCGTAGGAATGCTCTGAAAGTGCATTCGAGGGAAGCTCCTTTGTTTTTATAGAATCAGAACACTCTTGTTAAATGGTACAAAAATTTAATATCGTCCGTTCACCATGATTTATAGAGAATTTATTCAGTTCCATTCACAAGCTTATCTTTCAGTTTATTATACTTAGTTCAGACACAAATGTGTATTCACTGCTTGGAGATTTGGTATCACCCCCAAGTTCTTCGTCCTTCATCAGACGGAGAATCCTGTCTAGTACCTGCATGATGCTGGCAACCGATAAATTGTGTTATAGTGACACCCTCTAATTCAAACATACGATGCAACTTTACAACAACTCCATTTCTTTTTCCAGTATTGATGCTGGTTGTTTCAGTAATGATCAGCTTAATTGAATTCCATATATTGTATTCATCAATCACTTTGGTAACGTTTTCAAAAATTGTTTCCGCTTTGCCATCTTTCAAACGCCGTGCATTAAATTTCAGGTCAGTTCTTTTATCCTGAAGTACAACTATCTTTCGAGGGCTTTATACATTTCACTTAGTGTTGCCTGGCGCCATTTGACATTTCCATTGGAAAGTTTGACATTTTTAAGCATAAACGTACTCAGAACGTTTTGTGTTGTTGTGCATCGATGAACTTAAATCTTTGTATGGCGATGAAGCACCATCCTATTGCACTCTGAAAAACTGGTTTAATGAATTCAATCGTGGCCGACGCTCGCTCAAAGACGAAAGTCGTCCAAAAACGGCCGTTGTGCCAGAGAACATTGATGCCGTGCGTGAACTGATAATGCAAGATCGTCATGTGCCATACCGTGAGATAGAGGCATCCTTGGGCATTTCTTCCACCAGCATATATTCGATATTGCATGAACACCTGGCCGTAAGAAAGGCTTGTTCTAGTTGGATCCCGCTCAAATTGACAATCGCTCAATAAAGGCTCGTGTCGATTGGTGCAAATTCTGAAAAAATACGATCGTGGTGCTTCAAAAGACTTTCAAAAGATCGTCACAGGTGGCGAATCATGGATCTATGCATATGAGCCCGAAACAAAACAGCAATCGACCGTCTTCGAAGACGAGCTAAATCCAACGAAAGTTGTTCGTGGAAGAAGCACTTCGAAGCAAATGGTCGCCTGTTTCTTCGGCAAAACTGGTCATGTGGCAACTGTTCCGCTTGAACAACGTAGGACGGTCAATTCTGAGTGGTACACCACAATTTGTTTGCCTAAAGTCTTCGGAAAAATTCGAAAAACTAACAAGAGAAGACGAATCATTGACAATGCGAGCTCTCACACATAGGCTCAAACCAGCGGCTTTTTGACCGGCCAAAACGTCGAATTGATGGGTCATCCGCCGTACAGCCCTGACTTGGCACCAAATTACTTCTTTTTATACCCGCATATCAAGAAAAAATGCGTGGTCAACGATTTTCGTCGCCAGAAGATGCTGTAGAAGCGTTCAAAAACAATTTTTTGGAGGTGTCTCAATCGGAGTGGAAAATGTTCTTCAACAATTGGTTTGAGCGCATACAAAAGTGTATAAATCATTATGGAGAATACTTTGAAAAACAATAAAACCATTTTTGATGATAAATATTCGCATTTTCATAATTAGGCCAGAAATATATATGTGACGCGCAAAATAGAAAGGCACAAACCAGTTTTGTTCAGGAGAGCCATTTTAAAGATTTAAATACGTGTATCTTTGGTGTACCATCACTTTCATAAAACGCGCATATCTCTGGGAGGGAACACTTTTGGGGCATGGGATCGGTCTCATTCGATGCTCAGATGTTGTCCACATCAAAAAAGTCAAAAGTTGATAAAAAGTTTTGTTCAGGAAAGTCATTTTAAAGATTTAAATACGTGTATCTTTGGTGTACCATCACTTTCATAAAACGCGCATATCTCTGGGAGGGAACACTTTTGGAGCATGGGATCGGTCTCATTCGATGCTCAGATGTTGTCCACATCAAAAAAAGAAAAAAAATGAAAATTGATTTTTTTACCCTTAGTTCCCTTTCTCTAAGCGCTGTCACATATACATCGTAGTAGCCCTCTTACTCGACGAGACCTGCAAGGAAAATAGCATCTCTTCGCATACATTTTTTACTGTCGCACAGTGCTATCCAAAGTTGTACAATGACGCGCTTCAAAATGTTCATTTGAAATCTTTGATTTTCTTAAGTCGAGAGTTATTGGTCAAACGTATAAGTGTACAGCAGTTAATAAGTTAGTATGTTCTAATGTTAAATTAAGTGAACGTTTCCAAAAAAATGTAGTTTTTGAACGATTTGCGTATAAATTAGGATGTTTTTGAAAAATGTTTAAAAACAATATTTGGTGTCAAAGTGGCAACACTGTCCAGTACTACAGTGTGATGAAAAGCATAAAATGAATGAATGTTGGAAAAATTCATTGCAGATTCCGAATCCTAAACGTATGGACCATTTTATTTATTTTTATTTATTTACTATTATTATCTATCATTATATCCATTTTCTTAAGACTAGATGTATGAGATATTATCCTACGGATATTGCAACATATGTAACAGTAAAAAATATATAAAATTCGAAGAATTATAACAGGAAAAAGATAGTCAAAACCTTTATATGATCAAAAGAAAATTTTGTATTTGGCCCAAAAGGAGCCAAGATTATCTAATCCGTTTGCACAGTCTTAGTTTATGTAAGATAAATTAGTTAGTGTCTTCGGATAAACTTTGTATAAGTTCATAGACTGAGTCTCTGCATTTTTCTAAAAATGCTATGTTCTGAGTCTGAATTAGCTCCCTTATTGTCAACGTATGGACCAAAGAAGCATTTAGCCCACCAGCAGCACAACCAACTTGTTTCTTGTTAATTTTCTGTGAATACTTGTAAAGAAATTGACGGTTTATATGTTTTTCAATTAAAATGGGGTCATGACTTTCGTATGTATGCGTTAGCATACTTGTAAGGCTTCATATGTCTTTAACTTGTAATCTGTCGTTGTTGGGTATATGGAAAACTGAAGTAGGTTCTTGGCAGCTTATAGAAAATGCAATAACATTGAATTTTCTTAACTACACCCTAGCACGTATATTTGCAAACAAATTTAATTTATGTTCTTTTCGTTTTATATTTTTTCTTATTTACAGAATTTTGTTGCCTTGGTTATGATTGTGGTGCGCTGGTGCATACCCGATATGAGCGTTGAGCTGAGGGATCAAATACGCCGTGAGGTGTATATAACAAATGAAATCATTATCGAGCAGGAGACACGAAGGGCCAAAACGGGTGAGTACTGCTCTCATATGTAAATTAAATGAATGTTATAAGATTAATGCGAATTTTTCTTTTATGTCTATACAGAGCGAGCCAAACGTAGCTCTTCGGTGCGGATGCCCGATTCAGAGTCGAATACTCCCGATCCCAATGATCGTTTTATACGTATTGAACAACTGCTGTGCAGTGATTTATCTCAGTCACAAATGGATTTAATTATACATGCCGGTAGTAGAGAGACCGGCATTCGGGGGGATGCTTGATAGTGTTTAATTTAAGTATGAAGAACAAAAAGACTTGACTACGTTGATTCGTTTCATAATTTCATAATTACGTTTATCATGGTCTTTGCCCATTTTTTACTTTGCTTTCATATCTCATGATTTAGTTAAGTCCTAAACATTTCTTGGTTATGCTTTAAGAACTTCCGCACAGATTTATTTATATCAATTTACACTAAATACTTTTTTATTTTTACAACGCTTTTATAACTACTTCAATGTTTGTTGGCTTGTTTGTCTGTGACACTTGTTCAAGAAACGGGTAATATGACTTAAAACATTTTAAACATCCAGTAGAGGCAAAAACTGTTTACTCGACTTCAAAACTAAAGAAGTTTTTGAAGTACTCTAAAACAAGGATTACAACTTTTTACAATATAGAGATGACCACTGTTTTGAGTTTTTGTAACAAACATTTAAATTAGGAAATATTTTATGGAACAGGTGCAATGTGGTACATTAGACGCGTTTGATTGGTACTCCCTTATTTAACGAATTTTTTTTAAAAATTCTTGTGCACAAGAACTGATTTGATTTATGCATGATAAACCGCTTGATTTAACGATTTGTAATTTGTAAAAAAACAATATTCAAGAAATACTAAAAACGAGTAATAACCAACTCGCTAAATTCTTGAATAACTTTCTTCCCAAAAATTTAAATTATTTAAAACAAACGGATTTGAAACAAATTGTCTATAGTTTCCTGTAAGCAAACTCACTGTTTATTCTTGCACAATGGTGTAAAGAATATCAAATACGGTCATTCTCATAAGTCCATCTCACTAGTTGAGTTACCATTCATGTAAAGTCGGATCTGCTTATAATACCATGTAACATGTCCTACAGCACCACTTTTGCTGTGATTTTTTAAAGAAGTTTTCTTCATTTTATCTGTGTCTTCTTTAGTAACTACACCTCAGGTCATGTGTGATGAGGCAACTATCTCATGGCCCTCTTTGGCTATTTGATTGTCCCCTGACTTTCTAAAACATATTCAAAGAGTGGAATAAGAAATTTCTCACGCAACAAAAAATTTTTGCTTAATTCACTTTCATTGTAAAAACTACAGAAAGCGTTTAATAACATTAACTTCGCTTTAGTTAAATAAAGGCAGTAATACCTTGACAAAATTGTTAAAATATTCGAAAACTTATGGAAATCATACTTTAAAACAATATGGATGCATGCACCTGGGGTTTTGTAAAATATAACAACAAAAAATCCTGACTATATTTGAAACTGTCTGTTCAACCTTATTTAATGCACAGATCCTTAGTAAAAGTAGGCAAAACAAAGGTTAATACTCGTATCAATAAAGGCATAATCTAATACCATGACAAATACGCCTATGGCAAGCTTTAAGTTGTTGCCATTTCAAAACTATTTTACTTCATACTGGTTTTAAGATATGGATTTATTTAAATCAGAAGCGGAGTGAATAACCCTAATCCTGAAATCATTGCTGGCTTTCCCCCTTCTATATTGTTTACCATAGATACTCGGATTCTTAGGGTAGTTGTCACCACTAATGGGTTTTCAACCATTTTTTTGCGATATCGCGAGTGGAGTAGCCTTCCGAATGGTAAAATTCTATTTTCAACTTCTCGAAAGTGCTTTGCTTATTTTAATCTTCTAAACTTCCATATTTTTCCTAAATCAACTTCCATATTTTTCCTAAATTTATATGAAAAGCTCACTTAAGCTATGAACTTCGCGTCTGCGTCTGCCTTTATTCAACTAAACCCTTTTTCATATCGATTTACTGTATTGCTTTGTTAAATTTCAAAATGTCCAGTTTCCCATGGTGATGTTAGTTGTTGTATTGTCTGGTGTAAGACTGTTGGTCTTATTAAGATACGATTTTACAGACTGCGTACGAGTATCGAATTTTCGTTGAAAAATTATATCATTGCAGCATGACAAAGTGCAGCCTTTATCCAAATGAACTGGACTGTATCTCAAACTTAGGGGCGATTATAATTTGTATACCCTCCCTCGCAGGGAGAATGGTGGTAAACTAGATTTGTCATACCGGTTGCAATACCACGAAATATTGATCGGAGACCCTAGTATATATATTATTAATCGTCGTACAATTCCGAGACGATCTAGCCACGTCCGTCCGTGTGTCAGTTGAAAACACGATAGTGTTCTAACGAATCAACCTAGGATTCCGAACGAAAGTTTATGGTTATTTGAGATTGTAAATGAACAATATCGGTCAAGGGGAGGAAATTTCCCTTATGCAACTAAAGGTACCTCAGAAAATTTTACACTTTTTTGGGTATTTGCTTAATAAATTATATTTTTTTCCGGAAGAACAATGGTTAAATGGGTACCATTCGTTGGGACGCACTTAATAACTTATGAAAACGCATAGTTGCTGGACGTTTTGGCTCATGTGGCCCAAGAAAGTCCCGCGTATTCAAAACAGGCGGTCAATATGGATATATGGCTGCTCAAATTGAAGCAAATTTTGCTACGAATCCATATAAAGAGTAATTTGAAGTTTTGATTTATCAAAGGGCCCAAATATTCGATTTTTGTTAACGGCAAAAGGAATATAATTATCTACCAGGCCGCACTTAACAACGTTATTACTTGTTTCATTTGAAAACATGAAAAAAGGGTATAGTAGCCGACTATGAGTTCCACTCTTCTTTTTAGAAGACTTCTCCTCTCTATCAGGAGCTTAAGATGATAAGACTGGATTTAAAATAGCTGTGTTCTTTTCAGGTTAATAAACTGACTTTTGCATGGATGTTACTTGGTTAGCAAGCGAGTTGACCTGAACTCTCTAAAGAAACAAGTTAGAGTTACCACACATTAATTTTTTCTACAAATAGTAAGACACCATTTACCCTGCTACGAGTATATAAAAACATATGTTTTTTCTTATGTTTACTAAAAAAAATATTAAATTAAGAAGAGGTCTTATTGGCGAATTCGAATTGGCTGCATCTGCAGCGCTTTCAACTGACAGCGATAATAAAACGGACGGCATTGTTTTCCTAATTGACAACCCCTGAAGATGATTGACGGAGTCAATAGAAATATTGGGAAAAATAAAAATTAAACATAGAACAACGAGTTTATTTAAATGACCTCAATAAGATTTACAACAATTTTAATTTATTATATTTCATTGGTTAATTTGTATAAGGCCGCCGTGGTGTGATGAATGTGTGCACGGCTATCATGCCAGTCAACACCGGGAAAGAACATTTAACAATTTTTCGGCGATGGGTTTCGCCTCGTAATTGCTGACGACTTAACGAGTAATGCTCTTTTTTCACTAGGCACTTTTGATGTGTTTTCAAAAGTTTGGCCAAAACAAGTCAAAATGAGACGTTTTCCCATACAAATTCAAGTGATGAAAACGTCGCACTTTGACTTGTTTTTGTACGAAAGAGGAACGAAAACGTTTCGCACAGGCGATGCCACCTTAAATAAAGTGTGTCATCTCCAAAATAATCGTTTTTTATCGTTGGTTTGTCATCCCAAGGCAGACATTTTTAATCAATCGTCAAACATATTTGGTGAAATGGATATTTTATGAAGTAAAAGTAAAAATAAGCGTGCTAAAAGAAAAAAAACTTAATTTAATTTATCCATTTGTTTAAGAAAGATATGTATTTCAGTATTTTAATAGTCACCACGTTGTTCTTTGTTTGTAAACAATAATGAACTGTCAAACAAAAACCAGAACGAGAATGAAAACGACCACAAATTGTGTGAAAATTGGTTGAGACGTTTTAAAAAGTTTCGAGCGAAAACGAGAATAAATGGCCTAATGAAAATGCAGTATAAGAGTTTATCTCTTAGCCATGAGACAACTTTTCTATAAAGTACATTAGCCGTTCGGAGCCGACGTTAAGCAGTAGGTCCAGGCCAGAGAGTATTAAAATTGAATCGATTACAGCTCACTGATTTGAGCGAAGTTTCCCCTTGTTCCTTGATGGGATATTGGGGGACTTAAGTGGTTACTTTGATACAAATTATAGTTTTTTATTGTCTGCTTTTGACGAATTCGCCGATTAACCCTGTTATTTTCAATTGTCTTTGGTGAACACAGAGAAGAACAAAATTATATTACTCTTAGTTTTGTTCAATGGTGCCACATTACCATATTTCAAACTAATTAGGTAACTAAGCTAATTGAAGTTGAACACGTTTTATATTGTGTGTTGGGTTATGTTGGCTAGTTGTTGCACTTTCGAGTGCAGCAAGGGAAAAGAACACGGACCTCAAATCTACGAAAGTTTTCGTTTTCGTAAGAAAACAGTAACAGAGCTTATTAATTACATGTTTTAATGTTATTTAGCTGTGAATTTAGTTTAACAAGGGGCTTAATTCGCCTAAATGATGTAAAGCGAGTTTACGTATTGGTTATTTAGTAAATCTCAGTCTCACAAAGTTTATTTTTGTTTAGCCTATTAAACGTAGTATTTTTATAAAATTTGTATTAGCAAAATATTTTGCTTTTTGAATTGCTTAAATAATCGAGTATGATGAATATCGTTCGTTGAAAAAATAAGTCTATTTGGTTAATTCATTTTGATTAGATCGTGAAACCGATCAATTGATTGATATTACTTTTCAGCATTATACCTATTTGGAAATGTATAAAAGTTTTGTTATGTTTTAAGTTAGCTACTTGGACCTAACATTATTTATTTTTAACAAAATTTTTAAATTATTAATTTTTCTGTCTTGTAATTTTTTTTTCACTTTTTCGGAGGATTTTTTCCATTTAATTATTTCTATTCTACAAAGAATAAATTCGAAATCTAACCGTGGCAATATTTTTTATGTTGAGCTCTCTCTTAATTTTACAAATTTTAAATGGTTACCCCTTTTATTTTATTTAAGAACAACTTTTTTGATCATTATCTTTTATTTGGCATAAAGTGCTTTTATTTAATGTGATACATCTCATTGATTTATTTTAATGTTATTTTATTAATTATTTTTTTATTTGTTTAACCATGATTTGAAATCAATAAGCATACAGTACACATATGTACATAAAACCACATATTATTAAAAGGTGCCAAAAAGTTATTATTATTCAAAAAGAAAGCAAAAAAATTTAAAATATATTTTGTAGCACAATTGTTTGTGAACTATATTGACACAATGTTGTAAATCAATTCGACTGAAATGTTAACACAAAAAACATATATAGAGAAACCTATTACATATTTCAACAACAACAACAAAAATATTAATTAGTTTATCATTGCAACAGGACCACAAATTTATGTAAACTCATCTTTTACAAAACCAAAAATCTCAAATAATCATAAAAAACTACATACTCGTAAATATATGTTGATCCTATATATGTTTCTGTTTTCCTCTCAAAGTCATTCATCTACATATATATGAAATAAGTTTATAGTTTAAATCAAAATTATACCAACTATTTTTATATTTTATACTTTTAGCGAATTACAAATCTCAGTGTATGTACGTCTGTACCTTAATGTCCAACTATTGTTAATATAAAATATGACTTGTTTTCGATTTGGTTCCTAATATCCATTTTTGTTGTTTTATTAAATAAAGATATCAAAGATATATTAGTTCGTAGTCTGTTTCGAGGCCATTCATTCAAACGGTTTTTAGTTGCAGCAGGCATGATGTTTCCTTCGATTCTACATCGTCGTAGGGTTCTGATAGTGACTTTTTTGTGTCGTTTTTTTTGTGTTATTGAAAATTCGGTCATATTTTAAGATCGATTTCACCAGTTATTATGTTGGCTATAAAATAGGTAAAATGTATTGGGTATGGTTGCAAAACAGACTGCAGGTGTTTCTAAACCCGCCAAGGGGTTTCTGCAGCAGTCTATTTCAGTGATAACTTCGTCCACAAATCAAATGACTAGTCTCATGTAGTAGTAGTCTCATGCAAATTAACAAAATAATCCTCTGCGTAAAATTTCCGATGGCCTAGTACCAGACTAACAACTGATCAAATCATGATATTGATAAAATATCGAATAAACGCCGCTCCGGAGGGCTAATACATTTAATAGAGTAGTTTTTACTGACTTTGAGATAAATCACTAGCTAACTCGCCGGTGTGATACCCGAGGTTAAACCTGGGTTTACTGGCAGATGGTCGAGCAGCGCGGCCCCCACTTCCAAAAATGTAGCTAATATTTCAAAACTACGTCAACTACATCATTTATCAAATCAATTAATCACCCGTGAGCTGTGTTCCGAGAATATTTAAATCCGCACATTTTTAAGATTAGCTTTTTTGGTAAAACGATGTACTCCATTCCGAGAGAATTCACACATATCAAAACGTGCGGAAATGTGCGAATTCCAAGAAGCAATATTTTTTTCTAGCAAAAAAAATATGCGTCGGCAATTCCAAGCACACACAAGAATCAACTAATAAAGAAAGCCATTTTTATTTTGTAAAATTTTATTAATTAAAAGATAATGTGAATAATGTTATTACAAATGTGAACTTACAACTTATTAAATTTTTATAAAAAAAAACAAGGACAAAAAACTCATTTCTAATCCGATTCACAAGGTTACATGTGGTCGATGTGAAGCCCCAATATTTTTGGGGTATTCAGAATAGACAACAAATTATAGAAAAATGTTTCACATTCAAGCAAACAAACGAAATGCTGAACTTGGGCGAATGTCTGTAACCAAACAAGTTCTGCATATTGTAGCCACGTCCATCTTACACACTAAAAGTGTTACATTTGAAAAAATCCGTCAATTTGGTTTGTACAAGATTCAAGCATTTTTTTTTTGAATCACAGCTTGTTTTTAACGCTAAGAGCGGTACGTTGTTAATTTTTTTTTGTAAATGTCAGTGCACAGTGCTGCCAAATCAATTTTTGTATTGATTTTTTATGTTTTCTGGGCAGCATTTGATTTTCAGCATAAAAACTCGATAGGTTGCTAGCTGTGTTCTTTTCAGATTACTAAACTAGCATTTGAAAGTTACTTCTCAAGTCGCTAGTTAGCCTCAATTCACTAAAGAAACGTGTTAGAGTTACCACATTTATTTTTATATAAAAACATGTTTTTTGTTATGTATACTAAATAAATACATGACACACCCTGTCATATATAAAAACCAGTTTTTTTTGCTTTGTATACTAAAAAATAATCAAACAAGAAGAGCTCTCATCGGTAAATTCGTATCAAGTACATCTGCACGAAATGGGATAAGAGAATCTACAAGTCGACTTAAACTGATAGTTGAAAAACATTTTACATATATTTACAAAGCAAAAATGCAGCAATTAATTGATTTATTATATTTCATAAATTATTTTATTGCAATTTAAAGTTTTTTATTGTCTACGTTTGACAAATACGCCGACGAACCCTCTTGTTGTTCACTTCTCTTAGGTGTAGACCAGAGAAACAATTTGAAGAAAACGTTATAGCAACTCAAATTTGAAGGACAATTTTAGAAAAAAAATTAAATATGTATGATTTCTTCATATACGGTTTAAAAAAGAGGGTGATGCAAAATCTCTTGGTATTGGAAACTGGAGGAAGCACAACTAAGACCATGTTCTTTTTGACTATTAACCCCATGGGATGGAGTGTACAAGGGCAGATTAATAATTCCATGACTTTTTCAACTTCCCTCGTACCATCTCTTAAAAGACTACTCTCAAATTTTAGAGAGTTCCGACATTTTTTTTGTTAAACAGCTGTTCAAAACATACAACCGCCTGGATTTTATTAAAAACGAAAAAGTGAATTTCGAGTGCTCATTAAACATTATTTTTTGCGGAAAAAATCGTCAATCAAACCAAGGAAAAGCTTAATAAATACTATGGGGACTCTGCACCATCGATTTCAATGGTAAAAAAGTGGTTTACTTTCGTGTTGGTCGCACAAGTACAAATGAAGCTGAACGTTCTGGACGGCCAATTGAGGTCAATACACACGAAAATGTTGATAAAATCCACGATATGGTGTTTGCGGATCAATGAGTAAACGTGCGTGAGATTGTTGATGCCATACGCATTTCATATGACAGTGAGGTTTTGATTTTACATAATCTGTATGGTTTTAAAAAGCTGTCTGCAAGATGCGTGCCGCAATTACAGTCTCAAAGGAAAAATTGCATGAATTGGGTTACGAATTGGCACCTTCTCCGGACTTAGCCCCCAATGACTTTTTCCTATTTCCAAATTTCCAATCAGCTCCAACGATTAAATTATTGATCAAACAAACACCTATTTTATGGACCTAGAAAATTCTGTTTTTTGAAAGAAATCAAATTGGAGAAACGATGGACTAAGTTTATTTTTTGTTTAAATAACCAACACTCAGGGGATGCCCCCTATACATGCGGTGCATTGCGTTGGCGAGTGGAAATTAATGGATCGGAGGGGGGAAAGAGGGAGTAATGATTATTGACGCTTGCCTTGACTTTCTGGATGTCGCAATTAGTGGGAAATAAATTTGCCGGAAGTCGATTCCACATACGGACTGTACGAGCGAAAAACGAATTTGATATGTAGTGTATAGTGCGGTCAACTGGCCAATCGATAACAAACGGGTGTGAATTCCTAGAAATTCGCGTATCCCTGCCGAACATCCTCACGTCAGGAACAAGGCGACGGATGTCTGATGAACACACACCATGAAAGTAACGATAGAACAGCGTCACGCAACCTACATTCCGACGATGCTCAAGGGAAACAATAGAGTTGGATACCCTACTGTCACCTATCAGCACCATCGCTCTCCTTTGAACACGGTCAAGTAGCTCCAAGGATGATTTTGGAGCACCTGCCCATATATGGGAGTTGTATTCCATCTTTGGCCTGATGTAAATTGTATAGATATTGAAAAGATCAGAAGGAGTGAAATATTTCTTGCACCGCTTTAAAAAGCCTATGCACTTGAGTGCTTCTTTTGACACTTCGAATACATGTCTCGCCCAACGATAAGTTTGTTGTAATTATAAGTTTGTCATGCCGATTTTTAACATCTCGAAATACTTATCTGATACCTTATATACAAGAAAGCTCGAAATTTATCAACCTTTCGAAAGATGTTCTATATTTTGCAAATGGCGTCGTACGTCAATCATTCTTGACATACTCGTATGTATGTGAACTTGACAGCTGCAGAATTCATTCGATCGGCTGTGTTGGAGCAGCATGAGTTTCGACGTCGATTTACTACTGGGTAAACTTTCCAGTGCTCCTGCAAGGTTTCGTGAAACCACACTGGTCGTTCGGGCGAGAATATCGCTGAGAACGATGAAACATCAACCAGACGACGTGTCCCGCAATTAGGCACCGCTAGACTGTTTCTTCATCCCAGAATTGGATGGGCGGAGTTTGTGCTTTCAACGAGACAGCTCAATCGCACACACAGCACTAGCCACAATTGATATTATAAAGGATGAGTTTCTTGGTCGCATAATCTCCCGTTTTGACGATTTGACATGGTCGACAAGATCGCCTGATTTAAATATCCCAGACTTTTGCCTTTGAGGCTACTTGAAGCCGCGTGTTTTTGCCAAGAAGCCTTAGACAAAATCAAACCTTAACGAGAATAATCAACTGAAATTGCGAACAGTTATTACCGGAGTTCTTGTAGAAAGTCATGGAAAATACAATGTTACGGCCACAAACCAACACTGGCGGCAGCTCTTGGCGGATGCCATACTCGTATTTTCCATTAAACAAATAACGGATTTTTCTTTCAACATTTGCTGCGAAGCTTTCTGCAGAGGGTTGTCACGGACCTAAAATCGCGATAAAAGCAGTGCAGTCACGAAAATCAATGTCACTTTGCCATTTTATTTTTAAAAAATTGTATTCTATTTAAAAATAGAGACAAGAGGTCTTGAGCCGGTTAATCTCTGTTCAATGCGCCGATTCAAATTTAAAATGTTAAATCGCCCACCTTATATAAGAATGCTCCTACTTTTTCGATTTGTCTAAATTTTGGGTTCGGATCTAGTGGCCCTAGGACAGCAAAAAACGGTCATCCTTCAACATTGGACACAAGGATTCGAAAAACCCATAGGTTTTGAGAAATCATAGGATTTTGAAAAACCATGGCTAAGAAGTAATTTTTTCGCAGTCCCCGTCAAGATGCCCTACTAGATATACGCTTCGTATATCGAAATCGCATCCCTAAGAAATTTTATAATCTCAAGAGATTTCTTGATTATTTATGTGTTTACCAAAAGAATATCTTTACTTTGTATAAATAAGGTGTAAGAAATGGTATATCCTGTTAAATATATAATATTTAATTAATTAAATATTCGAACATGACCTTGTATTCTATATTTTTAAAAGTAAAAAAAAAATTAAAATAAAACAAATAGCACTACAGGCATTGTAACATTTTATGAATAATAAACAATTCGTAGAAATGCTAACCTGCAAACTGGCTAAAGTGTATTATAATGGAACATTCGCATTAAAGTACAGCCGACAAATAAATAATTCAATTAAATACAGCTTATGTGCTTAGTACCGACATCCACAGCCACCTACTGACACAATACGTTTGTAATTCAAGCAGGACATGGGCCACAAGGACGCCGCCATCCATTTATGCTACGAGTATGTACAATCCGAACAATTATGGAAGGCAGTACTTAAATACACATGGATGTATGAGCTGTTCTCGATGGCTTGTTCTAGAAATATGGAAACAAAGAAAGAAAATCTATTGATATACTTAGTAGTAAATACTGCTACAACATTGAGCACACCCATTTCAATAGCAGAACTGAACATACCCCGTTAATGTCACATGTGTTTCGAAAGCTAACCTCAATAGCGTTAGTCTGTGACGCGATTTTAAAATTGTTTCAACTTTCATCATGGAATGGTCAGATAATGAAAACCGTATCGCTGTAATAGCGCTTTTCAAGTGTGAAATGAAAAAAAGCGATATTTTCAAAACACTCCGGCCACTAGGCATTAGCCGCATGTTATTCTACCGATGCATAAACTGTTTGAGGAGACTGGAGATGTAAAAGACCACCCACGCTCTGTTCGAACACCATATGTCATCAAAGCCCTTAAATCAAGAATTCACAGAAATCCGCTCCAAAAACAGAAAATCATGGCCCGAATCATTAAAAAAGACTTGAGACTTTCAAAGGACGTTCCGGAAATTTATTGACTGCAGCTTTAAAACAAATAGGATTGAAAAATGAAGCCCGCTGATAACTTGCACAGAAAAATTTTGTTCACCGATCAAAAATTTTTACTGTTCAGGAAAAATTTAACAAGCTAAATGATAGAGTGTATGCGCGGTCATCTAAGGAAGCATCTGAACTGATCCCAAGGGTGGAAAAGGGTCATCACCCAGCTTCAGTCATGGTTTGATGGGGTGTCTCTTACGATGGGGTCACTGACCTGCATTTCTGCGAACAAGGAGTCAAAACATCGGCCAAAGTTTACCAAGAAACCGTTTTGGAAGCTGTTGTGAAGCCTCTTAACAATTCCCTGTTCCAAAACCAGCCATGGACTTTCCAGCAGGATTCTGCGCTGGCCCATAAGGCTAAAACGTCCCAGGCCTGGCTTCGAAACAATTTGCCAGCGTTCATTTACTCTGAAGAATGGCCCTTAGACAGCCCAGATTTGAACCCATTGGATTACAAATTGTTGACGTTTTTAGAGGACAAGGTTTTTCACAAAAGATTGGATCTCTTAAGACTGCCTTGGTTCGAGCTGTGGCCAATTTTCCATTGGACGAGGTTCGTGCAGTTATTGACGGTTGGCCAGTGCGTTTAGGCGTGTGTAAAGGCAAAAGGCGGACATTTGGAATAAGTAGATTCTTTTTGGATACAATGTACATCAATAAATATATTAAAAAATATTTGGTCTAAAAACATTCAGTACTTTTTATTTTACAGCATTAAACGCGTGTAACAGTATTTATGTTCCTACTAAGTATATGTGACGCGCAAAATAGAAAGGGACCTAAGGTTAAAAACCAGTTTTGTTCAGGAGAGCCATTTTAAATATTAGGTCCCTTTCTATTTGCGCTTAGAATCGTCGACTTCACTTTCATAAAACGCGCATATCTCTGGGTGGGAACACTTTTGGGGCATGGGATCGGTCTCGTTCGACATCAAAAAAAAGTGTAAAGTTGATGAAAAGTTTTGTTCAGGAGAGCTATTTTAAAGATTAGGTCACTTTCTATTTGCACTTAGAATCGTCGATCTCACTTTCATAAAACGCGCATATCTCTGGGAGGGAACACTTCTGGGGCATGGGATCGGTCTCATTCGATCCACATCAAAAAAAGAAAAAATGAAAATTGATTTTTTTACCCTTAGGTCCCTTTCTCTATGCGCTGTCACATATATATAATTATTACGTCGGATCATAAAAATACATTTTTTGGTGAATTTGGGAAAGTGTCTTAATATAGCATTAGAGCTGCGTTATACTTTGGATTTTTATTTTTAAGATTTCTGTTAGAAAGGTATTGATTACCAGTTATAGAATTTTTTTAGCTGTTTGATTCATCTATAATTTTAACTCGAACTTCAAATTTCTATCATAAATTTTAATGATTGCTAATATGGAAGACATTCACCTTGTTTTTGCAATTCAGAATTCAGAAAATTAAAGATTTCAATAGAAAAAGTGCAAAGCATCGCAAAGTGTTAGAGAGTTAGTGAAATCACCATACTTAAAAGCCACTATTTGGAAATTCCCCAAAGGGTCGGACAATATTTTCAATGTTATCATTCGAATATGGTTCCTTGGTCAGTGCGTCTATTTTGATTAGATCAAAGATCCAAACGGAAAAAGATCCGAATTCGATTAGTTTTGTGTTTAATTGGTAATTTATTTAGATAAGCTTTAAAAATTACACTCAGAAAAAATGAACGCTAAAGTAAGTAAACCAAGTGGACAATTCGTTAGTTTGACCGGACCGCAGATATAATAGTCTAAATGTCTTTAGCAGTACTAGAGTCAGTGTTACCGCCGACAATTTTCGTAAAAGATTCACAAAAAGGAGACCAAAAAAATATCATACAGGGTGGGTCAAAAGTTACCATGGGGCTTAGAGATTTAATAACTTTTTCGTTTATATATATATTTTTTTATTTTTTTTTCAGATTATATAACACTTGGAGAATCAATAATGGAGAGAGATTCGTAACTGAACAACAAACCAGAATAATAGAATTTTATTATTTAAATCAGCGATCAATTTTTTTTAACGCAAAGTGATGAAGCTCATTTTCACTTGAATGGCTTTGTTAATAAGCTGAACTGTGGGTTCTGGGATTCTGAAAATCCAAGAGCCATTCATCAACTCCGATTGCACCCCATTAGGTGTACAGTATGGTGTGGGATCATATTTGCAAATATCATTGGGCCTTACTTCTTTGAGAATGAAGATGGAAGTGCTGTAACCGTAAATATAGAGCCGTATCGGTTTATGATAGAAAATGTTTTACGTCCTGCTCTTGAAAACAGACCTGAGATGTGGTTTCGGCAGGACGGAGCCTCTGCCCACACTACCCGAGACACACTGGCACTTTTAAGTCAAATTTTTGGAGAGCGAATAATTTCGAGAAATTCGGAAATTATTTGGCCAGCGTTATCTCCAGATTTGTCAGCACCTGACTATTTTCTTGGGGGTTATTTGAAGGAGCGAGTATATGTGAACTAGCCCGAGACAATCCTTTAACATTGTTGCAGAAATTTGAACGCTACAGCCAAAATTTTTGGAAGATGTTATGGAAAATGCTCTTAAACAAGACCATCATTGTGAAGCTGAATACGGGGGTCATTAAGTGACATTATTTTTCATACATTGTGTAAAACAACTTCCATTTTGTATACGAGTATTATATAATCTGAGAAAACAAATAAAAAAAAATTAATAAACGAAAATAGTTATTAAAGTTCTAAACCCCATGGTAACTTTCGGCTCACCTTGTACTTTTTGTGAAATGGTGGTGCTTTAATTTTAAGAAATCTTGCTTAACGAGCAAGGTAGGAGTAATGTAAAATGGTAAACATTAATTTTCATTTATTGCCTTGTTCAAAAATACTTCGGATTTACTCGTAGAATCGTTGTGGTCTAGGATCTACAAAAGTCTAGGATCTACAAAAGTCCTATTCCACCAGGGCTAAAAACTGTTCCTTTACAATAAACTATGCGCGATTTTATTGACACTGCGCGGGTTGGGCGATTTAAAATTTTAAATTTGAATCGAATGTAAAAAAAGTACTGATACTTTTTCAAATTTCTGGTTTTATTGGAAAGTTTAAGAATGGTCATTTAATAATGAAACACAATATCATTCATTAACCAAAGTTGTCAGTACATTTTCAATTGTTTCGGGTCGAATCTCTTCAATGGCAACTTTGATTTCGTAGTTCAACGCTTTATTTGTCTCTAAATGCTTTGCGTCACATTTATCCTTAATGGCTCAAATACAAAGGCCTCAAATCGCTGCTTCGAGGCGGCCAATTGACATCACAATTTCGGCTGATTTTCAATTTTCAAAATCTGTGCGTAAACCGATGGTTGCGTTGGCTGTGTGACATGTGGACCCGTCTTGTAAAACCAAATGTCGTCCATATAATTCTCTTGCATGTCGCGGTAACGCTCACCGTTGACGGTAACGGCGGCTCCTTGCTCATTTCCGAAGAAAAATGGCCCAGCCCAAAATCAACACCACACTGTGACTCGTTGTGGATGCATTAGCTTCTCAATAGTCACGTGTGGTTTCTTTAAACCCCATACGCCGCATTTTGCTTATTGACATAGCCACCGAGATGAAAATCAGCTTCATCTGAAAACACGATTTTTCGGTAAAATTCTTCACCTCATGCCAAACAATCTTCAGTCCATTGGGCGAAGCGAAAACGCATCAGATAGTGTTCCATTATTTAATAAGAAAGCTTTAATAAACCGATTTTATTTTTTTTAAACCAGAAATGTGAAAAAAGTATCAGTACTTTTTTTGCAGTCAATTCCATATTAAAATGACCTACCCTTTATTTGCAACAATTTGTAAACTATCCGTCAAGTATTTCACAGAACAAAGCGTTTTTCCACCACAGGGTGATCACAACTATGACGCATAACAAACGACAAATTAAATTTTCCTGTTTAACTTTACGTTTGCTACAAAATACGAGGGCATATCCATAACTCCGTGACTTTTCGAACTTTCCTCGTAGTTATATGAAATGCAACACTGCTTCCGTCAAGTACCATCTGTAAAAAGACTACTGTCGAATTTAGAGAGAGTTCCGTCATTAAGTTTGTGTTTAACAGCTGTTCAAAACATACAACCTCGTGGATTTTATTAAAAATGGAAAAGTGAATTTCGAGTGCTCATTAAACATTATTTTTTGCGGAATAACCGCCAATAAAACCAAGGAAAAGCTTAATAAATACTATGGGGACTCTGCACCATAGATTTTAATGGTAAAAAAGTGGTTTACTGATTTTCGTTGTGGTCGCACAAGTGCAGTCAATACGAGTACTCGTACACCCAAAAATATCGAAAAAATCCACGATCGAAGAGTAAAAGTGCGATCGAAGAGTAAAAGTGCGTGAGATTTTTGATGCCATACGCATTTCATATGGCAGTGTGGTGATCATGTAGGGTTTAAGAAAGCTGTCTGTGAGATGGCTGCCGCGTTTGCTCTCAATTAGCCATCAACATAACCGTGTGACAACTTCAAAGGATTGTTTTAAATTGTTTAACGCAATTCGAATGAGGCAAAATTGCATGAATTGAATTACGAATTGGAACCTCATCAGCCAAATTCTCCGGATTTGGCTCCCAGTGATTATTTCCAAACCTTAATAAATGGCTCGGTGGAAAGAGATTCAGGTGCAACGATTAAATTATTGATCAAACAAATGCTTTTTTAATGGACCTCAAAAAATCCTACTTTTTGGAAGGGATGCAAAAATTGGAGAAACGTTGGACTAAGTGTATTGAGCTAAAAAGAGATAATGTTGAAAAATATATTTTGTTTGTAAAAAAAACTTTATTTTAAAAGTTACGTAACTATTGATCTGTTGTCGTAATTTGTGACAGATAATGTCAACCTGTAGTTTTTTTTTTATTTCTAACGATAGGACTTTGGGTTGATACTTCTATTTTCAACGATATTTTAATAAGAAAAAATGGTTTACAACACATAATGTTTAGCCATTGTTGAGACTCCGTTACATCCTCAATAGTTACTGTTGGTGTGCTCTACGAGCAGAGGGACACATAAGTCCATATTTCTTCAAAAATAAAGCCGGTCATAACGTTAAAGTCAATGGGAAACGCTATAGAGCCATCATTAATGACTTTTTCATGCCTAAATTGGAGGATGTTGATGTGGACGACCTTTGGTTCCAACAAGACGGCGCTACATGCCATACGGCCAACGAAACAATCAATTGAAGGAAGGACACTTTTGATGAGCGCATATTATTGCGTCGTGACCTTTATGATCGTGCGATTTAACACCGCTGGATTTTTTTGTTTTTGGGGTTATGTGAAGTAGTTTGTCTACGCAGATAAGCCCCTACACGCAGAAAAAAAGTATGGTTGGGGTAACAATATTCGAAGAGCACCATACTGTTGTTGGTTATATGGTTGCGGCACAACAATATTATGATCATCACAACAATATTATGGTTCACACACAACCATACTATGATCCCCATAACAAAATTATGGTCCTCACAATAATAGAATCATTCACACACAACCATACTATGATCCCCACAACCATATTATTATTCATATTCAACCATACTATGATCCCTACAACCATGTTATGATCCCTATAACCATAGTTTGTTTAACGTACAACGATAGTATGATCCTCACAACCATAGTATGACTTATGCACAACCATACTATGATCGACAAAATTGTTTGTAAAGACTGGAATACGTTGTTATTCAACAATAAAGAATTTTATTAAGTAAGTTATGTAACAATAGGAGTGATTAATTTAACAGTAAAAAAAATCTTTTATTAAAAATATTTTAGTTATACAAATCCGTAGTTTTTTTTTTTTTAAAATATAATTTTTATTACCTTTATTGCGTAAGAATCGTAAAAATAACATTCTCAAATTAAAAAAAAAATTAAGGTTTTACCGGTATGATTGCCGTAATTATGTTATTGTTAACATAAAACCCATGACAACCATATTTTTATTTTTAAATTTTGCAACAATACTTTTGTTACATTTCAACAATATTAATATTGCCGCAATTATACTATTGCCAAAATTAAATTCAAAAAACAATACTATGGTTGCGACGACCATACTTTTACTGCAGAAAACATACTATTGTTGCCGTGACCATATAGTAACCATATCTTTTTTCTGCGTATATACAAGTTACTCTAGAAAGTGAGTTGGGCTCAAGTCACTAATGAAACGAGTAAGAGTTACCACACTTATTTGTTCAATAAAAAAGTTAACATGACTCACCCTGTTTAAAAAATATATATTTTGTTATTTTTATTAAAGAATCACCAAAAGAGGTGTCATCGGAGAATTCATCTTAAGTTTATTAGATCGAGAATAAAAACGTGAAACTATAAATCACACACACATTATTTTGTACATAACCAAAAGAACGCTAGAAAGCCAAAATTGAAATAAAGAAAACACTAAATTCACACACTTTAAATGCAACAGCATTCCAAAATGATTTTAACTCATCTCTGCTCGCCATCGCCCATCTTGTACAATTTCTCGTCTTTGAGTTCAATAACAAATAGGGTGGTAATCAGGATTAATTCCATAAAATAATCTTAGCATTGGTTGTTTAACCTGAAAAGGTAGTTACTATTATTTTTTAAAATTTAGAGACTTCACTTGCAAGACATTCGGGTTATCAAGTTTAGTTGTGGTATTGACGAACTAAAATCCGTTTCCATTTGAGGTGAAAGAGTTTTTAGAAATCTGGCCTAATATGCAAAAATATTACCATAAAAGTGTGCTTACTCGTAGAATCTTTAATCCCAGGCATTTTCTGTGCGAAGTGCCTCATACATACCATAGTTGGCAGGTACTGAATAAGAGGGTCCATATTTGCCATCTTGTTCCACTAGAAAGAAATCAACAATTGCCTCTTGTGAGGATTGAGTAATTTTCCATGCTGCACATGAGTAAAGAGAGCATTTTACTATACCCTCCACCAAAGAGTGGATGGTATACTAAATTTGTTTTTCCTTTTGCAACACCACGAAATATTGATCGGAGACCCTATAAAGTATATACTCGTACATATATTATTGAACATCGTAAACTTCTTGGACTTTCTAGCCTGGTTCGTCCGTGTATCTATGAAAAACACGATTGCAGTTAAACGCATCAACCTAGGATCCGGAAACTCATAAGCTGTTGAGGATTGTGATTTGGCGAAATCAGCCAAGGCCAAACATTTTTCCTTTAAGAGACCTAAATTACATTTATTTGAGTATTTGCTTCAGAATTAATTACACTGGTCAACATTTAATATGCGGCAGAAGGTTTGATAGTCAACTTTCACGAAGTCACGAATCTGACCTCCGATTTGGCAGATTAGCTCTAGTTTAGGAGATATACACATAAACCGATATTTTTGGGTTACAAATAGTTTTATTTGTAAACCAGTTAAAATATTGAGCGTAGTGTTTAGAGGAGAAATAAAAATTTTCAACGATATGCAGCGCTTTATTTTTGATAAGATTAGTTGAAGATATATGCAAAATTGTCGACAAAACACTCTTTACGTGTGCAGACGTGCTCGGTGCTAACTATTATCAGTGTTGTGATCTTTTTTCAATTCGCGCTCTCTCATTGAAACAGACCTCTCTCATTTATTATCATTGTCGGCAGAAAAGAAAACTTAACTAATTTGAAATAATTAGTGATTTGCTCGATGAAAATGGCTGGATTTACTGATAGCGTACGGGGAATTACACCCCTAATATCATTAGACAAAGCCAGACAATTAACTACTTCGTCCCTGGAAGGGAAGTATTTGGTCATACAACGCGTAGAAAGTGACGAAACTCTTGCCAACGTGTCTCCATTTTTAATCAAAAAGGTTATCGACAACATAGTTGGAGGAGAAGTACTTAAGTGTAAGAAGCTTCTTAATGGGACTATTCTTATGCAAACAAAAAATTTAATCCAAGCACAAAAACTGGTTCAACTCACTTCGCTTTCTCAGCAAATTAAAGTCCAAATAACAGAACACCCTGGACTTAACTACTCAAAGGGAGTCATTTATTCTAATGACCTACGTGGAGTAGACGAAACAGAAATTTTGTCAGAGCTCAGAAGCCAAAATATCACATATGTAAATAAAATACTTAAGAGCATTGACGGCGCTCTGAATGAAACAGGCCTTATAGTAATTACATTTGCAACAGCGACTGTACCCTCAAATATAAATATTGGGTATGAAAAAGTTCGGGTTCGCCCATATATCCCACTACCGATGAAATGTAAAAACTGCCTCCAGTATGGACATACTGATAAAAAATGCAAAAATGAAAAAATCTGTCCCAAATGCTCAAAAACTTTTCACATCGGCGGGGAGCTGAACGAAATATGCACCTTTCCTTCATCATGCATTAACTGCAAAAACAATGACATAGCAGATCATAATCACACTCCTAACCACAAAAGCTGTCCAATTTTTCTCAAAGAAAAAGAAATACAAGCAATTGTTACTCTAGACAAAGTAGACAAAAGAACAGCTACTCTCAAATATAAGCAACGACAACAATCGAACACCCCCTACTCCAACATCGTCAATAGTACCAACACAGTCTCACCATCTACCTCTCCAACTGTACCAACATCAACTCAATCCACCATACCAAGAGAACTCAACGACTACTCTGACCTTGTGAGGGTCACTGACAACTCTCAAGCAGAAATGGAAACGGATCAAACAAGTGAATCAGCTAATGCAAAAAAGTTAATAGTGTTACCAAGAAATGCATCAAAGAAATTAGTAGAAAAAGTCAAACATGCTACAAGAAAATCAAAACGAAAGTTTTAAATTATATTCATATCTGCTCTAACGTAATAAATCTGTTTTTCTATATATCATTTTTCTTTGATGTATTTAAAAAAATAATCACTGTACGTAGCCGTACCAGACTAATCTACCTCTCTCTCTTAAAATGTTTTCAAAAACACATAATAATGTATAGCCTGTTACTACTTACGCTTGCTTGTTGTAAGAAATATCATAAACATAATCACTCAAATCCAACTCAATATCTCTCCTACCTTCTAAAAAACTCACTCAACAATTTACTAACACTCACTCTTATAAACAAACTCTCCCCAAGTCTAAATTTATTTACACATACAAAACACCACACTGCTGTTAAAATCCAACTCCACACAATACATCACCCCGCATATAATAATGAAACTACCATACCCATAAAAAACATCAATGGGTATTAATATAGTACAGTGGAATATGAACGGCTATTTTAATAGTTTTAATGAATTACAAATCCTAATTAAAAAATATTCTCCCAAAATTATTAGCCTTCAAGAAACACATATCCACACACTCACAAATATCCCCATACCAATTAACTATTCTTTATACCACACTAACACGTCTACTACCAGATATGGTGGCACTGGATTACTAGTGCACAAATCATTGCAACAAAGGCAAATCACAGTAGCAACCGACTTTGACTCAGTCTGTGTAGAGATAAATTCTAAAATAAAATTTTGCATATTTAGCACCTACATCCCCCCCACTGCAATGTTCGATGATAGAAATCTCTCAACTCTCTTTTTAAGTAACACTCCTGCTATTATCACTGGAGATTTTAACTCTCCACATAAAAATTGGGGTTCATCATCCAACAGTCGCAAAGGTAATATACTTTCTTCATTTGTAAATAACACCAATTACGTTCTATTGAATGACAAATCTCCAACTCATATTAATACCCATGGGACCTTTTCGTATATAGATCTATCCTTTTGCTCTCCAATTTTAGCAATACAAGCACATTGGAAAATTGATAACAACCTTAGGGGTAGTGATCATTTCCCGATCTTAATATCACTATTCCCAAACCTCCCAAGAGAAAGTACAGGTTGGAAGCCAACATTCATCACAAAAAGAGCTAATTGGGATTCATATAAAGCTAATTGCGAACACTTTTCTAAGAGCCGACTGGTATCGGATAATATTAATAAAGAGGCAGCAAATATTAGCAGAATCGTATTACAGTCCGCAAATTTATCAATCCCACAAACATGTAACAAAATATTCAAAAAAGTCCCATGGTGGAACCGGGAACTAGATGAACTTAAATGTAGAAAAAACAGGCTTTGGGCTCTATTTAAGCGAAACATTACACATGCCAACTTACTAAGTTACAAAAAGGCGAATGCCATGTTTAAAAGGAAGGTAAAACTGTATAAAAGAGAGTCATTACTATCTTTTACGTCAACTATCAATCCGAATACACCAACCGATCAAGTTTGGTCCAACATTCGTTATTTCACTGGCTATAAAAGTAAACATAATATCCATTGTATAACTCCAATCGACAACCAGAATAATAAACTTACTAACGATAGAGATATAGCCAATGAATTTAGCAAATATTGGTCTAACAAGTCCCATGACTCTAACTTCTCCCCCAATTTCACATCATGCAAACAGAATGCCCTAACGTACATACCTAACACGACACCATCACCCACAGCCATGGAAATAGAAAGGGAAATAAGTCTTACTGAACTATCTTCCACCTTGAGCAAATTAAAAGGACGAACACCTGGAAGAGATCGAATCCCCTATTCAATGATAAAAATGGCACCACAATCTATTAAAATAAGACTTTTAAAATTGTATAACAACATTTTCGAAACGCACATTCCACAACAATTTAAAAATAGCATAGTAATACCGGTCCTCAAACCTGGTACTGACAAAACTATTACAACATCATATCGGCCTATCTCTCTGAACCCGTGTCTCTCGAAGGTCATAGATAAAATCATAGCAACTAGACTATGGTGGTTTCTTACAACAAACAAACTACTTAATAGCCGGCAATTTGGGTTTAAAAAGGGAAGCTCGACAATTGACAGTCTACTCTACGTAGACTATCTAATTGCTAACTGCCTCTCACTACGTAAACACGCTACTATTATCTCACTAGACTTCGAACGGGCTTTTGACAACATTGGTATCCACTCAATAATAGACCAATTATTGGAATGGAAGTTAGGACCAAAGATAATTCGGTATGTTACCAACTTCATGCGTAATAGAAAAATAACTGTACGAGTTAACAAAACATACTCCAACACCCTACCCTTACATAACGGGATCCCACAAGGATCACCTTTATCGGTCATTATTTTTGCCATAGCATACAATAAATTATGTTCCATAATTCAAATTTACAAGGAATTTGACTTTTGTGCCTATGCAGACGACTTCAACATAATAATATGTTCACCCAGGGAAAAAAACATTACAATAAATCTTGACAATCTTTTCGATGACATAAACCATTGGTGTGACAAATCTGGAGCTAAACTCTCCACAACCAAATGTAAATATATACACATCTGCAGACTTAAAAACTGTAATTTAGACATAAGTACCTCCGACAACCAAATAACTAGAACTAATACTCTAAGGATCCTTGGGATATTTATAAATAGTCGTTATAACTGGAATGACCACATAGAGAACCTGATAACCTCATTGTCTAATCGTCTTAACATAGTCAAGTGCCTTGCAAGCCAAAAACTGAATTGCAGCCATTTGTCGCTCATATCAATAATTAAAGCACTTATTATCTCCAAAATTAACTATGGAATATCAATTATTGGATCAACTTCCACATCTCAATGGAAAAAAATCAAAACCATAATTCACTCGGCCATGAGACTGTCTCTCGGAGCCCTGCGTTCAACACCAATAAATAACATGCTCTTCGAAACTAATATTCCAACATTAGATTCCCAGATAAAACTACAAACAATTACGAATTTTCGGTTATTTCTCTATAGTACTAACAGCCCCTTGATTCAAATCGTTAAAAAAGAAGCATCATCAAAAAAAACACCAAAAGTACCTTCAACAATACACAAGACGATAGAGTACTGCAGACAATTCAACATACCTATACAAAATAACTTGATCGGTTTTCGGCCCCACCCACCCTGGAACCTTGACTCTAGATCAATAGATCTTTCACTGCACCAACTTTTAAAATCAAACTCAAACTCCTCAATATTTAAGTCTATGTTCTCGGGAATAAAATACAGGCTAACCAATTACCAATTTTTATTTACCGATGGTTCCAAAACGCAAGATTTTGTTACATATAGCGTTACAACAGAAGATAGCATCATCTGTTTATCCAACTTACCGAACCACAGCTCGATATACACTGCGGAAATAATTGCAATCAATGAAGCTATCATGTACGCAAAGAATAAAAAGGGCAAATTTGCTATTTGTTCAGATTCCCTCTCGTCATTGAAATCTATTTTAAACATCTCAAATACTAACCTTTATACGTGTTTAGCAAGGTCAAACCTAATTCTTCATTTTCCAGACATAATACTAATTTGGGTTCCAGGTCACATGGGAATAAAAGGAAATGAGTTCGCAGACCAAGCAGCAAAGACAGCCTCTAGACAACCACTACACACATCTCAAAACCTTAACAAAATTGATTTAATTAAATTTGTCAAAGAACAATGTTATGCCAACGACAGGTTTAACGTATTCAACTTAACATCTAATTGGTACAAAAGGATTAATATGTATAGAAACCACTTAAAGAACCATAACATAGAACATGCAAAAGCTAATAGGTTAGACCTGGTCAAATTCGAACGGCTTCGGCTTGGACATACCAGAGTCACACATGGCTCATTATTTACTCCGAACTTCGTACCTTTCTGTGATTGCAACATAGCTTATCCTTCAAATCCATCACATCTTCTGGTGGAATGCCCTAAACTAAGTACTGTTAGAAGAACAGTTTTCAATTGCTCCTACCCTCTTTACCATCTTTCCCTTCCAACCCCACAAAATATCTCTCTTATTGTAAATTTTCTAAAATTATCCAATTTATACCACGAAGTGTAAATTTTCCTATTCATACTTATATAGTAACCCCTAAGTTTATATCTTTTATAATATTGTATATATATATAATAATCGTATTCATATAAAAGTTTCTATACCCATTTTTCTAACTCACGGACATATATTCTGTTAATGTTATTTCTGTTATAATTATATTGAGCTGAAGGCCTGCGATGCTATTGCTCATATTAAAATTTAGTATATAATTTGTAATTATATGCTAAATAAATAAATAAATAAAAAAAATAAAATATGCAAAATTCTACAGAAATTTCGAATTTTCGTTACAAAAAATTACTTTGAGCAGCCAGAATTTTAGCATATTAAATTTTGCGTCCAACAAGCTAATAAACTGTACAATTCGATTAAGTTTGACTGAGTGATTCCACATTTAGTCAGAGATAAGAACAACTTTCTCATAACGTTTCTGCATATCGTTGAAAGGGGTAATTTCTCCTCTAAACACCGCGCTTAAGTTTCTGAAAATCTGTTTACAAATAAAGCAGTTAGGGGTCCTTTTATTCAAAAAAACCTAAAATAACGGTTTATGTGGATAACTCCTAAACTTGAGCAAGTCTGATAAATCGGAGGCCAGATTCGTGATCAGCAGCCCCAAATCAACTGAAGATCGCAATCAACCTTTTGCAGCAAAATATTTTTAAATTTTGTTGCCCAGTGTGGCTTTTTCTGTGGACTAGTAATGGCAAAAATTTGAACTATTCGTTGGGACGCACTAAATACCTCATAAAAGGGCATAGTTGCTGTACTTCTCTCATGTGGCCCAAAAAACGTCCCGCATAGTCAAAACTGGCGATTTACAGCCAATATGGACGGACATATGGGTTCTTAAATCATGCAAATTTAGCTTATAAAGAGTAATTTTGAAGTTTTGGCTGATATTAGACAGGGGCCATATTTTTTTTTTGTCCTTAGATACGTAGGACGTTGGAGCGTATATAAAGTTCGGCCTGGCCGAACTTCACGACGTTTTTACTTGTTCTTTTTGTGACGGTGTGAGTCTTTCATAAGAATTGTAGTGCGGAACAAGGAACTTAAACATAGACATACATGTCATGCCAACCAACATACCAACTAATTCTATGCATGACAGATTTGATGACGTCAGTTTTCGCCGATTTTTTTGAATAGTAGCCAAAAATAATAAAATAATTTCAATCTGCTGCACAGTAAAGTGTAGTACTACCATATAAACGCCGATATGCACGCACGGTACGTTCTCCATTAGTCTCTTGTAAACAATAGAAAATCTCAAACTAGCCACGGAAACCAAGACTTGATTTTTTAATTAAAACATGATCAATGCTATGGCGATCATAACCTTAAACCAATTTCTTTATTAACAACATATCACAATTTTTTGAATCGTTGTTTTGGTTTTGGTAGACTGTTGCTAGTTGTTGGTATTGTAAAAGGGAGGCATCAGAGAATATGTATTCTCTTCTGAGAGCACTTTAGCAACAGCTGATTTTTACGTTTATGGTTTTCGCGCATTAATGTTGCGAGTTACCAGGGTTGCCAGCAGTATGGGTTTAAAAACAAAGGTAGTACTCAAATAAAAACATCCAAAACATCTACGAAATAAATCGAATTTGTGCTAAATTTCGTTTGCGATTATGTTTTATACTTTAAGTGGAAAAAATCACAGCGGCTTGTTTAATAGGCATGTCCTTGCTAGTTTCTTCACTGCTAGGAACCTAAAGATACTCGTATCAGTCACCTTGTAAGGCTGGCTGCCCGTCCAACAATTACCCCAACATTTATGTTGTCACTTTCGACAATCCATTAAAATCCCAAGCGCATGCCACTGCAATAAGCTGAGAAGTTTTTTTTAAAGAGGCTTTAAAAAATATTCAAAAAATTACGTTTTAGACTATTAGTATTACGGGTCATAGAAATCTATCTTTCATAAATTATAAATATAAATTAAGGTTCTGAAATAAATCATTTTTGTGATTATATGTTTTTAGAAATGTTCAAAATAACCGATTTTTAAAGAGTACACACACGCAAAGAAAAAATATGGTTACTATATGGTCACGACAACAATAATATGTTTTCTGCAGTTATAACATGTTCGCCGCAACCTTAGTATTATTTTTAGAATTTCATGTTGAAATGTAGCAATAGTATTATTGCCAAATTTAAAAATGAAACTTTGGAAACTTTAAGACTTTTGGTGCAACAAAAGTATTGTTTTTTTGGGTTTTATGCTAACAATAATATGATTACAGCAATCATACTGTATGACTGTAATTTTTCTTTATTGGAATGTGGGTTTTACAACAATGTTATTGTTACGAATCTTTAAAATAATAATGGGAATTACAATTTTCTAATCACACTGCTTTGGATTTGTTTAACTGAAATATTTTATAAAAAACGCTTAGGTTTTTTTTTAAATGGTTTATTTCTTCACTACTAATATTTTAAATTTTATGTATTTTTAATTTATTTACATAAGTAAAAATTGTTGACAACATAAACTTATCCTAATAAATCATTTTTAGGATCATAGTATGGTTGAGTGGGATCATACTATGATTGCGTATGAGCCATACTATGGTTGTTAGGATCATACTATGGTTGTATGTCAAACATACTATGGTTGCATGACAAACATACTATTGTTGTGAGGAGCATAATATGGTTTTAAGGATCATAGTAAGGATGAGTGTGATTCATACTATGGTTGTGGTGATCATAGTATGGTTGAGTGTGAATCATACTATGGTTGTGCTGATCATAGTATTGTTGAGTTAGAATCACACTGTGGTTGTGAGGGTCATAGTATGGTTGTAAGTGAATCATGTTATTGCTTTAAGGATCATTATATTGTTGTGCCACAGCCATATACCCAACAATAGTATTATCCTGTTTAAATATTATCACCACAACCATACTTTTTTTCTGCGTGTACTAAGTACATCAATAAATATTTAAAAAAATATTTGGTCCAACAACATCCAGTACTTTTTATTTGCAGCATAAAACGTGTGTAACAGTATTATGTCCATACTTAGTAGTCGAAGATTGAGAACACAGGCGACTCACTGAAATAATTCGTTCCATATTGAGAGAAGGTTTTTTGTTGCACTTTTTTCATTTGCCTTCTTCCATATTAACAGACGGTTCTTTGTTGCACTTATTTCATTTGCCTTTGGTAAACATGGTAACCCGACAGAGAGGCCGAATTCGTTCATTCATTGTTTATACTCGTAATGTGGATTTTCCTTCTTCTCTTCTCTATTTTTATTGTTCTTCTGCACTTGACGCACATGTCCTTTCTTCGCGACGTGATGGCTTTCAATTTAGTTCTGATTGAGTTTTAGTTGTGTAAACATTTTCTTTGTTAAGTGCCGCCCCACAGTTGTTTTTGAGGAAATGCCGACAAGATGCTGTGATGAAAACCAAGAAATAAACAAATTTTGTTAGACCAGAAACACACAAACAGAAAACTTAATAGAAATATTTTTGAATTGTTAAACAAAAAAACAAAAAAGTAAAAATATGAGTATCAACGATTTCATATGAATGAGTGTTTGGTATATTTGAGAGAAGTTCCCCGGTTTTCCTTAAAGGAATGTTTGGTACACTGATGCGTATAAGTGATACTAATTGCAAATTTGATAGATCGTTTTGGAAATGTTGAACATTTTGTGAAGTTCATTGAATGTCCCAGGAGCCTACCAAGAAAAATAAATACAGCTGCCAGCACAACCAATATTTTGATCTCAAAAACAAAAATGTAAATAAAAGGTAAGGCGTTCGAGACCGTGATTTTGTTCATGTTTAAACGTATAAAGGGTATTTTTTTTTCAGACGTGTGGTTTTCATGAAGAAATCTAACGCGTATAAATTAATGCAATGGCCAAGAATTTGGCTTTATTATAAAGATAAGGGTTTGCCATTATATTTTAAAAACGAGTTCGGGCAAGTGGCCGCTGCGGCGAGCTCGAATAAATTCCAGAGAGGCTTCTTGCAGCATTTATAGCCGTATGTCAGCTACAGCGCGCCGAATATTCTCTACCAAGTCGTCAATCGTATCGGACTTAGCTGCGTAGACAAGCGACTTCGCATAGCCCTTCGAAAATATTCCAGCGGTGTTAAATCGCACAATCATGGAGGCCACGCCACAGGACCATGACGCGAGATAAGACGCTCACCAAGAGTTTCCATCAATAAATTGATAATTTCCTTGGCTATATGTCATGTACCGTCATCTTGTTGGAACCAAAGGTCGTCCACATCAACATTCTCCAATTTAGCCACGAAAAAGTCATTAATCATGGCTCTGTAGCGTTTCCCATTGACCGTAACATTATAACCGGCTTCATTTTTGAAGAAATAGGTATGGACCAATGATTCCCTCTGCCCATATAGCACAGCAAACAGAGCCTTTTTGAGGATGTAACGCCGTCTCAACATTGGCTTGTGGTTTGTCATTACTCCAAATTCGATAATTTCGGTTATTAACGCTCCCATTCAACCAAAAGTGAGCTTCATCGCTGAACAAAATTTTCTTGTAAAAATCAGGATCGGTGGGCATCTCGTTTTGGAAAAACCACACGTCTAAAAAAACACCATATGTGACATTTTTTAAACAAATTGTGACAGAGAAAGGGAGCTAAGAGTAAAAAATAAATTTTCATTTTTTTCTTTTTTTGATGTGGACAGCGTAGAAGTGTGTTGTATATAGAAATCTTGATGTGTAAAATTTCATTTCGATAGGTCAAGTTTGTGGTGAGTTATAGTCATATTATTTCTCAAGGCCCATAAGGCCGTTTGTATGGTAGGTATAAGAAATGGTGGCCCAATCTATGGTGGCGTATATAGAGATTATTATTTGCAAAATTTCAGTGATTTTGCTCAAGAAACTGGACGGATATATTCAAATAAAAACTAATTTTTATGAGGTGAATTTTAAACAAAATATAAGACCAGAGAACATTGATGCCGAGCGTGAATTGATAATGCAAGATCGTCATGTCACATGCCGTGAGATAGAGGCATCCTTGGGCATTTCTTCTACCAGCATTCATTCGATATTGCATGAACACCTGGTGTTAAAAAAGGATTGTTCTCGTTGGATCTCACACAATTTGACAATCGCTCAAAAAAAAAAAGGATCGTGCCGATTGGTGCAAAGAAATTTTGAAAAAATACGATCGCGGTGCGTCAAAAGACGTTTATAAGATCGTCACAGGTGACGAATCATGGATCTATGCGTATGAGCCCGAAACAAAACAGCAATCGACCGTGTGGGTCTTCGAAGACGAGCCAAATCCAACGAAAGTTGTTCGTGGAAAAGGCACTTTGAAGCAAATGGTCGCCTGTTTCTTCGGAAAAACAATTTGTTTGCCTGAATTCTTCGCAGAAATTAAAAAAACGAGCAATAGAAGACGAATCATTGTGCACCATGACAATGCGACCTCTAACACATCGGCTCAAACCAGCGCCTTGTTGTCCGGCCAAAACGTCGAATTGATGGGTCATCCGCCGTACTTGGCACCCATTGACTTCTTTTCAACGATTTTCGTCGCCAGAATATGCTGTTGAAGATGCTGTTGAAGCGTCGCCAGAAGATGCTGTTGAAGCGTCGCCAGAATTTGCTGTTGAAGCGTTCAGGTGTCTCAATCGGAGTGGAAAAAGTGCTTCGACAATTGGTTTGAGCGCATGCAAAAGTGTATAAATCATGCTGGAGAATACTTTGAAAAACAATTAAACCATTTTTGGTGATAAATATTCGCATTTTCATTATTAGGCCAGAAATATATATAGAAGCCCTCGTACCATTAATAATCGATTTTTTTGCGATTTCTCTTTTAAAAGTGATCGAACTAAGTATATTATTATTTTGGGCCAAATTCACAAAAATTTACGAAAGGTTTTTTGTTTGACTCGTTTGTTGAATTCGGTATTTTGCTTAAACACATCGAACAGGGATAAGCCGGCTCGAGACCTCTTGCATCTACATTTTAATAGAAAACAAGTTTTTTTTCAAAATGGCAAAGATACCTTAAGTTTCGTGGCTGCACACCGCTTTTATCGCGATTATGGGTCCGGGACGACCTTCTTAAGAAGCTTTCAACGTAGCTATCATAAGAAAGAATTCTCGAGCCAGGCATTAACCGGTTTAAATTTACAAAAGATTTAAATTTCACATTTTCTTTATAAAATTATACACAACCCCGTTTATTTTACCATTTTTTACGGGAACCTGATGTAATTGTGACAAACGTCAAAAATTGTTCTCAATAGATGATTGGGCTGGCCTCAGGTCAATATATAATTTTAAAACAAATGTGACCAATTCTAGAAAAATACAATGTATGCTAGGAGTAAGTATTCACTAAGTGTCTTAAAAATATTTGTAATCAAACTTTAATGGAAATAAATACATACATTAGAAAATGATATTTTTTAAACCTAATTTTGTAAGCTTTTATGAAAATTAGGTGTGAATGTAAAACGCAACTGAAGTTCGTTTTTTGAATTTCAAACACTGACCGTAGGAATGCATCTAAATAATTCGATTTTATTTATCAAAATCGAAACAAAGCAAAAAACTACTATTCGCATTTGTAGAAATATTGGTATATATCAACATTCGCATACGCTAAAGCCACTTTCGTTACATCCCTGTTTTAAATAGGCCTGGCCCTGACAAACGTACTTTCTGAATGGCTGCGCTTTCAAAATTAAGTGCTTCTTTTGCAGTCTGCAGAAGAAGCACTGCTTATCCTCATAAGGACCTCAGACAGTTTGCGGGGTTCGTCAAAACCTAAGGTGGATCCGGGGTTTCATTCTTCTGTTCGTTGTCATTTTGCTTTAATATAGGGTGATGCATCTAGATGTATTTTTTCAGAACAAAAAAAAAATATACAAATTCAAATCAAGTGTGAAATCTTTATTGGTAATTTGAAAGGACATTTATGGCATTTATTTTTTGAAAATAATTACCTTCAAGGTAGATGGATCACCCTATATATGTGGATTACAAGTCCGACGCGCCTCTCTATATTTTTTAATGTGTTCGGTGTTGGAAGTGGCTTTCCAGGTAACTCATGAGCTACTTACCCATTGCTGCGATGTCAGCCTTTTACCTCCCGAGGACATCCGCCTTGTGGAATCTTCCCAGTTGAGAAATCAGACGTTCCATGTGCATATCCTCATAAAACAAGGTCCTTGTTGTTGTTGTAGCGGCACATAGTACCGGGGTGACAGCCCTTGGCCGAAGAATTGCTACTTCGGGTCGATCCGGTGCTAAGAACCGTTTGTCGTAGGATCGATAAATAAAGGCCCTCATAAAGTTTGCGGTGATTGTCAATAACTAAGGTGGGTCTGGTCCTTCAATCTTATGTTCGTTGTCGTAAAGCATTTATTTAGGTGGCTTACGGGGCCGACGCGCCGCACCACAATGTTTAAGATCCTCATGATGAACCTGCGGACTTGTTAGCTCTGAAGGGGTGTTGCAAGTAGCTTTCCAGGTGTCTTAAGAGCTGCTCTCCGCTTAAGATGAAGGATGACTAAGCTCAGTACTGGATTTTGCCATGTTAAAACCAATTGCTTGATGTCTTACATCCATCCCCTACATTAGACGATACGTTTGCGGTAAGAATCAATCCAACACAAGGGCACTTTCTCCATAAAAAAATTATGCAATTTCCATATAATTAATACAAAATATCAATGACTAACTGACAAACAGCCCGCAAACTTTCCAAAATGTTGAGAAACATGTCCCGAAAAAAACGAAATACACAAACACAATTTGATGTAGATGCAAATAACACTGTGGAACATTTTTGGGGTTATTGTCTGGGGGGTGAGAAATTCCAAGTCAGGGTGATGGTACTAGGTCAGTATATTAAAACCCTCAAAGGGTCAACAAAGGCCAACATTTTACAACTAAGCGAAAAAACATCAAGATAAGGAAAAAATGTAAAAGGTCATAAAAAAAACTGGCACATACGAACGCAAAACCCTATGAGGGTTTTAATATACTGACCTAGTACCATCACCCTGACTTGGAATTTCTCACCCCCCAGATTGGCTGTTGTACTGTGTAATCAGTTTTAAATTAATGTGATAATTATAGCAATTTTGCATATTATAAATGAAGAATTAACACATTTAACAAAAAACAACCAACAGCCCAACTGAATCGAACAGATTTGAACGCAACGCAAACATTGGACCGGGGAAGGGGATGGGTGCACCATAAAGTCAAAAACATTCTTACACTCACACAATTTTGAATATTCATCATTTCCGAAAAGTCTTGTAGGTTTTGCGCGGCGTCTATGCCTGAGCCATAAATATTTCAATTTCGTACATGACCTTTGTGCGGACAGGTTTGACAGCCAAACCGACAGTTTATAATTGTAATGCAGAGGCAAGACGTTACAGGGTATATCCTTTACCGTGTAAAACGGTTTTAATACATTTTGCTAGACTGAGAAGTTTTGCCATCTATTAAAAATATAAGTAGATAACAATAAATTCCTTCAACCGCCCCTCCGAAGAACTGTTTACACAATGAAATATTTATCAATTATAATGAATTATATTTGCTTGAGTCCTTTAGTCGAAGGAAATCATAGATAGTCCAAGGACATTGTCTGGTGTACGTTGTACGAGGTGCACACAGTGGGACAAAAGTAGACGAAGTACTGAAAATTTACTAAAATCAAAAACACACCGAAAAAAAACTGTTGGAATTTTAATTACAAATTTCTGTTGCAATAACCAACATTCCATAGTATTGATGGTAACATAGTTCGAGATATCACATGGTGATGCTACAACCATATCACGGTATTCACAGCCAATAGCACAGTTATACAAACAGAATTCCATTTAACTATTGGATGCAACAACTGGCTGTTATGGCAACCAATCAATTGTGATGTACATGTTACTTTGGTACCAATTATTGGAAGTGACAACAGATTAGTTTTTTGTAGTGACCAAACCCTGTTTAGTTAACTGTTGTATCATTATATTGGTTATTTTAAAAACAACATATGAACCCTTTAATATTTTATCGGTTCTAGTCACAACAAAACCTTTGTTTACGATGAAAACATATCTCAAAATACCCCAAAAATGTATAAAAACAAAAAAACGTGTTCAGGCAGTTATAGTTTCTTGGGTTTGACGGTTAATGCTTCCAAACGATACTGCTATATAAATAAACGAACTATAAATAAAAAAAAAAAATATTTAAGAGAATGTATAAATAAACATGCTTAACTTAAATTTAACGTCATTCATTACTCGGACTTGATCAGAATTTTTGCCATACATATTTCTCCTCATTATTTAAAATTATTATCAATTTTGTTTTGGTTGCGACCCATTTTTCCGAGCTTCGGCCAACCAAAGCTTGATAATAAATATTGTAATATACCTTAATTAATTCTTTTCAGTTTCCCAATTTGCTTATTTGGGAATGAAATAAAAAAATCATGAACCTTGGAAAATTTTATTTTATTCTTTAATTATATTAAACAGTAAGGGAATTTTTAAATTACATTGTTTCAAATAGTGTATCTGGCAAATTTCGATATCCACACACTGCTGCATATGTTTTCTGAAGTTTTCATGAACTCTAACAAGCATGTCCACTGATATTTTGCCAATTTTAGCCTCAATATTGTTAATTAGGTCTTTCAAGGTGTTGGGACGGTTGATGTACACCTTCGAATACAGGTAACACCGAAGGAAAAAATCGCATGGGGATAAGTCTGTTAAGTGTGCCAGACAGTTCGCATCACCCCTCAAAGAGATAAGCTGTCAAGGAAACATGTGCCTCAAACAATTCATGGTAACCCTCGCTGTGTGTGCAGTGTTACTATTCTGTTGTAACCATGTATCCTCTAATTGCATTGCCTCAGTTTATCATGAAGAATCCGGTAGAAAGAACGTCTTGAAATGCCAAGAGCAACAAGTAAACCGTCTGACCCAAGCAATTGAAAAATCATTTGAACGGCGAGAATATTGCTGCGCCGTATTTCAGGATGTTGCTCAAGCATTTGACAAAGTCTGGCAATTTGGCTTGACCTACAAAATTTGCAAATACTTACCGGCAAATACGCATTGAATTCTTGGGCCTTACTTAGAAAACCGCAGATTCAGAGTCAAATGTGGGCAACACGTCACCGATGACCGCGAAATACTAGCAGGTGTGCCCCAGGGAAGCGTCCTGGGGCCTATACTCTGTTTACCGCAGATATCCCTACCAGCCCATACGTGCTAACATCCACTTTTGCCGACGATACCACTATAATGGCCGCACATAAAAAGCAGGATATTTATTGCATCATGAATCTACGGGCGGTTCGGAAACTTCTTAGCCTAGCACAAAAAGCGCGATATAAACAGAAAAAAGTTAAGTGTTGGGAAACTTCCATCTCTGCTTTGAACACATGTTAAATTTTGTTTCGATCTGGCAACTCCTTCATATAGAAACAGGTGTTCACAAAAGACGCATCCGCGATTTGTTTACAATGGAAAAATTAGAAATGCGTGGTGCCATTACATATTTACATAAAAAAGGTTTATCGGGACAAGAAATTCATAATGATATGGTGAATGTGTTAGGTGAAAGAGCTCCTTCATATGCAACAGTATAAAATTGGGTTGCTGAATTGAAACGTGGTCGTACAAGCATTGAAGATGAACCACGTAGTGGACGTCCAGAAACAGCAACAACAACAGAAATTGTAGCCAAAGTGCATGATTTGGTATTAAGTGATCGACGAATAAAAGTGCCTGAAATAGCTAATATCATGGGCATCTCAAATGATCGAGTCCATTAAATTTTGCATGAAGAACTACAGATGAAAAAGCTTTCTGCAAGATGGGTGCCGGACATGTTAACAGTCGACCAAAAACATTTATCAAGCTTGTTTGGATCGTTTTCAGCGAAATAAAATGGATTTTAAGCGTCGTTTCATAACTGTTGATGAGACATGGATCCACTACTATACTCCAAAGACAAAAGAACAATCCAAACAATAGACTGAAGCTGGAGGAACTGCCCCAAAGAAGGCAAAAACAATTCAATCGGCTGGTAAGGTTATGTATGGCAACGGGTTTTTGGGACTTCAAAGGTATTTTATTGATTGACTATCTGCAAAAGGGTAAAACAATAAATTCAGAGTACTATTGCAACCTTTTAGATCAATTAAATGTACAAATTCGAGAAAAACGTCCTGGCTTACAACACAAAAAAATAATTTTATATCAAGACAACGCACCAGCGCACAAAAGTGTTTTAACAATGGCTACAATTAACGAATTAAAGTACGAGTTGCTTGACCACCCACCTTATTCTCCTGATTTAGCTCCCAGCGACTTTTACCTGTTCCCAAATCTAAAAAAATCCTTGCCTCAAATGAAGATGCAATTGCAGTTGTAACCCACTATTTTAAAGACCTTGAGGAAAACTATTTTAATCGAGGGATAGAATTGCTAGATAAGCGTTGGACTAAGTGTATTGAAGTTTTGGAGATTATATTGAAAAAAAAAATATTTTTGAAAAACTAACTATTCTCTTTCATTGATAGGCTAAGAACTTTCCGAACCGTCCTTGTAGGTGTCCACCTCAGACGAGTATAATCTTGGTTCTCTGACTGAAGAATAAAAGTCAATTAGGCTAAATGCTCACAACTAACTTTCACACTGAATTTTAGCACTTGTCCGACATTGAAACTAAACAATATCCCTATTTCTCAATCTGATCATGTTACATACCTTGGAATTCACCTGGATCGCCGACTCACCTGGAGAAGTCATATCGAAACCAAGAAAACTCAACTAAAACTTAAGGTCCATCAACTTCACTGGCTCCAGAACGCGAACTCAAAACTAAGCCTTGAATAAAGGGTCCTGCTATACAACACTGCAATCAAACCTATCTGGTTATACGGTGCCCAGCTATGGGGCAAAGCAAGCTCGATAAAATCCAAAGAGTCCAATCGAAGACATTGCGGCTTATTATCGGTGCCCCTTGGTATAAGAGGAATGAAAACATCCACCGAGACTTAAAAATACCTCTCGTTAAAGAGGCAATTCAAAAAATCAATATAAAGCACAAAGAGAAGCTCGAACGTCATGATAACATACTTGCTAGACAATTATTGTGCAGTTCAATTTCTTTAAGACTTCGGAGAAATGAACGCCGTGTTTTCTAATCTACACTTGTGCTTCATCCGTAACAGGAATCGCGAACACACGCGCCCGAACGACTGTGTAGAATTCTTTTTTCTACGTCACGTGGCTTAAATGCTCTTATACGTGATCCTTCAAACAGTCAATACAAATCGCGAACGAACACTCCAAAAAGACTGTGCAGAATCCTTTATTCTACGTCACGTGGCTTAAATGCTCTTATACGTGATCTTTAAAACAGTCAATATCAATTGCGGACGAACACTCAAAAAAGACTGTGTAGAATCCTCTATTCTACGTCACGTGGCTAAAATGCTCTCATACGTGATCCTTAAAACAGTCAACACGAAAAACCTACAAAACCTAAATTACGTCGTCCACTCTGCTATTCTAGAGTTATCCGTTATACATACATAACTAGAGTTCTTCATTGTACATAATATCGCGAACGCTCTGTAAATGACTGTAAGGGTCCTCTGGCCCTTTATCACGAGGTTAAAGCCAAACCAGGTTAATAATTCTCAGACATGTGATCCATACCAGCTATATACTATTTTGACCAAATTAATTTAAATTCCTGCCAATTAGCAGAGATCCACATAACAAGAAATCCATTCTAGGATTCATTATTGAATTATACTTAAGATTCGTATACTTATTGTTAGGCTCCTTTGGACCATATTCAATAATTCAAATGAAGCATATATAAAAAATGAGCAAGTGATTGCTTTTGAGCAGAGCGTTTCAGAGATTGCAGTACTGCTGCTCTAACTCCTGCTCTTAGGTCCCCTTCGTACACATGGCACATTTCCTGCTGTTCTCAATGAAGTTACCCAATTTACGTCCGCGTGGGGGAACAGACAAACGTAAACGAAAATCACGCTGCACTGCAATGATCGAGTGCGTATTTGAAAAATTCACTTCAACACAAATTTACCTCACTTCACGTGTCCAATGCGTAATTGATTGCCGTCCAGGAATACGTCCACGCGGGGGATCAGACAATCGTAAACGAAAAGCACGCTGATCGAGTGAGCATTTGAAAAATACCCTTCACGCAAATTTACCTCTCTTCACGTGTCCAATGCATGATCTCCCGTCAGCCACTATAAGCCACGCACTCTCTTCGACCAACTACTGTTGGTCGCCTGCATTGCAAAAAAGCAAATTACAGCGCTCCACCATGTAGAACCCTAGTCGAACTCCAGACAGTGACACAGAGTATTCAAAATTACGAAGTGATGTTGGCCTGTTGTTTATATGCTTGTTCTACGAGTATGCACCTTTATTAGTCTACAAATATGGACTGTTGTAAAAGTATAAGTATTACCTATAAGTAATTATCATATTTCCCTACAACTGCAATAGGCCTATGATCCCGGTATTAGTACTAAAAAATCCGTGAACTGCAATCCTCAACGATTGCTTAATAAAAAAAAAAATCTGTAAAAATCAACCTCGATTTAATCGTAGTATAAACTTATTTTTCTACCTTACCGTTTATAAATATTAAGTATCCCACTGTGCAAGTATACGACAACAAAGAGATATCACAGAAATGTAAACGAGTTAAACACGCAATACGCAGTGTTTTCAGTTGGCGAAAAGTATACATACACGACGGCAAAAGACCCAAACGCAAGGAAATTGTATGCAACGTTAACATTGTGAAGTATCAGAACTTCAGCACAATATAGTATGAAAAATCTTTTAAAACTCAATGTTTCATGCCAGTTTTAAAAAATAGAGGCAATGTCCGAATAAAATAACTATGTACAATAGGTCGGGTCGATTAAAAAATCGCCCAAGAAACAAGGAAAATTGTATGCTAGGGATCAAAATAAGAAACTTTGTCCGAGGAACCATACCTCTAAAACGAATTCTGATGTTCCGACGTTTGGCCCGTGGGGTCAAATTTTGAAAAATCCCACTTTGACCCATTTAGATTTTCCTCGATTGAGTCAAAATGTATGACCAATTCCCACTAACATTATAGGGCCGACCCACCCATGACATGGTGACAATATTCGAAGATTAATTTGGCAAAAAAAATGGAATTAACTTGTGAACATTTTCGTGCGATCATTTTTCACAATTTTCGACGTGGATTATCACGACAAGAGTGCATCGATGAACTTAAATCTTTGTATGGCGATGAAGCACCATCCTATAGCACTGTAAAAAATTGGTCTAATGAATTCAACGCTCGCTCAAAGACGAAGGTCGTCCAAAAACGCCGTTGTGCCAGAGAACATTAATGCCGTGCGTGAACTGATAATGCAAGGTCGTCATGTGAGATAAAGGCATTCTTGGGCATTTCTTCCACTAGCATACATTCGATATTGCACGAACACCTGGCCGTAAAAATGGTTTGTTCTCGTTCCCTCACAATTTGACAATCGCTCAAAAAAAAGGCTCGCGTTGACTGGTGCAAAGAAATTTTGAAAAAATACAGTCGCGGTGCTTCAAAAGACGTTTAAAATATCGTCACAGGTGACGAATCATGGATCTATGCGTATGAGCCCGAAACAAAACAGCAATCGAAGACGAGCCAAATCCAACGTAAGTCGTTCGTGGAAAAAACACTTCGAAGCAAATGGTCGCCTGTTTCTTCGGCAAAACCGGTCATGTGGCGATTGTTCCGCTTGAGCTACGTAGGACTGTTTGAAGCCTTTGGAGAAATTCGAAAAACGTACAAGGAAGACGAATCATTGTGCACCATGATAATGCGAGCTCTCACACATCGGCTCAAACCAACGCCCTTTTGACCGGCCAAAACGTCGAATTGATGGGTACAGCCCTGACTTGGCACTCAATGACTTCTTTTTATTCCCGCACAGAAAAGAAAAAAATGCGTGGTCAGCGATTTTCGTCACCAGGAGATGCTGTTGAAGCGTTCAAAAACCATGTTTTGGAGGTGTCTCAATCGGAGTGGAAAAAATGCTTCGACAATTGGTTTGAGCGCAAGCAAAAGTGTATAAATTATGCTGAGGAATACTTTGAAAAACAATAAAACCATTTTTGATATCATAAATCTTCGCATTTTCATTATTAGGCCAGAAATATATATAGCAGCCCTCACATAATCCCCAAAATCACATTCAACCAAAACCGTGCTGTGAGCCCTGCAACCATAGTATGATAAACAACAACCATAACTTGATTTACATACAACCATAGTATGGTCCTTCAAACCATAGTACGTTTTATATACAACCATAGTATGATCCTCCCAACCATAGTATGATTTCCAAGCAACCATGTTAGGATTTCTACAAACATGGTGTGATCCCACTCAAACATACTATGATCCCCAAAACTATTTATTAGGATTGGGTTATGTTTTTATACAACTAGAGATTTTTTAAGTGAATTTTTAAGGAATAACGGGTGTTTTTACTAAGTGTGGTTTTCAAAAAGAAATAAAATGTGTACCATTTAATGTTATGGCCAAGAATTTGGCTTTATTATAAATATAAGGGTTTGCCATTATGTTTTAAAAACAATTAACAAATAAATTCCAGCCAAGAGGCCCAATTTTCGACCACTTTCTGCAGCATTAAGGGCCGTATTTCAGCAACAAAGCGCCGAATATAATCTTCAAGCGACTTTACATAACCACACCAAGAATAGTCCAGTGATGTTAAATCGCACGATCTTGGAGGCCACGCCACATGCCAACGACGGGAGATAATGCGCTCACCAAAAGTTTCCCTCAATTAATTAATTGTTTCGTTGGAACCATAGAGCGTCCACAGCAACATCCTCCAATTCAGCCACGACAAAATCATTAATCATGGCTCTGTAGCGATCCTCATTACATGTAATCTTATAGCCGTTTTCATGTTTGAAGAAATATGGACCAATACGGGAATGAATACTCTGCCCATAGAGCGCACCAAACATTGACTTTTTGAAGATGTAACGGCGTCTTAGCAATGGCTTGTGGATTTTCACTATTCCAAATTATTAACGTACCCATTCAACCAAAAGTGAGCTTTATTGCTTAACAAAATTTTCTTGTAAAAATCAGAATCGATGGCCATCACGTTTTAAGCCCATTCACCACGTTTTGCAAACGTTGTTCCAGAATAAGTCTATTCATTATAAAACGGCAAGTGACAGCTGTCAAAAAGACCCACTCCGAAAAAAGTGTGGCCAGATTGAAAACCAGACGTCGGAAAAACACAATTTATATTATTCTGCATGAAATAATCAAAGTTGCCAGACACAATTTTTTTTACAGATTTTCGGCAGTGAGTTTACATAATTTTTGAGTATGACGTTTGATACATTTTCCCAGGAAACATCGAACTTAGAACGAGTTCCAGCCATTAGTCATAATTTCTATCTTCTGAACTGGAAAAAAAGTATTGACGTATTTGTTCCATCCAGGTGTATGACATACAGTGTTCACCGCAAAAATTAAGCTTAGCTAATTTCTAAACCCGGGTAATGAAGTGTTAATGGGTGGGACTGAATGTGTTTATGTCTGGTTTTCTGAAATGCGCTTTAATTTGTTGATGGCCTGCTTTGTGCTAAACAAAGTTGTGGCCGTTTTGTTGTCTTTGTTTTGTGGGAAAAAAAATTTCAATACGAGTAAAAAAAAACATTTTTTTTTTATTAATAACATGTGACTATTTATTTTTTTTTGTTTTATGAGTGTTGCAGTCTAGTTGTCTTTAGCCTTAATTTACTGAAAATTTAATTTGATTAATTTATTAACATTAAATACATTTTTTATAAAATAATTAATACAATATTTTTAGCTTCGTCTTTGTCTTGTGGTTTTGGCTAACTTCTGCGTTTGACATAAACTAACAGAAAAACATGTGGGCAATTGCTAAGTTCGGCCTACCCGAAGCTAATATAAACTACACCATGGACTGTGTTTCAGTATTGTACGAGTATGTTTGTCTTGAGTGTATGTATGACCCATGGTCCAAGCCCTTTTAGTTCATTCAAAGCTTAAAACACATGCCATATTCAAATACGGGTGGAATGGTTATAGTTTATGTGTTAAGGGGGCCGATTTTTGGGTCCCTCTCAATACGGAACTATAATTTAGACAAATCACAAAATTTAGCGCATTTTTGGATGAGTGAGAAAATTCCACTGTTTTTCGGTTAAGACCTGGCCGAATCCCAAATTTGCCCAATTTTTAATTATAGGATTTGTAAATAATATTCACTGTTTCTGCATAACGATATGTCCTCAAACACGAATACAAGCTTCGCGCAAAGCTAATTTTGAAATAAATTATTATTATATTATATAGTGGAAATTTCTAAAAATAATGTACTAAGTTTTTTTAGTTCCTCTAAGGCTAACTTATTGGCTTTTTTCTGGTTTAGGTTCTTTCAATTTTTTCTAAGTATTCGTAGTCCCAGAACGGCACAAATCATATTCTACAAATAGTGCATATTTTTCTGGATGAAGGAATTACAAAAGGCGAAGGCTATGTTTAGGCATTTGCATCCTGGGTACATATCTCTAAAGGCACATCTAGAATGGTAAATGTAATCGCAAAGCTAAAGTCAGGCTCGGCGGACTATTTTATATTCCCCTATTTGCAGATGGCCTTTCGGCTTTATAGTCAGAGGCACTTGACCAAATATAGGACATTTTTGTGTAGATTCGGCTAGTAGGTCCCTGTCACAACCATCAAATTAGGCCAAACCCTATAAACAAGGATACATTAGTAGCGTTTTTTGCTAAACGATACATGATAAAAAATAAACGCAATTTTTGTTAAGAGTCTAGATTTTTCCTACACGCAGAGAAAAGATATGGTTACTATATGGTCACGGCAACAATAGTATATTCTCTTCAATAAAAGTATGATCGTCACAACCATAGTATTGTTTTTTAAATTTTATTTTGACAACAGTATAATTGCGGCAATATTAATATTGTTGAAATGTAACAATACTATTATGTATTAACAATTTTCGAAAAGAAAATATGGTTGTAGTGACCATATGCTTGGTGCGACAAAATTATTGTTGTTTAAGATTTATGTTAAATTTCATGAATATTATCCCGGTGGAAAGCTGTCTTTTCCTTTCAACGTTCATTGCATTCATTCACTTCTTGATGTGCTAATTTTTATTTTGAACTTTTCACAATGAGACATTTGTCAAAAATATATGTTCTGTTTAAATGATAACAAATTATTTTAACATTTGTTTTTGTCCTTGTTCAATAACAAATTATTTTTACATTTTTTTTAAATTTTCACCTTCCGTGTTAATAAGAGCAAATGGACATTTCCAGTGTGTGTATATTAGAGTGGCCTACCAACCTTTTTATGCATGTGAATAAAAACTGCCACTACTGGATTGTTTATGCAAACGACAAACTGCCAAGAGTAAAATGGGTAAATTAACATTGTAAATGTAAAGTCTGATCAATTTAAGTTAATTTAAATATTCACTTAACCTATTACGTGCACATGAACCTAATGCCAATTTTCCTTGTTTGATTATTTTTTGGTATCGTATGCACAACGCAAATGTGTTTGCAGACTGGCATTTTGACAACATTACAGCCACTCTCCATACCGACAGGTACCTATTTAATCTGTTATTCGTAACTACTTATTTTTCGTTTCAAAATAATAGCAATGGTAATGAAAGATTATTACCTAAACATGCAAATGGTAATGAGCTTACATATTATGTTTTGATCGGGTAATTTCATAGTACGATATATTATTTTGTATTTCATAAATCTTTTAATGTTTTGTGCTCTTGGTCCACCCTAGTGTACTTATTGCAATAATTGATTTACGTCAGCGAAGTAAATGCGTAAAAAGTTTTTTCGGGTTAATGGTTTCGGTTCGGATCAAAATTAACTAATAAAGGCGCCAAAATCTGTCATCTGGCAAATCGTCTAGAAGGCAAGGAGAAGCAATCATTGCAGCATAGTTATCTTTGATTGATTTTTAACGTATTTAGAAAGGTGTGATTTTTTTATAAGGAAATTACCAAATAATACACATGAATATAGTGCAAATGTTGACGCATAATAATAATTTAAATCTCAAAGATCTAACCAGATTCCGAACTCCAAAATTAAAAGAAATCCTAGGTATAAGTATATACCTTGATTATACTTTTTGCCAGTATCGCATCTCCAACTCGTGTAAACATAAATTCGATGGTAGATGGCTCTTCTCATGAACAATTAGTATCCCTAAATGGGCGAAACCAATAAATTCCAAAATATTAATTAGTATTATAAGTCATACACCAAGACAATGGGATCTAATGGTTGTGGTGAGGATTTCATTAAGGGAGGTTACATTTTAAGGGTGTCTCAGTAGAAATGCAGATTTTAACTTGAAAAAAAGGTATTTTTTGACATACGAGGGCGACCGCAAAACTAACTGGCCTAGCACATTTTCTGTTTTACTAGCAATTTTTTTTGTTTTTTAAAAGCAATCTTTTATAAGCCATCAGTCAAAATTTCCGAAATATTTAATGATTATTTTCTTTGTTACAGGGGATTGAAGTAAACAAGTTTTATAATTTTTGAAAAATGGAAAATAAAGAGTTTCGTGCTGTAATTAAACACTTTTATATGAAAAGTTATACGCCACAATTAATCAAATATGAATTGGATTCTGTCCATGGTGATAATGCACCATCATACTCCACCGTGAAATGGGTCGTTCCAGTACGGAAGATAAACAACGCTCTGAAAAACCGAAAACTGCTACTACTATTGAAAACATTAGAAAAATATTTAATGAAGTGACTAAAGATAGACGAATAAAGCTCAGAGAACTTGCTGATATTGTTAAAATACACGAAAAACACGTTTGGAGTATTTTACATGATGAACTCCACATGAACAAGCTATCCGCAAGATATGTGCCGCGTTTGTTGACTTTGCCCCAAAAAATCGTCCGTTGGACCAATTCCGAGGAGCTTTTAGTGATTTATCAGCGTAGTCCAATAGAGTTCTTGCACCGATTCATAACTGTTGATGAAACATGGATCCATCACTACATCCCAGAATGCAGTCAAAACAATGGATAGAAGCTGGTAGAAGTGGTCCCAAGAAGGCGAAAACTGTTAAGTCAGCAGGAAAAGTAATGGCCACAGTATTTTGGGATGCAAGGGGTATAATATTTATTGATTATCTTGAGAAAGGAAAAACTATAAATAGTGAATATTATTGTGCATTATTGGATCGGTTGAGTGAAGAAATCAAGATAAAACGACCGCATTTAGAAAAAAAAGTTCTTTTTCGTCAAGATAATGCTCCTTCCCACACTGCATTTTTAACTCAACAAAAACTGGCCGAATTACGATTTGAAATTTCTCCGCATCCACCATACGAGGGTGGCTCGGAAACTTCTTAGCCTAGCACAAAAAGCGCGGTATAAACAGAAAAAAGTTAAGCGTTTTGGAAACTTTCATCTCTGCTATGAACACATGTTAAATTTTGTTTCGATCTGGCAACTCCTTCATATAGAAACAGGTGTTCACAAAAGACGCATCCGCGTTTTTTTTACAATGGAAAAATTAGAAATGCGTGGTGTCATTAAATATTTACATAAAAAAGGTTTATCGGGACAAGAAATTCATAATGATATGGTGAATGTGTTAGGTGAAAGTGCTCCTTCATATGCAACAGTAAAAAAATGGGTTGCTGAATTTAAACGTGGTCGTACAAGCATTGAAGATGAACCACGTAGTGGACGTCCAAAAACAGCAACAACAACAGAAATTGTAGCCAAAGTGCATGATATGGTATTAAATGATCGACGAATAAAAGTGCGTGAAATAGTTAATATCATGGGCATCTCAAATGATCGAGTACATTTAATTTTGCATGAAGAACTACAGATGAAAAAGCTTTCTGCAAGATGGGTGCCGGACTTGTTAACAGTCGACCAAAAACGCATAAGAATGAACATTTCTCAAGCTTGTTTGGATCGTTTTCAGCGAAATAAAATGGATTTTAAGCGTCGTTTCATAACTGTTGATGAGACATGGATCCACCACTATACTTCAGAGACAAAAGAACAATCCAAACAATGGACTGAAACTGGAGGAAGTGCTCCAAAGAAGGCAAAAACAATTCAATCGGCTGGTAAGGTTATGGCAACGGTTTTTTGGGACTTCAAAGGTATTTTATTGATTGACTATCTGCAAAAGGGTAAAACAATAAATTCAGAGTACTATTGCAACATTAAATGTACAAATTCGAGAAAAACGTCCTGGCTTACAACACAAAAAAATAATTTTTCATCAAGACAACGCACCAGCGCACAAGAGTGTTTTAACAATGGCTAAATGGCACCCACCTTATTCTCCTGATTTAGCTCCCAGTGTCTTTTACCAGTTCCCAAATCTAAAAAAAATTCTTGCTGGCAAGCGTTTTACCTCAAATGAAGATGCAATAACAGTTGTAAACCACTATTTTGAAGACCTTGAGGAAAACTATTTTAATCAAGGGATAGAATTGCTAGATAAGCGTTGGACTAAGTGTATTGAAGTTTCAGGAGATTTTATTGAAAAATAAAAATATTTTTGAAAAGCTATTTATTCCCTTTCATTGATAGGCTAAGAACTTTCTGAACCGCCCTCGTATAGTCCAGATTTAGCTCCTTCTGATTATTCCTTATTTGCAAATTTAAAAAAAAATTCTCCACATTTCGTCCAGATGCATGCCTTTAATGTGAAGCCACAAGAACTCCTTCAGGTACAATTGCCTTTCAGTGTCACTACGATTTCGGCCTCATCTTCAAAAATGTAAGTTGCACCAGGCAGTTGCACGTTGGGAATGCATTTGTTTCTAACGGACTGCTTAAGGATTTTCTGAGACCCAAATTCTAAAATTTTGTGTATTAAGCCATACAGATGGAAATGCGCTTCATCGGCGAAAATTACTTTTTTTTGTTGAAAAATTGACATTGACTACTTCTCTTTTCTCCATTACGCACTAAGCGAATTGCCGGTTTTGCTAAAAGTTTCGGGCACAGCAGAGCTCCTGGGCAAACTGAATTTTGTAGACATGATGGTGGAGGTCTTGTGTCAAAAATCTTCGCGTCCTGCTTCGTAAAATGTAAAGTTGTGGTGAAGCATGTCGAATTTATATTTGCGGTTGTTTTTAAAGCACTGCCCATAACCGACGCTGTTTCCTCAAATCTGTTGACAACTCTTCGAATGATTGACACATCAGGGGCACATTCTCGATCGAAAATTTATCAAAGATTATGTGTGGTCTCAGCATAACTTTCCAAATTTTTCTAATAAGTTTTCACAATCACATACGAGGGTTGCTATTTATATTTCGGGTCCTGACAATACTAGTGTTCGCAGATGCAAACGGGAACTTCCATTGACAACTTTGACATTTTTTAGCACAATTTCACTCAGAACGTTTTGTCGTTTGAGGGCGAATTGTTTTGTTTACAGTGTGTTGAAAAATTCATCTCAGTCAAAAAAATTAAATTATGATTTTTTATGGAAATGATTTTTTACAATTTTCGGCGTGGCTTATCGAGACAAGAGTGTTCAAATCAACTTGTTTCGACTATTGGCGATGAAGCACCATCAAAAACCTCTGTAAATCGCTGGTGCCAAGAGTTCAGTCTCGGACGCCGTTTCGTGAAGGTCGTCCAACTCCGGTCACTTTCCCAGAAACCATCGATGATGTGCGTGAACTGATTGACATACCGTGTGATTGAGGCATCCTTGGGCATTAGTATGACAAGCATCAGTAAGATATTGCATGTTTATTTGGCCGTTAAAAAAAATTATTGTTCTCGTTGGATTCCACATAATTTGACGAATGCTAAAAAAATGCTCGTATGGATTGGTGCAAGGAGATGTTGAAAAAGTATAACTGTAGTAGCTCAAAGGCAGTTTATAGCATTGCCGCAGGTGACGAATCATGGATCTATGCATATGAACCCGAAATAAAAAAGCAATCTACCGTATGGATCTTTCAAGACGAGCCAACTCATTAAGGAGAATATTTTGAAAAAATAAAACCAGTTCCAATGATAAAATTTTGTGTTGTTATTGCCTGACCCGAAATATAAATAGCAACCCTCGTATAAGTTGTTGTTCTTCCGTAAAGCGCTTCATTTTATGACAGTTGCCAAATTTCAATGTTGCCGTTTGCACAAAAAAATGACAATTAAAAAAAGTGCATTCTTACGGAGACATCCACAATATAGTCGTCTTAATTCGAAAGTACCAGTTACAAGGGGTTAATCCACCCGGTTCGTTTTATTTTTGCCGAAACGTGAATATTCTATGAAACAAAGAAACAAAAAAAAACAGAGCCGATCGTCAGAAGAGTCCAACCAACAACAACCAGAGGTGAGGTAAGGTGCAATCTTTCCACATGTGAAACAATTTAACCAAACACACTCTTTGGCATTAAACCAACAAAAAGAAAAAATACGTTTTTCGGCAGCTGGCAAAGATGTGATGCTGGCCGAGTGTTTTTTTTCGTTTTTTCTTTTTCAGTCTACGTTCGGCGCGAAAAAGCAAATGAGACAGACGTACTCGCACACCGGAACATGTCAATTTGAAGGTCGGGTAATCGAATTTTGAAACAACAACAATATGAAAACCAAAATTCAGATAACGGTAGAACTTAGTACGTTGACGTATGGGTAAAGGCCCAATTAGTCTTGACGGTGGACGGTAGGCAATCAGCTATTTCAGTTGGGGGTTGCATTTTGCATGTGTTAGAGGGAGTTACGAGGGCGACCGCAAAAGTAACTGGCCTAACATAAAAAGAACCGTTTTTTTGGAATTATTATTATTTATTATTCAACATAATCTCCTTCCAACTCAATACACTTCATCAAACGTTTTTCAAGTTTTTTAATTCCATCCGAAAAATAAGATTTTTCAAGACCTTCAAAATATGCCTGAGTTTCAGCAATAACCTCGCTATTGGACAAACATTTTTTGCCACCGAGAATTTTTTTTAAACTTGGAAACAAGAAATAATCAGAAGGAGCTAAATCTGGACTATATGGTGGATGCGGAGCAGTTTAAAATCGTAATTCGGCCAGTTTTTGTTGAGTTAAAAATGCAGTGTGTGAAGGAGCATTATCTTGATGAAAAAGAATTTTTTTTCTAAATGCGTTCGTTTTATCTTGAGTTCTTCACTCAACCGATCCAATAATGCACAATAATATTCACTATTTATAGTTTTTCCTTTCTCAAGATAATCAATAAATATTATACCCCTTGCATCCCAAAATACTGTGGACTTAACAGTTTTCGCCTTCTTGAGACCACTTTTACCAGCTTCTATCCCTAGTTTTGACCGTTCTTTGCATTCTGGGATGTAGTGATGGATCCATGTTTCATCAACAGTTATAAATCGGCGCCAGAACTCTATTGGATTAAGCTGATAAATCGCTAAAAGCTCCTCGGAATTGGTCCAACGGACGATTTTTTTGGGCAAAGTCAACAAACGCGGCACCCATCTTGCGGATAGCTTTTTCATGTGGAGTTCATCATGTAAAATACTCCAAACTTGTTTTTCGCTTTATTCGTATATCTTTAGTCACTTCATTAAAATTTTTCTAATGTTCTCAATAGTAGTAGCAGTTTTCGGTCTTCCAGAGCGTTGTTCATCTTCCGTACTTGAACGATCCATTTTTAATTGTTGAACCTAGGATTTCACGGTGGATTATGATGGTGCATTATCACCATGAACAGAATCCAATTCATCTTTGATTAATTGTGGCGTATAACCTTTCACATAGAAGTGTTTAATTACCGCACGAAACTCTTTGTTTTCCATTTTTCAAAAATTATAAAACTTGTTTACTTCAATCACCTGTAACAAAGAAAATAATCATTAAATATTTCGGAAATTTTGGCAGATGGCTTATAAAAGATTGCTTTTACAAAACAAAAAAAATAGTTGCTAGTAAAACTGAAAATGTGCCAGGCCAGTTAGTTTTGCGGTCGCCCTCGTACAGTGAATACCATTAATATTCGGTAAAATTTTTGTAAGCAAAAATTTTTTCCCTTAAAATAATAAAAACTCGAATTTCTTTTATTGTGATAATGTTATTCTGTATTAAGAGATCAAAATTAAATCATACCACAGTAAAAAAAAATACTAAAAAAACGAACAAAATTGAAAAGCTCTAATAATAATAATTCATCCCTCACTAATATTCGGGGTTTAAGTATAGCATAGAGTACTATTATAGCATCAGTATATAAAAATTAATATCTTGTAGGAAAGGCCTTTGTTTGTATCACCTCTAAAAAGACGTTTTGGCATATTATTAAAACAATTTTGTAAATATTCAACTATAATTTTACTCCATTCTTCCTGCAGCCTGTTTTGAAGTGGGCTTTATGTTTAGGGTCGTTGTCTTGGTATAATTTGTATATGGATAAAAATCCCATTTTTTGGCAGACCGTTTCAATTTTTTTTTTAACATTTTTAAATATGATTCCTTGTTCATTGTACCATCGACAAACACCAGATTTCGCACACCTTTTGCCGATATACATCCCCACACCATAACGCTTTCACCGCCGCGCTGTGCTTTACAGTGGGAGTGATATTTTTACTTGTGGAGCTCCTTGTTCGGGTTACGCCAAACCATAGTCTTTCCATCACTTCCAAATATGTTGAACTTGCTTTCGTCAAGGAAAATTACAACATCCCACCAATTCATATCTTTATTAACATGATCTTTCGCAAAATTGCGGCGTATTTTCCGGTACGTCAAATTTACAAAGGGTTTCTTTCGAGCAACTCGGCCGTTGTAACCTTCTTTTTTTATTATGCGGCTTTTAGTTGACTCTGAGATTGACTTTCCCAATTCCGTTTTCACTTATGTCACAATTTTAGGAGCACTCACTCGTAGATTTATTTTTATTTTCCTCACAAAAACTCGCTGCTCCTTCTCGGTTAGTTTTTTAGGCTGCCCAGTCTGCTTTATAAACTCAATTCTATACTCATTTTTGTATCTTCTGACAATATCACCACCAGTACTTGGCTTTATATTTAGCATTTCAGCAATATTTTTGTACGTTTTTCCAATTTCGTAATGAAAAATTACTAATTTTTTCTTTTCTAGTGAAGTATTTTTTCCTTTACGGTCCATTGTGGTCTATTTAAGAACAACTATTAGAAGCACAATACGTATTGACGCGAAATGTGTTGTTTATGTTTACATTAATATGTGAATCCCCGTTTTCCACAAAAGTTTTCTTATATTGGAGACTTAAAGCGTTGTATTTAACGGGAAAGCAAAAAACTGAATGTTTATGGCGGATAAAACTTTGGAGATTTACAGATTTGGTTATAATTTTTACATTTCATTAATTTATGGAAAATCTGTGACATGTTTATTTTGACCTTTAAATATGTATTTGACTTTGTTAAAAACAATTTAAAAAAAGGGTTTTAGTTTTTTTTTGGAAAATTTTTAAATTACAAAAAATAAACACAAAATACCGATTGTTAATGGCAATCACTGTAACCAGCTGAACCCGGTCCACCTTGCAGGTCCCAAGTAATACTTTGTTGCTGTATTGCCTTATGATTTAATTGATGTAACTGCGTAATCTTATGGATTTTTAATCCTCATTGTTAATGCATTTTGAACCTGAGACTGAACATGTTTGAATTAGAACGGAAAGTTAGAAGGAAAAGGTACGTGCATTTTTGTGCACATGTATATTATGATGTTGCCAAATGGCTTAAAAGTTTTGAACTGGCTCAAAAATACGAAATATATTGACATATTTTAACGAAGTCATTAAAAGATTACCTACATTAACCGTTGAATGCATTGAGAAGTTCCTGCTTTAGGAAAGCCTGAAATGGAATTTCTTTGGGCAGTTAAGTTTTGTAGATAGAAAGGTGGTTTGAAACACTAACTTACTTCAAAACACTAAATGTTAACGAATACGAAAATTAAAAATCAGCCGAAAGGGACAAACCGTTTGCGTTTTTTGTTTTAGAGGTAACTGAACATAAAGTGGGATTTCTCACGTCTTCAGTAGTACTTCTGTATTGTCTGTTGGTATATGTACCAATGTCAGCCTTCTAACTCAAAACAACACATTTGCGAGGCCTGAGTAGCAGTAAATACATATGTACCAATTTTCAGTTTTTTAACTTTAAAAATCACTTTTGCCACGCCCCTACGCCGACTGACCAAATATTTCAAAAAAAAACAGGAACACACGCCGTTCGAAGCTGAATCTTCCCTGAAAATTTTATTAAAGAGCAACAAGAAGAGGTTCAAAAGGAGCCATTATACCCAAAGAAAACCACGGTTAAGTGCGGTTTATAAGCTGGTGGAATCATCGCTGCATATTTTTTCAAAAATGATAATGGCCGGAACGTAACCGTGAATGGTGCTCGCTATCGCGCCTTGATATCTGAAATTTTATGCTACCTGAAATTGAAGCCCGTAATCTTGACGACACTTGGTTTCAACAGGACGGTGCCACTTGCCACACAGCTGCTCAAGCGATGGATCTATTGAAAGGTCATTTCGAAAATCAGCTAATTTCACGTTTTGGACAGGCGAGTTGGCCGCCTAGATCGAGTGATATTACATCTTTAGACATTTTTCTTTGGGGTAACGTAAAGTCCAAAGTCTGCTGACAAACCAGCTACGATTCAGGTTTTGGAAGCCAACATTACGCGTGTCATACCGGTCGAAAAGCTCGAACGAGTCATACAAAATTGGACTCTCAGAATGGAAACCCTGAGGCGTTGTTGCGGCCTATATTTAAAGGAAGTTATATTCAAAAAATTAATGCCATAAAATGTCCTTTTAAATTGCCTATTAAGATTCCACACTATATTTGAATTTTTATATTTTTTTTCTGTACGAAAACATAAAACGTTATGGCACAAACTAGTTTGAATATGAATGCATTCTGTAATGTGACACAAAATATAGGCCACAATAGTCGATCGACCATTCGGGTTGGCTATAGTTCACTTTTTATGAACTATTGATAGTGCCTACCGAAGTGGCAGGGACTCACTTCGGGAAGGATCGTTGTAGCTAAACAATGTACCAAGTTTCGCCGGAATCGGTTGCTATTTGGGACCTGTACTTTAATTACTTTATTACCAGATATTCATTTTAAATCGATCGTTATATTAAATATAGCGTCTATTTTTTTCAAAACTAAGGCATAGTTTCCTGTTCCTTGGTTTTATGTTAGAAAATGGGTTGTACTGTGGGCTAGAAGAAGGCTTAAGAACGAGTAATCTTCGATGATCGAAATCCACGAAATAGAGGCAACATTTATATTTTTTCGTTGGTTGCTTATCATTCAGAGATTTATTTAATTTTCCACATGTTTTAATTACATTCGTTTCAAAAGCTGTAAAGGATTATTTAGGGTGAAGATTATCAAATATGTACCATCAATTCAACGTCTAGACGGGTAAGAGTAATGACCTTTTGTTTCTTTGAACGCGATGTTTTCTTCTTTGTTTTCCGTCATGAGAGATTCTTGAGTAGGGAGGAAATGCGTTTCAGTGCATTTTCGGGTAAAAAACTCAAGAGCATAGAAAACCTTTAAGTTGCTCCTGCAATGACGCCGTTGATTTTACTGAACTATAGGGTGGACTCTTTCATATTAAAATCGTCTGTAAAAAAGGTACTCATATTTTTTTTAATTGCAGGTATTATTATTGGTCATATTGTAATGGACTACCACCACCCGATGCGTTTTCGCTTCGATTTTGATTTTTGTCTGACGGCATCATTGGGCCATTTTTCTTCGAAAATAGGCTTTTCTCAACGAATTATAGTTTCAAAAAACTCAAGAGAAATTCATGGACGACATTTAGTTTCAACAAAATGGGGCCACATGTCACACAGCCAATGCAACCATCGATATTTTCCGCACTGTTTTTGAAAATCGAATAATCTGCCGAAATTCTGATGTCAATTGGCCGCCTCGGAACTGCGATTTGAGCCCTTTAGACTATTTGCTGTGGGGAGTCATTTAGCATAAATTTACACAAAGCATCCAGAAAAAACTAAAGCGTTGCAACATGAAATCGAAGTAGCCATTGAAGAGATTTGGCCCGAAACAATTGTAAACGTACTAAAAAATTGGGTTGATCGGATGAGGTACTGCCGAGCCCGTTGTGGTAGTCATATGAATGATATTATGTTCCATTATTAAATAACGAAGTACAGGCATTCTCATAAAACCAGAAATTCGAAAAAATTATCAGTACTTTTGGTCTACAGCCGATTTAATATTTTTATTAAAAAAATATATCACATCATGCATCCCTGTCTCAATTGCGTTGTGTGAAAGTTGCTTACCTGATAACCCTATAGGGAAAGCCAAAGTTTAAATTCAGTTAAGTAGGAAAACAGCCGCCTTTGAAATTCTAAGCATGACGGCGTTATTTCGTATAATTCAGCGGCCAAAAACTCAGTTCTATATAATATATAGAACATATTATGCACTCTAAAAATTACGCATGTTATGCTTTTTCACAATAAAAGAATTACCCTCAATTGATTTAATTTTTGGGATAATGAAAACAATTCTTTTTTGTGTTTATTGGAAACAAAGACCACATTTTTTTCTTTGGGACAAAATCCACCCCCTTTTCTAGGCAAAGAAATCATAATGAAAAGCAGAAGTAATAAAAGCCAAATTTCGATACAAACAAAACATTTCCCCAGCAAAAGAACGCAGAACGCACAAACTGATTGCATTTGCAGCAAAAAATAATGCATGCCATTCATTTCTTTAGGCAAGCTGAACAAAGAGAAAAACTAGAAATGTTATCAGTGGTGCCAGATGTGCCGTTTTTTTTGTCATTTTGACAATTTTTTTTGAAAATGTTATAAAATGGCGATTGAAGATTTTTGTTTCAAAAATCTTTAAAACTTTACATATACCAAAAAAAATCGTGTCTATCGAACGTAAAATTATGTTTATTCAGGATTTAATTTTGACATCCCTATTCACTTTACCTCAATGTACTTAGGTTAAAACACCATATTCATGAAGAAACTTTGCATTTTAAACCATTTGTATATTTTTTTTAATATGAAACTAACTTTATTATAGTTTATTACGGAGACTTGGCTGTGTTTCAAACTGTACAAAAAATTCTGTAATATTGGAATAAAAATAGTTTTTAATAAATATCTGACAAACTGCAAGTAATTCTAATAATCTACTTGCTTTCGTATGTTTCATAAAGAAAAAATCAGAATTTGTAAGAAATTATTTAGGCGATATTGTTTTTTACATGAACGACTTTACGCCTCAATAACTAAGATTGGATAAAGAAACAGTAATAGAAAGTTGTAGGATTACAACTAGTGCCCGAGGTTAACATTTGATATTTATCCGGGCTTAGTTCGAAATCAGCTACAGCAACTTTATTTTCAAAATTTTTGGACTTTGTTAGGCTCGCGTGTTTACTTAGTTTTTTTTTTGCTTAACATCTTGCAGAGCTTAACCTGCTTGAAACCTGTTGCATCTACATTTTAATAGAAGATAATTTTTTCTACAAAATGGTAAAGTGACATGTATTTTCGTGGCTGCCCACTTCTTTTATATCGATTTCGGGTCTGTGACGACAAAATTGGCACTTTTTGTTAATGCACTTCGCTATCCCTGCTTAGTTATCGATGCTTAATCTTAAACACCACTTATGTTGACGGTAGATTTCTATAAGTCGATTTTCGACTAATCGATTAATCGACGTTTGTGCATAAAAAGTCAAAGTCGGTTAGTCCACTTTTTTTTCAAAAAAGTCTTAATTAACTTCAAATAAATTTTTGATTGTCATGCAAACAGCGCGTATTGCTTAAATTAATTACCCGCTGTCATTTATTTTCGCCGATGGAGAAATGCATAGAAATTTTATTTTATTGTATGCCGACGTTAACAACGTATGACTTCAAAAATGTTCTAGATTCATCCAGAGCAATAAACCAAGTCGGTAAGTGTACTGACTCTGAAATTATGTTCATCAAGTTTATTTTTTAAGGCAAACTGATAAACACCGAAATCAGAAAATCTCAAATAACTAGTCATACCCATTTACCCGATGTTGATGTGGCCGAAAAGTCGGTGGGTTCCAAGGCATATGGGGGTTGATTGACAAGAGTGTAAGCACTTGGCGCAGAAAGGGACATAATAATGATGAGCAAAATGGAAAACCAGTACTCATTTATGGAAAAATAGCGAAAAAAAACTTTGTCAATAGTTGCTACTTCTGTCCGTTAAGACAATATTTTCGCATGCAGTTATTATTGCCAGTTAAATTCGGATTCAAATTTGTCACAAAAAAAAATTAAATGTGATGATTGCGGAAATGTAGTTCCAAATAGATTAATCAAGTGCTTAGAGAAATAAAACAAAATAATCCTTGTTTTAAAGGGTTTAAAGACTTGAATATACGAGAACTAATGTACAAACGACTTGAAATTCCTGATGTTCATAAGTTAATAATCACTCTTACTTTCTTTAATAAAATTTTGCTTTTAAAGGGTGTTTTTTTGAGGTGTGGTTTTCAATCAGAACACAATTTTTTCGGAGTTTGGTTTGTGATTTCAAAATGAATAGACTTACTCCGAAACAAAGTTTGCAAATCGTAGTGGATGGGCCCAAACCGATATGGCCACCGATCCACAAGCCATTGTTGAGAAGCCGTTACATCCTCAAATTATCACTGTTTGGTGTTTTTATATGCAGATGGAGTTATTGGTCCACATTTCTAGAAAAATGAAACCGAACATAATGTTACAGTCATTGGGGAACGCTGTTGAGCCATACTTAGTGACTTTTCCGTGCCTAAATTCGAGGATGTAGATGTGGACGACCTTTTCAACAAGAAGGCGCTACATGCCATGCAGTCAACGAAACAATCAACTTATTTAAGGAAGCTTTTGGTGAGCGCATTATCTCGCGTCGTGGGCCAGTGGCGTGGCTCCAAGATCGTGCGAAATAACACCGCTAGACTATTTTTGTAGGACTATGTGTATTCGTTTGTCTATTTAGATAAGCCCGAAACGATTGATGCCTTGGAAGAGAAAATTCGACGCGTTATTACTAAAATAAAATGTTTTTTCAGACGTGTGGGTTTCAAGAAGAAATAAAAAGCATATAATTAAATGTAATGACCAAGAAGTTAGCTTTATTATAAAGATAAGGGCCACTCGGCTGGAATTCATTCGATCCTCCAGGCTGGCCCTTATCTTTATAATATAGCTAAATTCTTGTTCATAACATTTAATTATATGCTTTTTATTTAATTTTAAAAGCCACACGTCTGAAAAAAACCCTTTACAAACAAAACTTGTTTTTTATTCCAAATATTGCATTTTCATTTGCCTAAAAAATCGTCTTTTAAAAGTAAAAGTCGTAAAGTCGCCTTTCGTTTTTTTGTGAGTAATAGTCTAAAAGTCGAATTTTAATCTAAAGTATTTAACACTAGTTAGCGGTGGCGCATTTTCTTCTTAAATTTTACAATTTTTTTGAAAATTTTGTCTGGCAGCACTGAATATTATTGTGTTTATGTCAAAAAGAGATGTTATGACGGCAACAGCATAAGAGAATGCTGAGAAATTGGGAGAGCAACAAAACATTTTCCAACCACTTTTTCAGAGTCAGGGGCAAATGAATTCTGGTGTACTGTGCATCGGCAACACATGCATACATACATACTCGTACAGCTGCATTTGCATCGCCATGGGTTTGCTAGTCAGAGAACAGCTGAGTGATGATTTTACGAAAGGAGATACCATCACAACTACAACGCATTTTGGTACAGAGAGTGAGAGAGCGGGTGGCGGTTTTTCTTCGGGGTCTAGGGAACACACACGCACTCACAACTTTCTACTTGTGTTCTAATTTTGTTATTCTTCAGTCGTTCTTTAACTTTCGTTGCATCAAATAGAATTGAAATTATTTAACGATGATATAAACATGGAATAGGAAAGAAAATCAATCAAAACGGGACAAGTGGACAGCATAAAAACGCACAATTGCTGTGTGTGAACTAAAGAATTAAATTTGAAGATTGCTTTGTTCCGAAAATTAAAAAAAATATAATCAAAAGTGTGATAGTTGTTCTACAATAATGTGTGATAGTGTTCGAAGAAGGGTTTTCATTTGATTTGTTTTATTCCTGTCCGGGTCTATTTTTTTGCATAATTCTACATACATTTGTATATTTTTTTTGTGTTATTTCTTCTTTAAGACTTGTTTTTTTTGCTCTATCGCCAACCATAAAATTAATACCAATTAATCGTTTTTGTTAGCCTGCCAACAACAAAAATATCATCACCTATTCAAGTGTAAGTATCGCATTGATGACGTACATACATACGTGCAACCGAGTGAGAACGTCTGTTGTAATTAATTAATTGTTTGAGACAATAACAAAGTATTTTAAATGATTTCGAAATGGCAGAAATGTTATGGCTGCGGCAGACATCGCACAAATCGAATACAAATGTTCCGCTTGGTCTTTTTGGGTTACGTTGGCGAACACCAACAACAACGGCGGCAGCAGCTTACATTTGTACTAAAGGCATAGTAACAGTTTCCAAGCTAAACAAACATCGTCTGATAATGATAAACAAAAAACATCACATTCAGTATTTTTTCCACGAGAATCAACACCAAATCGTGGTGATATTCTCGGTTTTCTCTGTCCGGAGTTAAAAACATAAAATAGTTTGGCAAACAAAACAAAATTGAGTTATAACCGGTTAAATGTTTTGGTCAACTACCTTAGTCTTTGTGCGTTTTAGGCTAAATATGAAAATATTTCGCATTTAGAAAAATTAGCTCGTAACAGTTATTTAAACTTATCCAGCACGTAGCCATTAGCTGTCGGGAATTAACAAGTTGACAATCCGAAACTTCAAATTGCAAAAACAAACACAAACCTTGGCCCTCGTCACATTGACAGTGTTTTATTGGCAATTCGCTTAAGAGGTTGCTAACTTCACAGTTTTGTACAAATGATTTTGTCTACAGAAAAATATTAACAATTTGCGTTATTCTTGAGAAACCTTCAGTAAGCTTAAGCTAGCTCGGCTAGTACTCGCTTATAGTACGAGTATTTCTTGATTATTTTTTGTTGTTAATTCTTAGTTTCCAATCAAAAGTTAATCAGTTTTTTTTTTATAAAATTATTTCAAAAACGCAGCTTAAAGTTTTCCAGTTATCGCCTTGGCCACTACTTACTCCTCGTTTTATATGCAAGTACCAATCGAAAAAGCCTATTATTCTCAATATAAACAATTATTAACGTCTTTTAGTTCGGCCAGGTCGAATCTTTTATACTCTCCACCGCCCCTACGTTACTAAAAGCCCGAAAAAAGTCATATTGATTCTTTTTTTTATTACTATTTATCACCCGTTTTGGCCATGAGGGAGACGTTTTTTGGGCTCCATTAGTCAGAAACTTTGTTAGCAACTATGCTTTTTTTTGAGATATTTAGTGCGTCCCTACTAACTGTAGTCTTTTTAACCGTTGTCCGTCCAAAAAATAATATTATTTTTTAAGCAAATGCTCTTAAAAGTTTCCTTTTTCCCAGTTAACTTTAGTGCCTGAAAGCTTAATTACAATTCCAAAAGGCTTACGAACATAAGCTATTAGCATGCAATACATCAAGATTGATTCATTTGACCGCAATCATGCTTTGAACAGACTCACGGACGAACTGACATGACTTTATCGTCGTAAAATTTTATGACGATGATAACACTGAGCAACATGTTTTTGGTGGGTAGATGATTTTTTTTTGGAAATGACTTACATGAGTACAGTAACTTTCGAATAGGACTTGGTACTGGTAGGTCTTAGTTACTTTGACTTACTTCATTTTAGCGAATTTTGCTAACATCTTAAGCTAAATAGTTTAAAGATTTTTTTGTTGATCATTTTAACATCCTATCCATAAGTTTGGGGTATCCTTTTTGTCCTTTTTTTTTCGAAAAAAAGTGCAAATAGGATTCTTTATCGCGAATTTTGTAGTCATTTTATGTTTTACAAAAATGCTGCCTAGTTATTTAGAGTAGTTGCATCGAAGATAAAAAAATGAATGTATCTAACTATTCTTAATATTAATTAAATTTTTCTCAATTTCAAATTGTATTTTTTCAATTTCAATTTACGTTTCTTAATTTAAATTTTGGTTAGTCTTCGACTAATTCGGACCACATAGAAGCATTTTTTATTAAATCCTTCACAAAAGGGATGGAAATTATTGTTTGTGCAATTTGGTTACATTTGCGCTTAAGTCCGGCCCATTTAGACCCCGTATAAAAGGTACAAACCCTGTGCTCAATTGACTTTGTTGTACATCCACATATGCAGGGAATAATATAGTCGCCCATGCACGATTCTTACATTTTTAATCTTTATACCCCAATGATGATTATAGCCTGTTTAATTTGTCTTACCGGTTATGCGAGAAAATGTTAAGTAAAAAATTGTATTTCGATAGGAAAATATTGACCGAGATATGCTTGTTTGTAGCTGGTCTCTTGGTACGTAACATGCCAGATTTGGCAAAATCGAAAAAGTTTCTAGACCAGCATGATCTCAAAGCGGGAGGGACCTTTGTGTAGAGAATATATGAAAACTCGACCACAATATTTTTTAGGAATTACTGCGTTATACAATTGAGCAAGATTGTAAGTAAAATCTGGCTAGCGAAAGACTTTAAATCGGTGTTGAACTTCGTATAGGAGTTATATAAAAACATGAACCGAAATGGTGCAATATGCTACATTGAGCAAGATCGTATTTTATTGATGGTTTAATGAGATTCAGGTCCTTAGGTTCCTCATAAACTAGGGTTATCGGTTCCTCGTGAACTATGCTACATTTCAGCAAGATGGGATATAATTTGTAGATTGTGGATTAGCTGAACAAATGAACGGACCTCTAATCCAGAGGGGCCTTTGTGTAGAGGCTTAATGGAAGAATTTGCCAATACGGACCACTTTTTACGGGATTGGTTATAGGTTCCTTATGAACTATGCTACATTTTAGCATGATCGGATTTAATTTGTAGATTGTGGAGTAGCTGAACAAATGTACGAATCTCAGTACGGTTAGTCCTTGCATCGAACCTGATCAATGTGCAACGTTTCGTCAAAATCGGACATCGCTTAAAAAAATAAAATAATGATTCTGAAAATCGATCGGTATACTTATAATAAACGCGAGGTATTTTTACTCTTCTCCTATTAGGAGTTATCCACTTGAGGTCACGCGCAGAAGATCTTGGCGCGTGAAATTCAAATCTGAACGTGGAGTATGATTTTTTAAGATTGAGAATGGTCATTTTAGAAAGTGAGCGTGCCCACTGTTTAAAGCCAAATGCAAACGATTAAGGAATTTTGTACAGATGTTTCTACATGGCTTAAAGATAACACTAGCCAACTGTCGTTTGTTATTTGGTTCTAGCATAATTTTTCTCATTGATTTTGACCTACTAAACACGAAAATGAGTTTTAAAAATTTTTCTGTCAATTGGTTTTCGAGATACAAATTTTTGAACTTTTTTTTTTAAATTTTTGAAGGTACACTTACAATTTTGAGCATATCTTTCGTCTTCGTAGTAGGAAGGTCAAAGAAGACGAAAGATATGCTCAAAATTGTAAGTGTACCTCCAAAAATTTAAAAAAAAAGTTCAAAAATTTGTATCTCGAAAACCAATCGACAGAAAAATTTTTAAAACTCATTTTCGTGTTTAGTAGGTCAAAATCAATGGGAAAAATTATGCTAGAAACAAATAACAGAGAAAATTTTGTTATTTGTGACCTAGTGTAATTTAACATTCATTGGCAAGGTTAACTATTTATACTCCGTAATAATAGTAATAACTAGTTAAAAATATCAAGTTTTTAGTTTTCCACAGCAAAGATTTAATTCATGACAGAACAGAAATGATGTAGGTTATATTTCGTAAATTTAAACTGTTTTCCGTCTCACTATGTTTCCCGTTAATATAAAATGTCATATATTAAAACTCGACTCAATGTTACAGTACATAGTATGGCTTATTAAGGTCCCCGTCCCCAGATCGGCATGTATTATTTTCATACGAGTTTTGTAAAGTCAATATGCCAAGACTCAAGTTGTTGTCTATTCTATAACATGAAGGGGAATTCCCCTTCATTTCATTGGCTGAAAGTAATTTGAATATGAATAAACATTTATGAAATAATTCCAGTTTACACTAAATATCTGGCCGACACTCGAGCAAATGCCATAAATAGACAACAACAAACTCCTACTTAATATAATACATTTCAATTTCATGTTTGTATAAGCAATAATCGCATAATTGCCACTTTCACTGAAATTTATGAGTGGACTTAATAAAAAAAAGCGATATACACTTGCTCCCAGTGGCACGATCCTATAATTTAAAAATAATATTTTACGTAGAAACAAAAGCTATTGGGTCTTGTATTGGTCTGCTTTTACAATACTGACCTGCAGAAAGTTTGTGAATTATTATAATATAGGGTGTACCGAAATTCGTGAATCGATACATAGTTTATTCAAAATTATATATTATTTTCTTTAACAAGTTTGACTTATTTTTTAGACGCAGATTAAATCTTGGGGCGAGTGATATCTTTAGTAACACTAAACAATTTTCCTTTGCTAACATTCAAATTTCTTTAATCGGTCGATAAATCTGGCTACATTAACTGGAAAATAAAATTGGGGTAGTATTTTTCTCCGGAATTCTATTCAGTATTGAGCCCATATGTTTTGATTGTTCTGGTAAATTACAAAAAGAATTCTTACATGATTTTTTAACAAAAAGGCAGAGAAAAACATTAGAAATTCTTAAAAAAGCTAAAACAACTTAAAGGCTCAATATATAATCTTCCCGCTAAACCTATTCATTAAAAACTACTTAATCGAGCGGAGAAAAAGCTAACGCTGGTAATCATTCGTGTCGGTGATGACAATGGGCCAACTCGGTCCACCTACCTTGTCCCCAATGTCCTCAAAAAATTCATGCTCGTTCATTTGTTGGAATCAATAAAAAGAAACATTGATTTGAAAATAGTTCGGTAGTAACTAAATTCAAATAATAGTAGAAATTTGAAAAAATAAAAAGTTATTTATGTCGTTATGCTTTTTTTCGGAAGTTTTTACCAAAGGGAGTTAATCGGTTTTTCACCCGACAGGGACAAACATATGTTTTTTTTTACATTTTGATTGGTATCGATTACATTTCTGCTGAATGGATTTAAAAGCAAACCACTTGTTTTTGTTTGAATGGTTTCCAGTTGGAAACAATGACACATATTGCTGGCAAGATTTTTACTCCAGAGTACATACATATTTATTAACCAAACATACATACATATGTGTAAGCAAGTCTCGTGTTGGAGGAGGAGAGGCTTTGTCTTGTTGAAACTGGTTAAAACCTGTGTCCGAAGAAAGGAGTCCGTCCAGCCATCCATTTATCCGTTCAACTTAATTATACTGCTTGGTTACTATTGCCGTTGCCATTGCCATTGCCGTTGTTGTCATAATGTTGTGTGGTGGACTGTGCCGGACTGAGGTAGACAGTGGCGGTTTTTCTACGACCCCAAGTCTCTGACGATCACGGTCATGATAGGAGTATCTAGGAACTCTCAATGATTGAAATTGCAAACACACTACAAAAAATACTCGTGCTCTTAAGTTTCTTCTCATTTGTTTTTGTCAAAAGACTTGGCGTATCATTACAGCGCTGTTCGAGGGATTAAGGCCACAATAGATGTTGACTAACTTTTTTTTATCTGTACCAAACAAAACTTGATTGGCCATGTTTGCGGAAGTCCCAATGGGCTTCTAAATTTAGTTAAACTCATACTTGTTTATTTTCTAAGAACTAGATAAGCAGAATTTTAAACGTGAATGCAAGTTTAAAGCCCACAGAATCATTAGAGTATAAGACGTAACCAGAATTAGTTTGTAGGCTTGCTTTTGCGTTGTTTAATAGACTTGATTGTCGGAGCTTAGGCGACTAATTCCAAAACTGCATACGATAAATTACTTAAAAGTCTTAAACTCGTCCAGGGCAAACATGATCTTAAGGCTGCTAAATAAAGGGTGTCCCAAGAAGAACGAAATTTTTAAATCTGGCAACATTCGAAGTGTCATTGTTTGACATTTGAACAATTGTTATTGTTTGTTAGTAGAAGGTACGAGGTTAGTAAAAATGGAGCGCTACACGAAAGGGAGTTCGTTAATTGGGTATTGGAGAGACAGCATGAAAATGCTGATTTTGCCGATAAAATCATCTTCAGTGACGAGGCCCATTTTCATCTTGATGGCTTCGTCAATAGGCAGAATTGTCGCATTTGGGGTGCGTAAAATCCTCGAGTGATTCACGAGAAGCAAATGCATCCTCAACGTGTCACTGTGTGGTGTGGTTTTTGGGCTGGAGGAATCATTGGACCTTTTTTTTTTGAAAATGAGGCAGGTCAAGCGCAAACAGTCAATGGTGTTTGGTATCGTGAAATGATAACCAGTTTTTTCTTGCCTAGAATTGAAGAAATGAATGTGGAGGGCATGTGGTTCCAACAAGACGACGCTACATGTCATACAGCCAGAGAAACAATTCAATTGCTGCATCAGTCAGTTAAAAATTGCGCTCTTCTTAGGACACCCTATATATTTCTGGCCTAATAATAAAAATGCGAATATTTGTCATTAAAAATGGTTTTATTCTATTTCAAAGTATTCTCCAGCATGATTTAGCCGCTGGTTTGAACCAATGTGTGAGAGCTCGCATTGTCATGATGCACAATGATTCGTCTTCTCTTGTTCGTTTTTCGAATTTCTCCGAAGACTTCAGGCAAACAAATTATGGTGTACCACTCAGAATTGAGCGTCCTACGTTGGTCAAGCAGAACAGACGCCACATGACCAGTTTTGCCGAAGAAACAGGCGACCATTTGCTTCTAAGTGCTTCTTCCACAAACAACTTTCGTTGGATTTGGCACGACTTCGAAGTCCCACACGGTCGATTGCTGTTTTGTTTCGGGCTCATACGCATAGATTCATGATTCGTCACCTGTGACGATCTTACAAACGTCGTTTCGAAGCACCGCGAACGTATTTTTTCAAAATTTCTTTGCACCAATCGACACAAGCCTTTTTTGAGCGATTGTCAAACTGTGCGGGATCCAACGAGAACAAACCCTTTTTACGGCCAGGTTTTCATGAAATATCGAATTTATGCTGGTGGATGAAATGTCCAAGGATGCCTCTATCTCACGGTATGCCACATGACGATCTTGCATTATCAGTTCACGCACGGCATCAAGTTCTTTTTTACAACGGCCGTTTTTGGACGACCTTCAGGACCTTCGTCTTTGATTACACATGACGATCTTGCATTATCAGTTCACGCACGACATCAATGTTCTTTTTTACAACGGCCGTTTTTGGACGACCTTCAGGACCTTCGTCTTTGAGCGGCCATGATTACATTCATTAAACCAGTTTTTCACAGTGCTATAGGATGGTGCTTCATCGCCATACAAAGAGTTAAGTTCATCGATGCTTTCAAGTCGTGATCCACGTCGATAGTTGTGAAAAATTATCGCACGAAAATGTTTGTCGAGTTAATTCCATTTTTTTGCCAAATTGATTTTTTCAAGTCACTGCAAACAACACAAATGATGGTCGTACGTCAAAACGTTCGGAGTACGTTTATGCTAAAAAATGTCAAACTTTCCAATGGAAATGTCAGATGGCCTCGTAATTCAAATTTCAATTAAAGCTCTAAAACAAAGTTTGCATGCAAACATATCATTTTTTTCTTGTACAACAAATGTATGAAATACCGGTACCATCTCTACTAGGTGTAGGGAGAAAAATACCACCTTTATATTCTAAAGTAAAAAGTCGTTAGGTTTATAAGGTATTTAAACAAATCAGCATTTCTTCTTAAAACTCGGTCTTAGTTATCAAGGAGTCGCAATTGAGCTGTGCAGGCATTAATGTTTTCCACATATACGAAATTAATACCTACCTTAACCCATAGTGTGTTGCATTATGGACCTACTATGAAATCTCAAGTTCTGTGAAAAGACGTATACACAGGAATCGTTGAATTTTCGTAGACAGAGTTAGACTATTCACAGTGGCCAAAGGTGGCATGTACAGAAGGATTTCTAATCGAGTCTTAGAGATAAAAGTTAAATCGTCTCAGAGATTCTCGGCAACCAGAGCTAGTCAGTCAGTTTTTGCTCTGATGGGGCCATAGGAAAACGATATATTCATAGTTCCAAACCTTTTCCTTGTGTGCCCCTAAGAGCGTTTCATCCGCAACGTTTAATGCACATAAACGCAGAAAAATTAGTCCAGCGGTGTAAAATCGCAAGATCTTAGAGGTCACGTCACAGGACTACGACGCGCTTACCAAAAGTTTCCTTCAATAAATTGTTTGTTTCGTTGTCTGTATGGCATGTAGCGCCGTCTTGTTGAAACCAAAGGTCGTCCACATCAACATGGCTCTGTAGCGTTCCCCATTGACTGTAACATTATGGCCGATTTAATTTTTAAGAACTATGGACCAATTATTCCTTCTGCCTGTATAGCTCACCAAACAGTGACTTTTTGAGGATGTAACGGCGTCTCAACAGTGGCTTGTGGGTTCGACAATTTTAGTTATTAATGTACCCATAAAACCGAAAGTGAGCTTCATCGCTGAAAAAAAATTTCTTGTAAAAATCAGGATCGGTGGCCATCTTGTTTTGGGCCCATTTGCCGAGTCAGTGACGCGCTTGATGATCTTAAGTATATTTATTATAAAATGGCAAACCAAACTGAGCATAAATCAAGTGCCAGCTGTCAAAAAGACCAACTCCGAAAAAGGCGTGGCCAGATTGAAAACCACATGTCTAAAAAAATCATCCTTTATAACGTTTTTATCAGTACAAACGTATGTTGGTTGGTGCAATGCAATTGTCGCCCTCGATCTCATAACAGACGAATCGAAAAGACTGAACTCTTGGTACCAGCGAATAACGGTGGTTTTTGATGGTGCTTCATCGCCAAAAGTCGAAACAAGTTGATTTAAACACTCATGTCTCAATAACCCAAGCCGAAAATCTTAAAAAATCATTGCACGAAAATGTTCACGGGATAATTCCATTTTTTGACTGTGACGAATTTTTCAACACACTGTAAACAGAACAATTCGCCCTCAAATGACAAAACGTTCTGAGTGAAGTTACGCTAAAAAATGTCAATGTTTCCAATGGAAGTTTGCATCTGGGAACACTTGTATTGTCAGGACCCGAAATATAAATAGCAACCCTCGTATGAACTAAACGGGGGGTTGGTTACAACAACGATCTTAACTGTTGGTACTAAAGTAACATGTACTTCATATATGGTTTGTTGCTAAAATCCCCCTGCTGAAGCAACCAATAGTTTTACTGATTGTATAGTTTTACCATTAATTGATTGCGAGTTCTATAATATCGTAGCTACCATCTTATGATAATTGGAACCATGTATCCATCAATATCATGAAATGTTGCTGACTGCAGCAAAAAGGTTTTTTTCCAACCGAAATTTTGTAGTTTGGACCGAATTCCAACGGACTTTTTCTCTGTTTGCAAACACACCGTCCTTTAATATTGGTTAATAATGCCAATAATATTTGCAAGAAATCATATGAAATTCAGTATTAAACCCTGTTTCAGCACTTGGTTTAAACTACCATTAAATAAATGACCCATAAATCGTGGATATTATTGTCAAATCCATTTACAAAAGTTCCCCGTTGACTTTTCTTGTTGAATTTACATTTCAATAGTACAGTCCTAAGTATGATTTAAATGAATCTGTAGGTTTTTAAAATAAATAATGTATAGCCACAGACAATATTTGCTACCCATTAAATATAAGTATTTATGAGAACGTAAGTAACACTCATCCATTTTGACATCGTTGCTAGCTGAAAATCGAGTTACTACCCGTAGGCAATAATTAATCACAATTACTCTTAAACGATTTGTTAAGCCAATATTTTCGATTGATGAAGACGCAACATAATTGTCACAATTAGTAGAACCACCATACTCGTACAGTTATCAATGACACCATCCGGGTAGAGAAAGGGTAGGTTGATTTCTATCCAAGAGATCACGCCTTGAATAAAAAAATGTTAATTAACGCATGTCTTCGACAGTGGATAGTTTAGAAATAAATGTTAATTACTTATTTTGTCATAACCCATATGTTTGAATTGAAAAACACATTTTTGTTAAAATTTATGTAGGGGATTCCCGGGAAAGGCAAGTGGCACATTGTGACTTATTTAGGGCAAGAGAATTTCATGACGTCACTGCACATCTGGTGCATTTCATAAATATGTTAGGAAATGCAATAAAATTTAATCCGATACAAAATGAATTCTGTAAAGCGATGTGATGCAACGTTTTGCATAATATTAGACGCGTTTTATTTGCCAAACTGAGAATTATGCAAGTCAGATGAGTGCCAAATTAGACGCATTTGACGCAGTAGCCACACACAAATTTCTTCCGCTAGTTAAGGTTCGCCGCACAGTGGTCCAGGATCGATTTCCATCGGCCAAAAATCTATAACTTTTAATATTTCAAAGGTTTTTTCTGTAAAAAGGGCAATTGTAGACAAGAAGTCAAGGATTATTTTGGGCTAATAACACTTAAAATCGGGTTATAGGGTATATTTAGAAATTAGCCTGAAGTTGACTACTTTTGAAAAAACGTCAGTCGGACAAGTGGTAGGAATTGTTTCAGTGAGTCACTTGTGTCTTAGTGTTTCCTAGGCCAGAAATATATATATATATATATATATATATATATATATATATATATATATATATATATATATATATATATATATATATATATATATATATATATATATATATATATATATATATATATATATATATATATATATATATATATATATATATATATATATATATATATATATATATATATATATATATATATATATATATATATATATATATATATATATATATATATATATATATATATATATATATATATATATATATACAGTGCAAGCTCGTTAATCCGAATGGTGTGTAATCCGAATTATCCAGTAATCCGAATTGAAAATATTTGGTATTTTATATCCTATAGTCCGCATTAATTGCAGCTCGCTAAACCGAATTTGTTTTTTTTTTGTTCTTGTGTTTTTGTCATCGTTGTTACTATGCCCACACAATCCACACGCGATTGTAAAAACTAACGGGACATCATTGGGATGTCTATTTTGATGAATGTGTTTTGTGTCTGTAATTCACAATCAGACACAGAAAACGTAGAAGAAGAGCCTCCTTTGCTTAAGCACATTAAAAATAGTGAAGCTGTACAGGCCTTAAACACATCAATAGATTGGGCAAAGGAACGTGGCATAGAAACAAATCATATATTGATGCTCAAAGAATTGCGAAATAAAGCTTTAGAAGGATGCGCATTGAAACAGAAGCAAACATACATAACTAACTTTCTAAAATAAGAAATATATAATTTTTATTTTGTTGATTTTTTCCCCTTTTCGAATGAAGTGTTTTTTTTTATAAAATTGTTGATTTTTTTTTCTTTTTCGATTGAAATAAAACTTTTTTTTACATTATAACAAGTGTTTTATTTGTTTGAAAGCCAACTGTAAATTATAACAGCCTATCCAATAATCCGAATATTTCGATAATCCGAATCGGGGTATGCAATCATTAATTCGGATTAGCGAGCTTACACGTATATATATTTCTGGCCTAGGAAACACTAAGTGTTGCCTAGCGCCATCTGACATTTCCATTGGAAAGTTCGACATTTTACACAGATCGTTTTGACGTACGACCATCATTTGTGTTGTTTACAGTGACTTGAAAAAATCAATTTGGCAAAAAAATGGAATTAACTCGTGAACATTTCGTGCGATCACAACTTTCGACGTGGACTATTACGACAAGAATACATCGATGAACTTAAATCTTTGTATGGCGATGAAGCACCATCCTATAGCACCGTGAAAAACTGCTTTAATGAATTCAATCGTGGCCGACGCTCGCTCTCAGGCGAAGATCGTCCAAAAACGGCCGTTGTGCTAGAGAACATTGATGCCGTGTGTGAAGTAATAATGCAAGATTGTCATGTGACATACCGTGAGGTAAAGGCATCCTTGGGTATTTCTTCCGCCAGCTTACATTCGATATTGTAGTAACACCTGGTCGTAAAATTTGACAATCGCTCAAAAAAAAAGGCTCGTGTCGATTGGTGCATACAATTTTGATAAAATACAATCGCGGTGCTTCAAAAGAAGTTTATAAGGTCGTCACAGGTGACGAATCATGCATCTATGAGTAAGAGCCCGAAACAAAACAGCAATCGACCGTCGTCTTCGAAGACGAGCCAAATCCAACGAAAGTTGTTCGTGGAAGAAGCACTTCGAAGCAAATGGTCGCCTGTTTTTTTCGGCAAAACTGGTCATGTGGCTGTGACTGTTCCGCTTGAGCAACGTAGCAAGGTCAATTCTGAGTGGTACACCACAATTTGTTTGCCTGAAGTCTTCGGAAAAATTCGAAAAACGAACAAGAGAAGACGATTCATTGTGCACCATGACAATGCGAGCACTCACACATCAGCTGAAACGATGAGCTATTTGACCACTCAAGATGTCGAATTGATGGGCCATCCACCGTACAGCCCTGACTTGGCTCTGAATGGCTTCTTTTTATTTCCGCACATCAAGAAAAAAAATGCGTGGTCAACGATTTTCGTCGCCAGATGATGCTGTTGAAGCGTTCAAAAACCATGTTTTGGAGGTGTCTCATTCGGATTGGAAAAAATGCTTCGACAATTGGTTTGAGCACATGCAAAAGTATATAAATATACTTTGAAAAACAATAAAACCATTTTTGATGATAAATATTAACCAGAAATATATATAGCAGCCCTCGTATCAGTAGATGCGAAAATATTCTTTCTTAATAATAAGATTCAGTCCGTAAGAGGTATCATCGACTGCAGTAACTACTTTTATATTATCGCCATCTACAACTTTACTAGCAATGTGCAAGTATTGATGAAGAAGTCTCAGATTATCTCAATGAAATATCTAAGTTCTTTTTCAGTTCAACGGAGTACATTTCATATAAAACTGTCAGTTTAGTTGGGATTGTTGTTTCACGTATGCGATGTATTCACCTAAACGGAGCTTCACTTAGGAAAAGTGAATTGTTTGAAATAAGCATACTTTATAAACAAATATCTTTAAAAGAGTAATTTAAGTAATTGTTTTGTTTACAGTGTGCTGAAAAATTCATCTCAGTCAAAAAATGGAATTTTCCAGTCAACATTTTCGTGCGAAGATTTTTGACGATTTTCGGCGTGTTTAAAACAACTTGTTTCGACTTTTGGCGATGAAGCACCATCAAACCCCACTGCTAATCGCTGGTACCAAGAGTTCAGTCTCGGACGCCGTTCGTCTAGGATGAATTTCGTGAAGGATGTCCAACTTCGGTCATTTTGCCAGAAACCATCGATGCTGTGCGGGAACTGATAAAGCAAGACCGACATGTGGCATACCGTAAGATTGAGGCATCCTTGGGCATTAGTATGACAAGCATCAACAGAATATTGCATGTTCATTTGGCCGTGAAAAAATTTGTTCTCATTGGATCCCACATAATTCGACGAATGCTCAATAAAAAAGCTCGTATGGATTGGTGCAATGAGATGTTGAAAAAGTGTAACTGCGGTAGCTTAAAAGCAGTGTATAACATTGTCACAGGTGACGAATCATGTAGGAAAGTTGAGTAAAGATAATACGAGGGCGCCTGCAAAAGTAACTGACCTAACATAAAAGAACCGTTTTTTTTGGAATTATTATTATTTATTTTTCAACATAATCTCCTTCCAACTCAATACACTTCATCAAACGTTTTTCAAGTTTTTTAATTCCATCCGAAAAATAAGATTTTTCAAGACCTTCAAAATATGCCTCAGTTTCAGCAATAACCTCGCTATTGGACGAACATTTTTTGCCACGAGAATTTTTTTAAATTTGGAAACAAGAAATTATCAGAAGGAGCTAAATCTGGACTACATGGGGGATGCGGAGCAATTTCAAATCGTAATTCGGCCAGTTTTTGTTAAGTTAAAAATGCAGTGTGCGAAGGAGCATTATCTTGATGAAAAAGAACTTTTTTTTTCTAAATGCGGTCGTTTTATCTTGATTTCTTCACTCAACCGATCCAATAATGCACAATAATATTCACTATTTACAGTTTTTCCTTTCTCAATATAATCAATAAATATTATACCCCTTGCATCCCAAAATACTGTGGCCATTACTTTTCCTGCTGAATTAACAGTGTTCGCCTTCTTGGGACCACTTTTACCAGCTTCTATCCACTGTTTTGACTGTTCTTTGCATTCTGGGATGTAGTGATGGATCAATGTTTCATCAACAGTTATGAATCGGCGCAAGAACTCTATTGGATTAAGCTGATAAATCGCTAAAAGCTCCTCGGAATTGGTCCAACGGATGATTTTTTGGGGGCAAAGTCAACAAACGCGGCACCCATCTTGCGGATAGCTTTTTCATGTGGAGTTCATCATGTAAAATACTCCAAACTTGTTTTTCGTGTATTTTAACAATATCAGCAAGTTCTCTGAGCTTTATTCGTCTATCTTTAGTCACTTCATTAAATATTTTTCAAATGTTTTCAATAGTAGTAGCAGTTTTCGGTCTTCCAGAGCGTTGTTCATCTTCCGTACTTGAACGACCCATTTTAAATTGTTGAACCTAGGATTTCACTGTGGATTATGATGGTGCATTATCACCATGAATAGAATCCAACTCATCTTTGATTAATTGTGGCGTATAACCTTTCATATAAAAGTGTTTAATTGCCGCACGAAACTCTTTGTTTTCCATTTTTCAAAAATTATAAAACTTGTTTACTTCAATCACCTGTAACAAAGAAAATAATCATTAAATATTTCGGAAATTTTGACAGATGGCTTATAAAAGATTGCTTTTAAAAAACAAAAAAAAAAGTTGCTAGTAAAACAAAAAAAGTGCCAGGCCAGTTAGTTTTTCGGTCGCCCTCGTAAGAGAAGACGGATCATTTTGCATCACTACAATGCGAGCTCTCACACATCAGCTGAAACGATGAGCTATTTGACCACTCAAGATGTCGAATTGATGGGCCATCCACCGTACAGCCCTGATTTGGCACCCAGTAACTTCTTCTTATTCCCTAGCATCAATAAAAAATACGTGGTCAAGGTTTTTCATCGCCCGAAGCAGCTGTTGAAGAGTTCAAAAATCATGTTTTGAAGGTGTCTCAATCGGAGTGGAAAAAGTGCGCCGAAAATTGGTTTGTGCGCATGCAAAAGTGTTTTGGTCTAAAAGGAGAATATTTTGAAAAATAATAAAACCTTTTACAATGACCCGAAATATAAATACCAACCCTCGTACCACTGACGAATTGTCCTACCAAATCCTGGTATAGTTCTGAGCAGAGAATATTGACACACATCATCTCTATGTCCATTATAAAGCCGCCTATAACATCTTACTTTCATATCCCCGCAATATTGTTACGTCTTTAAAAATCGACGTTGACTAACACAAAATCTGCAGTTCAAATTAAAAAGGACATCTCCCCAACTATTCGAGACGAAGGAAGGCCTCAGTCAAGGTGTTAATCGGTTGTGCAAATTATTCAATATTTTACATAGAGAATGGTAGAAAAAAAGCAAAAATCACAGAACTGTACATGGAAATCTCAATAACATGATCCAAGAGCATGTTCCTCGCGTATGCAGATGACATGGACGGACTTTCTAAGGGACACTGCACAGTGGGAAAATTACGAAAAAAATTGGAAATAATTCGGCCATTTCGTTTGTAATGGTCCGATTTAAATGAAAATTTACATTGACATTCTTGAAGTGTTACTGAGCTTAAGTTTTGAATTTCATGCATCTGTGTTTAACAGGTGCTGCACAGTGGGCCCTCAAAGTTGGTCACCTCGAGTTAAAATTTTCTTTTTCAAGCCGCCAAAAGCGTATTTGTGGTCCGATCGTAATAATTTTTTCTTTAGTGAAATCTGCTGGACAAACCCAACCAAAAATGTTATTACAAATTTTTTCATATCTCGTACAATAAAAAAGATATCGGGACTTAAAGTTTTTTTTTCGAAAAATTTGCTTTGGATTTTCTGGGATTATTTTATTTTTGGGAATCAGTTTTAGGTGAATCGGGGAAAATTTAATCCTGGTTTAAAGAAAACACTTTGGTTAATGTTTTAAAAAAAGAATTGTAGCAAAATCACCAATAATATGAAAATGCCAGCTGTTCAAAGTCAACTATTGCGAAAAAAGTGGGATTTTGAGTGTTTTACGGCGAAAAGGTACCTTTACTCTTATGTCAATAACTTTAATGTTTCTTAAGTAACATACAAAAAATTTGCATTTATTTCAAAGAAAACTTTATGCTTAATACAAATAATAAGCAATTGTGACCCTAGTCGGTACGTTTCTTGCTCCAGGCGTCTCCAAATATGGGCATTTTTTTTCAAAAAAAATTGAGTTTGAGCTCAAATAAAAAAAATCGCCACACTGCTGGCCCAATTTGGTGCTATAAGTCAGTTAACTACATATGTTTTCTAAAATCCCAAGCAAAGAAATTTTGCGGGAGGCCATTTCTAGGACAAAAAAAATGAGTTTTTGTTAAAAAATCCCATTTCTGGGATTTTGTTTTCCCCTGTGTCAAATTTTAGAAAAGTGGCAACTCCAATTTTTTTTTTGAATAAGTTTTTCATTTTGTCACAAAAATATTGATACTACGTAAAAAAATCAGGTTTATATCTCCAACCAGCAAAATTTTACAGTGGTCTGAAATATTGACTTTTTTTGCTACCTTCACAAAAAAAAATTTTTTTCTCGTTTTTATCAATTATTATTCAACATATTGAGTTAATTGCATTCTTTTTTATAATCTGTTAAAACTAGAGGTAATTACCTTTCCATTGGTATATAAAAAGTATATCCTTTTACCTACACTTATAACAGCACGTGCGCTGGAATAAGACCCCTTTGAGTAAAATATTAATTTTTTTGGTAAATAGCAATTTCATTTTGTGAGAGATCAATGTTGTTGCATTTAAAAAAATCAAATTTACAATCAAAGATCAGCAAGCATTTTTAAAATTCGTTCGGCGTAAACTTCAAATTTATCGGAATTAATCTTTTGTTTGGAATTCAGAGCTAAAAGCAATATATTAACCATTCGAATCAACTCCTTATTGATTCCAGTTATTTCTGCAGCTGTATTATAGTCTGCGAAGAATCTTCTGGCAGTGTTTCCATCATTTGTATTCCCAAAGTTCGAGCGTGGTTTAGAAATATTTAGGCCAGTTTGTTGTTTAAATGCATCTTGAATTCTTTTTTTTTCACTTGCTCTCATTTCATGCATTTCTTTGTTAGCTCGAATGTTTTTCCTTTCATTTCCTGGTATAGATTTATACTTAATGTCATAAGCAAGGTTTAGAAAGTGTTCTAGAAACCTGATTCGAGCATGTAACGGTGCTATTCCAAACTCAAGGGTATCTTCATTGACTACTGAATTATTCGAAGCGTTTGAAAAATTAACTTTGCTTTTATTGCAAATGAAACACTTCCAGCTAGATTTGTTTCCTGTAATATCGTTTGCGGCTTTTCCATCTACCATTGTCAGGAACATTTTAAAAGATATTGTAATAGAATACCTGTCGAATTTAAATGCAAAATCTTCTAATCTCGAAATATCATCTTTTAATTTGTCTGTGATGGCTTTAGTTAAATCACTCGTTTCTTTATGATATACGAAGGAGATTGGTCTGCAATAAATTTTGGAGCCAGGTGTTGGATTACGCCATATTGCTTCAGTAGGGTTTGATTTTCTGCGCGAAGTTGAAGGTAAGGTAGAGTCTAAATTTAACCTCAGAGGAACCAAAGATGCCATGAATACGCTCTTGAATTCGATCTGGGTAGATTGGCTATCAGAGCATTGTTTGTATTCCGAAAGTGCTGACAAACCATCACATCCCCACTTGCATATTAATTGAAGATGGCTGTTGTTGATTTTTTTAGTTGTTCCTCATTCAATGTTGTTATTATCCTACTGGCAGTATTTTGGAGAAGTAGTTCCAAACTAACGCTGCCGGCCTTTTCTGTAATTATCACTGGGTTTGGCAAAATTTCCATTTTTCGTTCCTTTATTCGGTTGTATGCGGGAAACATGTCACATCCTTTATCAAGCAGCATTCTTCTTAAATGAGTGTACTTGTTCTTACTCAATCCCAATTCGATGATTAAAGCTAATGCTTCTTCCTCGCTAAAACCAGGACATGGTGTTGCAATACTTCTTTCAATGCGTTGGAGCCGCCTTGGTGATGCTTCCGTTAACACGTCTGCAATTCTTTTTGCGCTAGATGGCCGATTTTCCACCGTCAGTAATTCCTTGAATGTATCACAAATCTTTGAAGGTGAATGATTTGCCATCTCAGCCGACAACCGTTGTTTCGTTGCCTTTGGACATAGATCGTCGTATTCCTTAGTAGGAGCACCCACTAAAGCAGGGACAGTTTTAAATTCAATTATACTGTCGAGCCACTCAGTTGGTAATCTTGAATAATTCCTGTGATACTTCTCCATGAGCCGGTCAAATTTTTTCAAAAAATGTAATACTTTGCTGCTTTCGTTAGATTGTGTTATCTCGCTATATGTTGACTCTATGCACTCTATTAAATATGCTACTCTGTTCTCCATTTTCCGAAGTTTGGTGTTTTTTAAAAATTCAACAAGTTCTTGAACAAGGAGTGTTATCGTCATGGCGGATTAATTTGTTATGATAAACCCATACAAAATCGGCGGTTCTTATATCAATGAGTAATACTTACAGGTAATCACAATAATATCCGCAATTAATACTTGACTAAAATACCAGGTATTCCCCAAAAATACATTTATAACAATGAATTTTTATGTACCCAGGTACATTCGCCTAAAATGTTGCACAATATTCCGGACATAGGGGACAGGTATTCCCCCAAAACATATAAGAATGAATGTTTAGGTACCTAGATCCATACTATACAATACTACCCATTTTCCGTTTTTACACAATAGGTAAACAATAATGGTAAAAATATATATTTTTGCTATTTATGGATAGGTACGAGAATTTTTAAAATTGGTATTCTTACCTATAAAATTCATACTTTACTCAAAGGGGTCTTATTCCAGCGCACGTGCTGTTATAAGTGTAGGTAAAAGGATATACTTTTTATATACCAATGGAAAGGTAATTACCTCTAGTTTTAACAGATTATAAAAAAGAATGCAATTAACTCAATATGTTGAATAATAATTGATAAAAACGAGAAAAATTTTTTTTTTGTGAAGGTAGCAAAAAAAGTCAATATTTCAGACCACTGTAAAATTTTGCTGGTTGGAGATATAAACCTGATTTTTTTACGTAGTATCAATATTTTTGTGACAAAATGAAAAACTTATTCAAAAAAAAAATTGGAGTTGCCACTTTTCTAAAATTTGACACAGGGGAAAACAAAATCCCAGAAATGGGATTTTTTAACAAAAACTCATTTTTTTTTGTCCTAGAAATGGCCTCCCGCAAAATTTCTTTGCTTGGGATTTTAGAAAACATATGTAGTTAACTGACTTATAGCACCAAATTGGGCCAGCAGTGTGGCGATTTTTTTTATTTGAGCTCAAACTCAATTTTTTTTGAAAAAAATGCCCATATTTGGAGACGCCTGGAGCAAGAAACGTACCGACTAGGGTCACAATTGCTTATTATTTGTATTAAGCATAAAGTTTTCTTTGAAATAAATGCAAATTTTTTGTATGTTACTTAAGAAACATTAAAGTTATTGACATAAGAGTAAAGGTACCTTTTCGCCGTAAAACACTCAAAATCCCACTTTTTTCGCAATAGTTGACTTTGAACAGCTGGCATTTTCATATTATTGGTGATTTTGCTACAATTCTTTTTTTAAAACATTAACCAAAGTGTTTTCTTTAAACCAGGATTAAATTTTCCCCGATTCACCTAAAACTGATTCCCAAAAATAAAATAATCCCAGAAAATCCAAAGCAAATTTTTCGAAAAAAAAACTTTAAGTCCCGATATCTTTTTTATTGTACGAGATATGAAAAAATTTGTAATAACATTTTTGGTTGGGTTTGTCCAGCAGATTTTACTAAAGAAAAAATTATTACGATCGGACCACAAATACGCTTTTGGCGGCTTGAAAAAGAAAATTTTAACTCGAGGTGACCAACTTTGAGGGCCCACTGTGCAGCACCTGTTAAACACAGATGCATGAAATTCAAAACTTAAGCTCAGTAACACTTCAAGAAGGTTAATGTAAATTTTCATTTAAATCGGACCATTACAAACGAAATGGCCGAATTATTTCCAATTTTTTTCGTAATTTTCCCACTGTGCACTGTGCCACCTGATACTTACCCATTGTGCGTGCGAATGAACAAAAGTTTTCCGTCACTGAAAATTTTCGATGACAATTAAAGGGTATTAACAGTAGAAGATACAAATTAAACACAGCATTCATATTATACGATATGTATGTTTGTGCGAGTATGCCTTTCAAACAACTCTCATTTTAACAGTTAACAACAAGCAAATAATTCTGGAATGTGCTAATCAGTAGTTTTTTTTTATTTTTGAAAAATGGAAGTGTATTTTTTAAAGACAAAATTGCGGAAGTCTAAATAAAATCCACCAACTACGTAGAAACTGTCCAGCAGAATATGATAATTGACAAATTACTTGCTACCTAGAAAAGAGAGAATAAAAGTTAGATTGGGAATAAGAACGAATGACAGAACGAGCAAAACGTGACAATGTTCAACAAAAAAAAAATAAATTCCCCCATCCGATTCCGGAGAAACTCGCGTCAAAATATGACCTATCGAGCTTTCAATTTTTCCGCTGAAAAATAGTCAATAGTTTTAATTAGAATCTTCATGTTTATCAAAACATATTTAACGCTTTAAAACTCTTGGGCTCGATGTGAGTCACACAGTATTCGTTTTATATTTTTTTTAATCTAAAAAGGCTAAAAAGATATAATCAAATTTATCTAAAACCTTTCATCTTATCTTAAACCTCTGTATCTTTATTATAGCTTATGATTACTATCAAAAAAAAAAAAATGAACAAGCGTTTTTTCGCAAAAAAATCTCCACGATGTGTTAATTTTTAGGAAGAATACGTTAAAGGTGTGTCAATTTTATTGTTCAAGTAAACACGAAAGTGAAGTGCCAAAAATTGTGGTTTAATACGCGAGCAAAATAATGTCTGGTTTGAAAAATTATTTTCACTTACAATGTCTTCTATTTAGCTAATTCAGCTGTATAAACACTCTTACAAGTATTGTGTTTCATTTGTAAAAAAAAAGTAAAACCACCCTTTAAGTTTTTAATTTTTCATGTAAATGTAAAGCACCAATCTTAGCCAAATACTCAACATTTGTTGGGAAAACATAGACATGGGCGATTTATTTTCACTTTGCGATTTTTATCGTGTAGCTTGTAGATTCTACTCCATTTTATTTGTTTCTTAAGTGCGTTTTCATCGTCGTCATACCATAAGTTCCACCGAAACACGCCGCCATGTATTTCCTGACGGAATTTTCGTATCCAAAATCGTAAACAGAAAATCGTTAACTTATAATTTTTAATGTTATAATGAAAAGCACCTTAAGATTCATCACAAAATTTTATGGAATAAGCGCTAAAAATAACAAAAGGTATAATAATTTAACAACATTATTTTATACCCTCAAAATTTGTCATTCTGTTTACAACACTTTGAAATATCACTAGGAGATCCTATTATTAGATTTCTTTTTGAATTACAGTTGTTTACATTTCTTGGTTCTCGGGAAATTTTTACCAAGCCGATTTGCTTTAAAAATCCTAATTGGGAGAACAAAAAACAAGTAAATTTTACATTCCGTTACTAGCATTGTTACCCAGTTAGTTTGCACTATGGTAATATGGCAACATCGAACAAATTGAGAGTAATATGGGAACATTGTTTCTCTTTGTATAGACCAAAGAGAATTCAACTATAAAGGTATTTATCGACGAATGTCTCAAAAGCAGACAATAAAAACTATAAATTGTAAAAAAAATCAATGAAAGGTAATAAATGAATTAAATGCTACACTTTTGCTTTGTACAACTGTGTTAAATGATTTAGAACTATCGGTTTGAGTTGATTTGTAGTTTAACTTGCTTTCGTGAAGATATACCCAATACGAACTCGTCGATGAGACCTCTATTTGGGTGATTATTAGTTTGTATATTTAACAAAAAAAAACACATGTTTTATGAAGCAGGGTGTCTCTTATTTGATTTTAGTTCTAATAATAAGTGTGGAAACTCTTACTCGATTGTTAAGTGACTTCAGGCCAACTCGCTTGCTAACCGAGTAACGTCCATACAAGTGCTGGTTTAGTAACCTAAAAAGAACACCGCTTTTGTAACTCATTGGAATTGGCATTTAATTGCACATCAATAAAAAATGTTCGACTTTTAAAGGAAAAATACGAAAAAAATTACAATATACATCCATAATAGATACAACTTTTGATGAAGTTGAAAATAAACCTTTTTTTCATTTATGTTTTTCTTAAATGTATGCTGTCAATTTAAGTGCCAAACTATCCCAAGAATTTCACATTGTAATAATCAAAATATATTACGAGGGTTGCTATATATATTTTTGGTGCCATCTGAAATTTCCATTGGAAAGTTTAACATTTTTTAGCATAAACGTTTAGCAGAACGTTTTGACGTTCACTAAACCTGGTAAAATGAAAACATATCGTTCCATACTTTTATGTAGCCTCCTTGTAAAGGCCATTTCCGATACAAAGCTTAATTAAGTGTGGTAAAACCCTTGATTTAAGGACCTAATGCTCTAGAAGTCACATATTTATTGCGAACTGGCTTAAAAGTACTTAGTAGGGACATTAATACTGTTACAACATTGAACACACCCATTTCAATAGTAGAACTGAACATACCCCGTTAATGCCTTATGGGTTTTGAAAGCTAACCTCAATAGCGTTAGTCTGTAAAGGGATTTAAAAATTGTTTCAACTTTCATCATGGAGTGGTCAGATAATGAGAACCGTATCGCTGTAATAGCGCTTTTCAAGTGTGAAATGAAAACAAAGCGATATTTTCAAAACGCTCCGGCCACTAGGGATTAGCAGCATGTTCGTCTACCGATGCATAAGACTGTTTGAGGAGACTGGAGATGTAAAAGACCGCCAACGGTCGGGCCGCCCACGCTCTGTTCGAACACCGCATGTCATCAAAGCCGTTAAATCAAGAATTCACAGAAATCCGCTCCGAAAATAGAAAATCATGGCCCGTGAGATGAATATCACGCAAAAGTCCATGAGTCGAATCATTAAAAAAGACTTGTGACTTGGGACTTTCAAACGACGTACCGAACATTTATTGACTGAAGCTTTAAAAACATATAGGATTGAAAAATGCAAAAGTCTTTTGGCGAAGCACGACGATAACTTGCTCAGAAAAATTTTGTTCACCGATGAAAAATTTTTTACCGTTCAGGAAAAATTTAACAAGCAAAATGATAGAGTGTATGCGCGGTCATCTAAGAAAGCATCTGAACTGATCCCAAGGGTGGAAAGGGTCATCACCCAGCTTTAGGCATGGTTTGGCGGGGTGTCTCTTACGATGGGGTCACTGGCCTGCATTTCTGCGAACAAGGAGTCAAAACATCAGCCAAAGTTTACCAAGAAACCGTTTTGGAAGCTGTTGTGAGGTCTTTTAACAATTCCTTGTTCCAAAACCAGCCATGGACTTTCCAGCAGAATTCTGCGCCGGCCCAAAAGGCTAAAACGTCACAGGCCTGGCTTCGAAACAATTTGCCAGCGTTCATTTCTTCTGAAAAATGGCCCTCAGGCAGTGCAGATGTGAATCCATTGCATTACAAATTGTGAACGGTTTTAGAGGACAAGGGTTGCCACAAAAGATACCTCAACATTGGATCTCTTAAGACTGCTTTGGTTCGAGCTGTGGCCAATTTTCCAATGGACGAGGTTCGTGCAGCTATTGACGATTGGCCAGTGCGACTTAAGGCGTGTGTAAATGCAAAAGGCGGACATTTCGAATAATTACATTCTTTTTAAAAAATATTTGGTCCAAAAACATTCAGCAGTTTTTATTTTACAGCATAACACGTGTGTAACAGTATTTATGTCCCTACTAAGTAGTTTCACACGTTCCGAACGGCCAGTTACTAATCATTAACACTATTATTGTTTTTCTTTATTCCCTATACTAAGGCTCTCCAAAATTAATACCCTTCCCCTCTCCTAACCACAATTGACACCCAATCCTGCTCATATTCTTTGTAGAGAGTTATGAAAGATCTGCAACTTACATTGGCGAAATTCGACCACTTTAGTCTGTTTTCATAAAACACTCATCAAAAATGTCCCTTTCGTTTTTGAAGTCACACAATAAGCCCGATCTTGTTTAGCAGAAGTCCGGATTCTTCTAAATAGTAGACTGGTGTAAGGCATCATATAGTCGGCCGTGCGGACTTTAGGTTTCTTTTTCTCTTCTACATTTATGTTTTTAGAAATTTAGAATATCTTTGTTGCCGTGTCTTAGCACATTTTACAACATTCTGTTTAAATAAAAAGTACCAAGTAGAACACTGACACACGTGCCATGACAAGTTCTGTAAATTGTAGTGTGCAATGCTAATTTAAAATGTTTAACACATTGGCACTCTGTTCTTACAACAGTAAACACTATCTTTTTTTGCTGGGTATTTATTTGTCTTTGAATTTATAGTAGATATAAATAACTTACAAAGCCATGACAGTGACTTACAAAACCAGCAACATGTACTCGTATATTTAAAAAAAATAGTTAAAACGTCTTTAACTTCAAAGCATTCATGTTAAAAAATTTTAATACTAACCTTCCAAAATAAAATAATGAATTAGCCAATTGCTCACAGCAGAAAAAGTTATTACGTTTTGTTTTTGAAGCACAATGCATGCGCCACCCTGTACTTAATAAGATATCCGATCAATATTTCGTGGTGTTGCAAACGGTATGACAAATTGAGTTTACCATCCCCTCTTCAGTGGACGGTATTTAAACTAACTGTATCACTAAAGTTTTACATTTGAAATCGATTTTATAAAAAAGTTAATTTATGGGCATAATTGATTTCAAATTATGTATTCAATTGCATGTTTTTAAGACTTATTTAAGTCAAAACAAGACAGATCGGTTGGCGAAAAATGTTTTAATTTCAATACTGAACTAGATTTACAACAAATCGGTTTAGCTACATAATTTGTTATTTCGTTTTCATATGTTTATATTATATAAATACAGGGAGCTTCTAGAAACGAGGATTAATTATTGCGGTTTTTGGCTTGCAAGTCAAAACACCATCCATATTTTGGGTGTGTAAAGTAATTCTTCACTAATGTTGACGAATAAAGATATGATGAGCAAACACTCAAAGATGTGTTATTTTTGAGAAATATTCTTAGTCTCTAAGAAACTTTTTCGGCCATTTACAAAACCTTCTTTGCAAAACCTTCATTATCCAAAAAGTAAATATCTACCCATATGAGTCTTATAGGCAACAAAAAAGTTTGTGTGTGTGACTTTTAGAACTCCAGCTATTTTACAAACTGGGATCCCGGGATTTTTGGTGACCCCGGGATTTTTCGGAATTCCGGGAGTTTTTTTTTATTATCTAAAAATTTTCTAAATTTAAGTATTTTTATTTTGTTTCATATATAAATAAAAATACTTTAATCAATTCTTTATTAGGGGAACATTATATTTACCACATTTACGAGAAAGGGACCTAAGGGTAAAAAAATCATTTTTCACTTTTTTTTGTTGTAGACAACATCTGAGCATCGAATGAGACCGATCCCATGCCCCAAAAGTGTTCCCTCCCAGAGATATGCGCGTTTTATGAAAGTGAAGTCGTCGATTCTAAACGCAAACAGAAAGGGACCTAATCTTTAAAATGGCTCTCCTGAACAAAACTTTTCATCAACTTTTCATCAACTTTTCACTTTTTTTGATGTGGACAACATCTGAGCATCGAATGAGACCGATCCCATGCCCCAAAAGTGTTCCCACCCAGAGATATGCTCGTTTTATGAAAGTGAAGTCGACGATTCTAAGCGCAAATAGAAAGGGACCTAATCTTTAAAATGGCTCTCCTGAACAAAACTTTTCATCAACTTTTCACTTTTTTTTGATGTGGACAACATCTGAGCATCGAATGAGACCGATCCCATGCCCCAATAGTGTTCCCTCCCAGAGATATGCGCGTTTTATGAAAGTGAAGTCGACGATTCTAAGCGCAAATAGAAAGGGACCTAATCTTTAAAATGGCTCTCCTGAACAAAAATGGTTTTTAACCTTAGGTCCCTTTCTATTTTGCGCGTCACATATGCTAGTGAGCCTACACTAATTCTTAGCAATAATTGTATGCACGTTTGATTTGTTGGTGGACCCAACCCCGAAGATGCAATTTAAGGCATTGCAAAATATTGGGCAAATTAAAAAAATTTAACACCACAAACTCTAACCTAGATCATGAAAAATATTCTTTATTTATAAAGAAAAATTTCACTTATTTAAAAACGTGACAAAATTAAAGCAAGAAAACATTAAAAAGTCTTATTAACTCAGTTGGAGGCACAAGTATGAAAATGTTGCACCATTAGAAGGTTAATTTTTTTTGAGAAACGAAATCGCCATAAGTTAGAACCAAACGAACAAGCCTAATTCTTATTGTCCACCTGACATAAAAAAGTCGATAGCAATAGTCGTCTGTACGACAAATGTACAAAAGGGCGGACAATTTAACATTTTAAATATGAATCGGCTGTAAAAAAAGTGCTACTTATTTTTTCAAATTTCTGATTTTATTGAAAAGGTTGAACTTTGTCGTTTAATAATGAAACACCGATGATTGTCTGGCAGGAAATAAACAATTTTACTAAAAAATCGTGTTTTCAGATGAAGCTCATTGTCATCTCGGTGGCGGTGTCAACAAGCAAAATTGCCGCATATGGAGTCCAATGAACCCACACGTAACTATTGAGAAGCCAATGCATCCACAACGAGTCTCTGTTTGGTGTGGATTTTGGGCTGGCGGCATCCATGAGCCAAGGAGCCTCATTTACCGTCAACGGTGAACGTTACCGTCAGGCTCAAAAAATTGTTGTCTCCAAAAATGCAAGGAAATGACATGGACGACATTTGGTTTCAACAAGACGGGGCCACAAGTCACACATCAAAAGCAACCATCGATATTTTTTAAAATCGACTCATCAAACGAAATTGTGATGTCAATTCGTCACTACGGAGCTGTAATTTAAGCCCTTTGGATTATTTTCTATGGGAAGCCATTAAGGATAAAAATTACTCAAAGTATCTAGAGACAATTAAAGCATTGAAACATGAAATTGAAGTGGCCATTGAAGAGATTCGACCCGAAACAATCGAAAATATACTGAAAAATTGGCTTGATCGAATTGAGGTACTGCCGAGCCAGTTGTGGTAGTCACATGAATAATATTGTTTTCCATGGCAAAGTTCAAGCTTTCCAATTAAACTAGAAATTTGAAAAAATGATCAGTACTTTATTTTTACAGCCGAAACAATCGAAATTATACTAAAAAATTGGCTTGATTGAATTGAGGTACTGCCGAGCCAGTTGTGGTAGTCACATGAATGATATTGTTTTCATGGCAAAGTTCAAGCTTTCCAATTAAACTAGAAATTTGAAAAAATTATCAGTACTTTATTTTTACAACCGATTCAAATTGAAACTGTTAAATCGCCATAATAGTCGACTTGGACGATTACATTTTTTTTTTTATTTTGCGCCAACTGTACAAGAAAAGGTTCCTTTACACTGGTAATTTAATGAGGAAACATTCATTCATCTCCATGTAATTTTACAAAGCCTTCAATGAACATTCGGTTGTGCTGATGAAAAATATGGATAGTAAGACAAACAAAAAATGGGATGTGTGTGTACCTGACTTGGCCAAAAATACATTTTCTGTTTCTAAATTCAAGTTTCACACTTATTTGCATATGTACGAATATGTTTGCATAAAAATATTGAAAGTGCGTGATAAATTCATCTGGCAAAATAATTAACACTTCTCCTTTTGTAGAAACCACAAACACTAAATTTAGGCTAAATTTTGTAGTATGGAAAATCATAAAAAAACGCCATGCTGCCTTATGTGATTAAAACTCGGTTCGAGTGTATTTTATTGACTCTCTCGCGCTCTCTCTCGTTCCACTCTTCGTTAGCAGTGGCGCTAATAAAAAAAGTTGGCAAAAATGCTTAAACCTTTTCAATTTCAGCAGTGATCGTTCAGTACCACTTGTCAAACGGTTGTAAACGGTTTAACAAAAACGAAAAAAATAACTCTGGCGCTTAGCAATAGTTGCGAATTCAAATCGAAAGAAAAGCATTTCGACAACGGATTTATCCTAAGAATTTTCGGTAATTTTAGTTTTGCGGTAAAAAGTGAAAAAAAAGCACAACAACAACACGCGTTTGCCCATAAGACATTGAACTTGAATACAACAAGAACAATATTTATATAAACGAGAATATACTTGTACTCGTACAGTATGTAGTGCTCGTATATTCAAAAAATATATGAATACGTAAACATCATCATTATAAACAATTTTCCAACAACAACCAACACCAGCATTATTTTTTTTTGAAAATCTTGCAACAGATTAGCGCAGATTTTGAGGCTAATTGATGGTGGTCAGCCATGAATTTATTTATGTTTGAAAGGAAATTAATTTCTTTGTTGCTGCTTGCTGTGAGGCTAAAATACTACCTACCGATGCCTACTGTTTTGTAGCCAAGAATAATTTATCTATTGCTATTGTGATGATTTTTCGCGATTTTCCTTTTGTTGAAGAATTTTCAAACTCAATAATAAATATTCTTCTTCTGCAGAAGATTGTCTAAAAAAAGATTTAAAAATAATGTTTTATGTTTTTGTTGTTTTTTGTTCCTAAACACAGTCGTCTGAAAACCATAAATTTAAAGGTGAACAACTTTTTTATTTGCTTACAAACCATTTTCATATTTGATTGTGCGGAAATCAAAAAATATTATGAAATTGGAAAATTGATGTAAATTTATATTTGTATATTATAAGTATATTAAAACGAGATGACGAAAATTTCGAATTGCCCAACCGCACGGCAATATTTGTTTGCAATTAAAAATAGTCAAAAAAGTTTGCACGAAAAGTGATTGAAATCATAATTCTTGTAATTAAGTTTTGCAAACTTTTGGTCAACTAAACTGTTTTTTTTTTCTTCGGTAAATTAATTTTAGTTTTCTCTCGCCCACTGTGGCGACATTCTGTCTCCAGTCTCTAGTATTAAAACGAGCGGACTTCTTTATACAAAAAAATAAAATACGAAAGAAAACGTTTAAAAACATTTTTGTAAATTTAAATAATGCGTTAAATAATGCGACAGTCAGAAAACTCTTTAAAAAAATATTCCGGGCAATGCTGTACGAATGAGTGGGCCTAAACAACATTATACTTAGTAGGGACATAAATACTGTTACACACGTTTTATGCTGTAAAATAAAAAGTACTGAATGTGTTTAGACCAAATATTTTTCAATATAATTATTGATGTATATTGTATCCAAAAAGAATCTACTTATTTGAAATGTCCGCCTTTTGCTTTTACACACGCCTTAAGTCGCACTGACCAATCGTCAATAGCTGCACGAACCTTGTCCATTGGAAAATTGGCCACAGCTCGAACCAAAGCAGTCTTAAGAGATTCAATGTTGGGGTATCTTTTGTGACAAACCTTGTCCTCTAAAACCGTCCACAATTTGTAATCCAATGGGTTCAAATCTGGACTGCCTGAGGGCCTTTCTTCAGAGGAAATGAACGCTGGCAAATTGTTTCGAAGCCAGGCCTGGGACGTTTAAGCCTTATGGGCCGGCGCAGAATCCTGCTGGAAAGTCCATGGCTGGTTTTTCAGGGAATTGTAAACTTTGGCTGATGTTCTGACTCACTTGTTGACTTGTTCGCAGAAATGCAGGTCAGTGACACCATCGTAGAAGACACCCCACCAAACCATGACTTTAGCTGGGTGATGACCCTTTTCCACCCTTGGGATCAGTTCAGATGCTTGCTTAGATGACCGCGCAGACACTCTATCATTTTGATTGTTAAATTTTTTCTAAACGGTAAAAATTTTTTCATCGGTGAACAAAATTTTTCTGTGCACGTTATCAGCGTGCCTCACCAAAAGACGTTTCCATTTTTCAATCCTATTTTCAATAAATAAATAAATATCCGGTACGTCGTTTGAAAGTCCCAAGTCTTTTTTAATGATCCGACTCATGGACTTTTGCGTGATATTCATCTCACGGGCCATGATTTTCTGTTTTCGGAGCGGATTTCTGTGAATTTTTTATTTAACGGCTTTGATGACATGCGGTGTTCGAACAGAGCGTGGGCGGCCCGACCATCGGCGGTCTTTTACATCTCCAGTCTCCTCAAACAGTTTTATGCTTCGGTAGACGAACAGTGGGCTAATCCCTAGTGGCCGAAGCGTTTTGAAAATATCGCTTATTTTCATTTCACACTTGAAAAGCGCTTTTACAGCGATACGGTCTTTATTATCCGACCACTCCATGATGAAAGTTGAAACAATTTTGAAATCGCGTCACAGACTAACGCTATTGAGGTTAGCTTTCGAAACACATGTGACATTAACGGGGTATGTTCAGTTCTGCTATTGAAATGGGTGTGTTCAATGTTGTAACAGTATTTATGTCCCTACTAAGTAAGGAACTAGTGGGATACATCTCTTTTACCATTTAGCTGACCACAATGTTATTTCTGATCTCACTGACAGGCACCTACAAGGGTTGCTGTATATATTTCTAGCCTATGCAACACTATGTGTTGCCTGGCGCCATTTGATATTTCCATTTCCATCACGTTCTCAGAACGTTTTGTCGTACGACCATCATTTGTGTTGTTTACAGTGGCATGAAAAAATCAATTTGGAAAAAAGTGGAATTATCTCGTGAACATTTTCGTGCGATCATTTTTCACAACTTTCGACGGGGTTATCACGCCGAATAAGAGCATCATCCTATAGCTCTGTGAAAAATTGGTTTAATGAATTCAATCGTGGCCTACGCTCGCTCAAATACGAAGGTCGTCCAAAAACGTCCGTTGTGCCAGAGTACATTGATGCCGTGCGTGAACTGATAATGCAAGATTGTCATTTTTGATGATAAATATTCCCATTTTCATTATTAGGCCAGAAATATATATAGCAGCCCTCGTACAACGACTGCAAAAATAAAAACACTCCTTGTGTATATTTCAATGACAGTAAAGTAGTTGCATAAACTAGATCTGTGGTGAATGATAATGTTCTGACGATTAGAAAAAACTAAAAAATATTTAGTTTATTTATGCTGATTATTTACCATGCTAAAGATTTTTTTATTTTCTTTTCAATCGCATCCACATTGTTTTCAAAATAATTTAAAAAATAGTAAAATGGTCCAAGCAACCATTTTCGGTATTAAGAACTCCATTTTCATTACAAGAAAAGCATTCCATTCAGAGAGATATTTCATTAGGAGAACAAAAATAACTTCACTGCGAATCCAAAAATGGATTTATTTTTAAGATTTAACCGATATTGGAGTTCAGACTAATGTACTCCTGGGGTCCATAAAATTGTCTGTTGTATTTAAATCAATCAACCATTTGAATACATGGATACTAAAGCAAATTTTATTTATTTTTAAGATGTTGGTCCAAAAAACGTCAGTTTATATCGTTAAAAGAAGAGACCAAATGTAAATATGGATATGTTCGCAGTGTTCTATTAGCAATTTGCTTAGGAGGTCGCTAACGCAAGAACTTCACACCATTGTTTAAAAATGTAGATGTGATATTGTTAACAGAAACCTTTAGGCAATTTGCTGATAAACCTCGTTTGTTTTAAATAGTTTACATTTTTGGGAGGAATATTATTTAAGAATAACCTTAAGCTATTGGATTACTCGCTTATGTTGTTTCCTAAATAACTTTTTTTCTGCACTTTACAAATTTTTAAATAAAACGGTTTATGATTCATTAAGCCAATCGTTCTTGTTGATAAAGAAATGTCAAAAATTGCTCGTAAAGTTTTGAAGTTATCGTCTTCGCTAACCCTTACTCGTTTAATAAGCGAGTGCCAATAGAACACGCCTATTGTTACTTAAATAAAAAACAAATGTAACAACGAATTGAAATATGTAATTATTTTTAAGTATCATGAATACGTGGGGCCCACTAAAAGAGCGTTATGGTCTGAAGGAATTATGTTCTCACATATTTACAAAACCTTCTTCTTATTATGCTCCTCATTTATTCTTTATATTATTGACAATGTATTTTTTTTTGATTTGTAAAGAAATAATTTGAACGAAGTTAAGACCGGCTTCTTGAAAAAATGTTTCATATTTTGTATGAAAAGTCATCGTAAAAATTTTATTCGTAATGTTTAGCTCGTTTGTTTCATTTCGGTCTGTTGCTTTTACACATTGAACAGGGATTAAACCGGCTCAAGACCTCTTGCTTCTATATTTAAATAGAAGACAAGTTTTTTAACAAAATGGCAAAGTGACATTGATTTTCGTGGCTGCACACTACTTTTATCATGATTTCGGGTCCGTGACAACCCTCTTCAAAAAGCCTTGCTGCAATTGTTGAAAGTAAAACCGAACTCTATAAGGCCAGGCTATCCACAAACGAATGAGAACTACTGTTGTAAACCTTACTTTTCAAGTTTTCTTCACACAATTGCCCACGAAAATACAACTCACTCTTGCCAGCGCTAAAGAGACTCCACATCGAGAGCCATTTTCGTAGAAATTTCGTAATTTTTGCTTCATATGTTCTTCGTTAGCATGGAATGGCTTTATAAGAACATTATTCGTCATTTTGATACTCTCTGCTGATAAAATTTTTAAAGTTTTGACAGTTTTTTATGAAATTTGATTAATTAACTTTAAAATCAGTTTTTTTTGAAGTGGCAGGAATAGATTCCTTAACCTTCCCATGATTGTTCGTGGTCACCAGCACCTGGGGCCTCAATCCCGCCCTTTTTATTTTGTTAAAATCAGTTTTCTTAATCTATTAATCGCAATATTTAACAGAGTTTTAGTTGTTTATTATAACTTTTCATCTAGAACATTGTTTTTTTATTTACAGTTTGATTAATTTTTTTTTATAAAATTCGTTATTCAGAGAAAAGTTCAATTTTCTCTGAATAACGAATCTGAATATCATACTTATTTTACGATTCAGAGATGAGGCCCTGATCCATATGGATAAGCTCGCTAGGTCCCCAAAAATCGGCCACATTGAACTACGGACAAATGGGCATTAAAAAACAATAACATTTTGTCACGAAACGGAATATCTCATTAAATTTCCGATTCGAAGATATTAGAGGCCTTGGCCCAAAGGGAGTAAAAAATTTGGTTCCTTCGAAAATGGACATAGGATAGTGGCATTTTATGAAGAATCTAAATATGACATTAATTTAGAGGCCTTGACCTATGGGCTTGGTCTATAGAACCTGGGGCTTAAGAGCAGTCTCCATAAACTGTGACATTTTTAACAAATCCAAATATGAACCTATACTCAAGATTTGTGCCAATTTGCAACTCGTAAGGTCCATATGGTCCCTAGAGGCCTAGATCGGGTTTTTCTAATTATGGACAATAAAGTTTTGAAAAACATTAAAATATCGTCACGAGGCGAGTATTATATTTATTTTAGAGCTTGACATGCGAGTAAGGTCTCTATGGCGCCGATAAATTGTTCCCTTTGAACATATAAGCGCTCAGAAACAGTAAAATTTTCTGAATTATCCGAATATGACATCTATTTTACGATTTGGCTAAATGGAGGCCTCGAACTATGTACGCGGTCGCTCGAAGACAAATGGGTATCCAAAAACTTAGAAATTTTCTTAGAAATCTAAATATGTACCTATACAAGTGTTCATGATTTGTGCCAATTTGGAACTTGGAACGGCCTACATGGGCATTAGAGGCTCAAAAATCGGTCTCGGATCCTAATATCTATAATAATTTTAATATAAGACTAATTTCAAGCCATTGGCACAGAAATATGTCCTTACATAGACTGCTGTGAACTCATAAACAGTAGAATTTTCCAAAGAATTTAAGTTTAACCATTTGGCTGAACTGGGGGCCTGAACCTAAGTGCCCTGGGGCTTAAAAGCTGCTCCAGCGTAATGTTCGGGGAGATATGGTTATGCAGAAACCGTAATATTTCTTAACTAATCCAAATATGCACCCTTATTGAAGATTTGGGCCTATATTGCACTCGGACCGTTCCATAGGCGTCAAAAAATCGAACTTCGTCTTCTATAAACATATGGGTATTAAAAAACAACAAAGCATTTATTCCACATTTCGATTATATTTGAGGCCTTGGTCCATACGTCAATGGTCCCTAGAATTACCCAGAGAACATCCACATATGGTAACTTAGAAACAGTGAAAGTACGCACTATTTTCAGTATGCATTAACTTTTAAGATTTGTTTAAATTTATGGCCCTAATCTAGGGGCTTCCTATAAACCTCTTGTCCTTATTCAACAATTGACATATGGGTTCTCAAAAAACATTAGAATTTTCAAGACGAACCTGGGCCCCAAACATGTATTTCTGTCGAACATAGACCAAACACTATCGATGAAATACTTTAATCCAGTCAATGCCGTACTACAACGCATTCCATGGTGGAGTGTACTTAGTAGGGACATTAATACTGTTACACACGTTTTATGCTGTAAAATAAAAAGTACTGATTTTTTTTTGAGCCAAATATTTTTTTATATATTTATTGATGTATATTGTATCCAAAAAGGATCTACTTATTCAAAATGTCCGCCTTTTGCCTTTACACACGCCTTAAGCCGCCACTGGCCAATCGTCAACAGCTGCACGAACCTCGTCCATTGGAAAATTGGCCACAGCTCGAACCAAAGCAGTTCTAAGAGATCCAATGTTGGGGTATCTTTTGTGACAAACCTTGTCCTCTAAAACCGTCCACAATTTGTAATCCAATGGGTTTAAATCTGGACTGCCTGAGGGCCATTCTTCAGAGGAAATGAACGCTGGCAAATTGTTTCGAAGCCAGGCCTGGGACGTTTTAGCCTTATGGGCCGGCGCAGAATCCAGCTGGAAAGTCCATGGCTGGTTTTGGAACAGGGAATTGTTAACGGTTTCTTGGTAAACTTTGGCCGATGTTTTGACTCCTTGTTCGCAGAAATGCAGGTCAGTGACCCCATCGTAAGAGACACCCTTTTTCACCCTTAGGATCAGTTCAGATGCTTCCTTAGATGACCGCGCATACACTCACTCTATCATTTTGCTTGTTAAATTTTTCCTGAACGGTAAAAATTGTTTAATCGGTGAGCAAAATTTTTCTGTGCAAGTTATCAGCGTGCTTCGCCAAAAGACGTTTGCATTTTTCAATCCTTTTTTTTTAAAGCTGCAAACAATAAATGTCCGGTACGTCGTTTGAATGCCCTAAGTCCCAAGTCTGTTTTAATGATTCGACTCATGGACTCTTGCGGGCCACGATTTTCTGTTTTCGGAGCGGATTTCTGTGAAAACTTGATTTAACGGCTTTGATGCCACGCGGTGTTCGAACAGAGCGTGGGCTGCCCGACCGTTGGCGGTCTTTTACACCTCCAGTCTCAAACAGTTTTATGCATCAGTAGACGAACAGTAGGCTAATCCCTAGTGGGCGGTGCGTTTTGAAAAAATCGTTTTTTTCATTTCACACTTGAAAAGTGCTATTACAGCGATACGGTTCTCATTATCTGACCACTTCATGATGAAAGTTGAAACAATTTTAAAATCCCGTAACAGACTAACGCTAATGAGGTTAGCTTTCAAAACCCATATGACATTAACGGGGTATGTTCAGTTCTACAATTGAAATGGGTGTGTTCAATGTTGTAACAGTATTTATGTCCCTTCTAAGTATAAAAGCTTCGGCCTGACCGAACAACGTTTTTACATGCTAATTTAATTTTTTGCTTGTGCATAAGTAAAAGGGCAATTCTCATTCATTTGAATGATTTGTGAACGATCGCAATAGACTGCTGAAGAAAACCCTTGGCGGCTTTAGAATCAACTATACAGTCTGCCATGCAACCAAAGCCAATACATTTCACCAATTAGTTTTTTACATTGATTCTGAAAACATAAATATCATAACGGTTCGAAAAGATAAATATCATAAAAGACCAAATACATTTTAATAAAACGAAAACTATTTCATGAGAAAGTTTTATATTATTCGTGGGAATTTCTTATGTAAATTATGAACAAACTTTGTAATTTTCATAAAAGAATTTCATAAAATATATTAAAATCGTTAATTATTATCCTAATAATCACGAACTTTTATCATCAAACCGATTACGTAATTATTACAATTTTTTTCATACTTCTTCTGAAAAGTTTCTTTGGCTGAAAAAATAAGTCTAATTTCGTTATTTATATGAAATATTTCATGATCTTCACGAACAAACCTATTTTAAGGTAGTCGAGGTGGCCATGTGGAGGTTATATACGAGGGTTGCTATATATATTTCTGGCCTATCTGACATTTCCATTGGAAAGCTTGACATTTTTTAGCATAAACGTACTCAGAACGTTTTGACGTACGAACATCATTTGTGTTCTTTACAGTGACTTGAAAAATCAATTTGGCAAAAAATGGAATTACTCGTGAACATTTTCGTGCGATTATTTTTCACAACTTTCGACGTGGATTATCACGACAAGGGTGCATCGATGAACTTAAATCTTTGTATGGCGATGAAGCACCATCCTATAGCACTGTAAAAAACTGGTTTAATGAGTTCAATCGTAGCCGACGCTCGCTCAAAGACGAAGATTGTCCAAAAACGGCCGTTGTGCCTGAGAACATTGATGCCGTGCGCTAACTGAAAATGCAAGATCGTCATGTGGCATACCGTGAGATAGAGGCGTCCTTGGGCATTTCTTTCACCAGCATATATTCGATATTGCATGAACACCTAGCCATAAAAAAGGTTTGTTCTCGTTGGATCCCGCACAATTTGACAATCGCTCATAAAAGGGCTCGTGTCGATTGGTGCAAAGAAATTTTAAAAAAATACGACCTGTGACAATCTTGTAAACGTCTTTTGAAGCACCGCGATCAAAAGACGTTTATAAGATCGTCACAGGTGACGAATCATGGATCTATGCGTATGAGCCCGAAACAAAACAGCAATCGACCGTGTGGGTCTTCGAGGAAGAGCCAAATCCAACGAAAGTTGTTCGTGGAAGAAGCACTTCGAAGCAAATGGTCGCTTGTTTCTTGGACAAAACTGGTCATGTGGCGACAGTTCCGCTTGAGCAACGTAGGACGCTCAATTCTGAGTGGTACATCACAATTTGTTTGCCCGAAGTCTTTGGAGAAATTCGAAAAACGAACAAGAGAAGACGAACCATTGGGCACCATGACAATGCGAGCTCTCAGACATCGGCTGAAACCAGCGCCGGCCAAAACGTCGAATTGGAGGGTCATCTGCCGTAAACCCCAATGACTTCTTTTTATTCCCGCACATCAACAAAAAAATGCGTGGTCAAGGATTTTCGTCACCCGAAGCAGCAGTTGAAGCGTTCAAAAACCATGTTTCGGAGGCGTCTCAATCGGAGTGGAAAAAGTGCTTCGACAATTGGTTTGAGCGCATGCAAAAGTGTATAAATCATGATGGAGAATACTTTAAAAAACAATTAAACCATTTTTGATGATAAATATTCGTATTTTCATTATTAGGCCAGAAATATATATACAGCAGCCCTCGTAATATTCGTCTTGGCCGAAATTAACGACGTTTTTGCTAGTTTTTTTTTTTAATTTTAAAGTTCATAAATGTTTACTAATAATTCCTTTATTGTATTTTATATACTCGTACATACGAGTATAGGTCACAGTAACAGGAGACAAACATGTTTAATTTGGTAAAGACGAAATTAAATTCACAAAAGTTTGATAATTTAATTAAAAACCTAAGAGAAAAACAGGAAAGTTGCGCGCAAGTTGGTCCCAATGCAAATATTCGCAATTAACACACTATTTAATTGATTGCGTTGTTTTCAATTAGAGACTGTTAGTTTCGAAACAAAACTCTTGGAAAATCCGCAAAAGACAAAGTTGAATCAATATCTTTTATGAGTCACAAGTTAGATAAGGTTAGCTAAAAGTGACAGTTGGTATTAGCAGACTAAGGGAAACCTTATCGTGAGGTAAGGTTAGCTAAAAGTGACAGTTGGTATTAGCAGACTCAGAGAAAACTTATCGTCTATAGTTTTAACACTGAAACTAGCCAAAAAAAATATGTCCTAGAGCCTCCCATTGAATGGTTTAGTGAGCCCTACAAACCTCGTTAGTTAACAAATGTCTATACTCGTATCAAACAGTTTGGCTTGATCCATATAGAAGTACGAACCTTGTGTATATTCCCATATGAAAAGCAGTACACGGATAGGTATGGACTCGTATTCCTCTTATTTAATAGAATATATAGCTTAATTAGTTTTAAAAATAATGGAATTTAAATGCCCCCTGCTCGTTGATGCATGTGCGGCATCTTACACAAATGCTGTTCATTACTGCTTGGAGAGTTGAAACGTGAATAGCCGCATTTCTCGAATGGATTGCTTTACGATTAGTTCATTCAGATTTGTTGGTTTTGCTTTGTAGACCTCCTATTTGCAATAACCAAACAAAAAGAAGTCAGGTGCAGCAAGTTCAGGCAACCTGGGGGGCCAACAGATTTTTTTTTGGAAATTTTCGTCGCAATTCTGTTATAACCGGCGGGCTATGTGAGGAGTTGCATCATCGTGCTGAAACTACACAGAGTTGAAAGAAATTCTCATTGGGCGTAATTCTGGATAGAAAAACTCTCTCAACTTGCTCAAGTAATGGTCTCCAATAACGGTAACGGTGTGACCGTTTTCTTCGAAGAAGTAGGGCCTGACAATGCAGCGTGATGAAACTGCACACCACACTGTGACACGAAGTGGATGCAATTCCGTTTCCATATTCGACAATTTTGTTTGTTTATGTTGCCGTTTAAATCGAAATGGACCTCGTCAGACATGAAAAGACAGTTCAACATGTTTCCGCCCTCTTGCACCATTTGAAGCATCTTCTGGCAAAATTCCAAGCGAATCGGGAATTCTGCTGCGTTCAGTTTGTTGGGCATTTGAATTTTATATGCGAATAAGTCCAAATCGTTGTGCACAATTGACTGGCTAGACTGTCTACTTATACTCGTACCCATTTGAGCAGATAAGCTTCTTGTCGAAACTCTTGGAGTGTTTTGTATGACAGCAGCTACATCAGCGATTGTTTCCTCCGTCTGAACTGAAGGGTTTCGATGGTAAGGTCTTCTGTTGAATGTCCCATGCTCTGCAAAATGTTTAACAGGTCTCATTATGTTCCATCTGCTTGGAGGATTGCCTATACTCTCTTTGAACCGAAACTACGGACTCCAGTGCGTAAAAGCTGCGGACCATCCAACTTCTTGTTTCAGTGTCCCTGTTATCCATTTTTGTTAAATCTAAAAATCAATCTGTAAAATAATAAATAAAAAATTAACCAAACAAAACTGGTGTTTAACATTAGGTCCCTTAGGTCGCTTAGAATCATCGACTTCACTTTCATAAAACGCGCATATCTCTGGGAGGGAACACTTTTGGGCATGGGATCGGTCTTATTCGATGCTCAGATGTTGTCCACATCAAAAAAAAGTAAAAAGTTGATGAAAAGTTTTGTTCAGGAGAGCCATTTTAAGGATTAGTTCCCTTTCTATTTGCGCTTAGAATCGTCGACTTCACTTTCATAAAACTCGCATATCTCTGGGAGGGAACACTTTTGGGGCATGGGATCGGTCTCATTCGATGCTCAGATGTTGTCCACATCAAAAAAAGAAAAAATGAAAATTGTTTTTTTTTTTATAGATTATGCAAATTTTGCATACATTGTCGTCATAATGCATAAATGGATCAACTCCATAAGCTTCAATAAATTTTCCGTTTATCAGAGTCGTATGGCCAAAAACGTAGAAAGTTCTGAAATATAAGAAAAGCACCCTAATTTGAGAGATGTACTCTCTTAAACAACCACTATAACTTAAACAAGATTTTCAATTTAAAAAATTATATTTTTTTAATTAATATTTTTTTTATTATTATTTACAGATTACGCAAAGGTGCCCTTTAAGAAAATGTTTCGACACTTACTGCGCTGAGCATCTGACACTAAATTAATAAATTGTGATATTCAGTTTTCCAAGAACTCTACTCTACTATCCAAAAATTAAAGTCTGCAGTATTTTGGCCCAAAAGTAACTCTAGAAAGTCTCCCACCCACCAGCGAGCAGCCAACGATCACCGATCGTTTCGAACGAACATGGATTTCGATCAAATCCTAGCAAAATGCGGTGATTTCAATCGTTATCAATTGTTATTATTGGCTCTTTTTGGAGTCATCAATGTCATTGTATCAATGCATTATTTTACCCAGACTGTGATAAGTTTTGTGCCGGATCACTGGTGCTACCACGAGAAATTAGAGAATAAGACATTCGATGAAATCTCCGCCATCTATGCGAAATTTTCAAATCCCTCTTGCACAAAATTGGCCAGTATTGATGGCATGAATGCCACGGCAAGTACGGAGAAATGTACACGTTGGATATATAAGTACGATTTCGGTTATAGGAGTATGAATACGGAGGTAAGTTGAGAAATGCGGCATTGTTCAACATTTTATTTCATTAATCATGGAAAATATTTCTTATCACTTCCTTGCAGTTAAATTGGGTTTGCGAGTCTTCGTACAAGGCCCGCATTGGCCAGTCGCTGTTCTTCATTGGCTCTGTGGTAGGCACGCTCTTCTATGGCTTGCTGTCGGATAAAATAGGCCGTTTGCCAGCCCTAATTCTGTCGAACTTTTCCGGTTTTATTGGCGATTTTTCTACCATTTTCACTAACAGTGTGACGACATTTACACTGTGTCGTTTCGTATCCGGTCTGGCAGCGGATACAAATTTCTATCTTATGTATATCATAGGTGAGAGTTAAATTTTTTAAAAGAAATGAATTACACTTTACTTATGCTGGCTTTTTTTCGTTTTGTCCTTTTATAGTTCTAGAATATTTACGCCCTTCTATGCGCACCATGGGTCTGAATATAGCCGTTGGCATTTTCTACACATTGGGCTTGGTCTTCACACCCTGGATGGCGGTCTTAGCCGGACATTGGCAATATTATCTGGCCAGCACCTCGTTGCCCATACTTTCCATTGCCTTTTACTATTTCATCGTGCAGGAGAGTGCACAATGGCTGGTGACCCGAAACGACGTTGATGGTGCCATTAAAAGACTGAAACGTGTGGCAAGATTTAATGGGCGCAAAGTTAGCGTTACAGAATTTGAAGAATTCCGTAAATACTGCGAGAAACAGCGTCAGAAGCAGGGCGGCGACGATCAGAAACATTCGAATTTGATTGATATGTTCCGGACGCCGAGAATGCGAAAGCACACCTTGATATTGTTCTTTAAATCGTAAGTATGAAAAACGAATTTAAGAAATCCCATAGAAAACCTGTGTGTTGCCAGAGATAGGGTGGTCAATTTTGTTCTTGATACACGTAGAAAAAAAGTATGATTGGGATAGCAATATTCGAAGAGTATCATACTATTGTTGGGTATATGGTTGTATGTACTTAGTAGAGATATACATACTTTTACACACGTTTTATGCTGTAAAATAAAAAGTACTGACTGTTTTTGGACCCAATATTATTTAATATATTTATTGATGTATATTGTATCCAATAAGAATCTTCTTATTCGAAATGTCCGCCTTTTGCCTTTACACACGCCTTAAGTCGCACTGGCCAATCGTCGATAGCTGCACGAACCTCGTCCATTAGAAAATTGGCCACAGCTCGAACCAAAGCAGTCTTAAAAGATCCAATGTTGGGGTTTCTTTTGTGACAAACCTTGTCCTCTAAAACCGTCCACAATTTGTAATCCAATGGGTTTAAATCTGGACTGCCTGAGGGCCATTCTTCGGAGGAAATGAACGCTGGTAAATTGTTTCGAAGCCAGGCCTGGGACGTTTTAGCCTTATGAGCCGGCACAGAGTCCTGCTGGGAATTCCATGGCTAGTTTCGGAACAGGGAATTGATAAGCGGCTTCACAATAGCTTCCAAAACGGTTTCTTGGTAAACTTTGGCCGATGTTTTGACCCCTTGTTCGCAGAAATGCAGGTCAGTGACCCCATCTTTAGAGACACCCCACCAAACCACGACTGAAGCTGGGTGATGGCTCTTTTCCACCCTTGGGATCAGTTCAGATGCTTGCTTAGATGACCGCGCAGACACTCTATCATTTTGATTGTTAAATTTTTTCTAAACGGTAAAAATTTTTTCATCGGTGAACAAAATTTTTCTGTGCACGTTATCAGCGTGCCTCACCAAAAGACGTTTCCATTTTTCAATCCTATTTTCAATAAATAAATAAATATCCGGTACGTCGTTTGAAAGTCCCAAGTCTTTTTTAATGATCCGACTCATGGACTTTTGCGTGATATTCATCTCACGGGCCATGATTTTCTGTTTTCGGAGCGGATTTCTGTGAATTTTTTATTTAACGGCTTTGATGACATGCGGTGTTCGAACAGAGCGTGGGCGGCCCGACCATCGGCGGTCTTTTACATCTCCAGTCTCCTCAAACAGTTTTATGCTTCGGTAGACGAACAGTGGGCTAATCCCTAGTGGCCGAAGCGTTTTGAAAATATCGCTTATTTTCATTTCACACTTGAAAAGCGCTTTTACAGCGATACGGTCTTTATTATCCGACCACTCCATGATGAAAGTTGAAACAATTTTAAACTCCGGTTACAGACTAATGCTATTGAGGTTAGCTTTCAAAACCCATATGACATTAACGGGGTATGTTCAGATCTACTATTGAAATGGGTGTGTTCAATGTTGTAAGTATATGGTTGTGTAGTATTAATTAAAAAAAATATTAATTAGAATTGGGCTAAGTAGTTAAGTTATGAAAATTATGTAAAAATACATTAAATTCAAAATAAGAGGAATGATTTGCTTAACAGTAGAAAAAAACCGTAAGCGTTTTTATTAAAAAAATTTAGTTAAACAAAGCCAAAGCAGTTTGTTGGAAAATTTTTAATTTCCATACAGAAAGTACTACTATTGCATTAGAACCGTAGCAATAATATTGTTCTAAAAAGCATATACAGTATGATTGCCGTAATCATATAATTGTTAAAATACGTATAAAACCCATAAAACAATACTTTTGTCGCACCAACCATATTTATATTGCAACAACCATATTTCCATATTTTAATTTGGCAGTTATATTTTTTACATTTGAAGAATATATAAGTATATAGTGCCGCAATTATACTATTGGCAAAATTAAATTCAAAAACAATACCATGGTTGTAACGAAAATACGTTTATTGCGAAGAACATATTATTATTGCCGTGACCATATAGTAACCATATTTTTTCTCAGCGTGTACCTCGTGGGTGGTATACTAAATTTTTCATTCCGAAATGTGGATCGTTTCTTTCCGAAATATTTCATTCCGAATATATTGGTTGCTTATGGTCACAATCTGATTGAGATTGTTATAGGACTAATCGGCCTTCCTTTAAGGGGAAACAACTTTTCCCAAAGGCACCTCGGTAAAAATACGCTTTTTGAGTACATATTTACAAATCCTATTTTTTGTGGACGTACAATGGTTAAAATGGGTACTGTAATTTGGGACGCACTTAATACCTTAAAAAAGGGAAATTTGATGCTCGCTTTGGCTCATGTGAGCCAAAAAAACGAGCCGCATGGTCAAAACGAGTGATCAATGATCAATATGGATACTCAATATGGGTACTCAAATTTTGCTACGAATACAGATATAGGGTAGTTTTAAACTTTTTGATTGGATTAGGGGAGGGGGGATAATTGGATCGAAAAGGACCAAAAACCGGACCATTTTTGTTCGTCTTAGTAACGTAGTTACGGTGGAGGGACAACGATTTTACTTGTTGCCTTATACGCTTTAGTAGCTGAGGGTCCGGGGAGATACGGTTTGGCCAGGCCGAGCTAAACAATGTTTTTACTTGTTTGTATGATGAAACGTCACTTAAGTAGTTGCAAGCAAACTCGTAACTTTTGTTTTATCCTCGTTTATCTCAAGTTCCAAATTTGCCATATTTTAAATTCTTGAAAAAACAATTACCAACAGCTCTATCTTTCTGGCGATGTGGATGTTGTCTTGGAGTAGAACTAGGTCATTGGTGTATATTAAGCCAATTGTTTTAACATTTGCACTCTTCTGTAATATCTTTATAACGAAGTAAAAAAGTCTGGAACGCTTTAATCAGGCAAATTACCAAAATTGAAGTACGAGTTTAGCTTACAGCAAACGCTTTCTTCAAAATGTCCATTGCGGCTCGAGCTATTTGGTCAGCTAGAACCGCAGACGTAATGGAACAATTTGCGGCTATAAGAACTTGTTAATTAAGGTTCTCAACGCTCACGGACAACAGTAAACATATTAGCCATGATAGCCACAAGAAAATGGAACCTTATGTGACTCCACAGTTAAATGACTTTGAGTGACGCAACGGCATTTCGCCATATAAAATTGTGACGAATTCTGCTGATATGGAAAGTCCTCAAGTCATATCGTCTGATGCTTTGGTTTAGCTTCCATACATACAAAGGACTTATTTCAGTCCTGCTGGTCTAGAAGCTACATATTTAGTCCGTGCTTGATCGTGTTCCGTACAGTTTATTATAATAGACGATTTATGAACCTTGGCAAATAAGAACCATTTTGTTCCTTATTTAGCTCGTTCTTTGCTTTAACACATTCAACAGGGATTAACCGGCTTAAGACCTCTTGCCTCTTCATTTTAATAGAAGACAAGTTTTTAATAAAATGGTAGAGTGACATTGATGATCGTGGCTTTTATCGCGATTTGTGACGATCTTCATCAGAAAACTTCGCAGCAATTTGGTATATTATTCCCTATACAAAGTCTATTTTAATTTGAAGCGGTGTTGCTACATATGAGGTCCTGATCATTTTCGACTCAATTTATTCTGATACCAGTAACCAAACCAAACAAATATGAATATTTTGGTCCAGCCTCCATCAAAATATATCTCATAATGCTCTAAAAGCAACATATGTGACGCGCAAAATAGAAAGGGACCTAAGGTTAAAAACCACTTTGGTTCAGGAGAGCCATTTTAAAGATTAGGCCCCTTTCTATTTGCGCTTAGAATCGTCGCCTTTACTTTCATAAAACGCGCATATCTCTGGAAAGGGAACACTTTTGGTCTCATTCGATGCTCAGATGTTGTCCACATCAAAAAAAAAAACAAGTAAAAAATATGAAGTTTGGCTGTGCCGAACTTTGGATACCCTCAACGAGATTTCTAAATAAAACCAAATTGGGTGCGGAAGTGTGTTCTATATAGAAATCTTTACGTGCAAAATTTCATTTCGATAGGTCAAGCTTGTGGTGAGTTATCGTCATATTATTTCTCAAAGCCCATGAGACCGTTTGTGGGAGAGGTACCAGTAGGACTTTTTCGATCTCAACAGAATTTGGCGCAGAGGTGTGTTCTATATAAAAATCTTTATGTAGAAAATTCCATCTCGATAGGTCAAGTTTGTAGTGAGTTATTGTCATATTACTTTCAAGGCCCATGAGACGGTTTGTGTGGGAGGTACCAGTAGAGCCTTTCCGATCTTAGCCAAATTTAGCACAAAAGTTTGTTCTATACATTAATCTTTATGCCGAAAATTTCGTCTCATTAGGTTTCGTGTGTGGTGAGTTATTGTCATATTATTTTTCAAGGCCTATGAGACCGTTAGTTTGGGAGGTACCAGTAGGACTTTTCCGATCTCAACCGAATTCAGCGTAGAAGTGTGTTGTATATAGAAATCTTGATGAGTCAAATTGCATTTCGATAGGTCAAGTTTGTGGTGAGTTATAGTCATATTATTTCTCAAGGGCCATAAGGCCGTTTGTATGGTAGGTACAAGAAATGGTGGCCCAATTTAAACCATTTTTACATAGATGATTGCGACAATATAGAGATTATTATTTGCAAAATTTCAGTGATTTTGCTCAAGAAACTGGACGGATATTTTCAAATAAAAAACTATTTTTTATGAGGTAGAGTCGGTTGAGGGTCTCCAACACCAATTTCCCGTAGAGCTATATAGCCCATTTTCAATACCAACCATGCTAGGTTAACCACACATGTTTGTGCCAAATTTCAGCTCCCTATCTGTTTTCATGCAGGCTCTATCTTGTTTTCAACAGATGGACAGCCGGACAACATGGCTAGATCGTCTTAGAATTTTACGAGGATCAAGAATATATAAACTTTGTTGGGTCTCCGATAATTATTTCAAGGTGTTACAGACAGAATGACAAAACTAATATACCCTCCATTGTATGGTGGAGGGTATAAAAAAAGTGAAAAGTTTTGTTCAGGAGAGCCATTTTAAAGATTAGATCCCTTTCTATTTGCGCTTAGAATCGTCGACTTCACTCTTGGAGGGAACACTTTTGGGGCATAGGATCGGTCTCATTCGATGCTCAGATGTTGTCCACACCAAAAAAAGAAAAAAAAAATGAAAATTGATTTTTTTACCCTTAGGTCCCTTTCTCTATGCGCTGTCACATATAAGGATCGAAGTTTAGCACAGCTTTTTCTGGGAGACCAGGCAACCATTCGTAGGAAAATATGATCATTTCGGTCTATGTTTTCGTATAGCAAAAACTAGAAAAGATGAGATCTTGATTAAGTTCGGAACAGTAAATGCCAGGATACAATAAGTTCACCAGATAATATGGATAGCCAAAAAAAGATTATATTTAACAACAATGAAATCAAATCTTTTAAATGATCGTCTTGACTGCGAAGGGGAACAATTCTAGTTTCGGTGCAATTTTAATAAAATTCAACGTCAGTGCGTAGAATGCAAACTAGACACACTTGACAATATACTACTAAACAATATGGAAGTCGTTGGAAACCTTATTGAAAAGCCTACCAAATGGTACATAATTATTTTTGATCCATTAACCCATTAAGAGACAGTGTTATATCTGCCATAAATAGTTGTGATCCATTAACCTGTTGGGGGAAATATGCCAAGACTTAAAATACTCGTACCACCGATTTCGAGGTAATAATTTATTTATATAGGGTGATCCATCTAGAGGTTTTCAGAACAAAAAAAAAATTAAAAATTCAAATCAAGTGTGAATCTTTATTGGTAATTTGAAAGGACATTTTATGGCATTTATTTTTTGAAAATAATTACCTTTAAATATTGGCCACTGTATTATGTAAATGAGCGTTTGGTGAGAAACGGGAAGATCCGCTGTTTTCGACCTAGATTATGTTCAGTGATGAGGCCCATTTCTGGCTCAACGGCAAAGTCAATAAACAAAATTGCCGCATTTGGGCTGATGAGCAACAAGAAGCGGTTCCAGAGGTGCCATTATACCCAGAGAAAACTTCGGTTTGGTGCGGTTTATAAGCTGGTGGAATCATCGGTGCATATTTTTTCAAAAATGATGATGGCCGGAAGGTAACGGTGGATAGTGCTCGCTGTCACGCCATGATATAGATATTTATGCTACCCGAAATTGATGCCCGTAATCTTGACGACACTTGGTTTCAACAGGACGGTGCCACTTGCCATACAGCTGCTTAAACAATGGATCTCTTGATAGGTCATTTCGAAAAGCAGCTAATTTCATGTTTTGGACAGATGAGTTGGTCGCCTAGATCGAGTGATATCACACCTTTAGACATTTTTCTTTGGGGTTACGTAAAGTCCAAAGTCTATGCTGACAAACCAGCTACGATCCAGGTTTTGGAAGCCAACATTACGCGTGTCATTAAAGCCATACCGGTCGAAATGCTCGAACGAATCATCCAAAATTTAACCCTCCGAATGGAAACCCTGAGGCGTAGTTGTGGCCAACATTTGAAGAAAATTTGCGATTTGAGTTGTTGTGAAAGTGTGACACGTTAAATAATGTGACTGCTTTGAGGGTGCGTATTTTAACACCATCCGCCTTCATATTGACACCTTTTTGCAAATGTATCGTATGTTACAAAAACGAAACTTTACAGGAGAAGGATTTATTTAATTTTCTTCGGTTTGGGTGGTAATGTTGCAGCCAATTTTTAAAACATAACTTTACTTGCCTTCTTTAATTGTTTTAAATAAAATTTTTTGTAAAACGTGCAGTAGTTTTCGATATATTTAAATTTTTGTTACATACGATAGTTTTGGCAGCTTGGGCGCAAAATGTGTAACATACCACAAATTGACATAAAATATTGGTCTCACATAAAAAGAACCGTTTTTTTTTGGAATTATTATTATTTATTTTTCAACATAATCTCCTTCCATCTCAATAAACTTCATCAAACGTTTTTCAAGTTTTTTAATTCTATCCGAAAAATAAGATTTTTCAAGACCTTCAAAATATGCCTCAGTTTCAGCAATAACCTCGCTATTGGACGAACATTTTTTGCCACTGAGAATTTTTTTTTAAATTTGGAAACAAGAAATAATCAGAAGGAGCTAAATCTGGACTATATGGCGGATGCGGAGCAATTTCAAATAGTAATTCGGCCAGTTTTTTCTGAGTTAAAAATGCAGTGTGTGTAGGAGCATTATCTTGATGAAAAAGAACTTTTTTTTCTAAATGCGGTCGTTTTTTCTTGATTGCTTCACTCAACCGATCCAATAATGCACAATAATATTCACTATTTATAGTTTTTCCTTTCTCAAGATAATCAATAAATATTATACCCCTTAAATCCCAAAATACTATGGCCATTACTTTTCCTGCTGAGTTAACAGTTTTTGCCTTCTTGGGACCACTTTTACCAGCTTCTATCCATTGTTTTGACTGTTCTTTGCATTCTGGGATGTAGTGATGGATCCATGTTTCATCAACAGTTATGAATCGGCGCAAGAACTCTATTGGATTACGCTGATAAATCGCTAAAAGCTCCTCGGAATAGGTCCAACGGAGGATTTTTTGGGGAAAATTCAAGAAACGCGGCACCCTTCTTGCGGATAGCTTTTTCATGTGGAGTTCATCATGTAAAATACTCCAAACTTGTTCTTCGTGTATTTTAACAATATCAGCAAGTTCTCTGAGCTTTTTTCATCTATCTTTAGTCACTTCATTAAATATTTTTCTAATGTTTTCAATAGTAGTAGCAGTTTTCGGTCTTCCAGAGCGTTGTTCATCTTCCGTACTTGAACGACCCATTTTAAATTGTAGAACCCAGGATTTCACGGTGGAGTATGATGGTGCATTATTACCATGAACAGAATCCAATTCATCTTTGATTAATTGTGGCGTATAACCTTTCATATAAAAGTGTTTAATTACCGCACGAAACTCTTTATTTTCCATTTTTCAAAAATTATAAAACTTGTTTACTTCAATCACTTGTAACAAAGAAAATAATCATTAAATATTTCGTAATTTTGACAGATGGCTTATAAAAGATTGTACATTTCCTAGAACAACAGAAAATGTACCAGGCCAGTTAGTTTTGCGGTAACCTTCGTAATTCGTTAGGGAATATTGATTTAATGTTATGGTTAAAATAAAGATTATTTATATTCTTTTTATTAAAATCTTCAAATATTTATACTTTAACTCTAGTGAAACAGTATTTTTCTTTAAGGTTGCGATACGCAATTTGCTTATATTTATCCTAATGTTAATGGGAAGTAATAAATCGGCAAAGAATTTGCAATTATTAAAATCTTTATGGCTCAGTTTAATGCATTCATAACCCGATAGATTTGTTCTAGCATTTCTGATAATGGTGGACCAAGTGCCCATATGGTTCGATTTCTTACAATAGGATTCGATTGTGCTATGGACTGAATCTACTGGCATCATAGTTTGACCAGGAAGCAAGTTAGTTATTCTAATTTGGTTCAAACATTTGGAGGAATTTAAAGAATAAGCCAACATCGAAAGAACTGCCTTGTTCTTATTTTGGCAATAGAGACTAAGTTCCTGGGTGGTTTTTCTGCTGTCCAGAATTAAGAGGTACTTCAAAAGTGCTGAGCAGTTTTCGTTGCATCCTCGTTTACTATCCCGCTCAGCGCACACAAAGCAAAAGCCATTTCGTGTTCCATTTTCATACACGCTTAAGTTGTAGAAGGTCATTTTCCGGAAGTAGAATAGTGTGACATTTTTCGAAAATGGTGTATTAAATACTTTTTGCATGTCGAAACTAGCACATAAAGATTGTGTGTTAGATTTGCTCTTTGTTTGTTCTTTAAGAAAAATGCCTTTAATTTCGTCTTAAATGTATATGTCCTTCATTTGTTTTACTATGCGCTAAGGATCTTAAATTTTTTGGAGACGTTGGCATTTTTCCTTTTTAAACTTTCGTCATCCACACTCGTTTAAAGTCTTGCTAAAACTAACTCTTCTCATAGAAAAGTATAAGCAAAAAAAAGTATAATGAATAAAAACAACTGTAAAACAAATAAGAAGAAAGAAGATATATGTATAAAATATGAAACTTCATCTATCTCATCGACTTAAATTCAGTTTCAATTAGTTAAAAAATCACCAAATGTACGAGGGCGGTTCGGAAAGTTATAAGCCTATCAATGAAAGAGAATAGTTAGTTTTTCAAAAATATTTTTATTTTTCAATATAATCTCCTGAAACTTCAATACACTTAGTCCAACGCTTATCTAGCAATTCTATCCCTTGATTAAAATAGTTTTCCTCAAGGTCTTCAAAATAGTGGTTTACAACTGTAATTGCATCTTCATTTGAGGTAAAACGCTAGCCAGCAAGGATTTTTTTTAGATTTGGGCACAGGTAAAAGTCACTGGGAGCTAAATCAGGAGAATAAGGTGGGTGGTCAAGCAACTCGTACTTTAATTCGTTGGTTTTAGCCATTGTTAAAACAATCTTGAGCGCTGGTGCGTTGTCTTGATGAAAAATTATTTTTTTGTGTTGTAAGCCAGGACGTTTTTCTCGAATTTGTACATTTAATTGATCTTAAAGGTTGCAATAGTACTCTGGATTTATTGTTTTACCCTTTTGCAGATAGTCAATCAATAAAATACCTTTGAAGTCCCAAAAAACCGTTGTCATGACCTTACCAGCCGATTGAATTGTTTTTGCCTTCTTTGGGGCACTTCCTCCAGCTTCAGTCCATTGTTTGGATTGTTCTTTTGTCTCTGGAGTATAGTGGTGGATCCATGTCTCATCAACAGTTATGAAACGACGCTTAAAATCCATTTTATTTCGCTGAAAACGATGCAAACAAGCTTGAGAAATGTTCATTCTTATGCGTTTTTGGTCGACTGTTAACAAGTCCGGCACCCATCTTGCAGAAAGCTTTTTCATCTGTAGTTCTTCATGCAAAATTAAATGGACTCGATCATTTGAGATGCCCATGATATTAGCTATTTCACGCACTTTTATTCGTCGATCATTTAATACCATGTCATGCACTTTGGCTACAATTTCTGTTGTTGTTGCTGTTTTTGGACGTCCACTACGTGGTTCATCTTCAATGCTTGTACGACCACGTTTAAATTCAGCAACCCAATTTTTTACTGTTGCATATGAAGGAGCACTTTCACCTAACACATTCACCATGTCATTATGAATTTCTTGTCCCGATAAACCTTTTTTATGTAAATATTTAATGACACCACGCATTTCTAATTTTTCCATTGTAAAAAAATTGCGGATGCGTCTTTTGTGTACACCTGTTTCTATATGAAGGAGTTGCCAGATCGAAACAAAATTTAGCATGTGTTCATAGCAGAGATGGAAGTTTCCAAAACACTTAACTTTTTTTTCTGTTTATACCGCGCTTTTTGTGCTAGGCTAAGAAGATTCCGAACCGCCCTCGTATGTCACATACGATATATTTATGCTGACACTAAAATATGTGCTGTCACATACGATAAACTTTAAACTGCGTTTTCGACATACCTATAGCGAATACAGTTATAAGATTTCACCAGGTTATGATTTACAACATTTTTGCATTAAAAAGTCAATTTCGCAAAAACTGGCGTTTACGATACATTTGCAAAAGGTGTCGATATGAGGATAGTCCAATGGATCCAGAGCCTAATAGTTTTAAAGAGCTCTGTGTCTCAAAGAGGTTTAGCTATGTACAGGCCTGATTTAGGAACTCGTTACTTAAGGCCTTCACCTTTAGATCAGTTCAACGGAACATGGGTTAAATTCTTTAATAAAACCCAGTTAAAATTGTACACCTGCCAGGATCCATTTTGCTTATTTTAACTTTCTTCTATGTGGCTAAAAGGCTTTCATTAAAGCATTCTGTATACCTGAAATGTGGAACTGATCCGAGAGATTTTAAGTAAAGGGTGTTTTTTAGTGAGGTATAGAACTTCGAATTGAAATAAAACACAAGAAAATCGTTTTAATGTCCATCAAGCCAGTTAAAAAAGTGATGCCAACTTAAAGTTCTATACCCCAATAAAAAACACCCTTTACAAGACTCAGCCAGTTTGTATCTGATTGCGACCAATGCTATTTTTAAGCCAGATTGTCTCTGTTTAAGACCAACACGATTTTAATTTTCAGAAAGTCCATTTCAACAACAACTCTCTAGAATGCTGTAGTAAATTTTGTTGGCAATATCAAAAATCGTATTTAATCGCTTATAGAACTTAGTTTTAAATAAAAATAAAAGCCCTACATCGTCGGCAACAGGTCAAACCACAAATTATACCGTGCATATTTTCTTTTTGGTTATACACTCTTATTAACATACATTTTCTCTCTCTCTCGCTCCGATTATCTATAGCATGGTCATCACTCTCTGTTACGATGTGGTGTCTCGTAATGTTGAAGGCATGGGTATCTCACCCTTCATCATGTTCTCCCTCAGCGCTCTGGTCGTCTTGCCCTCCAGTCTTATGTTGGTGCTGCTGCAAGATCGCATAGGCCGCAAGGGCATGGCCTCGGGATCCCTGTTGGTGGGTGGTTTCTTTACGGTGGCTGCTGGTATAGCCATAGCCTATCAACAGCATAACCACAATGCCATTCTGTTGGCCTGCCTTACTATAGCCGCACGTTTCGGTGTTGCCATATCGTATGAATCCGGTTCTCAATATGCCACCGAATTGATACCGACCTGTGTAAGAGGACAGGGTGTGGCAGCGGTGCACGTAGCGGGCTTTGCGGCTTCATTTCTGGCGCCCTACATCTTGTGGTTGGGTACTTTCTTTAAGGCTGCACCTTCATTAATATTGGGTGTTCTATTCTTTACGGGATCCATGGTGTGTCTCCTGCTGCCGGAAACTCTGAATAGGTATGTTTGTGTATTTTGTTCACTGAAACAGATTTAATAGTTTTTTACGAATATTCTTTGCATTTCTTTTTCCAGATCTCTACCGAAAACTTTAGAAGAGGGCGAGGAATTTGGCAGAGGTGAGAAAATGTTCGATTTTCCCTGCTTGTCGAAGAAGAACAAATCAGAGTCTTCGTATTCCGAGTCGGAAATGGATCCCTATGATAAGCGCCGGCAATCCTTGACCGCTGGTCTCGAACATGGCAATGGCAGCGCACATGCCTTGAGCAACAGTCGCCATGACATCGTGGATGACAATCGCAATAGTCGCACATAATAATTAATGTAACTTCCTACTTCCCCTACAAGTTAACATAACATCGTACATAAATTATTATGACACTTAAGATTAGTTTGACATTTTCAAAACAAGCTCGTAATTAAGTACTTTTTTATACCTTAAAAAAAAAGAAAAAGAAAATTTTTTTAAGTAATGTATAATGATAATCGTAAGATCTAAACAAATATGCCTTTACTATATATTCAACAAAAAAAACCAATAATCTCCACATAAACACAATTTTTTCTACTTGATCTTAGGTTTAGTTATCCATCTGTCTGTGTATATGCATTAGTAATTTATACATGCAAACGTATATATAGTATAGTATAGGTACATATTACATGATATTCCTTGCTTAGGGACTTACAAATTACACTTAAACAATTACAATTTACAATTACGCAAAGTTACAATTTAGGGAAATCAGCGTTAGTTCGAAATTAAGTTTCTTTATTTTTGATTTATTTTTATATTCCAAATATGTTCCACCTTATTTTCGTTCTTTTTGCTGTTATTTCGTGTATACTAATGGCACAAATTTTACTTAAACCTTTAGTTGTACTACCACAAAATATTATAAATTAAAAAAAGATTTATATATACTTTTGTTGTTCTTTTAATTATTTTAATTCTATTATTTAGCTACTTTATAAATATACAATATTAATACACGATTTATTAGGGAAATCCTTGATTTTCTTGTTCAAATTGTTCGATTTTTAGCAGAAATACGGTAAGTTTAAGGCATTACCATCTCATTACTCGTTGAGTTACTTTAAAACAAAAAATAATACTCACTTATAATTGATTGGCAACGGAAAAATATATCTTATCACCACCCTTTCATGGCAAATGTTTGAAACTACCAAAAATATTTGAGCTACACTTTCAGTGTACTGATCGACGAATACTCACCAGCTGATTCCATTTAACAATGTCTGTTTGTCCGCCTGTTCAACTAAAGCGTGTTATCAAACTACGAGGGCGACCGCTAAAGTAACTGGCCTAACATAAAAAGAACCGTTTTTTTGGAATTATTATTATTTATTTTTCAACATAATCTTCTTCCAACTCAATACACTTCATCAAACGTTTTTCAAGTTTTTTAATTCCATCCGAAAAATAAGATTTTTCAAGACCTTCAAAATATGCCTCAGTTTCAGCAATAACCTCGCTATTGGACGAAAATTTTTTGCCACCGAGAAATTGTTTTAAATTTGGAAACAAGAAATAATCAGAAGGAGCTAAATCTGGACTATATGGTAGATGCGGAGCAATTTCAAATCGTAATTCGGCCAGTTTTTGTTGAGTTAAAAATGCAGTGTGTGAAGGAGCATTATCTTGACGAAAAAGAACTTATTTTTCCAAATGCGGTCGTTTTATCTTGATTTCTTCACTCAACCGATCCAATAATGCACAATAATATTCACTATTTATAGTTTTGTCCTTTCTCAAGATAATCAATAAATATTATACCCCTTGCATCCCAAAATACTGTGGCCATTACTTTTCCTGCTGACTTAACAGTTTTCGCCTTCTTGGGACCACTTTTACCAGCTTCTATCAATTGTTTTGACTGTTCTTTGCATTCTGGGATGAAGTGATGGATCCATGTTTCATCAACAGTTATGAATCGGCGCAAGAACTCTATTGGATTACGCAGATAAATCGCTAAAAGCTCCTCGGAATTGGTCCAACGGACGCACAGACAGGTATTTTACCAATCTGGGCGGCCAAAATTCGATTTTTCAAAAATCGATGTTTTTAATAATTACCGATTGTAGGGTAAAGAGAATACAATGCTTAACTAGATTCCGTTATTTTTTCATTCCTTTTTGCTTACATTCGTTTTCTACACGCTTTCAAAGTTTCTAGTTGCTAATTGTGCATTTACTATTTTGTTGCGTTCAAGTAAAGTAAAAGTTTAAGCAGGCTGTGCGAAGGCTGTATTCAGTTGAAACATATAAGTAAAATGGAAAATTGTAAAGCAGGTAAATATTATTTAATCCAATTAGCTAAATAAAATTATAATTTAAATTCCTACTAGTAAAGCAGCATTGAAAAATATGGTATTTTAGTAAATTTCAATGGGTACCAAAAGCGAACTCTGGTCAAAAAGTTATGCCCCACCACTCACCACCACTTCAATCTGTGATTAAATGTAATCTTAAACATTGTATTGGGCACATGGGGGAAAAAAAATTGCGGGTTTTTGCGGTTTTGTGTTTTATAGCCATTTACCTTCTGCGGAAAAATATATCATAATTTCTGCTGCTTTAATGTATATTGTTTTGTATATTGAAAAAAACATTTATTCCAAATTTAGGTCCTTCAAAAATCAAGTACATAGTTCGTGGAGACGGCAAGAGTTTAGATGCCGAATGGGACTAATTGTGGACGTTTCAAAGCCTGGATTTGGCAACAGTAATGACGGCAGACGTTTTTTCCGATCCAGATTTGGCAGCAGAGATTATGGGGGTTGACCGAAACCTTATTTTTCGTTTCAAAGTAATTTTAGAAGCAATCTCCAGTGGCCACAACATTGACGGCGAAAAATTTAATAACTATGCAACCGAAACAGCAAAAATGTATGTTAGTTTGTACCACTGGTACCCGATGTCTCCAACAATGCACAAAATTTTGATATATGGACAACTTGTGATTGAAAAAGCTCTACTACCTATAGGTCAGCTGTCCGAAGAAGCCGCTGAGGCCAGAAATCAACACTTTCGCCAATACCGTCAAAACTGTGCGCGAAAGTTTTCAGGAGAGGCCTGCAATAGGGATGTTATAAATAGATTGCTGCTAACTTCCGATCCTTTGCTAACGGGCATTAGGTCGAAGCCAAAAAAATTACCAACACCTTTCACAAAGGAATGTTTAGAAATGCTTGTTTCGACAGATCACAGCGACAGCCACGAAAATATGGCGGACATAATGAACGAAAATATTTCATGCTCAAGTGATGACCATATGTCCGAATAATTAAGTTAACTCTGAATAACAATTATATTTAAGTTGTTTGTAAGTTCTTGTTTTTTTGAAAATATGCCAAACACTTATTTAAAATAAACGTAATACATTTATTACACATAATACATTTAGTACACATTTATTTCATATCTAGCATTTTCAACTTGAAAAATTTGAGGTATTATCTTCCAAATGCTGTAAAAGATCCCCTCTACCCCCCAAATGTTAGCCAATTATTTTTTACGCCTCACCGAGTAATTTTTTAACATTCTGCTTCATAAATTTACTTCAAATAATTTTGGCCGCCCAGATCGTTAAAATACCCCTCTGTGGGACGAGGCAAAGTCAAGAAACGCGGCACCCATCTTGCGGATAGCTTTTTCATGTGGAGTTCATCATGTAAAATACTCCAAACTTGTTTTTCGTGTATTTTAACAATATCAGCAAGTTCTCTGAACTTTATTCGTCTATCTTTAGTCACTTCATTAAATATTTTTCTAATGTTTTCAATAGTAGTAGCAGTTTTCGGTCTTCCAGAGCGTTGTTCATCTTCCGTACTTGAATGACCCATTTTAAATTGTTGAACCGAGGATTTCACGGTGGAGTATGATGGTGCATTATCACCATGAACAGAATCCAAATCATCTTCGATTAATTGTGGCGTATAACCTTTCATATAAAAGTGTTTAATTACCGCACGAAACTCTTTATTTTCCAGTTTTCAAAAATTATAAAACTTGTTTACTTCAATCACCTGTAACAAAGAAAATAATCATTAAATATTTCGGAAATTTTGACAGATGGCTTATAAAAGATTGCTTTTAAAAAACAAAAGTTGCTAGTAAAACAGAAAATGTGCCAGGCCAGTTAGTTTTGCGGTCGCCCTCGTACATCCCCATTTGGTGTTCGATTTTCAAGAAATTTGGCAAGTTATGGATGCTGAAAAAAATCATTCAGATTTATATATACTAGGGTATATCAATGATTCCGTGACTTTTCCAACTTCTGTCGCATTTATATGAAATGCAACACTGCTCCTCTTCAAGTCTGCTCCCCATCTGTTAATAGACTACTGTCAAATTTTGAGAGTGTTCCGTCATTTAGTTTGTGTTTCACAGCTCTTCAAAACATGGAACTTCGTGGATTTGGTTAAAAACGGAAAACGATTGATTTTCGAGCGCTCATTAAACATTATTTTGCGGAAAAAAACCCGTCAATCAATCCAAGCAAAAGCTTGATAAATATAGGGTGATCCATCTTTTTTCCATAGGGGTTTTTTCAGAATTTACGCGTTTTTTTTCTTTTCAGTATTGTTTGCCATTTTATCATAGAAAGACTAACACCGCAACAACGTCTCCAAAATGTGCAACTGATTTATGGAAATGAGAAACGAGAAGATCCGCTGTTTTCGTACAACGGTTTATTCAGTGATGAGACCCCTTTCTGGCTCAACGGCAACGTCATTAAACAAAATATCCGCATTTGGGCTGAAGAGCAACCAACCATAAGAGGTTCAAGAGCCGTCATTATACCCAGAGAAAACCATGGTTTGGTGCAGTTAATTGGCTGGTGGAATCATCGGTCCATATTATTTCAAAAATAATGATGGCCGGAACGTAACCGTGAATGGTGTTCGCTATCGCGCCTTGATATCGGACTTTTTGCTACCTGAAATTGAAGCCCGTAGTCTTGACGGTATTTGGTTTCAACAGAACGGTGCCACTTGCCATACAATCACCAAACATAAATGCAATTTTATATATGGGAATTTCCAGGGATACGCACGAGACATTCGTACACCTTCGGGTACTAACGTAAAGAAAATATTTTTTTTTCTCCTTTTTAAATTTTAAAATATTGTTTATGTACGAGGGCTGCTATGTATATTTCTGGCCTAATAATGAAAATGCTAATATTTATTATCAAAAATGATTTCATTGGTTTTCAAAGTCTTTTCCAGCATGATTTATACACTTTTGCATGCGCTCAAACCAATTGTCGAAGCACTTTTTCCACTCCGATTGAAGACCTCAAAAATATGGGTTTTGAACGCTTCAACAACTTCTTCTGGCTACGAAAATCGTTGACCACGCATTTTTTCTTGATGTGCGGAAATAAAAATAAGTCATTGGGTGCCAAGTCAGGGCTGTACAGCGGATGACCGACCCATCAATTTGGCCGGTCAAAAAGGCGCTGGCTTGAGCCGATGTGTAAGTGCTCGCATTGTCATGGTGTACAATGATTCTTCTTCTATGCTTAGTTCGCGCTATGCTTAGTTCGCGCACAATTGGATTTAATTTGTGACTTTGAGAGCTGCGAAACTTTAACTCTTACAGGACCTTTGTGTGAAGGATATTTGAAAACAAGGTCCGTTAAGCTCCAACTTTACCGGTATTGGATATTGTTCGCTTACAACACATTATTCGAAATTTGATAAAAATCGGATGTTATTTGTGGCTTTTAGAGCGACAGGCTCTCAAATCTGTAGGGACATTTTTTGTGTGGAGGCTATTCTATACCAAATACTATGGATATGGTCCAGTTTCGCTACAGCTAAGTAAATGCCACTTATAACGTAACATGTGCAAATTGAGCACGGTAGGGCTTCATTTGTGGCTTCTACAGTTCGTCGTGAAATTATAAGGTGAACATTTGCGCCTGTCTGTTAAAGTTACTTTTAGTCCAAACGAAAAGAGCTTGATTCTCCCTACCAGATATTTGCAAAAGGTGGAAGTCTCCCTCTGAAGGACTAAATAATTTGTAGGAAACTGCACTTACAACTGAGTTCAATGACGTCGTGTGACAACTTTTGAAAATACACAACTACTTCTCCTCACTGTTTTTACATTTAAGCAATTATATTCTAAAGGGTGGTCCAACTAAAACGCACGATGATAATTGTAAATTAATAAAAAAGTTTGAAGAGAATTATCTTTATATTTTTTTATTACAAATATGTTTAAAAAAATGAATATCGGTCAAATGCTCACGACGACTTCTGAGGTATACGTACCTACATACGTATTTTCAATGACTCAGACATAATGGTGGATCAATGTCTTTAATGTGCTTAATTATATCATACTTTAGCTCTTGAATGTCAGCTTGCGCCTGGCAACACTTAGTGTTGCCTACACCAGAAATATATATAGTAACCCTCGTAACACTATATTTAATGCATAAGTTAAGTCATTAAAATCATTAAAGTCGTAAGATAATAACTAATAAAACACAGTTCGTCACGTGACAAAAATTGAAGAGGATCAATGTCGTTAATGTGCCTAATTAAATCATCCTTTAGCTCTTGATTTGAATTGTTCTTGGCAAAAAGTTTGCAGAGAACATTCTTGATATTTTTTATTGTAACAAAAGAATCTATAACAATCATGTGCAAAACAAAGTATCGGACAAATTCTTGCGACGACTTCGGTGGTAGAGGTATACCGTTGGCCTATATTTTCAATAACTCTGAGCCATAATGAAAGTTCAATGTCGTTAATGTGCCGAACTATCTTATCCTTTAGGTCTTAAATTGTTCTAGGCTTATGGACGTACACTTTTTCTTCTAAATCTCTACAAAGAAAGAAGTCCAACGGTATCAAATCACATGATCGTGGCGGTCATCGCCATGACGTGACTATGGTGAAAGTGACTGGTGAGAAAGTGGCACCATCCTGTTGAAACCAAATATCGTCCAGGATCGTATCCTTAATTTCTAGCCACAAGAAGTCCGTTATGACGTATCTCTCGATAGCGAACACCATTCACGCTAACTGCTTAGCCGACCTTATTTTTAAAGAAGAACGACCCATAGACGCGCCAGCCAATGAAGCGCACCAAACAGTCACTCCTACTGGCTTTTCTCATTTGCCCAAATGCGGTAAATCTGCACAAAAAAAAAGTATGGTTGGGGTAACAATATTCGAAGAGCATTATAATATTTTTGGTTATATGGTAGTGGCACAACAATATTGTGGTCATCACAAGAATAGTATGGTTCACGCTCAACCTTACTATGATCCCCACAACAATATTTTGGTCCTCACAACAATGGAACTATTCATACACAACCATGCTTTGATCCCCACAACCATATTATTATTCACACGCAACCATAATATGATCCCCAACATATTTTGTAAGGATTTGGTTAAGTTGCTATTTAACAATAGTGGCTTTTATTAATTATATTTTTTTAAAAATAGACTCCTAATAATAGGAGTGATTTATGTAACAGTAGAAACAATTCATTTATGACATATTTGTACTAATCTAAAGTAGTTTGTATTAAAAAAATTTAATTTACATATAACAAGTAAACATTGTTAAATAAAAAAAATACGATTGCGCCGGTATGATTGCCGTAATCATATTACTGTTAACATAAATCCAAAAAAAACAGTAGTACGCTTTCGCACCAACCATTTTTTTATTGTTCAAGAGTGAGTTGTATTTTCGTGGGCAATTGTGTGAAGAAAACTTGAAAAGTAAGGTTTACAACAGTAGTTCTCATTCGTTTGGGGAGAGCCTGGCCTTATAGGGTTCGGTTTTACTTTCAACAATTGCAGCAACGCTTTCTGAAGAGGGTTGTCACGGACCCGAAATCATGATAAAAGTAGTGTGCAGCCACGAAAATCAATGTCACTTTGCCATTTTGTTAAAAACTTGTCTTCTATTTAAATATGGAAGCAATAGGTCTTGAGCCGGTTTAATCCCTGTTTAAAATTGTTGCTAAACCATATTTTCATTTTTAAATTTGGCAATAATTCTATTGTTGCTATTGTCAAAATGAAATTTAAAAACAATACTATGGATGCGACGACCATAATTTTATTGTAGAGATTTTACAGCGGGGGCAAGAAGTTACCATTTGGTTAAAAACTATAATAACTTTTTCGTTTATTAACTTTTTTTCTTAGATTATTCTTATATACGAGTAACATACAAAATGGACATTTTTTACACTAAGTATGAAAAATAATGTCACTTAAATGACACCCGTTTTCAGCTACGCAATGATGGGCTTGTATTAGAGCATTTTCCATAACATCTTTCAAAATTTATGGCTGTAGCGTTCGAATTTCTGCAACAATGTTGGCCATGAGTTGAATGATTGTCTCGGGCTTGTTCACATATACTCGCTTCTTCAAAAGACCCTAAAGAAAATAGTTGGGTGCTGACAAATCTGCCCATCACGCTGGCCAAGTAAATTCCGAATTTCTGGAAACTATTCGCGTTCCAAAAATTTGTGCCTCGTGCAGTGTGGACAGCGGCTCCGTAATACGGAAACCACACCTCAGGTCTGTTTTGAAGACAGGACATAAAAAATGTTATCATAAACCGATACCGCTCTACATTTACGGTTACAGCACTTCCATCTTTATTCTCGAAGAAGTAAGGCCCAATGATGTTTGCAGAAGTGATCCCACACCATACTATACACCTAAGGGAGTGAAATTGGCGTTGATGAATAGCTCTTGGATTTTCAGAACCCCAGAACCTATAGTTCTGCTTATCAACAAAGCCATTTAAATGAAAATGAGCTTCATCGCTCATGCGTTAAAATAATTGATAGCTGATTTAAATAATAAAATTATATTATTGTGGTTCTTTGTTCAGTTGTGAATCTCTTCATTATTTATTCGCCAAGTGCTATTTATAAAAGCTGGAAAAAAGTTAAAAAAATATATAATAAAAAAAGTTATTACATTTTTAAACCCCATGATAACTTTTGGTCCAACCTGCACTGTTGTTGCCGTGACCATATAGTTACCATATCTTCTTATATTATATCTTATCTGTGGACACATTTGATCGATTATAGTCACCAAAAAATCACGAAGTGTACGAAACCATTTTGATTTGAGACTCATTTTCGTAAAAAGCTTTAAAAATCTTAACGTGCTGCTTTATTTTGTACCTCTTCATGGTTGAATTTGTCAAACTCTGAAACAAAGAAATGTCTAATTAATTTGGGCAGAAAACTTGTTTTTAAGGTGTGATTCACATTTTAAATCGTGCATTATTTTTGGACCACCCTTTATTAATTTTTTGTCACTGCTGTGATCCAAGTACAAATACTTTTTTCAAGACCTTTTTTTTGACAGATCACGTGTGAGTCGTGTCATGCTTTCATGTTATTTTTGTTTAGTATTGTTTGGCATTTCATCATGGAAAGACTTACGCCTGAACAACGTTTACAAATCGTTCAACTTTGATACGAAAATTTACGTTCTGTGAGGAATATGTTTCGTGCACAATTCTGATCAGCGACGAGGCAAAATTGCCGCATTTGGGATGAAGAGCAACCAGAAAAGGTTTAAGAGCTGCCACTTTATCCAGAAAAAACAACGGTTTGCTGTGGTTTGTGGGTCGGTGGAATCATCGGTCAATATTTCTTTAAAAATGATGCCGGTGAGAACGTAACCTTCAATGGCGACCGTTATCGTGCCATGATAACCGACACATCGCATCAATCAATGGATTTATTGAGAGAGCAGATAATTTCACGTGGGCCGGTCGATTGACCACCAAGATCGTGTGATATCACACCGTTAGACTTTTTCTTCTTAAAGTCTAAAGTTTATTCGGACAAACCAGCTTCGATTCAGGCCTTGGAGCTAAACATCACCTGTGTCATTCGCCAGTTACCAATCGAAATGCTCGAACGAGTCATCGAAAATTGGACTCAACAGATGGACCATCTGAGACGTAGCCGCGGCCAACAATTGATAGAGATAAACTTCAAAAAATAAATGCCAAAGAATTGTTGTTTTTAAATGATATTAAACATTCCCTATTCAATTTGAATTTTGTGTGTTTTTTTCTTTAAGAAGTGAGAACCTCGAATTGGAACACGCGTTTCATAGATTTCGATATGTTTCAAACGAAATGGCAAACTTGCTCATTCTCCATTTTATTGTGAAGAATAGCGGCTCTATTAATTGTTCGAAGTGTATCGCAGTAGTATGCACGACGTGCTACTTAAGCGAAACATGTACCACAAAAGTGAAATTTTTGTATCCCCCTTTTAAATATTTGCCATACACTATGGAAAAAGTTTCACAATTACGGTTACACTCAAGAACGACAAATTGTAAAAGATATGCAATAGCCACGACGGTCCAAGATTCCCCATATGTTCCCGATTAAGTTCTGGTCAGGAGAACATGTGGGCCAGTCCATAGTTTGAGTATTTCTTGAATGCAACCATTCCTTAGTATGTCGATTTTTATGAATTAACGCGTTGACCTGCTGAAAAATAAGCCCTTCATCGTTGCTGCTTTCCCAAAATGGCAATAATTTATTTTCCAAGACTTCCACGTACTCCATTGAATTCATCCGACAACTAGAAAATGCCAAATCAAGCATACCGTCACTACAAAATGCACCCCAGACCATTGAGGAATTGCCATCGAAATTTCGTTTTGTGAAGTATCGTGGTTCCTTCCGTAGATATCTCCAATAGCAATTAAAACCATCTAGATTGAATTTTTTCTCATCCGAAAAAATCACCTTAAAAAATAAAAAATTAAAGGAGTTGAAAAATTAGAAGATGAAAAAAATCAATATTCATGAAACTTACCTTGTTCCAGTTTGTTTGCAAATTGTTCTTTGCAAAGTCCAGGCGTTCTTGTTTGTGACGAGGGCATTGTTAGTTATGGCATTGTCATAAGACTCTACTTATCGTAGGTTTTGACACATTTATGCTGCACTCATTAGCAATCTGGGAAAGGCTTTTCATGTTTTTTTCTTCCACATTGAACAGGGATTAAACCGGCTCAAGACCTCTTGCTTCTATATTTAAATAGAAGACAAGTTTTTAACAAAATGGCAAAGTGACATTGATTTTCGTGGCTGCACACTACTTATATCATGATTTCGGGTCCGTGACAACCCTCTTCAGAAAACCTTGCTGCAATGGTTGAAAGTAAAACCGAACTCTATAAGGCCAGGCTCTTCCCAAACGAATGAGAACTACTGTTGTAAACCTTACTTTTCAAGTTTTCTTCACACAATTTTTTTCTTCCCGTATCAACTATGATTTTTTGCAAAATTTCCAACAACTTTATCCGATCGACTAATTTTTCGTCCAATTTCTCGATAGCTTAAACCACTGTCTAAAAAAGCTAAAATTTTGGCTTTTTCAATTTTAGTACGGTAATTACCACGTGGCATTTTGTTAAACTTTACAAACCGAAACAAATTTAACGAATTGGTTTTTAATTTGTTGACACAACTTTTATTTGAACTCATTTGAATTGGTTTACTACAATGCATCTATACTTATGCAACTCTAAGAAATACAGTTATAAGTGGCAAAGCTCTCAATTTAAAGAAATTGTGGCTTTAATTTTCCAAAAAAATACAGTTATACAGGGTGTTTTTTATTGAGGTATAGAACTTCGAATTGAAATAAAACACAAGAAAATCGTTTTAATGTCCATCAATTTGGCTTTATTGGAAGGATAATTTTATGGCATTAATGTTTAAATATGATTTCGGGCATGTGGCCGCCGCGGCTGGCTCGAATAAAGCCAATTCTACAGGTCCAATTTTCAACCACTTTTTCGAGCATATGGGGCCGTATGTTGGCAATAACGCCACGAATGTTGGCTTCCAAGTCCCCTAACGTGTTTTTGGTTTGTTGGCGTAGACGAGAGACTTCACATATCCCCAAAGAAAATAATCCAATGGTCCATGTTAACCGATCCATGGTTAACCGAATTAATTGCTCTGATGGACGATTATGTCGACCATAAAATGGACGGAGCTTGCGGTGAACTTCGCGAACTGAACCATTACTTTCGAAATAAATTTGCACGATTTGCAAGCGTTGTTCTTTTGTCAACCTGTTCATGATGAAATGGCAAACCAAACTAAATATTAATCACTTGACAGCTGACAAAATGGCCGCCAGTTAAAAAAGTGATGCCAACTTAAAGTTCTATACCCCAATAAAAAAACACCCCTTACTACTACAATAAACAACAATAAGTCCCATAAAAAATATATTATAAACTTTAAATAACACCAAAAATGTACTGCGTCTATAGTTACGATACGGACTGTACTTCTTCTTTGCAATAATGTAGAACGAGTAGAAAAACAGCACTCAGTAACGCACAAATTCTCGGTTTATATATTCACTTTCGTGTGATCCTAATCACAAGAACTCAAGAAACAAAAAAACACCAAACTCGCACACTTTTAATGCAAAACACAGATCTCCCAAAATGATGGTGTGTTTCCCAAATTCTTGTAAAGCTCATTTCGTCCATCTTTTACAATTATCGTCGTTGCTTACATTACCATCACTCAATGAGCGATTATTATTTCACACTCATTGACCCTTTTAGTACTCATTTAACCGCCGCCAAGCAAAGATGTTATTGTGTGCGCGTGCAGCTCCTTGTGACAACAAATATTTAGAGAACAGTGAAAAAATCAAAAAAAAATAAGTCCTAAATGTAATTCCTAATTTAACACTTAAATTTATTGACTATAAATGAAATATTGATTAATAGTGAAGAACATGAGTAAATACATTCATAATACATGTAAGTGTGCAACAAAAATATCCAAAAGCAAAAAAACGACGTTGGAAAACAATAAAGGAAAAGAAAAAAGATTATCCAAAATTTTCGTTTATTTTGCTTTAGCTCTTTACATGGCGCTTAGGTTCATTCAATTTTTTTTTGTTTTCTCTGTTTGTCAGTGTGTTACCAAGAGTAATGAGAAGTGCAAAACAAATAGCAACAAGTGTTATTTCTCTCTCTCCGTCAGTTTAAAGAGACATACATATATGTATGTATATGGTACAGGTATGTATGTGATTGTAGATAATTAAACAATAACAAACAGTTGTGAGTAATTACATTAATTCTGCAGCTGTTGAGACTAGGTAAGAAAGTGAGCAATTAAAGAAACAGCTGTGATAAAATATGTATGTACACACATACTCGCATACGAGTATGTGCGGTGAATAGTTTCTTGATAGTGTCTGGCGACATTGCTCTGATTTTTTAAAAATTCACATAGTAACAGCATTTGAAGCCGCTATGGAATTATCAGTTTAGCGTATTTATGTCCAGTTTAAAAATTGTGATACAATATTTGAAAGGGATTTGCAATTACAAATTAGAGGATTTTTCGGCTGACTTGCTAACATGATTATTGGTTTTTGTACTGTGATTTTTGACACAATTTATTTTTCGAATTTTGAATTATGGTAAAGCCAACAGGTGTTTGTCAAACAAACCCAGCAATTATAAATAAATCCAGAAAATCGGAAAAATTGACGTTGCTCTAATTATAAGTGGGGATCGGAATTCTATGCAAATGCATATTTGTTGTCGTTAGTGTAAAAATTAACTTTTAATTGAATATCTTTACGAATCAAGAGTTTTGCAATAAAATGGCATTGACTTGTGTAAATATTCTTGCACATTTTACAGAACATGAATATTTTTCCATATTTTGTTAAAAAAAATTAGATTTTTTGCATATTTTGCTAAAAATCCCATTTTAAGCATAATTTTCCAAAATATCACATATCTCAAACTTATATAAAAAATACGGCACTAAATTAAAACAATTTTGAAATTTGGTATAATAGGAGCCTTAATACTCAACTTGGGTCTGATTATTCAAATTATGAATTTATAAGAGACATTTACAATGAGCAAGAGAGCAATATTGGCCTTTAAATATAATTGAAACTCGATGTTGTTTTAAAAAACAATTCTGCATTGCAGAATATTGAACAAAGTGCAGGTTTACAGAATATACTCGTAGAACCTACTAAAACTATTCTCCAACGGTGCTTCATTTCATGAAAATACACCTTACTTTCTATTCGATGGTTTATGCTCGTTCTCAAGTTATATACAGTACGCGCTCGATTTACGCAACACCCGATTGTTGCAACTCCCCAATTTGCGCAACCGACTTTTATTTTTACTTTACGTTCTTTATAAGTGCAACTATTTTTGATTAAAGGTCTCGATAAGTGCAACAAACTTTACGAATATGATGAAATATGTTCTCGTTTACTGTCGCCCCTTTGTGTTATTTGTAAAATGAAAGATTGTTGTTTTTTTTATACATCTTCTTTTTTCTAATAAATGTTATTTAAAATTGTTTTGTGTATTGAAAAAAACATTTTATACCTGTATGTTATTTTTCAAATTAATTTTTATGCAGAACATTTTTTTGCCATATTCTTTTGTTTAAGAAATGTTGTTTTAAATGCCTTGATTATGTTTAAAAATGTAGGCTCTGCAAGTACAACAATTGCGGTAAGTGCAACCGTCCTGATTTCCTATCGGTTGCTTGAATCGAGTGCGTACTGTATATACTTAATATGTACATTAGGGCGTACCTCAAAAAAAAAGTTCGCCGTACACCTTCGAATATGAAGTATTATTGAAAGGTAGTTTCAAAATTTTTATTTTTTTATGCCGAACGTAGGGGTCGCGCTTTTACATTTTTCTATATAACTTCTGCATTTATAAACGGATTTTAAAGTGTCTCGACGAGGCCGATTTTTTTTGTCTTTGAAGTCATTGAGCTCAAGCACCCCCTTCTGGTACTTACCCATCATATCTCAGTTGCTACTACCCTAATGTACCACTCTAATATCAGAAAATTAAAGCTCGCGCGGGGTGCTTGAGCTCAATGACTTCAAAGACAAAAACATCGATGTATCACACTTTAAAATCCGTTTATAAATGCAGAAGTTATATAGAAAAATGTAAAAGCGCGACCCCTACGTTCGGCATAAATAAATAAAAAAAATTTTTTTGAAACTACCCTTCAATAATACTTCATATTCGAAGGTGTACGGCGAACTTTTTTCTTTACTTGTAACCTGGTACGCTCTAATGTACATATGTATATCTTTTGAACGTTTTATTTTTGTAAAAGTAAAAAATAAAACGTAAACCTGCTAAGTTAAAGTTTTTCAACCTCGTATTTGATCATAAAATAATAAAATAGAAATGAACTCTACATATTTTACTGTTTTTTTTTTAATCGAATTGCTAATAATTCTTTAAGTTTGTGTTTAATGTTTAATTGTTAATGAATCTCAAAAATCAGTTCTTTGTGAGAACACTGCATATTTTTGAATATTAAAAAAAACTTTGTTTCGGAAAAACATTTTTTTGCGGTTTCTTGATTTCAGAATATTTAGTTAAAAAACCACATATTACATCCGATTTCGATCAAACTTCGCACAGTGCATCAAAGTCCTGCATCTTTAGAAGTCCGTTTCAATTTCGCTAGTTTATATTTTTAAAACTAGTTTATATTTCGAAATCCCTCATATTACATCCGATTCCATTCTAATTGCACATAGAGAAAAACGAGTGACCAACACCCATGTCTGGTAAAATTGTTCCATACCGGTTTTTGTTTTCAAGAAACCCCTGCACAAAATGTTTAAAGCAGCCATTAATGAAATCCCATTTTCATTATAAAACATGAAGAATCTCGACCACATTGGTAGTCATAATGCAAAGAACACTTCCGATTTGAGGTCCTTCTATTACGTTTAACAAACATCTGATGATGTTCAAGTTTATTATCGAAAAAGAAAACTGAAATGAATGGCTTTTTATCTACTTTTATAGGCTAGGAGATGAAAACTCGTCATTTGAACTGTATGCGTCCAAATCTTATCCATGAGATGGTGGTTGGGATGACTACTGCGAAGTCACTCAAGCAGATGCTGCTTAGACAACAAGAATTTGTGTCTGCTTATGGTACGGACCTTTGTCTCCTCATGTAGATGGTCCTCAGGAGCCGCATGTGCAACTTGATTAAAGTAAGTGCCTGCTACGTTGGCCTTAACTCACGGTGCTCTTAACACCGGGTGGATACAAAGCTGCTCGCCCGCATTTAGCCGAAGCTACACCTATAAAACAAACAATTAACAATTGATTCGATGGCCAGGTCCTCAGAAGACATAAGGAGATATTCTCAGGGCGTCATTTTGGCAAGCGAACACGAAAACTTGTGAAACTATAACATATTTCATATAGCCGTCAATTAACGGTCTCGTGATTTTCGGGTCTGTCTCCCTTCTTACCATATTTAAATCCGATATTTTAGAAATTAAGTATAATACGTGATGTGCAACCTATAAATGGGTCCGAAAGGAGAAGTTCTTGTATGGCGTAGAGATTAATCTCAGCCTCGTACAATTTGGAACCTGCCGTTTAAAATTGTTCGATGTTTTAACCCGGATTTAAGCCATGGTTTACTTGTGGTTTACTTTACCGCACCACGGCGGCTCAAACATAAAAGTGTTCACATCGTTTGATATATGTGACGCGCAAAATAGAAAGGGGCCTAAGGGTAAAAACCAGTTGTGTTCAGGAGAGCCATTTTAAAGATTTAAATACGTGTATCTTTGGTGTACCATCACTTTCATAAAACGCGCATATCTCAGGAAGGGAACACTTTTGGGGCAATGGATCTGTCTCATTCGATGCTTAGATGTTGTCCACATCAAAAAAAGGAGTGAAAATTGATTTTTTTTACCCTTAGGTCCCTTTCTCTATGCGCTGTCACATATATGTATACCTTTTTAGCTTAAATATCAATTTTAAATATGACAGAGTTTTAAATTATATTTAAGCAGTAACAATAGCTTACCTTGTTTATTCTTTTGTACAGCTTAAGATTAATCTTACACCTATTAAAAATTATTACAAGCTACTAAGAATCTACGACATAATTTAATTTCGACAATTGGACTTTGTTCATACAAAACCATTTACAGTTCTTTCTCTCAAACAGATTGGAAGAAGTTGTGCAGAACTGATTCGTTGAGGAGGTTCATTTTCATTTTAAGCAGCTAACTAAATTAACGCCTTTATTATTCATCTCCAAAAGTCTGTTAGCTGCTTAATTCTGAGACTTCGTCAACTTTTGCTTTAATTTCCGTTTTAGTTATAATAGTATTTTCTAGCATTACTCGTACTCTTTATCTAATGATTTGTTTTAAATTTAGTTTTGAGTATTTTGTACATCTTCTGAGTTCTTACGTCTCCTACTAAAACACGGAAAGTAGTACCACTTTTCATTAAGGCCAAATACTTCACCATCACTTAGGGTTTCCGGCAGTTTTCTAAAACAAAATACACAAAACCCAATATTTAGAATATGTTTGGGGTATTTCCATTCAATCTCTTACTTGTTTAAAGTTTCCGGCAGGCATAGGCACAAAGCAGCTCCCACCAACATAATGAAACTAATGAAAATCGATGGCAACGGTCTGTAGTAGGTTCCTAAATATATCACATATGAATTGAGAAAACTGCAGGCATATCCCATAACGTGGATGTTGGCCACACCACGTCCTCGGACACTGGTCGGAATAATTTCAGTGCAATATTGAACCTCAGCATCGTAGGCCACCACAGCACCATAACGTCCCAGACCCACCATGATAGCCAATAGTATGACATTGGAATTCGGATCCAAAAAGGCAATAAGGAAGCCGGTAACAGCCGTAATTATGCCACCCACCAGCAACGAAGCAGTGGCCATGCCTTTACGGCCAATGATATTTTGAAAGGCAATGATGGTTAAACCGGCAGGCACATAAACAAACGAAGTATAGGAGAAGAGTTTAAAGGGCGAAGAACCCAAGCCTTCCATATTACGCGAAATAATATCGAAGGACATGGTGATAATGACACTGCAAAGAAATTACATTCATTTTTAATAATGGCATAATCAACGATATATCATAGTTATTTCCCTACCTTTTGATTAATAAAATAATGGTAAATTTTCTCAGTCGCGGTGTCCTAAACATGCCCCAAAACGAATCCTTATTTTTAAGTTTTTCCTCTTCGTCCATTTTTTGCTTGTAGTACTCCACGAATTCTTCAAACACCTTCTCATCGACTTGACGTCCATTGAATTTGGCTACATGTTTTAGGCATTTCACCGCTCGATCATAACGTTTGCGGGTCAATAGCCAATTGGCACTTTCACATATCAGCAAAGGGTAAGCCAATACCAGAAGAACGGGCGTTGAGGCCACCAACAGGTATTTACGCCAAGTCTGGACCCACATAGCATACCAGGGCGACAGCATTAAACCCACACAATAGAATGTCGCTGTGATAATATTGAGGCCGAAAGTTCGTTTCTTCGGACTGAGGTACTCAAATGCTAAAAAGAGAAGGAATACTGTTTGATTAGCTCGAAAACAGCAGAGGTTCAAATATCATTAACACTTTAGTCAGTTTCGTTGCTACTTAATCCGAGAAGTAACTTTACTAGAATATATAACTACGCCGTGCGGTTACCTTACGTTCTATCTTCATAAAGCTCGATATTGCGAAAAATGCGACCTTGGTCATTATAAAACGATACTGAAGCTAAGCAAATTGAAAATAGACATGCACACATGCTGTCATGGCTAGATCGTGCTAGATTATAACGACGATCTCGAAAAAATTTTAATCGTGCTAGGATCTTATTTTCACATTTCAGTTGGCTTGTCTTTTGTGGTAACTAGCTTAGTATGCAATGTGGCTTTTTTAACCGTATTCTGTTGATGTAATTAACTTTGTTACCTAGTTGTTTAAAATACGCCAAACTGGCAACACTGAACAAAATTGAGAGTAATATTACAACATTAGCTGTGTTATTTTTTGGTTACTAAACTAGCATTTGTTCGTTAGTTACTCGGTTAGCAAGCGAGTTCGCCTCAACTCGCTAAAGAAACGAGTTCGAGTTTCCACACGTATTTTTCCTACAAAAAATCAACCGTGACACACCCTGTTGTAATGAAACATATGTTTTTGTTACGTATACAAAAAATAATCAAACAAGAAGAGGTCTCATCATTTTAAACCAATTAATTACTGCTTGCATTGGAAACATTTAAAAAATGTCATTGATCCTTCACTTGGAGTTGATTTTAAATATTTGCGTATCATGTCTCGGACAAAACCACGATTCGAATTTGAAGATAGCATCTTTTGTTGGACTCTTTTTTTGTTTACATAACACAAAACATATGATTTTATAGAGGAGGATGTGTCATGTAAGACAGACAGCCGACTTTTGACTTTTTAAAAAAAAAAATATATATAAGTATTAAAAGTCGACCTCCGACTTTTTGGGATAACAAGTCGATTAATTGTTTTTTTACTTTTCTTCAGGAAATTTAACACAATTTTAACACCTTGCAACGATGAGTTTATGGTATACTTAAGCTGTCCTTCCGTTTGCAACACCGCGAAATATTGATACTTAATAAAATATTTTAATTTATTAATGATCTACGTAATTCTAAGACGATCTAGCCATGTCCGTCCGCCCGTGTGTCTGTTGAAAAAGCACGCAAGTGGTCACAAAAATTAACCAAGGACCCGTCATTAGGTTTTTGTGATTGTAAATAGGCGAAATCGTCCCATGCGAAAAAGTTACCCTTTAAGGAAAAAATGTACAAATCATAAATTTTTGTGGACGGGCATGGATAAAATAAGCTGCCGAAATAAATATTCTTTTATATTGGAGATTTGACAAGGTAGCATGGACCGAAAGGCATTTGTTTTCTCTTTTTTGTCGAAGCAAGCGCTGGCGTATATAAGGTTTTTTCATGCCGAACTTATCGAAGTTTTAACTTGTCTTGTCTTAATTTTTCAAATAAATATATGTATAAGTATACATACATCATACATGTACATAAACAATTCATTTATACGGAGACTAAAAGTAGAAACAACAAGTAAAATCGTAGTTAAGTTCGGCCAGGGCGAACCTTGTGTACACCGTACGTTTTTTGGACCCTTTCGGCTCGTAGCCCATCCCTTATCTCAGCAAGAACTTAAAAAAATTACTCTATAAGTGTTGGAACGGTCGATATACACCTTCGACTTCAGGTAACCGCAAAGGAAAAAATCGCATGGGCTAAGTCTGGTGAGCTTGCCGGCCAGTTCACATCACCCCTCAAAGGAATAAGCCGTCCAGTAAACATTTCACTTACGGCAAGACGGTTATCCTGGATAAGTAAGGGCCAATGATGCCTACCCGTGATTTGGCGCACAACACAGGGACGCGGTCCGAATGCAGAGGTCTCTGGGGTTTGTTTCACTCCAGTATCACATATTTTTTAGTTTACACACCCACTGAGGTAAAATGTACCTCATCACAATTGCGTCATGGGGTATACGAATAGTTGCACAAGAGGTCCGCCGTGTCAAATAATTCCGGGCTGACAACTGTTGGACCACGCACATTTAATACGGGTAAAAATTCAGTTCATCATGAAGAATCCGGTGGAAGGTCTGAAAATGCCAAGGGCAAGTGATTGCTTCCGAGTAGTGCGTTTAGGTGATTACAGTACTGCTGCTCTAACTCTCTCGATGTTTTGTGGTGTTGTAATCCTTCTCTCAGGTGCCCTTCGTACACATGACACTTTCCCTGTTGTCCTCAATGAAGTAACCCAATTTACAACTGATTGCCGTCAAGGAGCAGTTCCGCTTGGGGAACAGCGAATCGTTAACGAAAAGCACATTGCGCTGCAATGATTTGAAAAATACGCATCAATACAAAATGACCTCTCCTCACGTGTCCAATGCACGATGGCAACTGAAAGATAAACGAATACAAATCTCCCGTTAGCCACTATAAGCCACGCACACTCTCCACTTTCTTCGACCAACGTTGCCGCCACAGCCTGCAGTGAAAAAAAGCAACTTACCGCGCTCCGCCCTGTATCAAAAGTCGATCACGACATTTTCAATTTTTGCAACAAAAAGTCGATAAGTTGACTAAGCGATAATCGACTTTTATAAACCTTAGTTGTACTCGTTTCTTTGGAGACTTAAAACCAACTCAGTAACTTCCTTCCATACAAATGTTAGTTTGATACACAGCTAATTTATTGCAAGGTAGCTCATTTAAAATTTCAACTTACCCAAAATATACATAAGCATGAAAAAAGTGTCCGTCGATAAGCCTGATACGAAACGACTCACAGCATACATGGTGACGCTGTTGACAAACGAAGTGGCAAAGTCTCCAAGGCCACCAGCCAAGGTACTCAATATGACGGCTGGCAAGCGACCAATTCTGTCGGCCAAGGAACCGAAACAGATTGTGCCCACAACAGCGCCTATATAGTAAAAGGACTGACCAACAGCACTACGAAAGGCTTTATCGCAAACCCAGTTTAGCTGTCGATAAATAGAAGCAGAAGAGAATTAGAGTAAAATCAAAGTATATCTTTAGGATGCACTAAGAAATTTGAATTTCCTTAGGTGGGAACTAAGCTTACCTCGGTGGTAATACTCTCGTAATCACTTTCCCGTTTATAAATCCACTGATGGCAAGCTCCGTTTTCAACAGCCACCGGCACAGTGTCATTTATTACCTCCTCCAAAAGCGTACACTGGGGATTTTTAAATTCTTTGTAGATCTCATCGATTTCTTCAAACGACCGATCCGCCAACTGCGGATGGTAACACCAGTGATCCGGAGTGAAACTTATCAAGGTTTGCGAAAAATAATGCATCGAAGACATGATGTTGGTGTAGCCATAGAGCAATAGCACCACCCATTGGTAGCGTCCGAAATTGCCGCACTTTTCCAGCACCCGGTCGAAATCCATATTGACTAACTTTCTGCTGTCTAAATCGTGGGACCCTGGTCAGCGTTGGCTTGATTTCTTAGTTTCTTATAAATCCAGCATGCAGGCAGACACCTCCCGAAGACGACAACTTTAACAAAGAGCTCGAGATTACCATTGTGTCGTGTAAATATATTAAAAAATTTAGCAAATTGTACCACCCATATATTATCTCTTTTTTTATCTTTTTAATTATAGCACTATGTGTGTTGGGGCCCACCACGAGTTTGGCAGCTACTCTTCGCAGTGCGCACCACAGCATCCAACTGTGGTAGTACTCGTACAAAGGAATTGCCGTATTTTGCCTAATCTCTTCAGAACAAATTTATGGTATTTTATTATATTATGATAGAAAGAAGTTGACAGAGCTTAACGAAATTTGTTGTTAGCAAATATTTGAAGATTTTTTGGGCATCCATTTGAATGCGGTTGGTGACAAAACGCTAGACGCCTCGCAAGATGCCTACACCTGTGCGGTCGTTCGAAATTGCTTGTCGTCAGAATGCAGCTTGTCATAGTCGAGTTTATAGAAATTGATTTACTGTGGGAAAATAACTAGTTGCACATAGAGAAAACATGGGTTGAAATTTGGTTCGAACAACTGATATTCCTGTTGGAAAAAAACACATTCGGTTGCAATAACTAATTTTTTATAGACCTTTTCTACCTAGTTGTGGCAGTCAAGTCTTTTTTCTAATATCCAATAATCTATTTTCGTTAAAGTAACTTAATATTGGTTATCCTAACACATAAATGCTAGCAGCCACTATAACAAGCTATTGAAGTAGGAGGTATGTAGCAATTACTATATTTATAGTCCGCTAGATCGCTGCGGTGAGGTGGTGGTCGTCCAAGAAATCAGAGAATAAAACCAGGTTAAAATATCTGCATTTTTTATCGGCGCCTCGAAACTGTCGGCAAATTTACTTTACTAATTATACATATATCTCTCAGCTCTGTCAAAGTTTTTCTATACAAAAAACATTAGCCGTTCAGTGCCGGCATTGAACATTGCACACAGAGAACAGATTCGTTTGCCAACCGAATGATTGAGGTTACATACACCTCGGGTATTCCATTAGTACAACCGAATGTTAGTTGGTGCTCTGTAACTTTCACTTATTGGAACTGTAGCATCATTGCAACATACCAAGTATCCGAACCTTCAGAAGAGAATTTTTTGATCTAAAAATGCACATCCCACGCTTGTTCAACAAAAACAAATCAAATTTTAGACGGAGGCAAAAAACTGTATTCTAACACAATAGAAGTTCTTGAAGCACTCATATGACCAGGAAAACAGTTGAAGATTTTTTGACTGGAAAAAAATATGGTTTATCGATTGGCTTATTTTATAAAAAATATTTTTATTTTTTTAAAAATACCTTTAAGCAACATTTTTGGCTATAACGAAGTTTTCGTTATCATCACTAATAATTGGTTACGACAAAAAATGTTTGCAAAACTGTTTGTTTGCCGCAACCACCAGTTGCGTTTGATTGGTACGACCGATCAATTAGTTTATCTGTGTGTAGGTCCTGGTCAGTGAGCATAGAAATTAAAATGTGCTCAAAAAGAAGTTCCACGTAATAAAATGTCAAGGAAACTATATTTGTGACGCGCTTAATAGAAAGGGACCTAAGGTTAAAAACCAGTTTTGTTCAGGAGAGCCATTTTCAAGATTAGGTCCCTTTCTATTTGCGCTTTGAATCGTCGACTTCACTTTCATAAAACGCGCATATCTCTGGGAGGGAACACTTTTGGGGCATGGGATCGGTCTCATTCGATGCTCAGATGTTGTCCACATCAAAAAAGGAAAAAATGAAAATTGACTTTTTTACCCTTAGGTCCCTTTCTCTATGCGCTGTCACATATGTGTATACTTAGAGTCCCTATGAACCGAGCCCCAATCCCAGCCAAATCTTCCAAAAAAATCTTTATTGGCGTTAGGCTTTATTTGCGTGCCTACAATTACTGGGGATCGGCCAATGAAGAGAACGGTTAACCACAATATTGTAAGTTATTTACAGTCCAATGACCCACTAAGTGATCGTCAGTATAGCTATACGGGAGATCTGAAGGCATTCTTGTCGAAGTGTTGGAGTCATTTTGTTCACCAGTTTGGTAAAAGTAAGGTCGTGGCTCTGAGTATCTTCCAGGCTTTTGATTAAGTCTAACATCGTGCTCGATTTATATCGAAGACAGCACTATACGAAGACGAACATCCACGATTCTGTCCTTTCTCTATCTCTCCCTCTCTTCCTTTTTCTTACTAGTATTTTTATTGACAATCGTTTGCTTAAGACATCCAATCCACTCATTCGCGGATGACATCAACCTCAGTCATCCGTATTCATTCAACCGTTGGCCGAGTCTTCAAGATATTTAAGATGAGATGGATGAGATACTAGGTCATTTTTTACTAGCCATTTCCGAATAGGGTCGATCGAGTTAATGTGCGTAAGACACTTCTGCTCTTAAAGCGATCCGCTGACCCAAAATTGTCGTCCATTTCTATCGGTGGTATGGATATTTCACAACGAGATGCTCTTGATATTCTGGGCATGTAAGAACAATGTGACGCTCGTTGGGCTAGAAGTGGTGCAAGAAATATTTAACTCCTTCTGATCTTTTCATTATTTATACGACTAACATCAGGCTAAAAACGGAATAAAACTAGCATATACGGGCAGGGTATTCAACTCTATTGTCTGGCTTGAGCATCGTCGGAATTTTCATCATACATTCGTCGATTCCTGTCTTGAGGGTGTAACTATCCAGGAATTAACACACAAAGAGAAAGTCAGTTGGAAATCGGTCCAAGCTACAAAAATTCTGCTATATAAACACACTTTTAGTTGAAACCATGGTTTTAGTTAGATGGTTCGAAATACTATAAGTTGGTAGCGGCGAAAAAATAACCGTACTCACAGGAAATTCATCGGTAATACCAACGGAATTGCGTTAAACTGTTGGTTTCCTCAACTGGTGGTTCATATTTCTTTTGTATTAATAATAAGTGCTGACAACAGATAAGTTCTTTGTAGTAACCAAACTCCATTTTGTTCACTGTCGTAACATAGCATTGGTTATCCCAACTTTACAAAATAGTCCCTGTAATAATTAATCAGTTCTAGACACTACATAACAATGTGGGACTCTGTGCTGAGGTGGAAGTATCAGTAAACCCAGGATCAACGCCGGGTAGAAACATCCAACAGTTTGTTTAGCTGCTGGTTTCAACCTCGTAAAGGCGACTTTACGAGTTAGGGATTAATCTCTAAGCCATGTAAACACCTCTCTCTAAAATGTATGCCGTTCGGAGCTGGCATTAAACAATAGGTTCCGGTCAGTGAGTATAACAAATGAATCGTGCACAACTCACTGACCTGAGAGAAGTTGTCCCTTGTACTTAATAGGATGCTGTGGGACTTAAGTAAGTTAATCATATCTCTTGTTTAGACGTAAAAACATTTGGACCCCCCAAAGTTTAACAGAAAATATTGTTATACCTTTTTGTAATTTTGGCAATATACGAAAAGTTTTATCAGAACAGTATTAATTTTGCCCTCACCCTACTAGGTAAGAGATATTAATTGGTACGGACAATTCAAGTATTTATGTTTTGACCAAATCCGTTTCAAGACTCTTTAAGTCATTTGAGCCATATTCGATAGTTCTCAATATGAGCTACCAATCGTTTTAAAACTTTGCATGTCATTATATTTTGCCATATCTGCTTATGGGATTGAAAATGGGCCACACCGCTCCACCCCTTCTGCTTCATACCTCCCATACAAATGTACCATTACGACTACATTTGGTTTTCTTGTAATATTGTTGATACTATTCACAAGATTTCCCTGAAAATCAATACTTAAAAATTAAGTTATAAGGCTAATTTGGTTAAAAAAAATTGGCCTCCTAGCCACTTACCTTTTGGTACCTTCCACACATATGACCATGTTTCAGTGCAGATGAGAACCCCCACTACTTGCCACCCACTGCTTGACATTCGCTTGAATTGTGAAATCCATTACATTTCTTAACGGCTTTGTACATGTGTATGAAAAAACGCCTCATTCTGGTACCTCCAGTGCAAATTCTCCATTCCGCCCACTTTTGGTATTCACATAATAATTCTAATACTATTTATATGATGGTGCTAAAAATTAGTAAATACGGGCGGTTCGGAAACTTCTTAGCCAAGCACAAAAAGCGCGGTATAAACAGAAAAAAGTTAAGTGTTTTGGAAACTTCCATCTCTGCTATGAACACATGTTAAATTTTGTTTCGATTTGGCAACTCCTACATATAGAAACAGGTGTTCACAAAAGACGCATCCGCGATTTTTTTACAATGGAAAAATTAGAAATGCGTGGTGTCATTAAATATTTACATAAAAAAGGTTTATCGGGACAAGAAATTCATAATGATATGGTGAATGTGTTAGGTGAAAGTGCTCCTTCATATGCAACAGTAAAAAATTGGGTTGCTGAATTTAAACGTGGTCGTACAAGCATTGAAGATGAACCACCTAGTGGACGTCCAAAAACAGCAACAACAAACGAAATTGTAGCCAAAGTGCATGATATGGTATTAAATGATCGACGATCGTATAAATCTAATTTAGGTTATTTTAAGAATACCAAAAGTAGGCATGATGGTACATTTGTGTATGTGGTAGGTAGCTCAAGTGGTGAGACGATGTGGCCCATTCCCCATCCCATAAGCAGCTTTGTAATAATATAATGACATGCAAAAGAACCACATTTTGGCACATATGACTGGTATGGAGGCATATACTTAGTAGGGACATAAATACTGTTACACATGTTTTATGCTGTAAAATACAAAGTACTGAATGTTTTTGGAAATTACTTTTTAATATATTTATTGATGTATTGTATCCAAAAATAATCTACTTATTCGAAATGTCCGCCTTTTGCCATTACACACGCCTTAAGTCGCACTGGCCAATCGTCAATAGCTGCACGAACCTCGTCCATTGGAAAATTGGCCACGGCTCGAACCAAAGCAGTCTTAGGAGATCCAATGTTGGGGTATCGTTTGTGACAAACCTTGTCCTCTACAACCGTCCACAATTTGTAATCCAATGGGTTCAAATCAAGACTTCCTGAGGACCATTCTTCAGAGGAAATGAACGATGGCAAATTGTTTCGAAGCCAGGCCTGGGACGTTTTAGCCTTATAGGCCGGCGCAGAATCCTGCTGGAAAGTCCATGGCTGGTTTTGGAAGAGGGAATTGTTAAGAGGCTTCACAACAGCTTCCAAAACGGTTTCTTGGTAAACTTTGGCCGATGTTTTGACTCCTTGTTCGCAGAAATGCAGGTCAGTGACCCCATCGTAAGAGACACCCCACCAAGCCATGACTGAAGCTGGTGATGACCCTTTTCCACCCTTGGGATCGGTTCAGATGCTTCCTTAGATGACCGCGCATACACTCTATCATTTTGCTTGTTAAATTTAACCTGAACTGTAAAAATTGTTTCATCGATGAACAAAATGTTTCTGTGTAAGCGTGCGTCACCAAAAGACTTTTGCATTTTCCAATCCAACTTTTTTTAAAGCTGCAGTCAATAAATGTCCAGTACGTCGTTTGAAAGCCCCAAGTCCCAAGTCTTTTTTTAATAATCCGACTCAAGGACTTTTGCTTGATATTCATCTCAGGGGCGATGATTTTCTGTTTCCGGAGCGGATTTCTGAGAATTCTTGATTTAACGGCTTTGATGACATACCCGACCGGTGGCGGTCTTTTACATCTCCAGTCTCCTCAAACAGTTTTATGCATAGGTAGACGAAAATGCGGCTAATCCCTAGTGGCCGGAGCGTTTTGAAAATATCGTTTTTGTTTTCATGTCACACTTGAAAAGCGCTATTACAGCGATACGGTTCTCATTATCTAACCACTCCATGATGAAAGTTGAAACAATTTAAAAATCGCGTTACAGACTAACGCTACTGAGGTTAGCTTTCAAAACCCATAGGGCATTAACGGGGTATGTTCAGTTCTACTATTGAAATGGGTGTGTTCAATGTTGTCACAGTTTTTATGTTCCTACTAAGTATTACTATATCTTATCAGAATATGTACCCAATACTTAAAGTCCAACTGACGTATTTTAATAGCAGATAACAACTTGATCTTCAAATTGCTTCTGACACTTTCAGACCGAAATTAAATTTTATGATCCTCTTTACCAATTTCACGCAGAATGTAAGTACACTTGTGCTCATAAAGCTTCTCATAATTCTGCTCAGGTTGTTTTCAATAAAATTCCCCTCTTTAAACAAGTAGGGTTACAGTGATTTAAATTTGAAATGCTTTGTAGTGCTTTGAAATACACCAATCTGAGCTCAAATTTAATAATATCATATTCAGAGAAAGTCGAAAATCAGTTGGAACTACTGAAATTTCGTTTCAAAAAAAGAAATTCGGTTGCAATCACAAAATATTTATAGTCGTAATGGATATACTATAGTATATACTTCAATTATATAAGAACAGTTTTTTTGCTTCTACTGAAAATTTACAATTTTTTCTTTCAACAAGTGCGACATGTGGACTTTAAATCCAAAAATATTTTTCTGAAGGTTCGAAAACTTCTTTTTTTCTACCGATATTTAAGTTACAATTACTACACGTTCATTCAACATTCGGTTGTACTAATGAAATGCTCGAGGTACATGCAACCCCAATCATTCGGTTGGCAAAAAAATCGGTTGTGGCAACGAATCTGTTCTCTGTGTGCACTTTTACCTAGCATTTTTTTAATGAAATTTTTTTTATCAAACTAGGGAGAAAAACCTGATGGAATGGCGAATACTCGTAGTGTTGAGTTAATAACGGATAATTTGATGCATTTCTACCTTAAAAGACTGAAATTTGTTTTTTTTTAACAATTTTATATTCGACATCTTGATAATGCTCCTCCTTTAGACCTTAATGAGTAGGGTATATAAGGTCTATGCCACCGAACTAAAAACTCTGTTTATCTCCGTGATTTTTACTACTTATGACTAAGATTTAAAAGAACATCTGTTTGGTGGTATAATCCTGCTCTTATCTTCAGTCTGATATCATTTGTCTTAAGTCTGCACTATACAAAATGGTTTCAAGTTTAAAAGGGGTCAGGTTCAATAACAGTTTGCAACACCTAACAAATACGGTCGCAGACCTTAGGAATACCTACACGAGTATGTGTATAATTTTCATTCTTCCGTCATATTCGGCCGAGTCTCTCTAATTAAGCTTGGAACCAGATATATTGCACCGGGATGATTTACACTGTTTGCGATTTTAAATGGGCGAAATCAGCCCATGGGAGAAAACTTTTTCCCTTAAGGAGCTAATAGTACGTCGATAAAATATACACTTTTTGAGTATGAATCTCAATATATCATTTTTATTTGCGGCTTAAATGGAGACTGTTTGTTTAATCGAATATAATACCTTGAACGTGCTAATCGCTTCGACTTTTGTGGTCCCAAAAAATGACGGTCTCTATGGTCCATAGAAACGTCCCGTCCGTCACTCTTCCTAAGCTTCCTGAACAAGCTTTTGTGTTATGTACAAAACCGCATCTACGCTGATGACAGTAACCCTTATCATTCATATTCTTTCGACCACCGTCCTTGTCTTGGGGATATTTTCCAAAAACGGCTGTCTATAGACGCATCGACCAACGACAACCTGGAAACGATATCTGAGTAAGTTCTTTAGAATAGGGCTAATTTTGACGCGGCAAAGACCCAGAGTGCTGTATTTTGTCACACAAGCGTTATGCAGATACATCTACGTCGTCAGTGTCTATGGATCGCTTTTAATGTTCTTCGCATGAGAATTCAATACGATGTCCGCTGGTCAGAATACATATTTCACATGTACACTGAGCCGAAAATACAATGATTTTTTAACCATGTGTCTGGTTACATTTTTCATGTTAAATGTTTAATAACGAAGACAAAACAACGTTATATAAGGTCAAATGTGCATACAAAATAGTTGAGTAACCCTTATATAAGGTTGGTTTTTTCAAGAAAGAGGCAGAAAAATGTGCGACATAAACACAAATTTAAAGATCATTCGGCTCGGTTGTATCAAAGTTTTTGATCTGTTTTGTGTTATTAAAGTTCCACGAAGTTGCAACGATTGCGACTGTCTTATCCCCCCACTCTTTTTCCTTTCTTCCTCTGCTCTAAACGTTTGTAATTGTGAGAAAGATCATAAGACAATTTATATCGATCATTTAAAAAAACCATCACCAAAAGCAAATGCTAACTTTTCGCACAGTTCGAAGACTATACGCAAAGGGTACTTCCCATTAATTATAAAGAGGCTTGCGTATAAGTCATTTGATTTGTAGCCGAAGTTATCGTTGCCAAAGACTGCTGAAGAAAAACCAGGCACCCAATCTGCCTGGCAACCGTAGCCAATACATTTCACCAATTTTTAAGTTGATTCTAAAAAAACAACAACAAAAAGTTCTCGAACCAGAAAAAAACTGTTCAAGTCATAATAACGAAAAAAGACCGAATAAATGTAATCAAAACAAAAACATAATTATTAGGCAAATTTAATATTAAAAATGGTAACAGAAACTATATTTCTGGTTAAAAGCGGTAAACAGTAATTAGTTAACTTAACAATAAAATATTTTCTATAACAATCTTCATATTTGATAATATTAACAATTTCATTGTTAAATTAAACATGTATTGTTTCAATAGATTAACTATGAAATTTTAATATTAATAATTGTTCATGGTTAAAAACAATGCATTATTAAATCAACAATAATTATTTTCATAATAACAATTTTATCGGTTAAAAAACTCAACAATACATTGTTAAAACAACAATAATTATTTTAAAATTAACAATTTTCATGGTTAAAAAAATTCAACTATAAAATAGTTAAATTAACTATTATTATTGTTAAATACCAGTCAGCAACAAAATGTTCAAATTAACCTTATATAACGTAGACTCCAAATCATGTTTATTTATGGTTAAGTTAACCTTATATACGGTTATTTTTCTTCTCAGTGTAGAACGAAGCATTGAAGTATCTTTTCATCTTGAAGCGGTATAAGAATATATTCACATCCTTCGACTTTCTTTAAAACTATCAACAGTGACATCCAACCAAATATAGTATACAACTATCGTATTGAGGCCGGGTCTCAAAGCTCGTATCCAAAGGAGAGCAGCGGTGCGGTGCTGATTGAGGATGATAAGGTAACCGGCTCGTTTCATGGAAGGTGCTCTTCTGAAATATCTTATCTCATTCCCGAGACCCGTTTGTTATCGCCTGGCCACTGGCTCGCATCGTGCTTTTTAGAGATATTTCGTTTTTCCTGGCAAACGTCTTTCCTGCCACTTATGATTTATATCACTGCAGTTCGAATGTGAACAAATTCTACTCCCTTTCTAGTCCTTTCCTTTACCAGCCTTACCATTGCTAGCAAAAGGCATAGGCAACAGCGTTGGTTTCATAAAATAGTCATTTAAAGTTTATCTAATTTAATCACAATTGGATATATGTGACAGCGCATAGAGAAAGGGACCTAAGGCTAAAAAAAACAATTTTCACTTTTTTTTGATGTGGACAACATCTGAGCATCGAACGAGACCGATCCCATGCCCCAAAAGTGTTCCCTCCCAGAGATATGCGCGTTTTATGAAAGTGATGGTACACCAAATATGCACGTATTTAAATCTTTAAAATGGCTCTCCTGAACAAAACTGGTTTTTACCCTTAGGTCCCTTTATATTTTGCGCGTCACATATGCATATACTTTTAATATCTATCTAAAACGTGTGGACCTCAATAAACTGCCAGTGTGGTCAAAACATGCAACCAAAAGTAAATTTAGATTCTTAACTTAATGAAAAACTTCCCTGCGACTCCAAATATGGATTCTTTTTAAAGATTCGGTTGAACGTGGATAAGACTCATGGATCCAAGGATAAATATGGACATACGATATATGTGCTTAAATTAAATTTTAGGGAAACATGTCATGCAGGATTTTGCCACCAAGCAAAATGTGGAGGAAGAAAAGAAGAAGGATCTTTGTGCCTTTTATACTTGAAAAAGGATGTTCGGCAAAAAAGTAGTTTTCAAATCCTAGACATCTAGATAACGAGATGTGCAGCAAGGGCCGCCCTAAACTTTGAGAAAAAATATTGTGACTATAGGTTCACCGCAAAAATAATGTCTTCTTCGCCATAAAAGTATGTTCGTCGCAACCATAGTATTGTTTACTGAATTTAACTTTGACAATAGAAGGATGGCCCCAATATTAATATTGTGAAATGTAATATTGTGAAAAAAAAATTATAATGTGGTTGTAGCAACAACATAAATATCGTTAGTGCTACAAAAGTATTGTGGTTTTGTCTAAACAATAGTGCCATTACGGCAATCATTATTGAATATAATGTGTTTTGTAAATAATTTTCATTATTCAAATCTATTGTTGACAACTTAACCTAATTCTAAAAAATAATTTTGGGAATCAGAGTATAATTGTGTGTAATCATACTATGGTTGTAGAGATCATAACATGGTTGCGTGTAAATCATACTATGGATATGATGATCCTACAATGATTGTATGTGAAATATACTATGGTTCTAAGGATCATAATATGGTTGTGGAGATTATAGTATGGTTGCGTGTGAACCATACTATGGTATGGGGATCAAAGTATGGTTATGTGTGAATCATACTATTGTTATGAGGATCATAGTATGTTTGTATTTGAATCATACTATTGTTGTGAGGATCATAATATTGTTGTACCACAACCATATACCCAAAAATAGTGTGATGCTATTCAAATATTGTTATCCCAACCAAACGTTTTTTCTACGTGTACGTGAAACGTGGGAAACTGATACGTATGTTAAGCACGGACGGATATGGCGCAATTCTTTGATCGGCCAGTACAGATAGGCTTGATGAAGCGTCAGACTATGTCACTGAGGATGATCCGAACCCCCTCTTAAGGGTGGAATTTAAAAAAAGAGGATTGAGCATGTACCGCTAAAATAGCAGAGGCCGAAATCTCGATCTTTACGAATGGTTCCAAAATAGAATTAGGTAAGAGATATAGGGTTTCTTAGAATCTATCAACCTAAAAATATCTTGACGACACATGACCAGGGCTGCCAATGTCGACGATTTATCGTTAATTTGACGATTTTATAACCACTTAGTAGGGGCATAAATACTGTTACAACATTCAACACACCCATTTCAATAGTAGAACTGAACATGCCTCGTTAATGTCACATGGGTTCTGAAAGCTAACCTCAATAGCGTTAGTCTGTAACGGGATTTTTAAATTGTTTCAACTTTCATCATGGAGTGGTCAGATAATGAAAACCGTATCGCTGTAATAGCGCTTTTCAAGTGTGAAGTGAAAAAAGCTATACTTTCAAAACGCTCCGGCCACTGGGGATTAGCCGCATGTTCGTCTACCGATGCATAAAACTGTTTGCGGAGACTGGAGATGTAAAAGTCCGCCACTGGACGGGACGGGCCGCCCACGCTCTGTTCGAACATTACATGTCATCAAAGGCGTTGAATCAAGAATTCACAGAAATCCGCTCCGAAAACAGAAAATCATGGCCCGTGAGATGAATATCACGCAAAAGTCCATTAGTCGAATCATTAAAAAAGACTTGGGATATTGGGCTTTCAAACGACGTACCGGACTTTTATTGACTGCAGCTCTAAAAAAAAATAGAATTGAAAAATGCAAACGTCTTTTGGTGAAGCACTCTGATACCTTGCACAAAAACATTTTGTTCACCGTAGAAAAATTTTTTACCGGTCAGAAAAAATTTAACAAGCAAAATGATAGTGTATGCGCGGTCATATAAGGAAACATCTGAACTGATCCCAAGGGTGGAAAAGGGTCATCATCCAGCTACAGTCATGGTTTGGTGGGGTGTCTCTTACGATGGGGTCACTGACCTGCATTTCTGCGAACAAGGAGTCAAAACATCGGCAAAAGTTTACCAAGAAACCGTTTTGGAAGCTGTTGTGAAGCCTCTTAACAATTCCCTGTTCCAAAACCAGCCATGGACTCTCCAGCAGGATTCTGCACCGGCCCATAAGGCTAAAACGTCCCAGGCCTGTCTTCGAAACAATTTGCCAGCGTTCATTTCCCTTTGAAGAATGGCCCTCAGGCAGTCCAGATTTGAACCCATTGGATTACAAATTGTGAACGGGTTTAGAGGACAGGTTTGTTACAAAAGATACCCCAACATTGGATCTCTTAAGACTGCTTTGGTTCGAGCTGTGGCCAATTTTCCAATGGACATGGTTCGTGCAGCTATTGACCATTGGTCAGTGCGACTTAAGGCGTGTGTAAAGGCAAAAGGCGGACATTTCGAACAAGTAGATTATTTTTGGATACAATATACATCAATAAATATATTGAAAAATATTTGGTCCTTTTTATTTTACAGGCATAAAACGTGTGTAACAGTATTTATGTCCCTACTAAGTAAAATATGACCAAAGTAAACGCCTTAATTGAATTTTTCAACAATGCAAAGAATCTGACAAAAAGTATGGATTGCCTGTTTAGCTCGTTTGTTTTATTTCGGTCTGTTGCTTTTACACATTGAACAGGGATTAAACCGACTCAAGACCTCTTGCTTCTATATTTAAATAGAAGACATTTTTGCAGAAATAGACATTTTTGCAGAAATAGGAAAGGAAACTATGTATATTTGCATTCGTTTGGCATAGAATATTCCTTTAGCTTTAGCTTTTACTTTAAAATGAATAAATTAGACGTAAGAAATTGTTTAATTTTCAAGCAAAAGTTGTAATTAAGCTATGATGGGCATTTCCAGCCAGATTAAAAAACGGAGAAAAGGAAAAACTAAAGATAGTTTTTGGTTGTTATATATGGTGGGCGATTTAACATTTTAAATTTTAATCGGCAGTAAGAAAAGTAGTGACAATTTTCTAATTTTTTTCATTGGAAGGTAGTGCAAAACCCTAGATTATGTAAACATAGAAAATAAAATTGTGACTGTCGCTGTAAGGCGATACAGGCAATAATTAGAGTTATTTTTACAACGTAAACATTTCTTTTTTGTATGCGACGATTTTTACTTTCAAAAATTTCGTTCTGTGGTTCAGACAAATCGGCAGCCGTGTATTTTTACATGACAAATACACGGTCGGGCAGAGAGTTTCGCAACCTATACAGCCACAATAAGATCCTGGAACTAAAGGTACGGTCACATTGGGCAAACACTTGAGAAAAACGCAGTTCACCATATTTGCTCAAAATTCTTTCAAAATAGCTCAGGGTTGATTTTGTGTTCACATTACCGACAGAAATTTGACAGTTTTTGTTTGTTCAAACAAATGTCAAATAGAAGTTTGGAAAAACAAGGTGATGACTTTTTGATTTTTTTTCTCAAATATTATTATTTCCTGTTGCACATATGAATAAATGTTTGCCTATTAATGCCTTAAATAATGTTTATTCCATTTAAATGTTGAAAAAGGTCACACACAAACCACATTGAAATAAAATTTTCGTCAAAAATTTAAACTTTTTCTTCTTTTTTTTAATCATATAAATCCAAAACGGAAAAAAGTGTCATGTCTTTTTACTTTCACTAAAAGCCACATAACCTATAAACAAAATGAGACATAGATGATAGAAATTGATGAACGCGTCCCGATTTTAATTACAATTAAGTGACGGCATCTTATTTTGAATCGAATGTATCTCTTTGGGAAAAACGACGACTTTTTTTTGTCTTTCAGAATTAAAAAAATAATAAAAAACAAGAGGTTATTTCATTTATATAATTGCTCATAAATATAAATTTATCATTTATATAATTGCTCAAAAATATAAATTTGTGCTGAATTGCTTTTCTTGACTTAAAAAAATTGCCCAAAGTGCTGATAAATAAAAATTTTAATATAATTTTGCGCGTACTGTTTTTTTTATCGAATCATCTTAAAGTAAGATTTTATGTAATCTTAAATAAAAACTCATCAAAACTTGATACTGGGAAACGAGGTTGTAAAGGGTGTTTTTTATTGGGGTATAGAACTTTAAGTTGGCATCACTTTTTTAACTGGCGGCCATTTTGTCAGCTGTCAAGTGATTAATATTTAGTTTGGTTTGCCATTTCATCATGAACAGGTTGACAAAAGAACAACGCTTGCAAAATGGGCCGAAAATGAGATTCATCTCGATGCTGATTTTCATCACAAAATTTTGTTCAGTGATGAGGCTCATTTTTGGTTGAATGGCTACGGCAACAAGCAAAATTGCCGCATTTGGAGTGAAGAGAATCCACATGAGACCCTTGAGACGCCATTACATCCACAAAAACTGACTGTTTGGTGTGCTCTATGGGCTGGTGGAGTCATTGGGCCATACTTTTTCCGAAATAATGCTGGAGAGTCAGTTACCGTTAATGGAGACCGGTATAGAGCCATGATAACCGACTATTTTGTTCCCGAATTGGATGGCATGAATGTGGATGAGTTGTGGTTCCAACAAGACGGCGCTACATGCCACACAGCGCACGTCACAATCGAATTATTGAAGGAAACATTCGATGAGCGCATAATTTCGCGGAATGGACCTGTCAATTGGCCACCAAGATCGTGTGATTTGACACCATTGGATTATTTTCTTTGTTGATATGTGAAGTCGCTCGTCTACGCCAACAAACCAGAAACGTTAGGGGACTTGGAAGCCAACATTCGTGGCGTTATTGCCAACATACGGCCCCATATGCTCGAAAAAGTGGTTGAAAATTGGACCTGTAGAATTGGCTTTATTCGAGCCAGCCGCGGCGGCCACATGCCCGAAATCATATTTAAACATTAATGGCATAAAATTATCCTTCCAATAAAGCCAAATTGATGGACATTAAAACGATTTTCTTGTGTTTTATTTCAATTCGAAGTTCTATACCTCAATAAAAAACACCCTTTATAAACCCAGCAAACCAAACCTTCAGAATTCGGTCAGAATTCTGTACGACAATCGACAAAATGTTCCGATTTCGGAACAGAATTCTTATCGAGTTCGTAACGAAAAACATATGAGAAGGTTGACACGAATTCTGAACTACTTCTCTGAGGGAATTCTGATGTTTTTGACGACATTTTGAACCGATTTCTGACCGAATTCGGAACTGAAGTCTTGGGAAATTCGAAAGGAAATTTCGATTTCTCGTATCGAATTCTGAACTAATTCTGAACGACTTTGGTCAGAATTCTGACATTAAGTCTAATTAAATTCTGATGTTTGTACCGAAATTTCGAACCGAATTCTGAACGAATTCTGAGCTTATGTCATGGTAAATTCTGAATGTAAACAATCAAAATGAAGAAAATATTTTTGTTCTACAAAAAAAAAGTTGTAAAACATTTTCAAAAGGCGTTCGGAAAGACTTTTAGTTACAAGCAGGAGTGCCTGCAGTTTCGCAAGCAATAATTGTGCTGTAACTATGTTAAGTGGCTATACACTTAAGGGCAGCCAGTTTTGCATTTAACGAGAACTGTCGGCAGTAGAGTTTTCCTCCGAACACAATAAAAATCCCTCGCACAGCTAAGCTAAACAAACGTTCAGAATTTGAATTTGAAATATTAAAATACCTCAGACAAACAGTTAAGAACTCGTTCAGAATTAGTTCCGACATATCTGAACACAAGAACAACAACTGTAAAATATAAAGCAAATAACAAAAAATTTAAACGAATAGACTACCTCAGATAAATAGTTCAGAATTCGTAGCGAGTTCGATAAGAGAAGTCTGAACAAAAAATTAATAAAAATCCCACAGACAAGTCTAACAGAATTCGGGTCGAATTCGTTCAGATATTTCTGAACATAATAAATAAAGAATCCTCCGACAAATCGAACAGAATTTGTAACGATTTCGGTAAGAATTCTCGATAGAGTTCAGATATTGTTCAGAATTGTCTAACATCAGACATTGTCGGCAAATTTGGTTTACTGGGAAGTCATCACTCTAGTGTTTACATTCAAATAAATATTTGACCAAAAGAATATTTGAACAAACTGTCAAAAAATATAAATTTGTTTTCTGTCAACATTTTGAAACCATTGATGCAGGAAGATAAAAATTTACTGATTTTGTGCTGTGGAGAGCAGCATCTTTGATAGTCTTGGCAGAGGAGGATATGGCAAAAAAGCGCAAAAAAGGCAATAGGTTCGGCAGCGGGTACGTAGTCGGAATATCGAAGGATGCTGCGCAAAGTTGTTAAAAGAACTGCGTACAGGAACACCAGCTCTCTATAAAAACTTTTTGCGCACCAACACAGCAGAGTTTGACTATTTGGTATGAACTGAAATGAGATGTAGACTATTAAAATTTGTGTAGCTGAAATTAGTTGCCCCGCTAATAACAAAGAAGACGACACAGCTTCTTGTGTCAATTTCTGCCTTTAGCTGTTACACTGTCATCACTAATTTTATGAGCTGTTTTTTTTTATTGCTTGATCTTACAAACTTTTGTAAGATCAAATAGATATCAGCTGTTGTGTTGTTTGCCACCCAGAAATATTTCGTAGTCAGATTGTGGCAAAGAAATATTCGACGTTTTTTTTCTTCAAATATTTGCCATGTGTGGCCATGCCTTAAGTATACCTTTGTCAAACGTCGGGATATACTTATATATGTGGTTTAGTAGCGTAGGGACTGTGGAGGCTATATAAGGTTCGGCCTGGCCATTTTTATTGATTCAGACAATTTTTTAAATTTTTTTAGAGACATTTTCACCATTGTCTTTTATTACACCACACTGAGATGCATTGCTCTAATTGAGCATAACTTCAGGCTGATACAAACTAAAATATATATATAAAAGAAAAAAAATACAAAAAAAGGCGGGTATTTTATAAATTCATTTCGCGATATATCAACAAATGTTGCATTAAAAGGCTATGCCTTAATTCGGCAGAAGGGCGCCTGTCAGCGGTTATCTTTCTTACGTTATAAAAACATAAAGTTTTAAAATTTTTTAAGGAATTTCTGACCATTTTCTCCACTCGTGTTATAACTTCTAGACCAACTGTTGAGATTTCTTATTAGCCTCATGTTCAGGTTTCCAACCTTTAAAGTAAATAATGATCGTTTTTAAGACACAATAGCTTAATCCTCAGCAGAATCCCAATATGCGTAGTGCACAAGATTCCGCCTTTCTTACAAAAGTTATCACATCAGATCGAATGCGCTACGGCGATGGCTACACTTTCTAAATAATGACTACAGATACATTTTGGACATTTTAGAGTTTCGAATTCAACCACTGGTATTGCGTTTATCAAATTCGACAAAAATGGCTCTGGTGGAAAATCTTTTATTATCTGCATATCCCTATGGCGATTATGTTCACATAAAATAACAGAAATAACTACTTAGTAGGGACATAAAAACTGTTACACACGTTTTATGCTGTAACATAAAAAAAGTACTGAATGTTTTTGGACCAAATATTTTTTAATATATTTATTGTTGTATATTGTATCCAAAAATAATCTACTTGTTCGAAATGTCCGCCTTTTGCCTTTACACACGCCTTAAGTCGCACTGGCCACAGCTTGAACAAAAGCAACCTTAAGAGATCCAATGTTGGGGTATCTTCTGTGACAAACCTTGACCTCTAAAACCGTCCACAATTTGTAATCCAATGGGTTAAAATCTGGACTGCCTGAGGGCCATTCTTCAGAGGAAATGAACGCTGGCAAATTGTTTCGAAGCCAGGCTTGGGACGTTTTAGCCTTATGGGCCGGCGCCGAATCCGGCTGGAAAGTCCATGGCTGGTTTTGGAACAGGGAATTGTTAATAGACTTCACAACAGCTTCCAAAACGGGTTCTTCGTAAACTTTGGCCGATGTTTTAACTCCTTGTTCGCAAAAATGCAGGTCAGTGACCCCATCGTAAGTGACAACCCACCAAATCATGACTGAAGCTGGGTGATGACCCTTTTCCACCCTTGGGATCAGTTCAGATGCTTCCTTAGATGACCGCGCATACACTCTATCAATTTGCTTATTAAATTTTTCCTGAACGGTAAAAAATTTTTCATCGTTGAACAAAATTTTTCTGTTGAACAAAAGTTATCAGCGTGCTTCACCAAAAGACGTTTGCTTTTTTCAATCCTATTTTTTTTAAAGATGCAGTCAATAAATATCCGGTACCTCGTTTGAAAGCCCCAAGTCCCAAATCTTTTTTAATGATTCGACTCATGGACTTTTGCGTGATATTCATCCCACGGGCCATGATTTTCTGTTTTCGAAGCGGATTTCTGTGAATTCTTGATTTAACGGCTTTGATGACATGCGGTGTTCGAACAGAGCGGGGGTGGCCCTACCGGTGGCGGTCTTTTACATCTCCAGTCTCCTTAAATGCATCGGTAGACGAACATGCGGCTAATCCCTAGTGGCCGGAGCGTTTTGAAAATATCGCTATTTTTCATTTCACACTTGAAAAGCGCTATTACAGCGATACTGTTCTTGTGATCTGACCACTCCATGATGAAAGTTGAAACAATTTTAAAATCCCGTTACAGACTAACGCTATTGAAGTTAGCTTTCAAAACCCATATGACGTTAACGGGGTATGTTCAGTTTTGCTATTGAAAAGGGTGTGTTCAATGTTGTAACAGTATGTATGTCCCTACTAAGTACAGTGTGTTGAAAAATTCATCTCAGTCAAAAAATGGAATTATCCCGTGAACATTTTCTTGCGATGATTTTTTACGATTTTCGGTGTGGGTTATCGAGACAAGAGTGTTTAAATCAACTTGTTTCGACTTTTGGTGATGAAGCACCATCAAAAACCACTGTTAATCGCTGGTACCAAGAGTTCAGTCTCGGAGGCCGTTCGCTCCACGATGAATTTCGTGAAGGTCACTTTGCCGGAAACCATCGATGCTGTGCTTGAACTGATTTATCGAGACCGACATCCTTGCCTTGAGGCATCCTTGGGCATTAGTATGACAAGCATCAATAACATTGCATGTTTATTTGGCCGTGAAAACAAAAATTATCTCGTTGCATCCCACATAATTTGATGAATGCTCAAAAAAAGGCTCGTATGGATTGGTGCAAAAAGATGTTGAAAAAGTATAACGGCGGTAGCTCAAAGGCAGTGCATAACATTGTCACAGGTGACGAATCATGGATCTATGCAGATGAAACCGAAACAAAACAGCAATCGACCGTATGGGTCTTTCAAGACGTGCCAAATCCAACGAAAGTTGTTCGTGGAAGAAGTAGATCGAAGCAAATGATTGCGTTTTTTTCCGGCATAACTAGCCATGTTACCACAGTGCCTTTAATGGAGCGTAGGACCTGAGTGGTATAAACCATCTTCTTGCCAACTGTGTTCGAAGAAATGAGGAAAGATATTAAGAGAAGATGGATCAATATGCATCATGTCAATGCGAGCTCTCACACATCAGCTGAAACGATAAACTATTTGACCGCTCAAGATGTCGAACTTATGAGCCATCCACCGTACAGCGCTGACTTCTTCTTATTCCCTAGTATGAAGAGAAAAATGCGTGGCAACGTTTTTTAACGCCCGAAGCAGCTGTTGAAGCGTTCAAAAATCATGTTTTGGAGGTGTCTCAAACGGAGTAGAACAACAGTGCTTCGAAAGTTGGTTTGTGCACATGCAAGAGTGTATTGTTCTAAAAGGAGAAAACTATTTCCAATGATAAATTATTGTGTTTTTATTGCCGGACCCGAAATAAAAAAGCAACCCTCGTATTTGACTAGATTGTCTCGATGGCCCTACAGATCACACAATGCTTTATATGTTAAATTCATTCATGATGTCCGTGTGTTAAATAGTGAACACACAGAAGTGTTTCCAGTAACGTGCGATATAAACAGACTCTAATGAAATGTCCTTAAACATTACTTCCCCTTTCATTCTCTAACCGACAAAATATAGAGGACATTTCCTAGGTGTTTGTCTGATAAAGAATGGTTGTTAAATAAACGTTTTTAGTATGGGTCCTTTGTGATCCTCCTTGTAATTGGTTTATCTTGTTGTTCTATTTCGGTTCTAATCTAGTTTGTCGAACTTAGAGATTAATTTTGGTGCAATTATGTGGCACTTTGATACAATTTAATGTTTTGTGAAATCCATCAATGGCTCAAACATAGAACGAAAACAAACGAACGCAGTCAGTCTCGCTTGAAAATTAGTTCGATGAGGTGCTGTTGTCATATTTGGCTTTACACTGAAAGAAACGTTTGATCTGGATTGTAGTTAAGAAATTAGATTTCTGGTGAAGTCTCTTGATGAGAACATTGCCGTTCACCCTTAGAATCACACAAAAAGGCGGTATGTCGGCAAGTCAAATGTGCAAGAGGAAGAGAAGTCAAATTAAAATAGATAAGAATTTAATTATGGGTGCTTTTTTGGTGCCATACGAGTATAAACGAGTACAGTTTGCCAATTCTTCACGGAAATGTTAACGCCAAACTCGTTCGACGTTAAAGTTAACTTATATTAAAATGCCACACGCAGAAAAAATGTATGGTTGTGTTGATAATATTGGAAGAGGATAATACTATTGTTGGGTATATGGTTGTGGTACAGCAATATTATGATCCTCACAACCATAGTATGATTCAAATACAACCATACTATGATCCTCACAACAATAATATGATTCACACATAACCATACCTTGATCCCCACAACCATAGTATGATTCACACTCAACCATACTATGATCTCCACAACCATAGTATGATCCTCACAACCATAGTATGTTTCACATACAACCATAGTATGATCTTCACAACCATAATATGATTCTCACGCAACCATGTTATGATCTCTACAACCATAGTGTGATCACACACAATTGTACTTTGATACCCAATATAATTTATTAGAATTTGTTTTTAGGTTGTCGACAATAGATTTGAATTATGAAAATTATTAAAAAAAAAATATTAAATTCAAAATAATAGGGGTGATTTATTTTACAGTAGAAAAAATAAATAAACGTAAGCGTTTTTATTAAAAATATTTCAGTTAAACAAACCCAAAGCAGCTTGTTTAAAAAATTTTAATTTCGATAAAAAGTACTATTATTGCATTAAATCTGTACCAATAACATTTGTTCTTAAAAGCATATTTAAATGAAGAAATATTATTGTTAACATAAAACGCAAAACACAATACTTATGTCGCACCAACAATAATTATATTGTTGTTATAACCATACTTTCATTTTTAAATTTGGCAATAATACTATTGTTACATTTCAACAATATTAATATTGCAGCAATTATACTATTGTCAAAACTAGATTTAGTAAACAATGCTATGGTTGCGACGAACATACTTTTATTGCGGAGAACATATTATTATTGCCGTGACCATGTAGTAACCATGTTTTTTCTCTGCGTGCAGCGGTTTGAAAATACTGGGGTAATATTGTTTATTTTTCTCTTAAAAAAAACCCTACCTCTTACCTTTTCAAAATTACTTAAACGAAGTACAGAGGTCCTACCCTTTCAAAGTTATGACTTTTCGACTGAAATGCAAAATTTCAAAGGGCTCAAAATACCGCTCCGGGGCGACCAATTGACATCACAGTTTCGGCTGATTTTTCGATTTTCAGAAACAGTGCGTTAAGTATCGATGGTTGCGTTGGCTGTGTGGCAACTGGTCTCGTCTTGTTGAATCCCAATGTCGTCCATGTCATTCTCTTGAATTTTTGGAAGCAACAATTCATTGAGCATGGCGCGGTAACGCTAACGCTGAACGGTAACGGCGGTTCCTTATTCAAAGTAAAATGGCCCAATGCTGCCGCCAGCCTAGTCGTTGTGGATGCATTGGCTTCTCAATATAGACGTGTGTTATAGTTTTGCTGTTTGACATAGCCACCGAGATGAAAATGAGCTACATCTGAAAACACGATTTTTCGGTAAAATTCTATATATCCTGCCAAACAATCTTTAGGAAGCGAAAACGCATCAGATGGTGTTCCATTACGAGTATTAAATGACAAAGTTCAACCTTTTTAATAAAACCAGAAATTTAAAAAATGATCAGTACTTTTTTTTATAGCCGATTCAAATTTAGACTCCTTGTTGGCCCACCCTATACAATACCTATACAACTCTTATCATTAAAAACCGTTTGATATGTAAGCCTTTTATTGGCCCACCCTATACAAGACCTAAACAACTGTAATCATTATAAACCGTTTGATATGTAAGCTTGAAGTTTTTAAAAAAAAGTTTTTCGAGCAATTCCTAAGGGTGGTCCAGCCATAATCCACGAAGTTACTTGTGAGTCACATCTTAACGTCAACACAAGTTGACATAGTCAACTGAACTCTTTTTACAACACACACACACGTTGTAAAAGAAATCTATTGATGGCTCTCGATGTGGAGTCTCTTTAGAGTTGGTAAGAGTGAGTTGTATTTTCGTGGGCAATTGTATGAAGAAAACTTGAAAAGTAAGGGTTACAACAGTAATTCTCATTCGTTTGGGGAAAGTCTGGCTTTATAGAGTTCGGTTTTACTTTCAACAATTGCAGCAAAGCTTTCTGAAGAGGGTTGTCACGGACCCGAAATCATGATAAAAGCAGTGTGCAGCCACGAAAAGCAATGTCACTTTGCCATTTTGTTAAAAAGTTGTCTTCAAAAAAAGTTGTCTTCTGCCTGTATGACATGTGGCGCCGTCTTGTTGGAACCACATGCCCTCCACATTCATATCTTCAATTCTAGGCAAGAAAAAACTGGTTATCATTTCACGATACCAAACACCATTGACTGTTTGCGCTTGACCTGCCTCATTTTCATAAAAAATGGTCCAATGATTCCTCCAGACCAAAAACCACACCACACAGTGACACGTTGAGGATGCATATGCTTCTCGTGAATCACTCGAGGATTTTCCGCACCCCAAATGCGACAATTCTGCCTATTGACGAAGCCATCAAGATGAAAATGGGCCTCGTCACTGAAGATGATTTTATCGGCAAAATCAGCATTTTCATGTTGTCTCTCCAATACCCAATTAACGAACTCCCTTTCGTGTAGCGCTCCATTTTTACTAACCTCGTACCTTCTACTAACAAACAATAACAATTGTTCAAATGTCAAACAATGACACTTCGAATGTTGCCAGATTTAAAAATTGCGTTCTTCTTGGGACACCCTTTATTTAAATTTAGAAGCAAGAGGTCTTGAGCCGGTTAATCCCTGTTCAATGTGTTTTTTTGGCAACCTAATTTTACTTTTCTTTATTTCAGCGTTTGAGAAATTCAACCACACAATTGAGCAGCTCGTAAAGCTTGTTGAAGCTTTTTACGAAATGAGCGTTCAAATCAAATTGCAATTCCCGCTCTTCATGATTTTTTGTGGTCAGCATATTCGACCGAAAATGAGGTCGTCCAAGCAGTTACCGTGAATGGTGTTTACTATCGCGAGATGATAACAGACTTCTTGTGGCCAATAATTGAGAATATATTGACCTGGACGATATGTGGGTCCAACAGGATGGTGCTACTTGATACAGAGACAACGGAACAATGGTGTTTTGTGCGAAAAATTCAATGGCAGCCAGGATAATGTGATTTGACACCCCTGGACTTCTTTCTTTGGGGATATTTAACAGAAAAATGTACGTTAATAAGCCAAGAACAATTCAAGAGCTAAAGTTGAGATAATTCGGCACATTCAGGACATTTTAAATATGGACCATCGAATAAAGGTAAGACCTCTTTAATCGGAATAATTGATTGCATATCGTAAATCGGATTATCGAAAATCCGGATTATTGGATACTTTCATCTTCACGTGTTTTCAAAAGAGTTCGTTCTCTATAGTACATAGTTACTACAATTTACATGTATGTCGCAAATGATTGTTCACAGTAAAAATAATGTTTAAATAGTATAAATTATATATTTAAAACCGACGCTCACCATTTTCCATTTTTAAAAACCAAAAAAATGTTTTTTTTTTATAAAAAGGCATGCAATTTTTAAAAACAAAAATAACTTATTACAACGATTACTTTTTGAATATCAATAAAAGAAATGAACCTTAACAAAAAGTAAAAACAATATTAAACTGTAGTTTATTAAAGAAAATACACAAGTATCGCTGAGGTTGTCTTCTTAAAAAAATCTTTCTTCTTTTAACTGAAACGCGTAATGAAGATTTAACTCAGCAAAATTAGACTGCGCTCGAACTATGACACACTTTTAAAGCAATGTCCAAAAATAACTTAACATATTTTGATTTTAATTTGGATTACAGAATACAATCATTTCGGAAAATAGAATATGCAGTACAGAAAAAGCGTAGTTCGGATTATTGGATAATTCGGATTAGCGAAGTTCGGATTACCGAGGTCTTACGGTTTTTGCCCGATTTTATTTCATACATAATTGTCATAAATCTTCTTTCTAAATTATAAATATTAAGAAAATTTTCTAAAAACTTTTTGTTTTATATACGATTAACTTTGTAAGTTTTAGTTGGACGCCCCTTTATAAGCGAATAATAATCAAGCTCGCTAAAGGTCATCCTGCAATAATATTAAAACTGAACATTTTCAAAACAAACTGTTTGTGACACCAATTGTATATCTGACGCGCAAAATAAAAAGGAACCTAAGGGTAACCAGCTTTGTTCAGGAGAGCCATTTTAAAGATTTAAATACGGGTATCTTTGGTGTACCATAACTTTCATAAAACGCGCATATCCCTGGGAGGGAACACTTTTGGGGCATGGGATCGGTCTCATTCGATGCTCAGATGTTGTCCACATCAAAAAAAAAATTGATTTTAAGATATCGATCAACAAAAGAAAAGGTCTTATATGGCAATGGCCATGGATCAGAAGACCGTTTTGAATTATGTGTTGCAATTTCGCGTAAGCACCGCTTTAAATAAATATTTAAAAAAAAAATTAGTATTTCCCTTAACATCCAAAAGCAGCAAACTGTTAATTAGGGTGATCCATCTAGAGGTATTTTTCCAGAACAAAAAAAAAATATAAAAATTTAAATCAAGCGTGGCATATTTATTGGTGATTTGAAAGGACATTTTATGGCATTTATTTTTTTAAAAATAATTTCCTTCAAATGTTGGCCGCCACTACGCCTCAGAGTGTACGTTCTGAGGGTCCAATTTTGGATGAGTCGTTCGAGCATTTCGACCTGTATGGCTTTAATGACACGCGTAATGTTGGCATCCAAAAGCTGAATCTTAGCTGGTTTGTCAGCATAGAATTTGGACTTTGCGTAGCCCCAAAGAAAAAAGTCTATAGCTGTGATATTACACGATCTAGGCGGTCAACTCACCGGTCCAAACGTGAAATTGGCTGCTCCTCGAAATTACCTCTCACTAGATGCATTGTTTGACCAGCTGTCAAGTGGCACCGTTCCGTGGAAACAAAATGTCGTCAAGAATACGGGCTTCAATTTCAGGTCGTAAAAAGTCCGATATGATAGAGCAATAGCGAGCACCATTGAATGTTACGTTTCGACCATCATCATTTTTGAAAAAATATGGACTGATAATTCCACCAGCCCATAAACCGCACCAAACCGTGGTTTCCTCTGGATATATGGCACCTCTTGAACCTCTTCTGGTTCCTCTTCAGCCCAAAAGCGGCAATTTTGTTTATTGACTTTGCCGTTGAGCCAGAAATGGGCCTCATCACTGAACAAAATTTTGGTCGAAAACAGCGAATCTTCCCGTTTCTTACCGAACGCTCATTTCCATAATACAGTTGCCAACATTTGAAGGTAATTATTTTTTAAAAAAATAAATGCAATAAAATGCCCTTTCAAATTACCAGTAAAGATTCCACACTTGATTTGAATGTTTAAATTTTGTTTGTTCTGAAAAAATACCTCTAGATAGATCACTTATATATCTTAGTGAGCTGTGCACTATATAATTCTTATACTCGTACTCACAATTCGGCACCTACTGTTTCAAAGTAGCCGACTTTAAAAAGTCCACGCTCTTTATAGAGATTTTTTATTAAGCTTAGATATCAATTTCGTAGTTTTAAAGTTACCGGAATTGACTAGAGGAAATATAATATACGGACTAAAATATAATATACGGACTTTTATTTCAGCCGAAATCTTTTGTCTGAATTTGGGCTACAGTTTTAACATAAACTTTGCGTTGAACTTTTATGTTTGTAAACACTTGTTTGTCTAATTTCAATTTACACAATTGTTTCAATAGACAAAATATTCTGTCGATCTCACTACCACAAATGTTTACTTTTCCTTTTATACGCACAGTTTCGCTAAATATTCAATATTAATATTTTATAGTTCACAACAAACTGTTCGACATCGGATCCAATCACTTGTATTTATATGATCGGCTACGTCTTATCTGCCTGAAGTACAAATCAAACTCCGCTTGACTGAAGGTGGTCACACCAGTAAGTTAAGGTACGATTAAACATCTGGCAACATGGTTTTCTTAAAACTGAAGCAGCTTGTATTTGCAGTATCGATTGATTGTAATAGCATATGCTGAGGCTGCCTTATGGCCCGGTACACTGAAGGGTATACTAATTTGCAATTGCGTTTGTTACACCATGAAATATAGACCGGCGATACTATAAAGTATTTATTATATTGATCGTCCTAAAACTCTAAGCCATTCTTGCCACGACCGTCCGTCTATCTGTTGAAAGCACGATACCGGTCAAACGAATTAGCCTAGGACCCTGAGACGTTTGGCGCATGTAGTCAGAACGGCCGGTCATTATTGACGTATGGGTATTTAAATTAAAGAAAATGTTGCTACGAATCCGAATGTAGATAAATTAATTTTTATATTTTGGCTGGCTGAGTTAAGGATCGGATGCATGGGCCGAAAATGCCAAAAAAAAAACGGACAACATCTTTTTGTCTTTATTAGGGAAGACACGGTTCGGCCTGGCCGAACATAACGAAGTTAATATTTAAAATGCATATATTAAAAACTATTATTTAACTCGTCAATAATTATTTTCATTTTTATCTTTTTAATTACTGAAACAATTTTCAAACTCACGTTTCACATTTCGGAAGAAAGAATTGTTGTTTTGTTTTGCCCGGAGAAACTAAATATATTACGTAGGTTCTACAAAAGAGTATTAACTCAACATTTTCAAATGTTCATTTTCAGTAAGAAAACGACTCAGTTTTCTTCTTTACCCTCTGTACAATTTGTATCTCTACTCTTGCATTTAAAACAGGCTTAAGCATAGTTGTTGCCTACCTCTACTGAAAATTTAAAAATGTTGAGGTAAAACACTGTTGTGAAGTGCGATATATATGGGCAATTTTTTGAAAAGGTCAACCGGCTCGAAAATTTTTTTGTGTGTAAAACTGGCGGAATTCGGTTTCAAATGTACTCAGTACATGTCAAACCATCTGAAATCAAGAATTTTTTGCAGCACTGGGTTATTTGTCATTAGAATTTTAGTATTTTTGTTCGCGTGCGTGAAACAGAGCAAACATGGAAAAAAACGAGGCTGGCAAAACAAAGGTGAATAAAAGTGTTTGGCAACAATAATATTAGATTCTTATGTTTACACATACTGAAAATATTTGGCTTTAACGTAATTTTATACGAACTTGTGCAAAAACTATTTTTTTCGGCCCATTTGACCGCAATGAAATATGTCGCAATTTGAGATGTAACGAAGCCAGCAAAAAAGCACAAAATTTTTTTTGCTTCGGTGTCTAGCGATTTTTTAAAATAACCAATAACACACTTTTTTTTAGCGTTTTGAGTCTACTTTCAAAGAAAAAAAAGAAAAAGGTAATATTGTTTTCCATTGAGGTTTAAATGGGTCGCAAAATATTGTAACGAAGCCAGTCATTTTTGCTGCTATTTTTTGTGTCCTGCGTTGCCTTCTAAAAATTTATTAATTTTCAGGCCCAGATAAGGAAAGCTCAATATAACAAAAATTATATGATAAAGCTTAAAGCGCAGCCGAAATACGAAGATTATAAAAAAAGAAAGTCCGCTGTATTGAGGAAGTGTCGAGAAAAGAAAAAGGCGGACGAGAAAAATATGTCAGTGACTTTGCGAAAGCGTTTGGAAGATGAGCGCCGTGATGCGGTACGTGAACGAGTTAGGCTGTGTAGAGAGAGAAAACGATTGGCTCAAGGCGAAATGTTTTCTCAAAATTCGGAATCTAACGGCTACGAATCAAAACAATCGCTTGGAAAGGCAGTGAGCAAAGTTACCCGTGCACTTCCTCAATCTCCGAGAAAAAGGGAAACTGTAATCAGGAAAATCGTCGCGCTTAATAAGATTTCTGGCGCAAGTGTACAAAATTCAACGATGAGCAAGAACGATTCAGCTTCAGATAAGGCCATTCGAGAATTTTATGAAAAGGATGATATTTCACGTGTCTCGCCAAAGATGCGTGACGTTAAGCAATTTCGAAATGAAAATGGAGAAAAAATACTTTTGCCGACAAGACACATGCTGCTTACTCTTAAAGAGTGCTTTGCTAGGTTTCGGGATGAGCAAAACAGTTCAGGAAAAGGTACGGAAAAAAATGTTGGCGTATATTTTCTTTATTTAAGGGTTTCCCTTCATTTTAATTTTTAGATACTTGTAGTCTGAGTTATTTTATTAGCCACCGACCAGAGCACGTTAAATTAAATAACAAGCTGCCACATAATGTCTGTTTATGTTCTTACCATGAAAATTTCATTGAAGCTGTTTCAGTTCTTAAAAAAATATGCTCACAATTGCCAGGCTATGCTGATGGCTTTGTTGAGCATTTTTTGTGCAAGCCAACCACAATGGATTGCTGGCATAGCAGCTGCAGCTCCTGTGCTAATAAATTGGCAACAGAATTAAACCAAATTGCGCAAAATACAGCATCACCCTCGACAGTTTCATAGTACGTATGGAAGCAGAGTACAAGTGCTAATCGCACCGAAAAGTGCAAGGAGAGTGGCTCGTTGGATAAACTTGTTGCGCACGTTATCTCTTTATGGCCAAAGTTTATAAGGCACAGCTTTGCAAAACGGGAGCAGTCCACAATATTTGATATGCATGATCGACGACGAGCTTTGAGTGGCGAGTTTCCCGAGGAGGGCCTACTCCAAATAGATTTTGCAGAGAATTTCGTTTGTGAAAACCAAGACGAAGTCCAAAACGCGCATTGGAATCAACGCCAGCTTTCACTATTCACGTCGGGTTTTCATTTTAACGGCACGTTCGAAGGAAAGGTATTTGTGTCCAACAACCTATGCCATACTAAGGACACCATTGTCACTTATTTATGGAAGCTAATCTCAACGGTGCCAGCTTCTTTAAAGATTTTAAAAATTTGGAGCGACGGTCCGTCTTCCCAATTTAAAAATAAATTTATAGCCGCATTGATAGAACGCTTAGAGGATTGCTTTAAAATAAAAATATACTGGAATTATTTTGCAGCCACACACGGCAAAGGATGCGTTGATGGGATAGGCGCAACAGCAAAAATCGTTGTACGCAAGCACATCAAAGCGCGTAATGCTATAGTCAATAGTGCATCTGATTTTGTCGCAGCTTTTAATTTGACGAACTCAGAAATCAAAGTCATCGAAATACCAAATGATGAATTCGATCAAGTTAATAACAAACTGCAAGTGTCAGAGCTTTTTTCAAGCTGTAAAAATATAAGAAAAATTTCAAACAGTCACCAAATACAAGTTATCAATGGCAAAATTGTAACTTTTTACACCTCCAAAGAAGGGTATAACTTAGCTTAAAGCCAAGAAAAAAGAGCCTTTACCAAAGCTTTATTGAAAAATGTGATACGTAATAAACTAATCACGAAGAAAATAAAATACGCATTTTTATTCTTTTTCTTCTGTGTCTTCTTGTTCTTCTGTTCTGCTATTGCAATATTCTTTCAAGTAATGAAAAAATAGAACAAGATAGTGTTTAAGTTAAGCATACGGCCGTTTTTTGAAATTTTGAAACCCTCTTTGCATAAGGGACACCCCTATTTGAGAAAGATGTCTTCTAGTACTGCTCAATTGCCAGCTTTCAGGAAGATAAATGCGTTTTTGATAGTTTAACGTCCCTTTCTGTGATATTTTGAGTCCCCCTTTATATGGAGGGTACCTCTAGTAGATGTCCGGCTCCCATCATTCTTAGATGAGTGAAAGACATCGCCCAGCATTGCTTACTCACCAATTTTCTGGAAGGTACATACATATTTGCAGTTTTTATGCCGAATTTTGTGAAATTTTGAACCCCCCTCTATATGCGGGGTACCCATAAAATGGTCCGATCGGGTTCATATTCAACTATTTCGATAAGAAAAGTGACAAGTAACGAAGCCAGCAAATCATGTAACGAAGCCAGTACACAAACTTTTGCCCTAATAATAGGAAAACTATAATTTTGACACAAACTAAGTATGCCAGTTTCTTCTGACATCCTTTCCACATAATATATGTATATAACAGAAATGTGACCCTTGCTGATTCGCAGAAATCATCTCAAATTTGCTCATTCCTACAAAAGTAGTTCCAAAAAATGTAACGAAGCCAGCAGTCTTTTGCGCAGCAATAACTTTTAAACCGTCCAAGTTATTGCAAACATTGCTTTAGACGAAATGTACATTTAATCAAGGTAAACTGAAAAGCTCATGCAAAATATAGACTTTTTGTAGTTTTAAGGAACAGTTCGACGAAAACGATAGCCAAGTCCCTGAAAATGTAACGAAGCCAGTAAAAAAATTGCCCATATGCACTACTAACCGTCTAAAAATTAGCGGTCAATTTGTAGAAGATTTTAGTGATCTGGAAGTCTTCTCTGCGAGTTCGTTGACGACTTAGAATCTTCGCAAAAAGCCTGTTCGTTTTGGGAATTTTTTTCCGTAAACAAGTACCTGTGTAGAAATATTTCTTATTATGCCCTAAACCAACATTTGTGGAACATTTTCTATAAACAAGTTTATTTATATAGAAAATGTTTGTAGCTACCAAAAAAGTGTACCGATCGACTGCCTTCCCGTCTATCCATCTAAAGCTTGTAATCAATCAAACTAAAGGTCGCAAATGTTGTCCGATTTTTATGAAATGTGGCAAAAGTAATTTTTTTCGGACTAAGGACGAACGGATGTTGAAGAAAATCTGTTTAGAGTAGCTTCCACATACATGTTCATGCGATTTTTAATATTACATCCTATATTGGTGAAATTTGGCACACTGTAGTTTTTTGGACCAAAGATGGACTTTATTAAAATTAAAGAAAATGGGTTTAGATTTAGATAAAGCTTCCACAGGTATGCTTATACGATTTTATGTTTTTAGCTCTAGAAGCCAAGTATACAGGGTGATTCATTCACGATTGGACAAATTTCGCCAGCGTATTCTTGGGTCATTTCATGAAAATAAGTCCATCTACGAGGGCGGTTCGGAAGCTTCTTAGCCTAGTACAAAAAGCGCGGTATAAACAGAAAAAAGTTAAGTGTTTTGGAAACTTCTCTGCTATGAACACATGTTAAATTTTGTTTCGATCTGGCAACTCATTCATATAGAAACAGGTGTTCACAAAAGACGCATCCGCGATTTTTTTACAATGAAAAAATTAGAAATGCTGGCGGCATTAAATATTTACATAAAAAAGGTTTATCGGGACAAGAAATTCATAATGATATGGTGAATGTGTTAGGTGAAAGTGCTCCTTCATATGCAACAGTAAAAAATTGGGTTGCTGAATTTAAACGTGGTCGTACAAGCATTGAAGATGAACCACGTAGTGGACGTCCAAAAACAGCAACAACAACAGAAATTGTAGCCAAAGTGCATGATATGGTATTAAATGATCGACGAATAAAAGTGCGTGAAAAAGCTAATATCATGGGCATCTCAAATGATGGAGTCCATTTAATTTTGCATGAAGAACTACAGATGAAAAAGCTTTCTGCAAGATGGGTGCCGGACTTGTTAACAGTCGACCAAAAACGCATAAGAATGAACATTGCTTGTTTGGATCGTTTTCAGCGAAATAAAATGGATTTTAAGCGTCGTTTCATAACTGTTGATGAGACATGGATCCACCACAGCGGCAAAAGAACAATCCAAACAATGGACTGAAGCTGGAGGAAGTGCCCCAAAGAAGGCAAAAACAATTCAATCGGCTGGTAAGGTTATGGCAACGGTTTTTTGGGACAAAGGTATTTTATTGATTGACTATCTGCAAAAGGGTAAAACAATAAATACAGAGTACTATTGCAACCTTTTAGATCAATTAAATGTACAAATTCGAGAAAAACGTCCTGGCTTACAACGCAAAACGCAAAAAAATAATTTTTCATCAAGACAACGCACCAGCGCACAAGAGTGTTTTAACAATGGCTAAAATCAACGAATTAAAGTACGAGTTGCTTGACCACCCACCTTATTCTCCTGATTTAGCTCCCAGTGTCTTTTACCTGTTCCCAAATCTAAAAAAATCCTTGCTGGCAAGCGTTTTACCTCAAATGAAGATGCAATTACAGTTGTGAACCACTATTTTGAAGACCTTGAGGAAAACTATTTTAATCAAGGGATAGAATTGCTAGATAAGCGTTAGACTAAGCGTATTGAAGTTTCAGGAGATTATATTGAAAAATAAAAATATTTTTTAAAAACTAACTATTCTCTTTCATTGATAGGCTAAGAACTTTCCGAACCGCCCTCGTACAATACTGCATTTAAAAAAAATTTTACCATTTCAGTCAAATACGAGGGTTACCGTTTATATTACTGGTCCGGCAATAAAAATACAATAATTTATCAGTAAGAATGGTTTTATTGTTCTTCAAAACATTTTCCTATAAGATCAATACACTTTTGCATGCGCACAAACCAATTTTCGAAGCACCTTTTCCACTCCCATTTGTGACACCTCCAAAACTTGATTTTGAACGCTTCAACTGCTGCTTTGGGCGATGAAAACCATTTTTTTCCTTGATGCTTGGGAATAAGAAGAAGTCATTGGGTGCCAAATCAGGGCTGTACGGTGGATGGTCCATCAATTCGACATCTTGAGTGGTCAAATACTCGTAGCTCATCGTTTTAGCTGATGCGTGATTCGTCTTCTCCTATTATCTTTCCTCATTTCTTCGAACACTATTGGTTGTATACCACTCAGAATTGACCGTCCTACGTTCCACTAAAGGCACTGTGGCAACATGGCCGCTTACACTAAAAAAACGCAATCATTTGCTTCGATGTACTTCTTCCACGAACAACTTTTGTTGGATTTGGCTCGTCTTGAAAGACCCCTAGGGTCGATTGCTGTCTTCTTTTGGGTTTATATGCATAGCTCCATGATTCGTCACCTGTGACAATGTTATACGCAGTCTTTGGGCTACCGCAGTTATTCTTTTTTAACATCTCTTTGCGCCGATCCATAAGAGCTTTTTTTTGAACATTCGTCAAGTTATGTAGGATCCAACGAGAACAAATTTTGTTCACGGCCAAATGAACATGCAATATCTTATTGTCTTTTATCAGATATTGTCGGCAAATTTGGTTTGCTGGTTATGTACATATGGGCAATCAAACTTAAGCAAATTTTACTACAAACCCATCAGCAAAAAAAATATTTTATCAACTGAAAATTGCATGTAAACATATTTTTTTGTAAGAAAATACTACTTATAGTTATTTAATTACAAAATAAGAAAAAATTTAAAAAATTGTGTTGGTAATACATTTTCGCAGAGATGGGCTCGGGTAAGCGTTTAAATGACTTTGAACAGAATTTCATCGATTACCTTAAAAAAGATGGGCAGTCCAATAGAAAAATTGCGAAATTATTAAACCTTATCGAATGGGTAATAAGAAATTATTGGCGAAAAGGCAAAAATTATGGTATCAAAACTCCAACGAAAGCCAATTCAAAACTAACATTGAAGGATAAAGGACGAATTAGTGAGGAAGCTACAAAAATCGGCTAACCTGCAGCGAAATAAAAGAAAAACTGGACTTATCTGTTACCTCTAGCACAATTAAACGGTATTTAAAGTCTACACCATCCGTAAGGTGGACCAAAGTAAAGAATAAACGTAGCTTATCAAATGCACATAAACTAAAACGGCTAGAGTTTGCGGAAATGCATATGACTTGGACAAATGAATAGAACATGTCATCTTTTCTGACAAGAAAAGGTTTAATTTAGATGGCCCTGACTACTGGCACGATTTATGTTAAAGCAAAGTAGTTAGATCGAAGCGTAATTTTGGTTGCGGAAGCCCTATGGTGTTGTGGGTGCCTTTTCCTATAAAAATAAGTTACCGATTTGTTTCATATCAACAAAACCGAATTCAGAAAATTATATTGAATTGTTGGAGGACACGTTGTATCACATCCTGATGAAAATGTGGATGAAGGAGTAATTTTCCAATAATATACGAGGGCGACCGCAAAAGTAACTGGCCTATAATAAAAAGAACCGTTTTTTTTTTGGAATTATCATTATTTATTTTTCAACATAATCTCCTTCCAACTCAATACACTTCACCAAACGTTTTTCAAGTTTTTTAATTCCATCCGAAAAATAAGATTTTTCAAGACCATCAAAATATGCCTCAGTTTCAGCAATAACCTCGCTATTGGACGAAAATTTTTTGCCACCGAGAATTTTTTTTAAATTTGGAAACAAGAAATAATCAGAATTAGCTAAATCTGGACTATATGGTGGATGCGGAGCAATTTCAAATCGTAATTCGGCCAGTTTTTGTTGAGTTAAAAATGCAGTGTGTGAAGGAGCATTATCTTGATGAAAAAGAACTTTTTTTTTCTAAATGCGGTCGTTTTATCTTGATTTATTCACTCAACCGATTCAATAATGCACAATAATATTCACTATTTATAGTTTTTCCTTTCTCAAGATAATCAATAAATATTATACCCCTTGCATCCCAAAATACTGTGGTCATTACTTTTCCAGCTGACTTAACAGTTTTCGCCTTCTTGGGACCACTTTTACCAGCCTCAATCCATTGTTTTGACTGTTCTTTGCATTCTGGGATGTAGTGATGGATCCATGTTTCATCAACAGTTATGAATCGGCGCAAGAACTCTATTGGATTACGCTGATAAATCGCTAAAAGCTCCTCGGAATTGGTCCAACGGACGATTTTTTGGGGCAAAGTCAACAAACGCGGCACCCATCTTGCGGATAGCTTTTTCATGTGGAGTTCATCATGTAAAATACTCCAAACTTGTTTTTCGTGTATTTTAACAATATCAGCAAGTTCTCTGAGCTTTATTCGTCTATCTTTAGTCACTTCATTAAATATTTTTCTAATGTTTTCAATAGTAGTAGCAGTTTTCGGCCTTCCAGAGCGTTGTTCATCTTCCGTACTTGAACGACCCATTTTAAATTGTTGAACCCAGGATTTCACGGTGGAGTATGATGGTGCATTATCACCATGAACAGAATCCAATTCATCTTTGATTAATTGTGGCGTATAACCTTTCATATAAAAGAGTTTAATTGCCGCACGAAACTCTTTATTTTCCATTTTTCAAAAATTATAAAACTTGTTTACTTCAATCACCTGTAACAAAGAAAATAATCATTAAATATTTCGGAAATTTTGACATATGGCTTATAAAAGATTGCGTTTAAAAAACAAAAAAAAGTTGCTAGTAAAACAGAAAATGTGCCAAGCCAGTTAATTTTGCGGTCGCCCTCGTAATGCCTCGATTCATGCATCTAAGCAAACAAAAGCGTGGATTTTGGACAAAAACATCTATATATTGCTATGGCCGGCTTGCAGTCCTGATTGCGATTCAATAGAAACCCTATGAGACATTCTTGCAACTAAGGTATACAAGGGTGGAAGAAAGTATTTATGTTTTAATGAATCGATTTAAAATCGAATTTTTCCGTCTTACAGAATAATGGAACACATACTAAATATTAATTAAATATATAAGTAAAAGTTAGGCTAGGTTTTTGTATTAAATTTCTATTTGAACATTAAAGTAGAGTACGCGCAAAGGAATTTTTCGCTTTTTTTTAGCTTTTAATTAAATTTTCCACAGTGTAATGAAATATTTGTTTGGTTTGTACTTACTGTTTTTAAATATTAAATAAACTTACAGTTTCGTAAAAAATGTACTAATAAATGTTTAACCAGAATAGCCAAAAAGTCGTCTGCTCTCAAAAGACTGTAGTAGAATAAACACGTTTTACATTTCGTAGAACTGAAAAAATTACGACTAGTCTCGAACCAAGACGCCCTGAACACAAATCAGCTGTCCAATGACAGACAACAACAACAAGAATATATGTGCCAAGTCCCATCAAAATCAAAGAGGTAATTTTTCAAAAGAACAGTTTTGTGCCGATTCTATTTCGAATAACCCTTTGTTAAGTCGCTACGTCGACTTAATTTTTGATGAAATTTATATTTGTTTGTAAAAAAAAAATAATCTTATTTAAGGTTTCAATTTTATTTGTGTAAAAAAGCCTAGAAAATAGCGGAACCAATCGCGTGCATCTGTTTTTTTTTTTGTTGTTAACTTTTTTATTGAGTTTGTCTAACTTGAAATCATTCATTAAAAACTTCATATGGGTTCAATAGTAAACAAATGTAAAGGCAATCATTTCTAGTCATACCCGCCATGACAAACTCTGAAAAATGTCATATTTTAAACAAAAACTTGGATACGCAATATTCTCGATTCAGTTTCGAACAGACGTTTTTGAGAACTAAATCAAATACAGGTGGTTTTTCGCGGATTGTAAAAAAAGTAAAAAAAAACATTTAAGAAATTGGCTCTTTTGAACACGAACACACATTCTTCGGCAGACTAGATTGAAGCTTTCATGACCAGAAATTTTTGTTTGCGTTTTCTCATAAATTTCTTGTATACAAGTGTTTTGAGTTTCAACGCAAAGTAAATAATTCGTATTTGTTGTATTTATTTTTTTAATTGTTTAAATAAAATTAAACACATTCTTAGCAAAATTGAGTTAAATTAAAAAAAATATTTTTTACATTTTTTCCGCTGTCGCTGAGAATGATGCGAAAGAAATCGCTGTACGTTCATTGCCACCACCAACACATTAATCCAATATAATCAGCGCGCGGTCGGTCGATCGTTCGAATCGGGTGGTTGGTCTGAGTTGGCTGTGTGCTCTCAGATATCGGGGAGGAACATATCATCATTTTGCGAGAGTTCGTTGTGATAAGAAGAACATTCCTGTCGGTGTATTACAAAATTATTTATAACATTTGTGAACCTATAAATTCAAGTGTGCATGATTGTCGTGTTTTAAAAATCCATATCTATGCAAAAAATAGTAACTACAAAAATGAAATCAGACAAATTGGAATATTTAAGCAATTATCTTATTTACATTTAAAACAAAAATTCCGAATTTATTCAGAATATTTTTATTAGAAAAAAAAAAATAAAACTAGTGGACAAGTTAAGTTCGGACGTGCCGTAGCTTATGTTGCCAAAGGTCGTGACACCGGCCTCTTTTCCATCAGGATGTGTTTTAGCATAAAAACTTCAATCGGCATAGTGGTAATAGTTCACGAAATATAGCATTTTAAAGTCCAACGTTAGGGCTGCTATATATATATTTCTGGCCTAATAATAAAACTACAGATATTTATCTTCAAAAATGGTTTTTATTGTTTTTCAAAGTATTCTCCAGCACGATTTATACACCTTTGCATGCGCTCAAACCAATTGTCGAAGCACTTTGTCCACTCCGATTGAGACACCTCCATAACATGGTTTTTGAACGCTTCCACAGCATCTTCTGGCGACGAAAATCGTTGCCCACGCATTTTTTTCTCGATGTGCGGGAAAAAAATGAAGTCATTAGGTACCGCCAAGTCAGAGCTGTACGGCGGATGCCCCTTCAATTCGACGTTTTGGCCGGCCAAAGAGCGCTGTTTTGAACCGATGTGTGAGAGCTCGCATTGTCATGGTGCATAATGATTCGTCTTCTCTTGTTCTTTTTTCGAATTTCTCCGAAGACTTCAGGCAAACAAATTGTGGTGTACCACTCAGAATTAACCGTCCAACGTTGCTCAAGCGGAACTGTCGCCACATGACCAGTTATGCCGAAGAAATATGCGACTATTTGCTGCGAAGTGCTTTTTCCAAGAACAACTTTCGTTGGATTTGGCTCGCTCACGAAATATAGCATTTTAAAGTCAAAATTGTGGTGTACCACTCAGAATTTACCATCTTACGTTGCTAAAGCGGAACAGTCGCCACAAGATCAGTATTGCTGAAGAAACAGGCGACTATTTGCTGCGAAGTTCTTTTTCCACGAACAACTTTCGTTGGATTTGGCTCGCTCACGAAATATAGCATTTTAAAGTCCAGTTTACTCCAGGATGTGTTTTGCTACATGCCAACGTAAAATTAAATAAAATTGGAAGACCCACTCGGTCGATGGCTGTTTTGTTTCGGGCTAATACTCATAGATCCATGATTCGTCACCTGTGACGATATTATAAACGTTTTTTAAAGCACCTTCAACCCATTTTTTTTTAAATTTTTTTTTTGCACCTATCAACACGAGCCTTTTTTGAGCGATTGTCAAATTGTGCGGGATCCAACGAGAACAAACCTTTTATGGCCAGGTGTTGATGCAATATCGAATGAATGCTAGTGGATGAAATGCCCAGGGATGCCTCTATCTCACGGTATGTCACATGACGATCTTGCATTATCAGTTCACGCACGGCACAACGGAGGTATTTAGACGACCTTCGTCTTTGAGCGAGCGTCGGCCACGATTGAATTCATTAAACCAGTTTTTCACAGTGCTATAGGATGGTGCTTCATCGCCATACAAAGATGTTAGTTCATCGATGCACTCTTGTCGTGATAATCCAAGTCAATAGTTGTGTTCACGAGTTAATTATATATGCGACCATATATGTGACAGCGCATAGAGAAAGGGACCTTATGGTAAAAAAAAATCAATTTTCATGTATTTTCTTTTTTTGATGTGGACAACATCTGAGCATCGAATGAGACCGATCGCATGCCCCAAAAGTATTCACTCCAAGAGATATGCGCGTTTTATGAAAGTGAAGTCGACGATTCTAAGCGCAAATAGAATGGCTCTCCTGAACAAAACTGGTTTTTAACCTGAGGTCCGTTTCTATTTTGCGCGTCACATATAGTAATATACTCGTATGATCGTCTTCATCGGTCTTATACAGCGCCGCCGGCTCCTGCGTTTTTTTGTGCTTAAACCGGGTTGTTGCTGTTTTTACCTCTTGCTGCGTCAAGGGTAGACATTCTACCCCTTAATCTGTACCTGGTATTGTACGACAACCATTTTCAAATCCTCAGAGTGTCCAAAACCTAAACCGATAACCAATATTTCGGGTGTTATGTCCAAAAGCGACAGACAGTAAAACCCGGTATTTCGGATTACCCGGATTTTTGTAGTCGTGTTTTTCGGTTTTTTGTTGCTGTATGTAAACCCCAACAAAATTTATAATTTGCTCGTACGGAGTACCTTTTTTAATACCCTATACCACGTGCAAAAGGGTTAAGTTAGTTTCATGACAAATGTTTGTTACTACCCAAAATATTTGAGCTAGACGCATCTATAAAAGTACCGACTGACTTAAAATCACCAACTGATTTGATTTAATGAATTCTCCGTCCATTTGCTGTTAATCTAAAGCTTGTCATCAATCATCAAAGCCACTGTAACACACATATTACTTCTAATTTCGGTCAAATTTTGTAAAATATATTACTCTACATACAAATGATATGGATACCTAATTAACGGCTTCTTCTTGGACATAAAGATACCAACTTACTATGTAAAAAGCCAAATACAAAATTAATTAGCTATTTGGCTAAATTTTGGGGACTGCCTTTTAAAAATGCACATGTGGGTATTTAAAACAATGCATTTTTCTCACCAATTCAATTGTGATATTATTTTTATAAACCTAGTGCGTTTTTAAATAAAAAAAACCTTTTGTCGCAATTGATTTAAAGCATTCACAGAGTCCACAAATAGGGCTAATTACTTTATTTCTGAATGGGAAACTTTCTATCGTTCTTAGGCAAACAGCTAAAACCTAAATGTCGGTTGATGCCAATTTTTTTGTTTTCAAATAAAATCCCGCAATCACGGTTTTCTGAATACCCCGGTTTTTCTACTCTAAACGTACCAGTTCCACATTCCTATTTGCATCTCTGCACAAAGCTGTGCCTGATATTAGGCTTTATTCAGACCTTTGACTCGTTCATAAATCTACAAACCTAATATCCCAGTGATATGAAACATATGAAATTAACTACGAGGGTATAGCAATAATTTCATGACTTTTCGAATAAAACACAGTTTTTTTGCAGAAAAAAAATTCTTTTTCAACATCGTTGAAGCTAAATCTCTTTTCACCGAGCCAATTCTTTGGGCTTCAAAAAAAGGACACAGTCGCTGGGGAGAATATGGCGGATAACGCACCAATTCGTAGCCTAATTCATACAGTTTTGCATTGAGACTGCACCGTGTGCACCCGTGCTTTATCTTGCTGAAAATTACTTCTTTCTTGGCCATATGGGGTCGTTTTTTTAATTCTCGTTAAATCCATCCAATAAGTTAGCATAACATTCGCCGTTTATTGCTTTCCCTTTTGAAGGTAACCGATGTGGATTTTCCCGCGTGCTTCTAAAAAACTGTTGCCATCTCCGTATTGGCCAACAAAGTCAACATGGCCTTCTTCGGGGCCGGTTCATCTGGAGAAACCCATTGTTTAGACTGCTGCTTGGTCTCCGGAGTGTTGTAATGAATCCATGTTTCATCCACATTTACAAAACGCCGCAAAAACTCATTCGAATTGAGGTTAAACAACTCCAAACAATCCTTTGAAGTTGTCGCACGATTATGTTTTTGGACAATTGCGAACAAACGCGGCAGACAGCTTTCTTAAGCCCAATTGATCAGGTAAAATCAAAACCACACTGCCATATGAAATGTGTATGGCATCAACAATCTCACGCACCTTTACTCTGCGATCGGTCAACACCATATCGTGGGTGTATTGACCTTAATTGGCCGTCTAGAACGTTCAGCGTCATTTGTACTTGTGCGACCACAACGAAAGTCAGTAAACCACTTTTCTACCATTGAAATTGATGCTGCAGAGTCCTAATAGAACGATGGTTGCTATTTATATTTCAAGTCTGGCAATAAAAACACAATAATTTATCATTGGAAATGGTTTTATTGTTTTTCGAATAGTTCTCCTTTAAGATTAATATTCTTTGCATGGACACAAACCAAGCACTTTTTCCACTCCCATTGAGACACCTTCAAAACATGATTTTTGGACGCTTCAACAGTTGTCATCGCCCGAAGCGAAAAACGTTGACCACTCATTTTTTTCTTGATGTTAGGGAATTAGAAGAAGTCATTGGGTGCCAAATCATGACTGTTCTGTGGATGGCCCATCAATTCGACATCTGGAGTGGTCAAATAGCCCATCCTTTTAACAGATGTGTGAGAGCCCGCATTGTCGCGATGAAAATGTATCCGTCTTTTCTTATTATCTTTCCTCATTTCTTCGAACACTTTTGGCAAACAGATGGTGGATACCACTCAGAATTGACCGTCAACTAAAGCCACTGTGGCAACATGGCCGCTTATACCGAAAAAATGCAATCATTTGCTTCGATGTACTTCTTCCACGAACAACTTTTGTTGGATTTGGCTCGTTTTGAAAGACCCCTAGGGTCGATTGCTGGTTTTTTTCGGGTTCATATGCATAGATCCATGATTCGTCACCTGTAACAATGTTATTCGCTGCCTTTAAACTTCCGCAGTTATACTTATTCAACATCTCTTTGCACCAATCCATACGAGCCTTTTTTTGAACATTCCTCAAATTATGTGGGATCCAACGAGAACAAATTTTTTTGCAATATCTTATTGATAGTTTTTTCGTTTTTTTGTTATTTATTCGTTTGCCATACTAATGATGTTTGCCATACTAATGCGCAAGGATGCCTTAATCTCACGGTATATCACATATAGGTCTTGCTTAATCAGTTCACGCACAACATCGATGGTTTCTGGCAAAGTGACCGAAGTTGGACGTCCTGGAGCAAACGGCTGAGCTCTTGGTACCACCGACTAACAGTGGTTTTTGATTGTACTTCATCGCCAAAAGTCGAAACAAGCGGATTTAAAAACTTTTGTCTCGATAACCACGCCAAAAGTCGTAAAAAATCATCACACGAAAATGTTCCCGGGATTATTTTAATTTTTTGACTGAGATGAATTTTTCAACAAACTGTAAACAAAACTATTCGCCCTCAAATGACAAAACGTTCTGAGTGAAGTTATGCCAAAAAATGTCAAAATTTCCAAAGGAAGTTCCAGTTTGCATCTGGAAATACTAGTATTGTCAGGACCAAGGTGTTCACTGGTTTGATTAAAGTTGTTTTCCGCAAAACTATTGTTTAATGGGCATTCGAAATTTACTTGTTTTCATTTTTGACAAGATCAACGGGGTTGAATGTTTTGAGCAGCTGTTAAACGCAAACTAAATGACGGAACTCTCTCAAAATTTGACAGTAGTCTATTAACAGATGGTACTTGATGGGAGTAGTGTTGCATTTCATATAACTACGACAGATGTTGGAAAAGTCACGGAATCATCGATGTGCCCTCGTATATATATTACCATTATTGAACAGCACTACCACAAAAAAGATTAGTAAATATTCTATTTTTTTGTTGTACCCCTTTGTGCTATCCAAAAACAAGTTGGAAACATAATTTCCGTTTTTTTTTATTTTTATATGTGACAGCGCATAGAGTAAGGGACCTAAGGGTAAAAAAAATCAATTTTCATTTTTTTTCTTTTTTTGATGTGGACAACATCTGAGCATCGAATGAGACCGATCCCATGCCCAAAAGTGTTCCCTTCCAGAGATTTGCGCGTTTTATGAAAGTGAAGTCGACGATTCTAAGCGCAAATAGAAAGGGACCTTATTTTTAATATGGCTCTCCTGAACAATACTTTTCATCAACTTTTCACTTTTTTTTTTGATGTGGACAACATCTGAGCATCGAATGAGACCGATCACATGCCCCACAAGTGTTTTCTCCCAGAGATATGCGCGTTTTATGAAAGTGAAGTCGACGATTCTAAGCGCAAATAGAAAGGAACCTAATCTTTCAAATGGCTCTCCTGAACAAAACTGGTTTTTACCCTTAGGTCAGGTCAGGAGAGCCATTTTAAAAAATTAAATACGTGTATCTTTGATGTACCATCACTTTCATAAAACGCGCATATCTCTGGGAGGGAACACTTTTGGGGCATGGGGCATGGGTCTCATTCGATGCTCAGATGTTGTCCACATCAAAAAAAAAGGTGAAAAATTGATTTTTTTACCCTTAGGTCCCTTTCTCTATGCGCTGTCACATATACTGAATTGATTTAACTGTCAGATTTTAGTGGTAGCATATATAATTATACATTTAAAGAAATAGACCTAAAATACAATTTTTTTTCCTAAGAACACAACCACTAATTAAACTTGTTGATTTCCTCCAAAAAAACTCAGTATTATGAAGAAAGTGGTCTACATTTTGAATATGTTTCTAAAATAAAATACGCTTTTACTGCGATCTTGTCCATTTGTTTAACTAAAGACAAAGGATTTTTTGTCCACCATTAAAGAAATTGATTAAGACTGTATACAACGACCGTGTTCTATTGGCCATTTTTTAAAACCCGTTTGTTTAATTAATAACATTTTTGGGAAGAATTTTTTTCAAGAATAACCTATAGATTAACTTTTGTCCACAAATCACCAATTTTCAAATCAAACGGTTTCTGATGCATAAATTCAATCAGTTCTTGTATACTTGTACAAAGGAACTTTAAAAATGTGCTCTTAAAATATTTAAGTTATCGCCTTAGCGACCACTTGATCGTTTAATACGCGAGTACCAATAGAACACGCCTAATATGAGGAGGAAGTGGACCGATTAAAATCGATGACGATTTCGCCGACTTTCTCATTGTTTTGTCTAATCGATGTTCGCTAACCTATAATAACTTTGTTTGCTAAAAATTAATATAATTTTAAATTTTTTACAATTTTTACCTACGCCTACGAGTACATTCATTACACATGCACACTAACTCGTATGCATGATAATCATACTCGTACGTGTATTTTCACAAATAAAATAATTAACTAAATTATAATGCGCGAACGGCAACATGTGCTCTACTCGAAAAATAAACAAATAAAAGAAAATTAAAAACAAAAATCCCACATACAACATGCATTAATAAATTAAGAAAAAAAATAAAGAAACCAAAAACAAAACGAAAATCAGTGCCACTGAACTGCGCGTTCGCCGATAAACAATCGTTTGTGCTAACAACAAAACCAGAAGTGACGTTTACTTTGACAACTACAACGTCTACCGGCAAATTATAAGTAGAATACAGTGACATCACAACCAGTATTGCCAACCGGAGAGATAATTTCCTTTTTGTGAGATTTTCAGATATAAAAGGGAAAAGGCATTTTTATTTTAGGGGATTTTTGGGAAGATTTTATTACTTATAAAAATTTTTCCGCAGTAAGTCTTTTTGACAGCCGTCCACAACACTGTTGTACTTTGAATTATTGGATTACTTCTTGCAATGTGAATGTGTTAAAAAACATTTTTTTATCAGCGTATGGAAAATATCGTGCCCTTACCGCGAAAAAGCCGTAAGCGCCACTTACTTTTTAATGAAATTCGATAGAAAATGGTACAAAGCTTTTAAGATTAAATTAAATTTCAATGGTATCAGAATCTTGCACATGAATTAAACAAAAACCCTCCAAAAAAAACCCTCTCCTATAAAATTTTCTTTTTGGCGCTTACGTCTTTTTTGCGGTTAGGACTCGATATATATAAAAGGGGACGCTAACGAAAACTATAGCTGGATTTTTGAAATTGACTTTAAAATCATAAATAATTTCATAGTTTTTCAAGATATATATTAAGGCGATCAAATTGGTAAAATATTATTCAGCGATGAAATTAACACTAATGAACTGACCGAATTTAAATGTAAATGTCGTAAATTCTTTATAGAAATATATAATCGAATTATTCTAAGATTTTCGTGGATAGAATCCACGAAGATTCAATAAAGAATTGCAAATATGCTTCCATATAGTGCACTTGTAATTTCTATTTAGAAATTGTGTTTCGGTGATGATGAAACAAATGGTCTAGATTATATCGCGAAATTAGAAATACGGATATCTCAATCTTACATGCACGTAGAAAAAAAAGTATGGTTGGGATAACAATATTCGAAGAGCATCTTACTATGGTTGGGTACATGATTGTGGTACAAAAATATTATGATCCTCGCATCAATAGTATGATTCACACACAACCAAACTATGACCCTCACACAACTATACTATAAGCTTCACAACCATACTATAAAACTCACTACAACAGTTTAATTTCCACATAACCATACTATGATCCCCACAAACATAGTATGATTCAAACTCAACCATACTATGATCTCCACAACCATATTATGATCCTCACAACCATAGTATGTTTCACATACAACCATAGTATGATCCTCACAACCAAAGTATGGTTCACACTCAACCATGTTATGATCATTACAACCATAGTATGATCACACACAATTATACTATGATCCCCAAAATTATTTATTAGAATTGTGTTAAGTTGTCAACGATAGATTTAAATTATGCAAAGTATTTAAAAATACACAAATTCAAAATAACAAGAGCGATTTATTTAACAGTAGAAAAAATCAGTTTTAAAATACGTTAGCGTTTTATTGAAAGTATTTCACTTAAACAGTGCCGAAGCAGTTTCTTTGAAAAATTTTAATTTTCATATGAAAGTACAATTATTGCATAAGATTCGCAACAATAACATTGTTCTTAAAAGCATATTCAAATGAAGAAAAAGTACAATAATACAGTATGATTGCCGTTATCATATAATTGTTAACATAAAAACCAAAAAACAATACTTTCGTCGCACCAACCAGATTTATATTGTTGCTACAACCATATTTTCATTTTGTAATTTGGCAATAATACTATAACTACATTTCAAAAATATTAATAGTGCGGCAATCAAACTGTTGTGAAAATTAAATTCAAAAAATAATACTATGGTTGCGACTAACATACTTTTATTGTGAAGAGCTTATTATTATTTCCGTGACCATATGTGACGCGCAAAATAGAAAGCGACCTAAGGGTAAAAACCAGTTTTGTTCAGGAGAGCCATTTTCAAGATTTAAATACGTGTATCTTTGGTGTACTATCACTTTCATAAAACGCGCATATCTCTGGGAGGGAACACTTTTGGGGCATGGGATCGGTCTCATTCAATGCTCAGATGTTGTCTACATCAAAAAAAAGTGAAAAATGATTTTTTTACCCTTAGGTCCCTTTCTCTATGCGCTGTCATATATAGTAACCATATTTTTTGCTCTGCGTGTGTACGCTACTTTAAAGCAATTTGGCAAAAACTTTTAAATAAAAGATTCTAAAGTAAAATATTTTGTTTGCTACTCGTACGTTTTAGTGCCACAGCAGAATGGACGTTGTCTGCATAGACCTTAACATAACAAAATTAGAAATAGATTAGAAAATTAAAAACTACATCTTGTTTTGGCTTATAAACTGCGTTTTAAACTTCACAACACTAATATGTGCAATTGCTTAATTTTTGTTATTATTCATTGTTTATATAAAAGGGAATTTTTCATTTTTAAAGGCGATTTTCTGGTTAGTGAATATGGGATTTTATTGATCTCTGGGTTGGCAACACTGATTCACAATTCACTTCCTCTGCCGCCAGCTAGTTAGAGATAACACAGACAGCGAGTGACAGAAGCCGTCGCACAAAACAAAAAGAAAATGTTAGAACTTGATACGATTTTAGAAAAGTGCGGCGATCGTCATCGTTTGCAGGCGATCATGTTGTTATTGTTCTGCGTCATCAATTTACTCTCAGCCATGCACTATTACTCGCAGACGATCATCGGTTTTGTACCCAAGTATTGGTGAGTGTTAGTTAAGTTAAAAGCAAATCAATATTGCCAATTTTTTTTGAAAAAAAATCTGATTTAGCGGGAAATTTTAAAGAATTCCTCTGCAATTAACGTAAAAAAATAATTAATTTGGTTAAATTCTAATACACATCTTTGAACTTGAGGATTTCTATTTGATAATGTAAAAGTTTTCATTTTAAATTTTGATTGGGTTTCAATTACTGACAACAATTTGGCCTTTAATAGTTATTAAGTCTGAAATTAGAATTTTTTAACAGCAAAAACTCTGTAATTAAATAAATAACAAATAAATTTATATATATAAAATTTAATTATAAATTTGCAATAAAGATAGAGAAATACAATTTTGCCCCAAGCTAGCGTAGAGTATTTTATAAAAAGTTTTTAGTATATAAGTAAGTACTTTGTTATGACTTAAACAGTTTTTATTCTGGTTCGACCATTTACGTTGTTTCTTTTCTAGAATCAACGTAAAAAATTCTTTTTCAGAATCTACGTAATTTTTAGAAAAAGAAACAACATAAAGGTCTCGAACCAGAATAAAACCTGTTCAAGTCATAATAATGATAAAGACAGAAAAAATATAAACAAAAAGAAAAAAGGATTGGTACGCCCCAATGTGCAACGCATGTATGAGTACGAGTATATGTACGCACAAAACATGCACACTTTATTTGTGCTTTTTTGCATTTGTGGTTTTCAACGAAGGCCCCGGCGAAACGAAATTGGTGGAAATGATATTGCACGTTGAAGATTGCTGTACGCACAGTTCGAAGACTATGGGCAAAGGGTAATTCTCATTAAGGGTAAATCTCATTAAATCAGTCTCCCGTATAAGTAGCCGAAGTAACCGTTGCCAAAGACTGCTGAAGAAAACCCTTGGCAGGTTTAGAAACAGCTGCACAGTCTGCCTGGTAACCGTAGCCTATACATTTCACCAATTTTTTACGTTGATTCTGAAAAAGAAACAACATAAAGGTCTCGAACCAGAATAAAAACTGTTCAAGTCATAATAATGATAAAAGACCGAATAAATATAAACAAAAAGAAGAAACTATAAGTACTTTGTTTTTATAAATATTTACCATATTTCATTCAGTGCACTGGGAGATCGATTTTTTCCAGTAAACGTAGAAATTTTTTATGTACTCGTATTTATCTCTATAAAGTCGTCCTTACGAAATGTATATAATTTGTACATGTGATATTTTTGATAAGCACAATATTACTTCTGCCTTTTTTCTACAACAAATTGGAATTTTTTTTTTTTTTTTAAGTTTGAAATTAAAACGGTTGTAACTTTTAGCTGGGATGATAGTTTCACCTACACAATACAGAAAAAATTCTAAATATGACCGGGAAAAATTGAAGAGCAAAATTTTTTTAATGTACATAACTCTACTGTATTCGATACTGAAAAATATCTAAAACGATTTTCTGAAGGTAGTGACTAATGATTTGCCATATTTTAGATGTCATCCAAATCTGATAAAAACATTGATTTAGGGAGTAATATAACTTTTTTCACACCAGAGGATGCCAACTTCAGAGCCGTGCTGCTAGACACCTATTCCAACCAGAGTTCTGCGACTGTCTCATTTACAAACGAATTTGTTCAGACAAACGGATTTCTAGCATTAATACAGGGTGTCCGTTGGGATGGTACACTCGTACTACTTTGTTTGTTTATAATTTTTGACTAAATGAAAGAGAATGGATCTTATAGTGATAAATGTTTTATTCAATGTCGGCAATTATGTATGGGATACAAAGTTAGATAAATGTCCTCCTCTGTTAGCCTCACGAATGCGAGTGCTTTTTTTGAGCACATTTTTCATTACATTCAGCACGGCTTCGAATTTAGGTTGATGCATTGTTTTGAACACTTTCTTGAGCAGCAGTAATGTTTTCTGCCGATCTTGCAGTACGTTTTGGTCTATGCTTGGGCCTACCAGACCCTCTTTTTGTAATTCACTACATGATAAATAGTGCGTTTTATTGGCACATCGTTTCTCCCCAAAATTTCGCATAACTTTCTCATCGTCACAGTAATCGATGATTGATTTTGATAAAATGTGTTAACGATTTAAACACGTTGGTTTATCGAATATTTTTCCATAATTAATTTGCCACGTCTCTACTTCACGAATGCCAAATATGAACTATTAAGACTAATGTGTACCAAAATAAGTGCAAAACAAAGTTGTATACCTTCCCGGCAGACAACCTGTATTTGATACAATTAGCTACATTCCGACCGTGGTCTCATGGCGAAAGTGTTTCTAGTTGTTGTCCTTCATGAACGAAGAAAAAAATATGTTACCCTAACGGTAACAATGCTCGAAGAGCATCGTACTATTGTTGGGTATATGGCACTACAATATTATTATCCTCACAATAATAGTACGATTCACATACAACCATACTATGATGCCCACTACAATATTATGGTCCTAACAACGATAGTATTTTTCACACACAACCATACTATGATCCCCTAAACTATGTTATGGTTCACTCTCCACTATAGTATGATCCCCACAACCTTATAATAATCCTCACAACAAGGCCGAGTCTTCAAGATATTGAAGACAAAAGGCGAATTATGGATAAGACGCTTGGCCGGGATCTACTGGCCATTTCCGAATGGGGTCGAGTGAATAGAGTAGATTTTAATGCACGTAAGACACAGTGCTGCTTGTTGTCTCACAAGCGATTCGCTGACCCAACAATATCGTCAATTTCTATCGATGGTACGGATATTGAACAACCAGAAGCTCTCGATGTTCTGGGCATGAAAATACAATGTGACGCTCGCGTTGGGCGAGACATGTATTAGAAGTGTCGAAATAAGCACTCAGGTGCATAGGCTTCTTAAAGCGGTGCAAGAAATATTTCACTTCTTCTGATTTTTTCAATATCTATACAACTTACATCAGGCCAAAGATGGAATACAACTCCCATATATGAGCAGGTGCGCCAAAATCATCCTTGAAGCTACTTGACCGTGTTCAAAGGAGAGCGATGGTGCTGCTAGGTGACAGTAGGGTATACAACTCTATTGTTTCCCTTGAGCATCGTCGGAATGTGGGTTCCGTGACGCTGTTCCATCGTTACTTTCATGGTGTGTGTTCATCAGACATCCGTCGCCTTATTCCTGAAGTGAGGATGTTCGGCAGGGATACGCGACTTTATAGGAATTCACACCCGTTTGTTGTCGATTGGAATCGACTACCGGCAAATGTATTTCCCACTGATTGCGACATCCGGAAGTTCAAGGCAAGCGTCAATAATTATTACTCCCTCTTTCCCCCTTCCCATCCTTCACTCTCCACTCGCCAACGCAAAGCACCGCATGTATAGTGGCATCCCCTTAGTGTTGGTTATTTATAAAAAAAACATATTTTCCTTTTTAAACTTGGCAGCAGTACTTTTGTTGCATTTCAATAATATTAATCATACTATTGTCAAAATGAAATTCAAAGAGCAATACTATTAGTGCGACGAACGTTCTTATATTGCAGAGAACATACTATTGTTGCAGTGGCCATATAGTTACCATAAAATTTCTTTGCGTGTGGACACACTTAAATGTGTTATTAGAAACATTTCGACCAATTTGACATTTCTGGTGACTAATTGAAAGGGTCCTCTAGGCTTACTAGCTGATACTGGACCGGGTATCGTTTCGAAAGTTTTTCCATTTCTCCTCCATGGACGCTCTAATGTATTTGTTTACATTAGAGCGTCCATTTGTTTACATTAGAGGCTTAAATATATCGATTTAATTGTAATGAACCAAACCACTTTTTTATATTTTTTTGCTATTCTTGGCTAGGTACGACAAAATATTTCTAACATCGGTTTAGTTTACGGTTGGGTTCATAATCAAAATGATATGGCTCGGTTCAAACCCGGTTCGGGTTCGGTTTGCATCCCTGGACAAAAGTGTCTCCATTTGTACTTCATGGATGCATTAAGATCTGCTCTAGAGCAATTTTTGCAAATTTTTGAATTTTGTGAAATGGAATTTAATATTCTGAAACAATTTTTAAGCTCGAATTTATTTTCACTAAGCATTATACTGCCGTCTTCTTATCATATAAGTTGATATTAACAAAAAATTAAAAGCAACGAAGACAGTTATTTAAAACCAATATTTGTTTTGACCAAATCTGTTTCACGACTTCTCTAGTTATTTGAGCCATGTCTTTGCGATTGGTTCGCACGATAACTCTCGAAAGGAGGTACCAATCGTTTAAAATTTTACATGTCAAACAATTTGTCCAAAACTGCCTATGGGATAGAAAATGGACCATATCACTATCAACCTTTTCTTGGTATTCTTGTAATCGTTTATAGTGTTGGAACGAACTCACTTAAAATCAATACCTAAGAACAAAGTTATTATGGAAACTTGGTGACAAAAATCGGACTACTAGTCACGCCCCTTCTGGTACTCGTACTTCCCTCATAAATGACCCTGCTTTAGTGCAGATTATAACTCCCATAACTTGTCACCCAGTGGGTAAAACTGGACTAAATTGTAAGCACCGCCATATTTTAAAATCGGCTTTGTTCTCCCAAATGAAAAAAGTTGTTGACACTTCCCATTCTGGTACCTCACATGCAAATGCAACATTCCGCCCATTTTTGGTATCCGTGTAATGTCATTAATATTATTCATGCGATCTAGCTCAAAATTAAAACTTAATAAGACAGTTTTAAGGTTAACGTGATGGCAAATAATTATATTTCTAGCCCACGCCCATTCAGGTTCCTGTTCCAGTACAAATTACAAGAAATATAACTTGTCTTCGAGTTCACGAAGTTCGCTTAGAGAAAGTGACTACTACGTCCCATTCTGGTACCGCTTTATTCAAGTACCTTTCACACATGGGACAGTTATGTGTCCATAAAATCGGACGCTTCCGGCAATGGAGGAGGAATCGACAGTTAAATTTAAAATCCATATATGGGTGAGGGTATATGAAAGTCTGATCAATCGACTGAAACTTTTCTATTTGTTAAATTCCAATTTATCTCTATTAAGCTTTTGGCGACCGGGGATTCCTAGCGTCGCTCAAAGTCAGATTACAAATTATTCTTCACTTTAGATAACATTTTACTACACTCATGTTGCTAAAATATTTCTTGGTTCATAGGCAGGGACTCATGGAACTGTCGAACTCCGGATTTCATGACTTTGATACGAACGACCAAAAATTAATCGGTTTTTCTGATCACTGTTGTCGTTCATTTAGGCTTAAAGCACGCTGAGATTTTTGCCATTAAAAAGTCGAAGATTTGCTGAGATATAACCGCACTAACGTTTTAAATGGAGTATGCCACTGCGACCTGAAAAATATGTTTACGTATATCTGCATTTTGGAGTGTTATTTTAATTTCAATTGTTCGAATTCTACTTAGTACAGTCGCCTCATGACCAGTTTTGCCGAAGAAACAGGCCGGGCTAGTATTTATGAAACGTAACATCATCAAATCAATAACATCTTTTCTTTAATTCAAATGATTAATAAATAATACTTTTTCATTAGGTTGACGCAATTTTTTCTCTCTTTAAGCTCTCTGCATTAAAACTGTTTACTACTCGTTTCCCTTACAGGTGTGCCAATGATGTTGCAGTCGACAACAACTCCTCCGCCATCCGCATTTCAACGTCGTCAGCCCCTCTGGAGTCATCGTGTCTGCCCATTCAGAACGACACTGCGGCCACTTGCGACAACTTCCAGTATGATCTCTACATGGGCTATAAAAGTTTCACCAGTGAATTGAATTGGGTCTGTGACAATGCCTGGAAGTTGACTTTGGGCCAGAGTATGTTCTTTGTGGGCTCAGTGGTGGGAAGTTTGGTCTTTGGCATTTTGGCAGATATAGTGGGTTAGTACTCGAAATAAAATTAAAAAAAGAACTGCAAAAATTTTTATTAAATATTTGGTGCTTTTGTTACTTTCAGGCCGTTTGCCCATTTTAATTGCGGCCAATGTCGTTGCAATGGTTGGCAACATTTTAACAATTTTTGGCACGAATTTAATCAGTTTCTCATTTTTCCGATTTGTATCCGGTCTGGCTACAGACAGTAATTTTGTAATGATGTATATTTTGGGTAAGTAACAAATTTTATTGTATTGCGAAAGGGTGTCCAATGAATGTTGCCACATTGGTATACGAGGGTTATTATTTATTTTTCGGGTCCGGCAATAGAAACACAATAATTAATCATTGGAAATGGTTTTATTGTTTTTCAAAATATTCTCCTTTAAGATCAAAACACTTTTGCATGCGCACAAACCAATTTTCGAAGAACTTTTTCCAGACCGATTGAGATACCTCAAAAACACGATTTTTGAACGCTTCAAAGCTGCTTCGGGCGATGAAAACGTTGACCATGCATTTTTTTCTTGACGCTAGGGAATAAGAAGAAGTCTTTGGGTACCAAATCAGGGCCCATAAATTAGACATCTTGAGTGGTCAAATAGCTATTGCTTCAGCTGATGTGTGACAGCTCACATTGTCGTGATGCAATATAAACCATCTTCTCCTATTATCTTTCCTCATTTCTTCAAACAAGCACATGGTTGTATACCACTCAGAATTGACCGTCCTACGTTCCACTAAAGGCACTGTGTCAACATGGCCGGTTATACCGAAAAAACGCAATCATTTGCTTCGATGTGCTTCTTCCACGAACAACTTTTGTTTGATTTAGCTCGTCTTAAAGACCCATACGGTCGATTGCTGGTTTGTGTCGGGTTCATATGCATAGATCCATGATTCGTCACCTGTGACAATGTTATACACTGCCTTTATACTTTTTCAACATATCATTGCACCAAGTCTTCCTTACGAGCCTATTTTTAATCATTCGTCAAATTATGTGGGATCCAACGAGATTTTTTTTTTTGAAATATCTTATTGAAGCTTGTCATACTAATGTCCAAGGATGCCTCAATCTCACGGTATGTCACATGCCGGTCTTGCTGAATCAGTTCACGCACAGCATCGTTGGTTCCTGGCAAAATGTCCGAAGTTGGACGTCCTTCACGAAATTCATCCTGGAGTGAACGGCGTCCGAGACTGAAATCTTGGTAGCAGCGATTAAAGGTGGTTTTTGATGGTGCTTCGTCGCCAAAAGTCGAAACGAGTGGATTTAAACAATCTTGTCTCGAGAACCCACGCCGAAAATCGTCAAAAATCATCGCACGAAAATGTTCACGGAATAATTCCATTTTTTTGACTAAGATGATTATTCCAACACACCGTAAACATAACAATTCGCCCTCAAATGACAAAACGTTCTGAGTGAGTTTCAAAGTTTCCAATTAAAGTTCCAGTATGCATCTGGGAGTACTAGTATTGTCAGGACCCGAAATATAAATAGCAACCCTCGTATTATTTTTTAGTTCACGAGATAATGCCTTTTAATGTTCAGAGCTGAATGGGCGGTACAACGCCTTTATACTCAATTTTAACACAAAATTTTCTATAATAATTTACTTGTCATTTGGCTATTAAGGCGTTTAAAGGAGGTGTGGCACCGAATATCTTTAGTCATTTCATATTTTTAATAATTCATGATATATGGTCTGTCTAAATTTCTGGTTGTATGGGCGGTGTCAAGGCCTTTTGTCCATTCACCGCGTAATCTGATCTACAAATATTAGCTGGCCGCACGTAACTAATCGGAATAGATAGTGGCTAAAATCCCCAGAAAATACTAAAAGGTCATCCAACTAAAACGCACAATGTTCGTGCAAAGTTTTGAGAGAATTATCTTAGTATTTTTTATTGTGATAGAAAAATCTGTGACAATTGTGTAAAACAAAATATTGGCCAAATGCTCGCCACGACTTTGGTGAAATACGCCTTTTCGATTGTCCACATTTTGAATGACTCTGAGACATAATGGTGGAATGTGACGAATTATCTCATCCTTTAGCTCTGGAATCGTAATTGGCTTATTGGCGTACACGTTTTCTTTACAAAGGCGCCAAAGAAAGAAGTCCAACGGTGTCAAATCACATAATCGTGGCGGCCAATTAACATCGCCACGACGTGAGATACGATACGAAAACACGGTCATTGAATTTCTCTTGCAAACTGGCCATTGCTTTGTTGGCTGTGCGGCAAGTGGCACCATCCTGCTGGAACCACATTTCGTCCAATTTCTGGCCACAAGAAGTCTGTAATCATCTCGCTATAGCAAACACCTTTTACGGTAACTGCTAGGCCAACGTAATTTTCCAAGAAGTACGGCCCGAAGACAGAATGAGCTGGGCCAGCAGGCACAGTTGTTTTCTCATTTCCTACAGATCCAGTTTGCTGAAATTTGCGCACAACTCTCTTGAGGTTGAACATATTTGGTCGATTATGCTGACCACAGAAATCACGAAGTGGGCAAAATGCATTTAAATTTAAACGCCCATAATCGTAAAAGGCTTCAACAATCTAAACTCGCTGCTCAATAGACCACATCTAAAACAACATAGTGTCAAATTAAGTTGGGCAAAAAACTTGACGCTAAGGAGTGACTCACAATTAAGATCGTGCATTATGGTTGTACCACCCTGCAAGAGGTTGACTAGGCCCATGTGTGGGAAACATTTTGAATTTTGGTCCAATCTGTCTAAGTATCAATAGCAACCGTTTCGGAGTATCAAAACATATTTTTACAAAATGACAGACACCTAGCTTCCGTAGTGCGACCTGTAGTCTAGTGAAATTGGTCCATATCAGTTCATATTTTCGAATAGCCCTCACACAGAGATCCCTAAAGATTTGACGTCCTCCAGTTCTAAACAAATTAAAACCGATCAAGCTCAAATTTTGCATGGTTCGTTATGAGCTAGCACAAATTAACACTGGTCAAACCTATCGGCCCATGCTTTAGAGTAGCCCCACACATATCGGTCAATACTTTCATAAAGCACCCATACAAAGGCACTTTCCGATTTGGGGCTCTTGCGCTCTTGAAGTGGTATATGATATCTTAATTTGCTCAAATATAGCATATTCTTATTAGACCTGAAGAAATTGGATTACATCTGTTCATGTTTTCAAATAGTCCCCTCCTTGTTTTCATATAACCCCATACAAAGTTTCTCTGAACGGCAGAAAAATAGTTAATATAGACATAAGCATAGTTTGCTATGAATCCAAATATATAGGGTGATCCATCTAGAGGTATTTTTTCAGACCAAAAAAAAAATATAAAAGTTAAAATCAAGTGTGGAATCTTTATTGGTAATTTAAAAGAACATTTTATGGCAGTTATTTTTTGAATATAGTTTCCTTTAAATATTGGCCGCAACTACGCCTCAGGGTTTCCATTCAGAGGGTCCAATTTTGGATTACTCGTTCGAGCATTTCGACCGGTATGGCTTTAATGACACTCGAAATGTTGGCTTCAAAAACCTGAATCGTAGCTGGTTTGTCAGCGCAGACTTTGGACTTTAGGTAACCTCAAAGAAAAATGTCTAAAGATGTGATATCACTCGATCTAGGCGGCCAACTCACCTTTCCAAAACGTGAATTTAGCTGCTTTTCGAAATGACCTCTCAATAGAATCATTGTTTGAGCAGCTGTATGGCAAGTGGCACCGTCCTGTTTAAACCAAGTGTCGTCAATATCACGGGATTTAATTTCAGGTAGCATAAAGATCGATATCATGGCGCGATAGCGATCACCATTCACGGTTACGTTTCGGCCATCAACATTTTTGAAAAAATAACGACCGATCGATTCCACCAGCTTATAAACCGCACCAAAACGTGGTTTTCTGGTTATAATGGCACCTCTAGAACCTCTTCTTGTTGCTCTTCAGCCCAAATGGACCGATAATTCCACCAGCCCATAAACCGCTCCAAACCGTGGTTTTCTCTGGGTATAATGGCACCTCTTGAACCTCTTCTTGCTGGTCTTCAGCCCAAATGCGGCAATTTTGTTTATTGACTTTGGCGTTGAGCCAGAAGTGGGCCTCACCACTGAACAAAATTATGGTCGAAAACAGCGCATCTTCCCGTTACACACCGAACGCTCATTTCCATAACACAGTTTCCAACATTTGAAGGCGATTATTTTCAAAAAATTACTGCCATAAAATGTCCTTTCAAATTACCAATAAAGATTTCACACTTGATTTGAATTTTTATATTTTTTTGTTTTGAAAAATACTTCTAGATGGATCACCCAATATATTCTTTTTGAAGTTTTGGCTCAAATAAGGTACGGACCCATGGGCATAAAGGCCCATAAAATGGGGGAAAAAATTGCGCTTCAGTAGCGTAGGCGTAGCGGGGGATATTAGGGTCCGGCCTGGCCGTACTGTGATCAAAAATCCGATAGTGCTTAAAGTTTACGACACCAAAAACTTGGGGCATATTGGTTTATGTTTTCCTACGGCCTCCATTTAAATAAATACTTCCGAATCGAGGTCCTGTTGCTTATTATGTCATATTTCGCTTCCATTGCTCTCAAATTTAATGCCGTGCGTCTGTCATTTCTAATGGGTTGGTTCGATTTGAATAACTTTACTAACGTGTTTGTAAACTTAACCGTAACAGAGTTGTGAGAAAACTCGGTTCACATAAAACTTTGAATATTTGTTCGCGGCGGGGTCCCTAAAGTCGACATTCGCCCCAGAAAGAAAACGAAAATTTCCACAAAAATCCAATTTGACTAAATATTAATAGACATAATAGCTAGCGGCCTAAAAGCCGGTCTCCCAAAAAAAAATAAAAATATTTTTTGAGTTCATCATTCAACATCCATTGCAGTTATGGAATATTTGCGCCCCTCACTTCGTACCATCGGCCTTAGCATCTGCATTGGTTTCTTCTATTGCCTCGGTTCCATTGCCGCACCCTGGATTGCCGTATTAATGCAAAGTTGGCGCGGTTTCCTGATCGCCACCTCCGTGCCCTTCGTGCTGGTGCCGCTCTTCTATTTCATTGTGCCCGAGAGCGCCCAATGGCTGATATCGAAGCAGAAATACGACAAAGCCGTTGACTGTTTAAAACGTGTGGCCAAAATAAATGGCAAAGTGGTGGAGGAATCAATTTACAGCGACTTCATTGAGGACTGCAAGCGGCGACAGATGCAGCAGCCCCAGAACAAAGTGGAGCCCAATCTGTTGGGGCTTTTTGCAACACCGCGTCTGAGGCGCAACACTTTGATATTGTTCTTCAAATCGTAAGTAAATGTCTGCATGACAAATGCAATTTTGGGTAAATTCAGCGACTAATGAGCTGTTATTAATGTTCAATTATGTGGGGGGCATGGCGATGACGATGACGCTGACGATGTCGCGACGTTTGCTGTGGCAGAATGGTAATTACACTGTGCTACGATGCTGTCTCACGTAATGTACAAGGTCTTGGCATTTCACCATTTGTCATGTTTTCGCTGAGTGCCACTACGATACTGCCGGCTTGTCTGCTTCTAATTGCTTTGCAAGATCGTATCGGTCGCAAAGCCATGGCATCGATGTCGCTGCTACTGAGCGGCATATTCATCTCGTGTACGGGAGCGATACTCTTTCGTAATGTGGAAAGTTCAACTGCAAAAAGTGAGTTGAGCTTAAAAACAATGTTGATAAATGACTATAAAATCTTTTTTCTTATTCATGGAAAGGTGTCACTTTGGTGGTGATTCTGTCGGTTATTGGACGTTTTGGCGTAACCGTGGCTTACAACTCGGGCGCTCAGTATGCCACCGAATTGATACCCACTTGCGTGAGAGGCCAAGGCGTAGCCGCAGTCCATGTCATGGGTTATGCCTTTACCTTCTTCAGTTCGTACATCCTGCATACACGACAGTTTTTTTCACCCCTGCCGGAAATTATTTTGGGGTCTATATCGCTACTGGGTGCAGGGTTATGCCTCCTTTTGCCGGAGACTTTAAATCGGTAGTAGTTTAGTTAAATGGTTTTTATATAGTTTTTCTTAACCTTTGAAATTGTGTACTTTTTTTCGTAGTACACTGCCCACATCTTTGAAGGATGGTGAGAATTTTGGAAAGAATGATCGCTGGTTTACCTTCAGCTTTATGGAACGACGAACGCAATCTCTTGATGCTTTATCCAATTCAAAATCATACCCTAGCACTCATCCAGATACAAGTGGATACTTTTAGTTTTAATTAGTGCCATTAGTTTAAGTAGCATTGAAATTTATAGGTTATTTTCACCAAAGAGTAAAATATTACAAGCGTTTAGTGCGACAGGAGTCGTCGTGGTGGCGAAAAGGGAAAGACGAATTTAGCACAGTTACTATTAGTTTCGGATATATTCGCATTTAAAGTTTTGAGCCGGCCGAAATATATTAAAAATCCAAATTTCCCATAAAAACACTAGTGCGGGGTATGAAATTCCATTAAATCTCTTTATAATTGGTCCTTAACGGCCCATGGTTTGATATGATATAAAGGTTTCTTCCGATCTCAGAATTTGCAGCTAAAGCAGATACCGCGTCTAATAAAATTGGACGTTTTTGGTCCATGGTTTCGAATTGCCCCCGCAAAACCTGGCATTCTACAAAGAAGCACATACTAAACACGATTTGTTCAAAATATACATGGTCCGTTATGAAGGACATTTTATTAGGTCTGATTAGGTTTGACCATGTTGTCTATAGCCCTCATGCAAAAGTATCTTTCGAACAGAGAACCAGCCTCAGACACATTTTACCCCCGACCTAGCTCATATTAAGTTAAGTGCTTAATGCGTGATAAAATTGCACAATATCGGACCAGGTCCACAGAGGTCCCCTTCCGATTTAAGAGTCTACCGCTCTAGAAGTCCAATTTTAAATGCGATCTAGCTTAAGTTCTGCATAGTTGTTCGTAAGAGATGTTCCTCCCGAGCAACTCAACAAGGTACAGTTTTCCTTCGAAGAATTTATTATAGGAAAGCTATTATCAAGCCTGATAAAATTGGACCCCCACAAAGAGGTCCTCCCGATTTAAGGTTCTGCCAGAGTAGAAGCGCAAATTACATCCGCTAGTTTTTAAACTTCTTATGGTAAACAGGTGACAGTAAAATTGGGCTTTATTAGTTAAAGTTGTCCTATAGGCTCCATTCAAAAGAACACTTCCGAATTTAGGTCCTATAGCTTTATAAGCCACATTTTACATCTATATTTTTATACCCGCACCACATAGTGGTATGGGGTATAATGGCTTAGTGCTTGCGTTTGTAACACATCGAAGGAATCGAGTTAGAATACCGGGACCAGAGAGAAAGTTGCTCAGAATTACATTTTGAGTCGATCTAGCCATGTCTGTCTGGCTGGCTGGGCGGCTGGCTGGTCGGCTGGCTGGCTGGCTGGCTGGATGTAAAGATGTCCATCTATTCTTGTAATCAAAGTACAGGTCGCATTTATGCACCGATCTTGATGAACTTGGCATGTGGTAATATATTGGGACAAGGACGGACGCTATTGAATTTGGTCCAAATCGGAGCACTTTCTGATAGACCCCCCATACAAAGGAACTCCCGGATTTGGTCCAAATCCAGTTGATGTCGCGTGTATTGGTCAACAAATTAAAAAGATATGCCATTCGATGTAGAACTGACCACAAAATGTAAAAAAAATAGTTGGACCCGCCTCTCGGACCTACGGGGCCTTCAGAACCCAAAAAATGGACCCATGATTTTAAATATAAGTGTGACCCCTTAAATGAAAGGAAATTATCTTACAATTTTAAATACAGAAAAAAATTCGAACTGTTTGGGCCCCAGGGTCCATTAGGAGGGTCCAAAAGTTTCGGTTTACCCGGATTTTAGTGTGACCCCTCAAATGACAGGGAATTGCCTCAGGACTTTAAATATGTCAAGCCAAATGATTTATCTCGTCCGTGGGAGGGCACAGGGTCCGAAAACAAGGTATGAAAATGTGGACCAACTATAATTCTTATACCCTCACCACATAGTGGTATGGGGTATAAAGGCTTAGTGCTTGCGTGATAGATACAGATAGAAATAGCGACGAGTGCTTTCGATTAACAGGAGACTTAATCACATTTATAGTGGTGCGGGTATCATAGAGTCGGCCACGCCCGACTATAGCACTTACTTACTTGTTAAACTTAAAATTATTCCAACTCTGGTGAAATTAGGCATATCGGTTAACGTTTCAATTCAGCACCATACAAGGGCCTTTTGTTTTGAGGCATGCCGATTAGCAAGCCACATGTCATATTTTGTTCCATCCATCTTAGAGAATTAAAGCAGAGCAAATTGTTCAAATTATGTTGTATGTTTTCTTATTTCGTTTTGTTAGGTTTTTGATAAAAAAAAAAACAAACAAAATATTATTTGTCAAACTATTTTGGTATAACAACAACGGGTCAGTAAAAAATCAGAGAACTTTTTTATAAAAAGCTAAAATTTTCAATTTTTACAGATTTTACTCAAACATCATGGCCAGGGCTCTTATAAGTGTTTTGCAAATATTCAAGAAGAAATCTAAGGTAAGTGTAGTGAATTTTAAGTGAAATAAAGTAAAAATTAAGTGTATGTATGTACTTATGTGAAAAGAGAGTGTGTGTTTGTTGTTTGTACATTAGAGTGGATTGGTTTTTTTTTGGTTTTATCCATCAGATTTTTGTTGTTGTTTTCAAGAACTTTCGTTGAAGAAACTCCTTGAGTCGAAAGTCATTTTCGAGTCCATGAGAAATTACCTCGTTCATAGAAGGGCGTGAAAATGAATTTAGATATAAAGATATTCTTCAGCGATGGTTTTTGAAATATACATACGAAAAACTACCAGAACAAAAACAGTGGCACCTTTTCCATGTTATCCAAAAAAGTCGATCCACTCTTATGAATATGCAAACAAATGAGAAGGTACTTAAAATGGAGCGGATTCCTGGAATATCAAGCGCATGTTATGCCACATGTACGAGTATGTGGATTTCAAAAATTATTTTCAAGTAATTTCTGTTGTTGATTTCAAAAGTAGCTCATGTACTTATACTTAGTAGGGACATAAATACTGTTACATACGTTTTATGCTGTAAAATAAAAAGTACTGAATGTTTTTGGACCAAATATTTTTTAATATATTAATTGATGTATATTGTATCCAAAAAGAATCTACTTATTCAAAATGTCCGCCTTTTGCCTTTACACACGCCTTAAGTTGAACTGCCCAATCGTCAATAGCTGCACGAACCTCATCCATTGGAAAATTGGCCACAGCTCGAACCAATGTAGTCTTAACAGATCCAATGTTGGGGTATCTCTTGTGACAAACCTTGTCCTCTAAAACCGTCCACAATTTGTAATCCAATGGCTTAAAATCTGGACTGCTTGAGGGCCATTCTTCAGAGGAAATGAACGCTGGCAAATTGTTTCGAAGCCAGGCCTGGGACGTTTTAGCCTTATGGGCCGGCGTAGAATCCTGCTGGAAAGTCAATGGCTGGTTTTGGAATAGGGAATTGTTAAGAAGCTGCACAATATCTTCCAAAACGGGTTCTTGGTAAACTTTGGCCGATGTTTTGACTCCTTGTTCGCAAAAATGCAGGTCAGTGACCCCATCGTAAGAGACACCTCACCAAACCATGTCTGAAGCTGGGTGATGACCCTTTTCCACCCTTGGGATCGGTTCAAATGCTTCCTTAGATGACCGCACATACACTCTATCATTTTGATTGTAAAATTTTTCCTGAACGGTAAAAATTTTTACATCGGTGAACAAAATTTTTCTGTGCAAGTTATCAGCGGGCTTCACCAAAAGACGTTTGCATTTTTCAATCCTGTTTTTTTAAAGCTGCACTTAATAAATGTCCGGTACTTCGTTTGAAAGCCCCAAGTCCCAAGTCTTTTTTAATGATTCGACTCATGGACTTTTGCGTGATATTCATCTCACAGGCCATGAATTTCTGTTTTCGAAGCGGATTACTGTGAATTCTTGACTTAACGGCTTTGATGACATGCTGTGTTCGAACAGAGCGTGGGCGGCCCGACCGGTGGCGGTGTTTTACATCTCCAGTCTGCTCAAACAGTTTTATGCATCGGTAGACGAGCATGCGGCTAATCCCTAGTGGCCGGAGCGTATTGAAAATATCGCTTTTTTTCATTTCACACTCGAAAAGCGCTATTACAGCGATACGGTTCTCATTATCTGACCACCCCATGATGAAAGTTGAAACAATTTTAAAATCCCGTTACATACTAACGCTATTGAGGCTAGCTTTCAAAACCCATATGACATTAACGGGGTATGTTCAGCTCTACTATTGAAATGGGTGTGTTCAATGTTGTAACAGTATTTATTTCGCTACTAAGTACGTGAGATAGGGATTTCGTTTGATTATATTTGGTTGATACATGCTAGTATATTAAGGCTGGTATAGGAAAACTGAAACTTAAATAAATTAATCATTTCACATTTAACTGTATTTTTGATCAATTCGACACTAAGAAAATTTTACAAAAATAAAATTGGTATGAAATGCTGAATAATAATTATGTAAAATTTTTAAGCTATAAATTGATCAGAGTACAAATCAAAATACACCTAAAATTACAATATTTTCCTCCTGAATGTTGCCCGAGTTTTATTTTGGTCGGTATTTATCAATTAACTTAGGTCCAGCTTCCTGTTAAATCGCTATTAGGTCATCACATCCGCATACCTTGATTGTATGTGCGTATGTCATAGTTTCTTAGGCGTTACCAAGGTTGCTTTGGTTGCTGATGTTCCGAGATTACAGCAAGTCTCTGTTGACTAAAGCAAAGGATAACCACTAGAAAAGCAGGGATACATTTAAAATTTCGCTCTGATCATATTATTTATTTTCATGTGCAAACTCCAGGTGCTATAATTAGAAATATTGTTCTATTGAATTCCACCAATTATTCATTGCATTTTGTCTTTTTTCTACACTTGGAGTTCTCATTATGGTGGTAATGTTGTAAGAAAATCAGGGCGGTTAGATGTTACGTATTTTAACAAGGATATTATTCCAAGTTTGTATTTTAAATGTTGATGGACGTTCTTTCTTATTAGTCCATACATATCTATTTCTGCATAATAATCAATATAAGATCTGTAGGTTTTTAAAAAATATTTCGCCCCCTTGCTTATTTTTCCTGTTTTCAAATGCAAGCTCTAACTCTAACTAGGTGCTATAATTGGAAATATACTTCCATTGAATTCTACCCAATATTCATGGGATTTCGATGCAATTGTATTTCATCTTCTTTCAACACTTGGAGTTTTCATTATGCAATGGTGTTAGATAATCAGGGTGATTAGCACAAATTTTGTTCCGCAAAGTATTAAACATTCTTCAATTTCTGCAAAATCAATATCAGATCCGCCGTATTTAAAATTTTGTTCGTCCCATTGCCTATTTTACCTATTTTCATATGCAAACTCCAGGTGCTATAATTGGAAATATACTTCCATTGAATTCTACCCAATATTTATAGTATTTCGATGCAATTGTATTTCGTTTTTTTTCAACACTTGCAATGGTGTTAGATAATCATGGTAATTAGAGGAAATTTTGTTCAGCAAAGTATTTGAAAATCTTCGCCCATATCCATTTCTGCATAATCAATATCAGATCCGCAGTATTTTAAAAATTTTTTCGTTTCCTTGCTTATTTTACTTATAAAGGGTGTCCCAAAAAGAGCGCAATTTTTAAATTTTAAATAAAACACAGATATTTAAGAAAAAATCGTGAAACTTTATTATATCGTAAAGTAGACAGAATGAGGTTATGTATGGAACAATGTATCGTGCAGATGGCCGCCTTTGCTGGCATGCACGCGATCTTTTACTGAAATTTTCAATGACCGTTTTGCATGAATGCTGCGGTATTTCATTAATGCAGCGTCCAATTTCGTCTTTTAAGGCTTGAGTCGTCGTTGGCTTATTCGCGTAAACCATCGACTTCAAAAAACCCCAAAGAAAAAAATCTAATGGTGTTAAATCGCACGATCTAGACGGCCAATTCTAATCTCCAAAACGCGAAATAACACGACCGGGAAATGACTGATGCAGCAATTGAATTGTTTCTCTGGCTGTATGACATGTGGCGCCGTCTTGTTGGAACCACATGCCCTCCACATTCATTTCTTCAATTTTAGGCAAGAAAAAACTGGTTATCATTTCACGATACCAAACACCATTGACTGTTTGCGCTTGACCTGCCTCATTTTCATAAAAAAAAGGTCCAATGATTCCTCCAGCCCAAAAACCACACCACACAGTGACACGTTGAGGATACATTTGCTTCTCGTGAATCACTCGAGGATTTTCCGCACCCCAAATGCGACAATTCTGCCTATTGACGAAGCCATCAAGATGAAAATGGGCCTCGTCACTGAAGATGATTTTATCGGCAAAATCAGCATTTTCATGTTGTCTCTCCAATACCCAATTAACGAACTCCCTTCGCTGTCCATGGTCAGCTGGCTTCAGTTCCTGAGTCAATTGAATTTTGTATGCATGAAGATGCAAATCTTTGGTCAAAATTCGCTGCAAAGTGGATTTGGAGACACCAATTTGCTGAGCTCGGTGTCGGTACAGCTGCGACATTTTCGGTCGATCGACCTGGTCGATGGCGCGTTGTTGTCTTTACATCACTAACAGACCCAGTTTCGGCAAATTTATCCATTAATCTCTTTACAGTTGACTCTTTTGGAGCATTATTGTGACCCCAAATTGATCGCAATTTGCGAACTGTAGCCGCAAAACTCACCATTTTGGTAAAACAATTTCACAATGAGAATACGTTGGTCATTCGTGTAGCGCTCCATTTTTACTAACCTCGTACCTTCTACTAACAAACAATAACAATTGTTCAAATATCAAACAATGACACTTCGAATGTTGCCAGATTTAAAAATTGCGTTCTTCTTGGGACACCCTTTATAAGTATGCAAACTCCTGGTGCTATAATTGGAAATATACTTCCATTGGATTTCTATATGAGTACATGGGGTATATACTCATATAGGAAGCAGGTATACTCAAAAACATACTCAAAAACAAATAAACATGGAACAAGTTTTTGTCGAACTTCGCTTTAGTAAAATTATTCTTGTTCCTTACTACAAGATTTTCTCACACCGAGGAATTTACATACTATTATGAAGTAAATTTTTCATGAATCTTATGACACCAGGAACTTACTATTACGAAAAACATTCTTCCAAGAATGACTATGACTACTTGTACTGCAGAAAAGCATTAAATTTTCTCCTTCATTATTTATGTTGAACTGACATCAATTTTTTGGAATCATCTCTATGTACATATCTTAGGAAGTATTTACACAGTTTCGAGATATTATAAATATATATTACAGCGAATCATATTTTAAAATTATATATTAATAAAGGAGTATTGTTTATGTGATTTTTTAAAGGAAAAATAGGGAAAACCTTTATTTGAAAATCTGGCATCAATAACCATGTCCTTATTTCAAAGAAAAATGTAAATGGTTCAAAGACAAAAAAATTTCAAATTTCCTCGGTCTTAGTTCAACTGCAGTAGGTTGTAGTAAATTTGTTCCTTTCATTATGCAAAAAAGTTATTGATTTGAGGACAAAAATAATTTACTGAGGAAAAAAATTGTTATAAAAATAAACTAGAATCAAGTTTAACCATATCCTAATTTCAAGGACTTGCATTTTTTTAAGGAAAAAATACCTCTAGATGGATCACCCTATATTTATAGAACATTTTTACAATCGTTGCTTTCATGTAGGTCATTCAATTCATGAACTAAAGTAAAAGCTACTATTAAATCGGTTGTCAAATATAAGTAAAGCATTGTTACCAACTCAAAGTTAAGAATCTGTAAAAAATAGCCTTTATCTCTACATCGAGTTTCACGTGATTTTCTACGCGAGAAAGATTTATAGTTTTCAATAGTGATATCTAGAGTTTTTTTAGCTTTCATTTTAACTATTACAGCCAAGCTTTTGGATGAAGGTTGTCACGGATCCGAAGTCGTGATAAAAGCAGTGGTGAGCCAAGAATAAAAATGTGCCAAGTTGCCATTTAAAAAAAAAAAATACTTGCATTCTATTAACATGTAGAGGAATTTAGTCTCGAGCCGGCTATTATACCTGTGCAAATTAGTCTTTTAAAATTTTAAATTTAAATAAAATTAAAATTTAAAAAAAAAAATCATTTGATTTCAATTCCTTCAGAAACTGTTTCTAGTGCAAATCGTATCGACTCCAAAAGTCACCTGCACTCCAAAAGCAAAAACACCAATAAAATTAATCGAATTGCAAAAAAATCAAACAAAGAAGAGAGAAAAAGAAAACAATTGATGTTGTAGCTTATGTTCTTTTCATGTTTATTGGACCATAAAGAAGAAGAAGAAGAAGAAACAAGAAACAACAACGAAAAGGTTATCGTTGGGCTTCGTAAATGTTTTCATCTGAAAGATGCAAAGTACTACGTACGTCCCCTGAGTAAGACGATAGAAGATCTCTCACCATCAGCAACAAAACGCACGCGGACATGTGCACAAAACGCGAAATTCAAAACTCAATATATGCCAATAAAGCGTTTAAAATGAGCTCTTGTAACTACGACCACTTCGTCTGTCTACAGGCTACTTCAATCCACACATTATACTTATATTAGAGTTGTGCCGCAACAGCCTCAGACAAAGTACCGAGTCAAGTTCTACTTAACCAGCGATTCATTGTCGACCCACCGACTGCATGGCATGGCAGTTCAGTATCTTCGAACAACAGTTCATCTGTGAAGTTGCTCGTTTCGAGGAAAAGGTCAAGAAGCATAAAGGCATGCAGCAACAACAAAAACTTAAAATACGTTAAAGGGGGGGGGGTGGCTAGGTACGTATCGAAGAATTGTTCGAACATGTTGCCTATACGCCACACGGATCATAGGATTATAAGGACTATTCTGGAACAATGTAGGGCCTATAACTTATGTCGAATATTTTGTTATAAACTTGAAAATATTTTTAAAATACTCAATCTATTACCATAACTCCCCATTAAGGAACAAGCCGGTAATTTCTCTCAACCCGGGGAGTTATGCGCGATATAAGTTGTACACGTACTCACTGCCGACCCCGAACGGCTAATGCATTGGAATAGAGGAAAAATAAATTTGTAAGCCCTACAAATATTTAAAATTAAATCGCGTATAGCTTAGGAAAGGCTTGCCCTCAAAAGTGTCCGGATATTTTAATGGTGCTTAACAGTGTACCTAATCTATGCTTTTTTAGTAATGCTGGTATTTACTTGCTGAATGGGCAGTTTTGTTCACCTTTTTGAAACAAAAATGGTTTAACATCAAGAAATTTGACACTTTTTCCTCAATCCCACGGCAGCCGGTTCTATGTACCGAATTGACCCGAAGCAGCAATCTTCGGCCAAGGGCTGTTACCCCGGCACTCCATGTACCGCTACAACACAAACACTATTCCAGCCAAGATCCCGAAAAATATTAAAAATTGTTCTACACCTTTTTTGTTGCCCACACAAAGCGTTTATTGAAAAGAAGATGTACGCTGTAGGCCAGCGTGATATGTGAAAACTCAAAGATGCCCTGGTAAATCGACTCGCTCTCTAAACAACTCAGAATTTCTTGCAACGTCTCGGCGACTATAGTTGGACGCTTTAAAGCTTCGATCTGGCGACGGAACCCCGTGAAGGATCTTTGCTATTCGAACAATCCAATAATGATGGAAGTCTTAAAACCGAATATTTTCACGCAGAGAAAATATATGGTTACTTTATGGTCACGGCAACAACAGTTGGTTCTCTGCAATAAATTTATGGTCATCGCAACCGTAATATTGTTTTTGTGAATTTCATGTTGACAAAAGTATGAATGCGGCAATATTAATATTGTTGGAATGTAACAAAAGTATTGTTTTCAAATTTAAAAGTAAAAATATGCTTGTAGCAACAATACATATGTGACAGCGCATAGAGAATGGGACCTAAGGGTAAAAAAAAATCAATTTTCACTTTTTTATGTGGACAACATCTGAGCATCGATTGAGACCGATCCCATGCCCCAAAAGTGTTCCCTCCCAGAGATATGCGCGTTTTATGAAAGTAATGGTACACCAAAGATACTCGTATTTAAATCTTTAAAATAACTCTCCTGAACAAAGCTGGTTTTTACCCTTAGGTCCCTTTCTATTTTGCGCGTCACATAGGTGAGACAAAATTATTTTTTTTGGTTTCTATGTTAACAATAATATGATTACGGCAATCATGCCAGTAAAATCGTATTTTTTTGTAATCTGACAATGTTATTGTTACGAAACGCAATAATATTACTTTTAATATGTAAATTATATTTTTCAAAACTAACTACTTTAGTATAAATTATTTGTTAAAAATTAATTTTTTCTACTGTTAAATAAATCACGCCTAATATTAAGAGTTAAATAGATTTTTACACAATTTGCTTAAAAAAATCTCTATTAATTTTGAAAGAGGAATTACTCAACAAATGATCACAACAAACCAAAAAATCTCTATTGTTGAATAACAGCATAACCCAATCCTTACAAAAAATGTTGGGGATCATTGCAGGGTTGTGTGTAAATCATACTATGGTTTTGAGGATCATACTATGGTTGTATGTTAAACATACTATGGTTATGAGGATCGTAATAAGGTTTTGGGGATCCTAGTATGGTTGTGTGTGAATAATTATATTGTTGTGGGGATCACAATATGTTGCGTGTGAACTATACTATTTTTGTGATGATCATAAAATTGTTGTGCCACAACCATATACTCGTAACCAACAATAGTATGATGCTCGTGTAGCATGTCGTTCATGATATAGACCCAAACAATTTTATCAATACTTTGCAAAATTGTGTTGTAACATTTAGTGTAACCATAAGAGTGCGAAAACATTTTGTACACTATATCGCTTTAATGGTCACAGTAACCATATGATAAATAGGTTTGATATTCCGTTTGTAACATCTTGAAATACTTATCTGTGTAGTAAAATTTGATAACGATTAAGCCATCTTTTACTAAAGACTACTAAAGACAACGATAAGACTAAGTTGATCCAGAGATCTAAGATGCCTGATGAAACAAACATAGTTTATCCAGACTAAGTTGATCCAGAGATCTTAGATGCCTGATGAAACGAGCATAGTTTATTTCGACTATGAACAGGAGAATTTCCTCACTAATCTAAATTAGCTCGGATTTGCAAGACCTACCTTCAACAATGGACAACTAATGACATTTCTTTACGAATAAGCTTGATTAAGGGTCATGACTCATGGGCAAAAGGTCCGAAGACTAGATCCTGTAAAACTTGGCTAAGTGGGTTTAAAATAGACATACATATTCACTCAAAAGGTCCGAAGACTAGATCCTGTAAAACTTGGCTAAGTGGGTTTAAAATAGACATACTTATTCACTCATTTCCTTTGCAAATAGATTGCAAATAAACAAAATAATAATAAAAAAATTTAAAATACTCGTATATGGGTCCAAAAATTTGGTCTCTACAACAATGGACTCAAAAACGACAACATGTTCTTACAAATTCAATAATACGTATATTTTTAGGAATTTGTCAAATTTAAAACCCAGATCCGGTCGATCTTATAAAAAATGCACTTTTTACTTCTACCACCGGCACTGCGTAGTTACTGGTCGCATATTATGCTACATGAAATATGAGCACAATCGGATTTGGTTTTTAACCTCTAGAGTGACAGAGCCTCCAATCGGGACGGACCTTTAAGAGATAGTCTTTATATTAAACAAGAATCGATATGGTCAAATTAAAATGGACTAATTATTTTTATTTAATGATTTTACTGCTAGTCTGCAAGGACTTATTTCCAGAGATTAAATAAATGCAATAAAAACATGCGATATTTGAGCAGGATCTTATTTAAGAACGGTTTTCGAAAGCAATTGGCAAATATGGTTTATTTTTTCAGGAGTTGTTGAGTTATGGCGTATAACTTTCTATGCAAAATTGTTTCTAACAGAGTAAAACATGTGGCTAACACGTTGGGACGGGCCGTTTTATAAAAGCTTTAGAAAAACATGCGAATATCGTTCGTCACTGGCCTGAAAGTGCAATCTTTGAAGTTTCTTGGATGGATTCTTGCAGATCGCGTTCTCTGATTATTTACACCAGGCCAGATCTTTCTGGTCGCCGTGCGGGTGGGTTTCTTTTCTCACATATTCTTGGCAATGAGATAGAGTTGCCGTAATACAGGGTTGGCCAAAAGTTACCATGGGGTGAAAAACTTTAATAACTCTTTCGTTTAATAATTTTTTTCAGATTATGTTTTTACACTTATTATGAAAAATAATGTCAATTAAGTTCCGAATTTCTGGATATTATTTGTTCTCCAAAAATTTGACTTAAAAGTTCCATTGTGTCTCGGGCATAGGCTCCGTCCTGCTGAACTACATCTCAGGTCTATTTTCAAAAGCAGGACGTAAAAATGTTGTATCTTAAAACGATACCGCTCTCCATTCACGGTTACAGCACTCCATATTCATTCTCGAAGAAGTAAGGCTTAATGATTTTTGCAGATGTGATCCCACACCATACTCGTACTGTGCACCTAATGGGGTGCAATTGGCGATGCCTAATGGCTCTTTTCAGAACCTACAGTTCTGCTTTTAAACTCATCACTTGCGTTTAAAACATTAAACGGCGATTTAAATAATAAAATTCTACTCTTCTGGTTCTTTGTTCAGTTGTGAATCTCTCCATTATTTATTCGCCAAGTGTAATCTGAAAAAAATATAATAATAATATAAACGAAAAGGTTATAAAATTTTTAAATCCCATGGTAACTTTTGGCCCACCCTGTATTATTAATATTGCTACCATTTTGATAATGCCTTAGAACTAGCTCTGATGATTATTTCTTTCCAGCGAAAACCACCAGGCAGCAGCACCGTTTGAAAACAAAAATCAGATAGCCAGACTAAGTTTTTGGGGCTAATTTCCCAGTTGAGGCCCATGGCCTTATGGGAGCAATAAAAAGCAGTTGCTGGCTTAGTGATTTTAGACTGATTTCCCTTAATAAGTATTATCCGATCGAAGGTGGTATTAACAAATTGTGGGATCTTGTAAACGAAGTTCTAATACCCACAGTGTGGTGTTGTGAATAAAAAGTTCCCATTCACACTAGGCAATTTTACTTGCCGCAACTCTTAGTTTGTAGGAACGATAGGTAAGGTGAATCGACAGGGAAAAACTTGTTCGTACTGGCAATTCCTTATGTGTTTTTTATAGTGTGAAGTTGGCTGAAAATATTTCGTCATTTTGTTTTTATAACGTTTTTAATATTTATAAATTATAATGATAAGAATTGAACTTTTTTATTTACCCATATGTGACGCGCAAAATAGAAAAGGACCTAAGGTTAAAAACCAGTTTCGTTCAGGAGAGCCATTTTAAAGATTAGGTCCCTTTCTATTTGCGCTTAGAATCGTCGACTTCACTTTCATAAAACGCGCATATCTCTGGGAGGGAACACTTTTGGGGCATGGGATCGGTCTCATTCGATGCTCAGATGTTGTCCACATCAAAAAAAGAAAAAAATGAAAATTGATATTTTACCCTAAGGTCCCTTTCTCTATGCGCTGTCACATATATTTTTTCACAAAAAATCAAAATAAATCACAAAATAGCAGAAAAGGCAAAAATTGAATCATCAAAATCAGCAAAAATTGAATCAAGTTGAAAATGGAATCATCAAAATTGCTGCAAGTAAAATTGCCTAGTATGAATGGAGGCAAATGAAGGAAACTATTTACTGTGACAGTCCTTAGTTCTCGGAATACTGGCAGTAGGTATATGATCTTGTCTGGTGTGTGTGTGTTTTTATGCAAAACTCGGGTTTTGGTTGTTGTTTTTTTTGTTTGCAATTTTATTACGTTTTGTTTTATAATTTAATTTATTTGCCATCAATGTTGACGATGACATGTCTCTCCATGCCATAGCCAAGGAATCTCCATAAATAGAAATAATCTCAAGATCTTTTTGACAACGTTTTAATGATCCCCCCTTGAATGCCAGCTAAACAATAGCCCGACACTCGCTCGATCTGTACTATTTCGCGAATAGCACAATGAAGACATACAAATAAGGTTAACATGAGATGTAAATCAATGACAATTACAAGACAATTGAAAGTGAATTTCGATTTTAAGGCATTGTCAGTTGTCCATTTTATCTGTTGGATTTCAACGAGTTTTTTTTTCTCTCGCGTCTCCTATAAGGAAATCATTGACACATATTTTTTCACAAATTTTCCAGTTTTTCTATTGGCATGTATGCGAGTTTGTGTGTTCTCTACCCAATGACCCAAAGACCAATTTTCCTACTTTTAACAATTGTATAATCATGGCGTATTGTTATGCCACAGCAGGCTGGGGACTATTGGCGTAAAACCCTTTCTTAGCATTTTATTTATATGCGGAAAACTAACCTTTTGCTATTTAACCGCCGCGGTAGTTTTGTTCGTTTCGATTTCGAATCAAATTGTCGCTGGTGCTTGTTGGTGGTGAATGGAGGATGGGGGCTGACGTTTGAATGGTCTTTAAGTAAATCCCTAAAGTGTGCAAGAGCGTTTGAGTTGTAGTAGGATTTGGTTTATGCCGTATTAAATTGGCGATTATTTTGGTTCGGTGGCCAATGTAAAGTATGGCGTTTTTACTGCACAGTGGAATGATGATGACGAAATAGTTTCGTTGAAGCATGTTCAAATAAGTGTTAGCATACATTTAGGTAATATCATCGATTTATTGCTTGCATTACCTTATACATTATTGTGTAACTTACTATTAACCTAATTAAGATGTTCTTACCCGGGCTTGAACCTGGGTTTTCTGTCGTAATAGTAGCTGAACATGTTCAGCGGCTGTACATTTAAGAGCAGGCATTTTCGCTTTGAGCAAGAAACGCTGGCAATAAAAGAACACAACATTCGCCCAGATTTTTTGTGGATGATTTTAAAGTTTACATCAGTTTAAAATGCTATACATCTAACTGACATTTCCATTGGAAAGTTTGACATTTTGTAGCATAAACGTACTCAGAACGTTTTGACGTACGACCATCATTTGTGTTGTTTACAGTGACTTGAAAAAATCAATTTGGCAAAAAAAAATGGAATTAACTCGTGAACATTTTCGTGCGATCATTTTTCACAACTTTTGACGTAAATTATCACGACAAGAGTGCATTGATGAACTTAAATCATTGTATGGCGATGAAGCACCATCCTATAGCACTGCGAAAAACTGGTTTAATGAATTCAAAGACAAAGGTCGTGAAGGTCGTCCAAAAACGGCCGTTGTGCCAGAGAACATCGATGCCGTGCGTGAACTGATAATGCAAGATCGTCATGTGACCGTCACGTACCGTGAGATAGAGGCATCCTTGAGCATTTCTTCCACCAGCATACATTCGATATTGCATGAACAACTGCCCGTAAAAAATGTTTGTTCTCGTGGGATCCCACACAATTTACAATCGCTCAAAAAAAGGCTCGTGTCGATTGGTGCAAAGAAATTTTGAAAAATTCTATCGCGGTGCTTCAAAAGACGTTTATAGGATCGCCACAGGTCACGGATCATGTATCTATGCGTATAAGCCCGAAACAAAACAGCAATCGACCGTGCGTGTGGTCTTCGAGGACGAGCAGCCAAATCCAACAAAAGTTGTTTGTAGAAGAAGCACTTCGAAGCAAATGGCCGCATGTTAATTCGGCAAAACTGGTCATGTGGCGACTGTCCCGCTTGAGCAACGTAGAACGGTCAATTCTGAGTGGTACACCACCATTTGTTCGCCTGAAGTCCTAGGAGAAATTCGGAAAACGAGCAAGAGAAGACGAATCATTGTGCACCATGACAATGCGAGCACTCACACATCGGCTCAAACTAGCGCCTTTTTGACCGGCCAAAACGTCGACTTGATGGGTCATTCGACGTACAGCTCTGACTTTTTATTCCCGTACATCAAGAAAAAATGTGTGGACAACGATTTTCGTCGCCAGAAGATGCTGTTGAAGAGTTCAAAAACCAAGTTTTGGAGGAGTCTCAATCGTAGTGGAAAAAGTGCTTCGACAATTGGTTTGAGTGCATGCAAAGTGTATAAATCTTGTTGGAGAATACTTTGAAAAACAATAAAACTATTTTTGATGATAAATATCTGCATTCGTATAAGAAATCAGTTGCAATGAGTCAATAAAGTTATAGGTGAATTGTAACGGGTGATCAATCTAGAGGTATTTTTTGTCAAAATAAAAAAAAATATTCAAATCAAGTGAAGTATCTTTATTGTTCATTCGAAAGGACATTTTATGCCATTTATTTTTTGAATATAATTTTTCTCAAATGTTGGCCGCATCTACACCTCAGGGTGTCCATTTTTAGATCAAATTTCGGAAGACTCAATAATAATACTGAAAAAAATAATGTGTAAACACAGCTTATGCGTAATCTGTGAAAAAAGCCCTATTGAAAAAATACTTCTAGATTAATCACCGTTTAGAAGACATTACTTTAAATTTCGATTTTTAATTTAATTATATTTTTGTGAACTTTTTGTATACCCTGCACCGAAGGGTGGATGGTATATTAAATTTATATAAATTTATATAAATTTATATAATTATTATGTCTTGATCGTTGTTAAATTCCAAGAAGATCTAGTCATGTCCGTCTGTTCGTTAAAAGAACGGAAAGCTTAACCGCTAAATCGACCTGGCTTACTTAAATTTAACATGATGATGTTTTTACGGCCTTAAGCTGTTTAAAATTGTAAATGGGCGAACTTCGCTCAGGGTAAGAGGCGGTTTTCTTTAAGGAAATTAAGGTACCTCTGTAAAAAGTATATTTTTTTGAGTATTTGCTTAGCAAATAGTTGGGACATCCTAAAAACCTCAAAAGAGGCCATAATAGTTGCTATACTATTGGCTCATTTCGCCTAAAAAATCTACCACATGGGCGAGTGTTGGTCAACGGGCGAGTGCTGGTCAATCTGGACGTATGTGTACTCAAATTAGAGCAATTTTGTTAAGAATTCTAATACAGAGTTATAAGAGTATTGATGTTTTGGCTGAAATGAGGAAACGCAGGGACAAGAAAAGTCTCCTAAACGTACCATTTGTTGCGCTTTAGTAGCGTATGGACAGTGGAGGGTATATAAGATTCGCCTGACCGAAACATTTTTTTTATTTTTTCTTTTCAAACAAAAATTAAAAAAAGCTTTCTAAACAAAATAACCCTGATGTGTTTACATGGGATCTAATAATTAATCAATTAAATGAAGTTCTCTTGGAACTTCATTTAATTGAATTGAATTACTCATATCGGTCCTTGTTTTAAAATAGCTACCAAAGAAAGTCTTACCGATTGAAGACCCTGTCTCTCTAGAATCCATATACGAGGGCGACCGCAAAAGTAACTGGCCTTACATAAAAAGAACCGTTTTTTGGAATTATTATTATTTATTTTTCAACATAATCTTCTTCCAATTCAATACACTTCATCAAACGTTTTTCATGTTTTTTAATTCCATCCGAAAAATAAGATTTTTCAAGACCTTCAAAATATGCCTCAGTTTCAGCAATAACCTCGCTATTGGACGAAAATTTTTTGCCACAAAGAAATTTTTTTAAATTTGGAAACAAAAAATAATCAGAAGGAACTAAATCTGGACTATATGGTGGACACTTTTACCTGCTTCTATCCATTGTTTTGACTGTTCTTTGCATTTTGGGATATAGTGATGGATCCATGTTTCATCAACAGTTATGAATCGGCGCAATCACTCTATTGGATTACGCTGATAAATCGCTAAAAGCTCCTCGGAATAGGTCCAACGGACGATTTTTTGGGGCAAAGTCAAGAAACGCGGCACCCTTCTTGCGGATAGCTTTTTCATGTGGAGTTCATCATGTAAAATACCCCAAACTTGTTTTTCGTGTAGTTTAACAATATCAGCAAGTTCTCTGAGCTTTATTCGTCTATCTTTAGTCACTTCATTAAATATTTTTCTAATGTTTTCAATAGTAGTACCAGTTTTTGATCTTCCAGAGCGTTGTTCATCTTTCGTACTTGAACGACCCATTTTAAATTGTTGAACCCAGGATTTCACGGTGGAGTATGATGGTGCATTATCACCATGAACAGAATCCAATTCATCTTTGATTAATTGTGGCGTATAACCTTTCATATAAAAGTGTTTAATTACCGCACGAAACTCTTTATTTTCCATTTTTCAAAAATTATAAAACTTGTTTACTTCAATCACCTGTAACAAAGCAAAAAATCATTAAATATTTTGGATATTTTGACAGATGGCTTATAAAAGATTGCTTTAAAAAAAAAACAAAAAGTTGCTAGTAAAACAGAAAATGTGCCAGGCCAGTTAGTTTTGCGGTCGCCCTCGTATTGCACTACACTTTATAGACTAGACTTTGCATCAGACCCCACTTTCCCTGATTAAGGGTGTTTTTTAAGAGCTTAAGAACTGGTAGTATTAACGCAATACAGGCATATTATGGGAATGAAATCTTTGAACCTGATTTAAGCTCATGTTTAAATAAGAGTCAGCACATATTTAAGTAACATTACCTTACACATTATTGTAAAACCTAAAATAATGATTAACGCACTAAATACCTCAAAAGAGGGCATAGTTGCTAGACTTTCTGGCTCAAGTTGACCAAAAGACGTAAGGCATGGCCAAAACGTGCCAATTATAGTCAATCTGAACATGTGTGCTCTCAAATTAAAGCCATTTTGCTAAGAATCCAGGATTGGCCAGGATAAGAGATGATGGTTAGTGTGCACGAATATCAAACAAGTAAGCCAGTGTTTAACTGCAGATAAGAATATAGGTCTAATTAGTCTTGACGCTTGACGGTGGGCGGTTGATTCTGCAACCTGCAGAAGTCTACCGTCGTCAACCGTCAAACTGAAGTTGTCTCCCTCTAACACATGCAACCCGCAACTGAGATAGCTGATTGCCTACCGTCAACCGTCAAGACTAAATGGACCTTATCTAATAAATTGTTCAGTTTCGGATTTCCACTCCGTAAATGTCGGCAAGAGATGAATCTCTAAGCAATAGCCGTTCGTAGCCGGCGTTAAACAGAGTTATTAGAATAAAAATGATTTCTTTTATCGCTTACTGATTTCAGAGAAGCTTCCCCTTTTACTTAATGGTATTTTAAGGGACTTTAGTAAGAGGACAGTTTCCTAACATTTATTCATAACACCCACATATTCCTGCCGAGTTTTGTATCATTTCGCCCCACTGTTCCATACTCCATGTGAGTGTGTAGCGTATTTTTCTTTAAGATTTGTTACTTAAATTAGCGCATTGTTTACCATTCGATGCCGAACGGGGCAAATGTCTGGTATTGTATGTTCGGCCGTTTGGTTGTCTCGGTGGTTAGTTAAGAAATAGAAAAAAAAAGCCAACATAATAGCACTCCGCAGCATCAGCGGCAGCATGGCAAATAATGCCCCCTAAAATGTGGTACGATGGATGGTTTCGTGCTGGTTATTGTGCACCAAGCATGTGAAGCTGGCGACATTTAAACCAAAACGAAAATGTCTGCCAAGAAAAGCAGCTGAAAAGCTACAGAAAACTCGAAAAGAGTTTCTTTTTCTTATGTTCCTTGCATCGGTGGCTTCTAAACGCTAGACTATAAAAGTTAAGAATCGTTGAGGCAACAGTCTCAGTAATTGTTAACGCTTTTCCCCCAGCAAAAGACACATCTGTGCGGACCGTGTGGATTAAGTGAATTTGAAGCATTGCTAGTGAAGTTAACGTTGTAACGGATAAACCGAAAAAGGACGTCGCATAACAGGCGATATTTGCGAGTTTGTGAGAAAAATCGGAAAGAAGATTCTAACATATCCTTGCGATATGTTAATGTTAAAGGTGTGTGTGTGTGTGAGTGTGATTAAGGACCTACTAAGCGATGAAAAGGACATGCTGAACTTTATTCGGCTACAAACAAATTGAAAATATTGTACATTTGTCAAATTATTGGAACACCCGATAGTTTTGAGAGATTTTCTTAATTTTTTTAAATTAGTGTTTACACAGACGCGACACTACAGCAATTGAAACGCTGCATGCATTATGTTAGTCATGCTGTCTCTTTCATTGCCATAACGAAGTACATACTAAACTATATGACGGCACGGCAGTTGCAGCGAAATCGCGTCTCATTGCGTCGTTTTAAATACTGTTTTAACCAATGATAAATGAATATTCATAAAATTAAATTTCGGAGTGACATTAGCAAAAATTTGGAATGTCTCATACAACTTTGGCGTTTTCAAAGTGTAAAATCTGAGTTCAGTTTTAAATTTTTGAATCCATTTCGTCATTATGGAACTTTTATTGGATATTCTTCTTTTCTCTTTAAAAAATGTTAAATTCTTTTCGGAAGGCAACATTTGTGTGTAAAGATTTTTTTTATTTAATCTTTATCGGAAACCAGCAAATATTAACGGCCTGTGCTTCTCTGTGGCGCGCAGAAGCATTAGTATTTGTCCAAGCAGATGAAGCAATGGTAGAAGTATTTCAGAGAATGATACACGAAAAACTTAAGGAGCCTTTTGCTGTTTTATATCATATTTGATTTGAATTATGCAATTCCGGCCTTTAATCGAAGGTAGTCTATATAATTAAAGTACGGTTTAGTAAAAGTGCCATTTTCAAATAAGCTTATTCTGTTTCGAGGCCCAGATCTGCCCCAAGCTCAGGAGTTAGAAGACAAGGGAATGTAACGAAAGGAAAGCCCGCCATCATTTTCACCAAAGGTCCTGTCGACCAGTCTGTCAAATGAAGGAAGGTTTAGTTCATTATCAGTGCAACGTCTACATGTTGTCAACTGGAAATGTTGGAGCAGGTCAATGTCTACAGCGCCACAGACAACAGAGACAGTTGAATCGGAAATATTCATTGAGGACTTAGTGATGTCGCTCAGATCAGACACCAGGATAAATGCCATTTTTTAGAGGCATAACATAACTGAAGGAAAATCATTGTTTTACGTTTACCTTTCTTTGTTTTTCTATTTAAACGCTCCAGCTATTTCTAGTGAAGCCGATCCCAATGTATCCTACAGGCCTTTAATTCATAAATTTTGGATTCTGCAACGAGACATCCTGAATTTTTTATTACAAAAATTTTTTGTTTCATTTGAATACATTTGAATATACTAAGAACAATTCTTCCATAAATTTGTACTCAAGATGTACGTCATTCGTCAACAAAAAAATTTAGGACAGTGGGAAAAATCATGTACGAAAAAATAGCTAAATCCAAAATAAAAAAATTGATAGATTTTCGGCCAGTAGAAGATTATGAAATTCCCCGACTGATGGCGACAAAAAAGGCTAAAGATTCGATTCGGCGCTAATTAGGATAAGTAAATTGTATCGGGTAGTCCCAAAAACATTCGAGCCAGTCTGGTTCGAATAAAGCTCGGCAAATAAATTCTCCAAGTTACTGCCTTTCATGGTGTCACATTTGTGTTCAGATTCTGGGCCTAGACAAGCAGTGTTCGGAAAAGTTAGCTGTATTAGATGTCAAATGTATTGAGAACGCGACATCAGAAATAACCTAACGAGGTGTTGGCGTCTTCTTGAAGATAGTATAAACAAATATTTTGTATTTGCTAGACATAACTCTACAAGTCAAGGATATATCCTTAATCCTTAAATATTTCAAAAAAGTATTTTTTTTTTCTAAACATGATACAGGAAATAGTTGTTAAAACTTCAGAGTGGGTTCCATGTTTTTTGTTATCAAATGTTTTTGCCCCCAATCAAAGGTCTCCCCGGCTTCAGAATCGGCATCTTTAGATGCCACATATTAAATCCGATTTCGACCGAATTTCGTACAAAAACCAAACTACTGGTGAAATTGGACCACATCGCCCCATGTTTTTTATTTGTAGTCTTCTGAATAGTGGATTTGATGCGCCCGACTATGTCGAAGACGACTAATAGCCTAAAAAAGTTCACTGTTAACTCGCTAACGATGTTTTCGCTACAGCAAAAGCCTCCCATATTTATCGAAAACTAATTCTCTGGAATACCCCTTAAACTGCTGCCTCTGCTTGCACAATTACTCATTTCTCAGCACCATTGGAATCAACAGGTAGTGTAGCTACCGAGTTTTGATTTTGCTTGGCTGTATGTAAGGCCCAAAGTAGCACCTGTTGGGTAACACGTTTTATTTAAAGGCTGACTTTTTTTTGTTAAAAAACTATTTTGAGATAGACGTACTAGTCAACTGCTTAGAAAGGCAATCATGCACTGCTCACTGATTTGAGAAAACATCCCCCTGTCCGTGGGAAGCATACTGCTTCAACATCGTTGTAATTGATGGCACCAACGTCTCCATATCGGTAAGCACCAATCCAAATATTGACGACATTTCCCGATACTAGCTCTGGTAGCAGTGGGCGTGTGCTTTCTTTGATCACTTCTTAGCAGATAAATTGATTGTAGATCGTAACAACAACATCCTGCCTGGAACAGCTTTGCCGATGCATCTTTTTTTAGCGCATCTTCTCTAACAGAAAACTTTGGTATCAATAGATTGGAAAATTGTTTTTTTTTATACCCTCAGTATATTATTCGTCACCAGATTTCTCTTTTCATCTGTTAAAGCATTATGACATTATTTGGGTTCTCCGTCTGTTGTTTGATTTTTTGGTGGACGTTTTTTCTACTCCAGTCCTTTCTTATCTCCTCACAGTGCTCAATTAAATTTTTGTTTTTTTTTCGTAGTTCTACGAGTACGCTTTCCTTTTTCCGCCTGAATTCGTTCATATGCAGTTTTGTGCTACGCCATACAGCATTGCGTTATAGGCAGCATTATTAGCTGCCGTAGCATTTTTAACACGATCTCTTGTTTTGAAGATAAGGACCTTTTTGGGACTCTACGGTTCGACCCTAATCTAAGCAAAAACTTCAAAATAATTCAGTTGGATTTCCAGCAAAATTAATTTCAATTTGTGTACGCATATTTTATATTGATTGCCAGGTATTTTATTTCGTTTTGGCCCACAATAGCCAAAATGTCTCGCAACTATGCCCATTTTGAGGTTTAAGTGCGTTCCACATTTGGAACATTTTGTTCGTCCAGAATAAAATATGAATTGTAAAGCAACTACTCCAAAATTTTACGTTTCCAGAGGTGACTTTAGTCGCTTATAGGAAACTTTTCCAGTCCCTTGGCCGATTTCACCACTATACAATCACAGACAGGTTATAAATATAAGCCATCATCATGCAAAAGTTTAGGATCCTAAGTTAAGACACGAGGACGATCGGACATAGAGAGGTCGTCATAAAATTCTACGACGATCAATAAAATATGTTCTCTATTGCTAGTGTTACAAACGGAATGACAAATTTAGTTTACCATACACCCTTTGGTGGAGGGTATGCAGATGGAAGTGGCATGGTACCAACACAGCAGCCAATATTGTCGGTTTGAAGTATCCTTTACTTATAATTGTTTAAGTTTTATTGTATTCGTAATTCTTAACTATTATTGTTATAATTTTTCAGATACTCTTTGTGACAACACTATTGGCCTTAGGTCAATGCGGTGTTGTCGGACCATACGGTCACTATGGACCAGGACCAGGTCCACTGCACTATGGACCATATGCACCCTATCCAGCGCCTGTGGCCCATGTAGCTCCTGGTAAGTGTTTTGTTAAATTGGACTAAATTCCGAAATTTATGAATCGCATTTTTTCTTAGCCCCTAAACCTGCCGCTCCAGAACCCTATGATCCATCTCCTAAGTATAGCTTCGGCTACGACATTCAAGATGGCTATACCGGTGATCTGAAGAGTCAACATGAAACTCGGCATGGCGATGTGGTCAAGGGCAGTTACTCTGTTGTCGATCCTGATGGCACCAAACGTACCGTCGACTATACAGCTGATCCGCACAATGGCTTCAATGCCGTCGTACGCAAAGAACCCTTAGCATATAAGGCTCATGCACCAGTAGCTGTGGCGCCAGCTCCTGCACCAGCACCACCATTGCCGCCCGTACCCAAAGCACCCGCTCCTTTGCCAGTTGCCTACCCAGCTGCTTATCATGCAGGACCTGCTCCCGGCCCAGTGCCACTACCGGGACCTTTGCCAGGTCCTCACTTTCATGCCGCCTATCCTGCCCTGGCGCATGGTGGTCCATATGCACCCGCTGATGCCCATCACTATGGTCCATATTATCACAAATGAAGAGTATGAATATGGAAAATCTGACCATGACTTTGCCTCTCTCACATTCGACGCATAATGCCAATAATTCATTTGACTTATAAACAGCATACGGCGATTATTATTTTTTTTAACACAAATTCTCTTCCGATCTTTTTTCATAACGTACCCCTTCTGTGATGTTCACTTTGTTCATTGTGTGTCTCTTCCCCTTGAATGCTCTCGCTCTCTTGTTGTGTTTTGTCTAGTTTACTTACTACCTCTTCTCTTGTTAGCTATATTTCGCACTGTCTCTTTTAATGCTTTCTATTGAAGTCCCCCTCTTTGGTTTCCAATCTCTCTCGTGGTATATCTATTAAGTATGGTTCATTCAGTTCAGTGTATAAGTATGCCCTCTGTGTGTGTTTTTATTATTGTATCTCTTCTCTTTGTATTGTTTTATCTGTCGTCTTTTCTATTTCTGCATTTTACTACTGGTATTTAATTTAATATTTTTATTTTATATTGTATGTATCGTATATTGTAAAGAAACTAAAATTAACAATAAAGACAATGTGTGTGTTGTTGTTTTACAAAATAAGTTATTGCTAATTTATTTAAACAAGAGAGTATGGTAGTACGAGTAGTTGCTCTCATCGTTCTATGTATATCTCATTAAATTGGCAAATGGTATTATGTTTGACAGCTCTCTGAGTTTGATGGCGAATAAAATGAATTCCCAGCACAGTAGCATGATTCAAGTTTCCATTGGTTACCTAAACTGTTGATGGCTACCTTTCCTAGAAGAAAGATCTCCCCAAACTGGAAATAATTGGTACATGAAATCAATGAACAAGATTCTTTAACAGTTCTTCATCAAATTGATGCATTCATTTGATGAATCAATTCTTTTAATAAGGTATTTGGTTTTGATGAAATTTTTCTAAGTTCATCAAACTATAGTACTATTATATAGGGTGATCCACCTAGAGGTATTTTTTCAGAACAAAAAAATTCAATCAAGTGTGGAATCTTTATTGGTAATTTGAAAGAAATCTATTGATGGCTCTCGATGTGGAGTCTCTGTAGAGGTGGCAAGGGTGAGTTGTATTTTCGTGGTCAATTGTGTGAAGAAAACTTGAAAAGTAAGGTTTACAACAGTAGTTCTCATTTGTTTGGGGAGAGCCTGGCCTTAAAGAGTTCGGCTTTACTTTCAACAATTGCAGGGTTTCTAAAGAGGGTTTGTCAAAAAAAATCAATGTCACATTGCATTTTGTTAAAAACTTGTCTTCTATTTATATATAGAAGCAAGAGGTCTTGAGTCGGTTAATCCCTGTTCAATGTGTTTGAAAGGACATTTTATGGCATTTATTTTTTGAATATAATTTCCTTCAAATGTTCTGAGGGTCCAATTTTGGATGACTCTTTCGAGCATTTCCACCGGTATGGCTTTAATGACACGCGTAATTTTGGCTTCCAAAACCTGAATCGTAGCTGGTTTGTCAGCATAGACTTTGGACTTTACGTAAGCCCAAAGAAAAATTTCTAAAGGTGTGTTATCACTCGATCTAGGCGGCCAACTTACCTGTGAAGGGTAAAAAAATTTTTTTTTCACTTTTTTTTTGATGTGGACAACATCTGAGCATCGAATGAGACCAATCCCATGCCCCAAAAGTGTTCCCTCCCAGAGATATGCGCGTTTTATGAAAGTGATGGTACACCAAAGATACACGTATTTAAATCTTTAAACGTTGAGATAATTTTGGAAAGAAAATAAAACAAAAATCGAACATGGTTAAATAAGAAAAAAAAATATTTTTATTGCAAAAATAATATATAATTTTTAAAAAAATTAAATAAAAGTTTACTTTTGCAATAAAAAGATTTTTTTTTTGAAAAATATGTTTAAATTTGCGTGTAAAAAAATCGTTAATCTGTCTACGGTGAAATTTGAAAACAATGTCATCGAAAACTTTGGGGGCAGAAAAGACGTACCTGCTATTTACACAGCATCATGTATAGAAGTTAGCTTTGCTTATAAAATCGTGGAAAAAATTGTTGCAAAACAAAATTTTGTTTTTTGATCCGCTCTATAATTAATCCCGCAGATACGTGTAAAACTAGGGGCCATAGGAAGTAAAACTGCATACTCAGTTGTATGGCCTTTTCAACGACTTTAGAAAGGGTGGTCCTACTAAAACGCACGATGTTAATTCTAAGTAAAACAAAACGGTTTCTGACAATTAACCTAGTACTTATGAAATCCTATGCGAAATCAAAAGGCAGTGCGATGGATTTTTATTGTGTTTACTTTGTTTGATCGAATACTATACTGCCGGGTGTTTCTCGTTTATTTGGAATCTGTTTTTACGTTAGTGTAATGCCATTGATCATGGTTTAATCACATTCGTAGCTTGGGGTTTGAGGATGGTGAAGTTGCATTCACCGAAACTGCAGTCATCGCTACTTCCAACTAAAAGTCTTTTCGACTGCCTTTTGAATAACTTTTGGTTTCTTTGACTGTAATATTCAATAGGTATAATGCCAATCGTAGAATGCCGTAGTTTGCGCTATTATTATACAAATAAACCTGGGTGTTAAAGGAGAGCATATGACTGTTAAACAACTATTTAATATACTCGTAGGGTGGGCCAAACGTTGCTATGGGGTTAAAAACTTTAATAACCTTTTCGTATATTATTTTTTATATTTTTTTCTCAGTTTATTTAATATACAACATGGAAAGTTTTTTTTTACTAAATATGAAGCATAATGTCACTTAAATGATCCCGGCTTCGCAATGATGGGATCGTTTTAGAGCATTTTCCTTAACATCTTTTAAAATTTGTGGCTGTAGCTTTCGAATTTCTGCAACAATGTTGGCCTTGAGTCTCTGGCTTGTTCACATATTCTCGCCCCTTGAACTAACCCCAAAGAAAATAGTCAGGTGCTGACAAATCTGGTGATCGCGCTAGCCAAACAATTTACGAATTTCTGGAAATTATTCGCTCTTCAAAAATTTGACTTGAAAGTGCTATTGTGTCTCGGGCAGTGTGGGAGGTGGCTTCGTCCAGGACGTAAAAAAATTTCTATCATAAACCGATACCGCTCTCCATTTACATTTACAGCACTTTCATTTTCATTCTCGAAGAAGTAAGGCCCAATGATGTTTGCAGATGTAACCCCTCACCACACTGTATGCCTAATGGGGTGCAGTTGGCGATGAGAATGGCTCTTGAATTTTCAGAATTTTCAGTTCTGCTTACTAACAAAGCCATTCAAATGAAAATGAGCTTTATCGCTTATGCGTATGTATTAAAATAATTGAACGCTGATTTAAATAATAAAATTTAATTATTCTGGTTCTTTGTTCTTTATTCTTCAAGTGGTCTTTATATAATAAAAAAAACAATAAAAAAATATATAAACGAAACATTTTTACATTTTTAAACCGCATGGTAACTTTTGGTCCACCCTGTAGAAACATGGTCTCAAATCTGACTATTTGTAATGAAATGTCAAACAAGTTTCATAATAAAAATCTCTCTGCTGAGTAGCAACATAAACCGATCCTAATAAGTAATTTTGGCCATCATAGTATGGATGAAAGGGTTTACGTCCATTAATAACGGCCATTATTTTTCAGATGTTTGTATATGTGACAGTGCATAGAAAAAGGGAACTAAGGGTAGAAAAATCATTTTTCTTTTATTGATGTGGACAACATCTGAGCATCAAATGAGACCGATCCCATGCCTCAAAAGTGTTCCCTCCCAGAGATATGCGCGTTTTATGAAAGTGATGGTACACAAAAGATACACGTATGTATTTAAATCTTTAAAATGGCTCTCCTGAACAAAACTGTTTTTAAACCTAAGGTCCCTTTCTATTTTGCGCGTCACATATATTGACTAATGTAGCACCATGTGTGCTGATGTCATTCTGGCGGATCCGAAATAGACGAACTTGTAAGCTACCTTCGACTTTGCTTTAACACTGTCTTGTAAATGTTGTCTCTGAAACTTTTTATTAAATGCATCAATTGGCTTTGGTGCTTTTTGGAAATGTAGCACTACGCTAGACAACCGGCGCAGTGTATTCGTAAAGGCATTGTCTGGAATCATGAATATAGTCAGATATTCTAGAAAGCATAATTTCTGCAGCTTTTGTGCATATTTCTCACAGGCATACGAGGGCGGCTCGGAAAGTTCTTAGCCTATCAATGAAAGAGAATAGTTAGTTTTTCAAAAATATTTTTCAATATAATCTCCTGATACTTCAATACACTTAGTCCAACGCTTATCTAGCAATTCTATCCCTTGATTAAAATAGTTTTCCTCAAGGTCTTCAAAATAGTGTAATTGCATCTTCATTTGAGGTAAAACGCTTGTCAGCAAGGATTTTTTTTAGATTTGGGAACAGGTAAAAGTCACTGGGAGCTAAATCAGGAGAATAAGGTGGGTGGTCAAGCACTCGTACTTTAATTCGTTGATTTTAGCCATTGTTAAAACACTCTTGTGCGCTGGTGCGTTGTCTTGATGAAAAATTATTTTTTTGTGTTGTAAGCCAGGACGTTTTTCTCGAATTTGTACATTTAATTGATCTAAAAGGTTGCAATAGTACTCTGAATTTATTGTTTTACCCTTTTGCAGATAGTCAATCAATAAAATACCTTTGAAATCCCAAAAAACCGTTGCCATAACCTTACCAGCCGATTGAATTGTTTTTGACTTCTTTGGCGCACTTCCTCCAGCTTCAGTCCATTGTTTGGATTGTTCTTTTGTCTCCGGAGTATAGTGGTGGATCCATGTCTCATCAACAGTTATGAAACGACGCTTAAAATCCATTTTATTTCGCTGAAACGATCCAAACAAGCTTGAGAAATGTTCATTCTTAAGCGTTTTTGGTCGACTGTTAACAAGTGCGGCACCCATCTTGCAGAAAGCTTTATCATCTGTAGTTCTTCATGCAAAATTAAATGGACTCGATCATTTGAGATGCCCATGATATTTGCTATTTCACGCACTTTTATTCGTCGATCATTTAATACCATATCATGCACTTTGGCTACAATTTCTGTTGTTGTTTCTGTTTTGGACGTCCACTACGTGGTTCATCTTCAATGCTTGTACGACCACGTTAAAATTCAGCAACCCATTTTTTTCTGTTGCATATGAAGGAGCACTTTCACCTAACACATTCACCATATCATTATGAATTTCTTGTCCCGATAAACCTTTTTTATGTAAATATTTAATGACACCACGTATTTCTAATTTTTCCATTGTAAAAAAATCGCGGATGCGTCTTTTGTGAACACCTGTTTCTATATGAAGGAGTTGCCAGATCAAAACAAAATTTAACATGTGTTCATAGAAGAGATGGAAGTTTCCAAAACACTTAACTTTTTTCTGTTTATACCGCGCGTTTTGTGCTAGGCTAGGAAGTTTCCGAACCGCCCTCTGTCTGATGTAATGAATGCGTAAGTAAAATCAATTTTTTATATTTCTACATTAATATTACTATTATTGGTTGCAGTCTACAGGACAAATACATTTTAAGCTTATACGTATACCTTCTTTCGTGGACTACGGTCCAATATAAAAATGTTCGGTGCCCTCCCCTTGATGCCAAAGGAGTCAATTCTCCCTGGATAGCTTATCCTTTCTCCCGACTTATGTTGTTTTATTGAAAATGTGCGTCCACCTTTACAGAAGAAAACGATAGTAAAATTAATTTAATCTCTATTAAAAAAATAAAACAAAGTGATGTGTTTTAATGTTTAACGATTTTTATTATATTTATTGTATAAACTTTTTTTTGTATTTGATATAATCATATAGTAAATTTTTATATATATATTTTATATATTTATGAATGATTATTTTTTGCCGTTTTTATAGGTTTATAATTATATATGTATATATATGTATTTGTTTAGAATTTAATTTTAGAGTTGCTTGTTAGCTTTTATTATGTATTATTTAGAAAGGATATGAGTATAAATATGTATGGTTCGTTTATAATTTGTAATTGGTATTTTTTTTTCTTCTTTCCTCTTTGCATTAAAAATTCCCATTTAAAATCATATTTACGATAGGATTTTTTGTTAAAAAAAATATATATCAGTGGTATCAAAAGTATTACAAGTGTGTGTTGCGTGTGAAAAATAAAAATAGACTTCATTACATATGTAGGTACAATTTATAAATAGAACTCAGAAGTAGTTAGAAAAGCAAAGTATTTTGAGACACAACTCATAGATTTGTTTTAGTTTTTAGATTTGTTGTTTAAGATTAGTATAAATAGATAATAAATAAAGCCTTGTTTTAGGAGAGTTCATTTTTTGTGGTATTCGATTTTCATTTGTTCTTGATTTTCTGTTCTTATTTAGTTTGTTTCAATTAAAAACTACTTAAGGTTGTAGGGCTAGATAGGTTCAGATTAATTTAACTAAGGGACCTTTATTTCACAGAGTGGTTCTGGTTCTCTTAAGAAAATGCGTTCTCTTAGGAAGGTGTATAAAGCTTAAATGCTAGATTAATTTTGTTTTTTTCTGGCAACATAAAAACTTTTGGTTTTCGTTTTGTTTAACATCAAATGCAATACTGTGGGGTGTTTTATTTTCAATGCGACATAAAATGCAAGCATTTATATTCAATATGTTTTTAATGGTTTTTATTTTAATTATTTTTTGCTCTCTACTAATAAGTTTAGGTATAAATGTTAAGCCACCAAAGTAGAGCTCAATGTTACGCACAGAGACATTAACATTTTTCTCCTCTGCCAGCATTAATGGTGGATAAACTGAATATAAAGTCATGTGCTGTACACTGTTGAGCCTTAGTCAGTGCCACGATTTCGTTGAATCAACATCAATTTTTGCTCTCTATAAAATGTTGTCTTGCAAATTATTCGCTTGGTAGGGTGGGCGTAATTAATTCATAATAATATTTATAAAATACGGAGCTAATTAACATACTTAATAATGCATAATTTTTTTTAATTCTTAAATCTTTATTTCATTTTATCAAAAAATCGTTGTTAGAAGACTATGTTGTGTTTTTTTTCATTTTGACAAAGTATTTTGCATTGTTTGCTTAGGGGATATGTTTTAAGTTTCTGAATTTTATGGCAATTTCTATTGGCAGTAAAACGAAAATTTTAAAAACAGTTTTTGTAGAAAAGTTTTATGAAAATTTACTAAAATTGAAATATTTTTATTTTAGGGGATTAAAAACCGAAATCATCTGTTAGTTTTTCTTGTTCTCACTATGGCAGATATGTTAATTCTATAAATTAATATTTCCCGAATATCGTTATATGTATGTTTACCCAAAAAACTTTGTGTAATTATTAAATTCGTTTTTAATGTTTTGGGTTTATCTTTTGTTTTCATTGATAATTTCGACTTCTAAATGGTGTATTCTTCCTGTTTTGTTTTTTTTTGTTGAAATTTTTCCTAAATTTTTGTTTTTATTTGTATGTATGTATATACTTATAAATGTTTATATTGTCACAAAGTTTTGTTTAAAATAAATTTCATTTTTTTTATTGTGGTATATTTTGTATAATTAAGTGGGATTATGTACTTTGTAAAATGGTTTCAACAGGTTTCTTTCTGGGGGGATGTTTGAAGGTAATATGTTTGATATACAGTATGGAGTGAATAATAACAGTTCATATGTCAGATCAATGTGACATCTCAATAATATATATCAAGTTAAAACAACAAACATTTGTTTACAACTTGATAAACATTATTAAATTTGACAAAATCGGTACATAAACCTCATAGTTTAATCCTCTGAGGCTTTTAGAGCCTCATATTACATTCGCCCTTAAAGATTATATATCGTTGATATTAATAATGTACCTTTGGGATACTATCACTTTATGATTTCCTAAGGGGTCTCATGGCATGTAAACTCGCTGTTGCATGGCCTTTCTCTAGGATTAAACAACATTGGATTTTGAGCATTGGTCATTCATACCGTTGCTGTTCATTCTATACTTTTATTTTGCATTAATTTGTAATGTAAACGTTTGTTCATGTTATACGATTTTGACATTTATGAACTAGACAGCAGCAAAATATAGCGCGTGGATTAATATAACCATCCTAGGCTTTTTTGACTACAAGCCTCAGACAATCGCAAATCTTAAGGAGACAGTTTTTTCCGGAAATATTGAGGATGAAACGGGCAAAAATTTGTATCAACACTGCGGGCTGCTACTTGACGGATGTCATTTTTTCCACGTGACAGAAAAAATTGTCTTGGTTAAAAAGTTATTCGATAACAAAATTGGATGAGTAGTTTTTACAAAGAAATGTTTTATTAAGAAAACAGTGAAAACAAAAGCCACTCGTGGATTTTATTTTAACAGTCCCAACGTCCTAAGAGCGAGCATTGGAGATTTTTGGAATTCAAACTGGACTCAAGTATAATATATTTTTTTATAGAGTTTTAAATGCTCACAAAATACAAGATGTATACTTAAGATAATTCGTTCATTGATTAAATTAAAAATTTCTCAACATCCCCCCGCAAAGCTAACCTATTGGAAATACTTTTATTTTTTTTTTGATTTATTTGTGGATATCATGTAAATAGACACTGATCGTGGTTATTTGTTACACCCTACACTGTGGTACAGGGAGTTATTATTTTTTTTTGGTTGTAGTTCTGATGTAAAGATATATACTCGTATAGGTAGGTATCGTATGTATGTATGTATGAAGGTAATAAATTGTAATATTGGTTTAAACATTCATAATTGTGTTATGCGGTTAAATTTCAATATTTTACTAATGATGAGCAAATATATTATTATACGATTTGTTTATTTTTTAATTTCCTTGTTTTAATTCATTCTGTTTGGGCATTGATTTCTTATATTTTTCGATTTATTCCATATAATACTAGTATTTGTTCTCACTTTTACCATAAAGAATCGAGGAGGTTTTATTTTACTTTAAGATTTTCCTTGTTGTTTCCATATTTAAGTTTAATGACTATAGTAGAGTTTTGTTGTTGTTTAAGTAGAAAAAGGTGGTCCATTTAATGATCGTATTCGTCAGCGTATTGATTTGAGTTCACATTTGAAGAGAGTGTGTGGTTTTAGGGTCAAAGATGAGGTCTTGAAACAGAGATGTTTTAGCTTATGCATGTTTAGGGAAATGTGTTGATTTTGTTTCTATTAATGGAAATGATATCTTTCTTTTTTGGGAAAATTAAAATAGGGCAGGAATATTGAATACGTACCTAAAAATGTTTTTTTTTGTTCGAAATGTTTATAAATCGCTTCTTTAAATTCGTTGAAAGGGCGGCTTTAATTTTTTTATTTTTTTGTTTGTGGTGAAAAATTTTAAATGGCCAAAAAATAAATTTTTGGTCTTTACGGAAAGTAGAAATTTATGTCCTATAACAGGAAATGCGGCGCTCTGTTTTTTTTTATCAATTCAAAGCCAATTTTATTGTTTTTTAAACTGTCATTTTTTTAAATGTTGCAGCCTTGGGTTTGCTTTAGATACTGATGTGTTTTGCCCTTAACTTCAACAATTATGGCGATCAGAAAAATATATTTGCTGTTTTGTATTTGCTAGACTTATACGGCGGTTCAGAAACTTCTTAGCCTAGCACAAAAAGCGCGGTATAAACAAAAAAAAAAAAAAATTAAATGTTTTGGAAACTTCCATCTCTGCTATGAACACATGTTAAATTTTGTTTCGATCTGGCAACTCCTTCATATAGAAACAGGTGTTCACAAAAGACGCATCCGCGATTTTTTTACAATGGAAAAATTAGAAATACGTGGTGTCATTAAATATTTACATAAAAAAGGTTTATCGGGACAAGAAATTCATAATGATATGGTGAATGTGTTAGGTGAATGTGCTCCTTCATATGCAACAGTAAAAAATTGGGTTGCTGAATTTAAACGTGGTCGTACAAGTATTGAAGATGAACCACGTAGTGGACGTCCAAAAACAGCAACAACAACAGAAATTGTAGCCAAAGTGCATGAAATGGTATTAAATGATCGACGAATAAAAGTGAGTGAAATAGCTAATATCATGGGCATCTCAAATGATCGAGTCCATTTAATTTTGCATGAAGAACTACAGATGAAAAAGCTTTCTGCAAGATGGGTGCCGCACTTGTTAACAGTCGACCAAAAACGAATAAGAATGAACATTTCTCAAGCTTGTTTGGATCGTTTTCAGCGAAATAAAATGGATTTTAAGCGTCGTTTCATAACTGTTGATGAGACATGGATCCAACACTATACTCCAGAGACAAAAGAACAATCCAAACAATGGACTGAAGCTGGAGGAAGTGCCCCAAAGAAGGCAAAAACAATTCAATCGGCTGGTAAGGTTATGGCAACGGTTTTTTGGGACTTCAAAGGTATTTTATTGATTGACTATCTGCAAAAGGGTAAAACAATAAATCCAGAGTACTATTGCAACCTTTTAGATCAATTAAATGTACAAATTCGAGAATAACGTCCTGGCTTACAACACAAAAAAATAATTTTTCATCAAGACAACGCACCAGCGCACAAGGCTAAAATGACTAAAATCAACGAATTAAAGTACGAGTTGCTTGACCACCCACCTTATTCTCCTGATTTAGCTCCCAGTGACTTTTACCTGTTCCCAAATCTAAAAAAAATCCTTGCTGGCAAGCGTTGCACTAAGTGTATTGAAGTTTCAGGAGATTATATTGAAAAATAAAAATATTTTTGAAAAACTAACTATTCTCTTTCATTGATAGGCTAAGAACTTTCCGAACCGCCCTCGTACATTTCGTAACACGAGTATGTTTGAAAATTTAAATTTTTGAAAAAGTAATAATATTTTTTGAAAAATAAAATGCCGCCTTACGCCTTTGTTTGCCCATAACTTAAGAAGTTATGGCGAACCCGAAAATCTGATTACTGTGTTGTATTTGTAAGATCTATGCGCAAATTACGTAAAAGTTAAAAAAATAATTAAAGAGTACGAACATTTTTTAAAAAACAATTGTAAACATTTTAAACAAATTGTAAATTTTTCAAAAGCAGTATGAAATATTTACGCATATTTAAAAAAATTCAAATTTTTTAAAAAAAAATTTATAAAAATGAATTTGATCACAAAATATAAAACGTAGTGTAGTGTCTCCTGTTATGGGAATCAAATTTAATTTTTTTTAATGAGCAACATTGTTAGCAAAGCCCAAAAATTAATTTTGTGGCCATTTTTAAGTTCCACAAAAAAAAAAGAAAAAATAATAGCAGCCATAACGAAGAGATTTAAAAACATTAAAAAAAGGTTTATAAACTTTATAAATTTAAGGAATTTTAAAAATATGGAATATTTATCTCTTCTTTTCAGAGTACTTCTAGAGAACTTATTTTCAAAAAAAAAATAAATTGTTTCAAACGAAAAACTATAAAAAAAAAGTAAAGTGTAAAGTCAAACAGGGCCGTTACAGCACTGTGGTGAACAGAGTTTTACATCGCTTCGCTACGCCGATAAAATTCCTTAGTTGATGACAGCCAAATATTTAACTATGCTTATTTTTCAATAAAAAAATAAATTGTTTTAAACGAAAAACAATAAAAAAATTAAAGTCAAACAGGGCCGTTATAGCACTGTGGTGAACAGAGTTTTTCATCGCTTCCCTACGCCGATAAAATTCCTTAGTTGATGACAGCCAAATATTTAACTATGCTCTAGGTGACAGCCGTTAATATTAGATGACTTTTACTAAGTTTTGAAAAAAAACAAGCACTATCATTCTTAAAAATAACTCGACAATAATGGTATTTTAATACGAGTAAAATATGCATTTAAGGAAAAAACATTAGAAAATGGTTTCGACTTTTAAAGTTATATTGCAAGTAGAATGAATGAAATCGCCGCAAAAGCTAGAGTTAAACGTCATGTTCTTACTCGGATTTTATTATTGATATTCGTCCCACCTGCTAGGTGCCAGCCTGCAAGACTGGAAATAAGCTCATATAAGAATGAAACAAAAAATTCGCGACAGAATAGTTTGGCAAACTTTAAAAATGTTAAACTGTTGGTTGGATTTTTCTTAGCAGTTTTTTAAATTGTTGGCTTGAATTCTCAGGTTTTTGCAAAAAATACACTTAAAAATTATAATTAATGACACCAAATACTATTTAAATATTTTTGAAATCATCGAAGCGATACTAAGACATTTTTTCGGTGTACGGATTTTACTAAAAAGTCCTTAAATAGGAAAGAACATTTTTAATGAGCATTATATGAAAAAATGGACCGATACGGTGCAATTTTATCGGGATGCCTGGTAGACTGTAGAATGTCAGGACTTATAATTGGCCACGCCCTCTTTATGGGAAGCTTTAGAAAACCAAAGATAAATATTTTTCAATTTTATTTTTCAAATGTGGATTCTTTTATCATACCATGTAAAATTAAAGAAAATCTAATAAATTTGCCACATTGAACAGGGATTAACCGGCTCGAGACCTCGTGGACCTACATTTTATTTGAAGACAAGTTTTTTACAAAATTCCAAAGTTACTTTGATCTTCGTGTCTGCACACCTTTACCAGAAAGCTTTACAACAATTGTAGAAAGAAAAAATGAACTCTTTAAGACCAGGTTCTCACCAAACGAAAGAGAGCTACTGTTGTAATTCTCACTTTTCAAGATTTCTTCGAATAATTGCCGGCAAAAATAAAATTCACCTTTTCCACCTGATTTGTAGTTTCTACACCTTTTATTTAAAACACACCAATCATTGTATTCGTATTTAAAGTTTTAGTAATTCAGTAATTGTAACTGAAGTATCGGTAGAAATTAAGAAGAATCCGAACCTACAGAAAATAAGTTTAGGTTCTAAAAGCCCATAAGCCGCACTTGTTTAACGAAAAAATTTTGAATTTTCAGTACAGGCAAAAAGACGGTTTCCTTATATACTTGAAGAACTCTTAAGCATAAAGAGGGTCATGTCGAAGAAAAATGAATGGAAGATTTTTTTATGAAGATTTTTTTTCGGAAAATGCTCCGGAAAAGTGCTGTCAAACATAGGAAAATGGTACAAATTAAAAATTTCTAATTTTACCGAATCCTATGTAATGAAAAAAAATCAGGCAGCGATACGTCAACACACCTGGCAACCAGATCCGGTCAATTGCAAATGGTTAATTTTATTAAGAAAACATGGTACTTAAAAGAAATAAATCACTTAGCCTTAGCAATTTTCTTCTGATCTGGTGCAATACCATTGTGATAATCCAGGAAGCAAGTTGCGGAATGCAAATTCACCTTGCACTTCAAACAAACGTCTTGCACGGGTATTAAAATACCCATGTCATATCTCAGATATAAATTTAGGTTTTTTTCTATTGTCTTTTGGACATAAATTTCCAAATTTCATAAAAATCGTACGAGCCGATCTATGGGCAGGCAGCAACGGGCTAAGACACAAGAAAAGTTTTTCGTAGCCAAATAGGTATAATTAAAATTATATTCAGCTGTATAACAATTTTAGTTTTATAATTTTTAAAGCAAGCTTTAAATACAAGCTTTAATAACTCTTGATACCTATTTACCCGATGTCGAAGTAGCCGAAGATTGTGGGGATTCCTTGACAAAATAGTAAGCACTAGTCGCGAACCATTCGATAATGATGGAAATCGTGTTTCAATGCAGTTAACGCACAATTTGAAGATAACGCCTGTTTGTCGTATAATAAACCCTGATAAAATACTTATATGTGACGAGCAAAATAGAAAGGGACCTAAGGGTAAAAACCAGTTTTGTTCAGGAGAGCCATTTTAAAGATTTAAATAGGCGTATCTTTGGTGTACCATCACTTTCATAAAACGCGCATAACTCTGGGATGGAACACTTTTAGGGCATGGGATTGGTCTCATTCGATGCTCAGATGTTGTCCACATCAAAAAAAAAGTGAAAATTGATTTTTTTACCCTTAGGTCCCTTTCTCTATGCGCTGTCACATATGGCGAACAATGGAAAACAAGCCCAACCCATTTATTGCAAATTAGCAAAAACATTTTTCAATCGTTGCTACTTCTATGTATTTTTTTACCGAAATTCGGAGCCAAATTTCTCCAATAAATTAAAATTTGATTACCTTTTCAGATCAATTGATGCGGACATGTGGTTCCACATATATTATTCGACTGCTTTAAAAAATAAAGTTTGTTTTTAAAGTTTTAAAAAACTTGAATATATATAATTTACAAACTAGATGTTAAGTAGTTTTTGAATCACTCCTTTTTAATAAAAGTTATTTGTACAAAAAATACTCGTTTTTTTTCCAAAATATTGAATTCCCTTAAGAAAAAAGGTCGTCTTTTTTATACCAAGAAGTTTAAAAGTGACTTTTGGTTTTTTTGTTATAGTCGAAAAGTCGATTTTTATATCATGCTTATACGAGGGCGGTTCGGAAACTTCTTACCTTACACAAAAAGCGCGGTATAAACAGAAAAAAGTTAAGTGTTTTGGACATTTCCATCTCTGCTATGAACACATGTTAAATTTTGTTTCGATCTGGCAACTCCTTCATATAGAAACAGGTGTTCACAAAAGACGCATCTGCGATTTTTTTTACAATGGAAAAATTAGAAAAGGGTGGTGTCATTAAACATTTACATAAAAAAGGTTTATCGGGACAAGAAATTCATAATGATATGGTGAATGTGTTAGGTGAAAGTGCTCCTTCATATGCAACAGTAAAAAATTGGGTTGCTGAATTTAAACGTGGTCGTGAAAGCATTGAAGATGAACCACGTAGTGGACGTCCAAAAACAGCAACAACAACAGAAATTGTAGCCAAAGTGCATGAAATGGTATTAAATGATCGACGAATAAAAGTGCGTGAAATAGCTAATATCATGGGCATCTCAAATGATCGAGTCCATTTAATTTTGCATGAAGAACTACAGATGAAAAAGCTTTCTGCAAGATGGGTGCCGCACTTGTTAACAGTCGACCAAAAACGCATAATAATGAACATTTCTCAAGCTTGTTTGGAACGTTTTCAGTGAAATAAAATGGATTTTAAGCGTCGTTTCATAACTGTTGATGAGACATGGATCCACCACTATACTCCAGAGATAAAAGAACAATCCAAACAATGGACTGAAGCTGGAGGAAGTGCCCCAAAGAAGGCAAAAACAATTCAATCGGCTGGTAAGGCTATGGCAACGGTTATTTGGAACTTCAAAGGTATTTTATTGATTGACTATCTGCAAAAGGGTAAAACAATTAATTCAGAGTACTATTGCAACCTTTTAGATCAATTAAATGTACAAATTCGAGAAAAACGTCCTGGCTAACAACACAAAAAAATAATTTTTCATCAAGACAACGCACCAGCGCACAAGAGTGTTTTAACAATGGCTAAAATCAACGAATTAAAGTACGAGTTGCTTGACCACCCACCTTATTCTCCTGATTTAGCTCCCAGTGAATTTTACCTGTACCCAAATCTAAAAAAATTCCTTGCTGGCAAGCGTTTTACCTCAAATGAAGATGCAATTACAGTTGTAAACCACTATTTTGAAGACCTTGAGGAAAACTATTTTAATCAAGGGAAAGAATTGCTAGATAAGCGTTGGACTAAGTGTATTGAAGTTTCAGGAGATTATATTGAAAAATAAAAATATTTTTGAAAAACTAACTATTCTCTTTCATTGATAGGCTAAGAACTTTCCGAGCCGCCCTCGTATAACCCTAACCAGTACTATTGTGTGTAGCATGGCAAACTGTCGATGTTGCTTAGTGCTTCTGTACATCTAAGAAGAATTTTCTCCATAGTTTGCCTTAAGGAACTTTTCGGCTTGAAGACTTGGGTCCATGGTAGAGCGTATTATAGATTCTTCTAATACGAGTACTTATCGAAATTTAATGCCGTGTATAAACTGCATGCTCTGCTTAGTAAGTGTATATCGGAATTAGTTTACTGAATTTAAAGAAGTTTCTTAGTTTAAAATCGGTTCTAGTTTAAATTTTTCGTAACGCAAAGTACCATTCAATTAGTTAAAAAACTAAGTACTAATATGGATCAATTTCAATAAGGATCTTCCTTGGTCCTAGCCTGAACAATTCATAATTGCGATCTGTACTTTTTTGTGCCAAATTTGACTAGAATTGCAAGTGATTTGTGGCTTCTTAGGTTATGAGTTCTGAAATTGGGAAAGTCCTCGGTATGATATGAAAACCTCGAGTTTTGAAATTGGGAAAGTCCTATGAAAACATTGACCAATATGGATCAATTTATTTATATTGAGTGATGCATCTACTGGTATTTTTTCAGAACAAAAAAATATAAAAATTGAAATCAAGTGTGGAATCTTTATTGGTAGTTTGAAAAGACATTTTATGACATTTATTTTTTGAAAATAATTACATACCTACAAATGTTGGCAACTGTATTATGGACATGAGCCTTCGGTGAGAAACGGGAAGATCCGCTGTTTTAGAACAAAATTTTGTTCAGTGAAGAGGCCCATTTCTGGCTCAACGGCAAAGTTAATAAACAAAATTGCCGCATTTGGGCTGATGAGCAACAAGAAGAGGTTCAATTATAACCAGAGAAAACCACGGTTTTGTTCGGTTTAAAAGCTGGATCATCGGTGCATATTTTTTTCAAAAATGATTATGGCCGGAAGGTAACCGTGAATGGTGCTTGCGCCATAATATCGATCTTTATGCTACCTGAAATTGAAGCCCGTAATCTTGACGACACTTGGTTTCAACAGGACGGCGCCACTTGTCATACAGCTGCTCAAACAATGCATCTATTGAGAAGTCATTTCGAAAAGCAGCTAATTTCACGTTTTGGACAGGTGAGTCGGCCGCCGCCTAGATCGAGTGATATCACACCTTTAGACATTTTTCTTTGGAGTTACGTAAAGTCCAAAGTATATGCTGACAAACTATTTACGATTCAGGTTCTGGAAGCCTATATTACGCCATATCGGTCGAAATGCTCGAACGGCTCATCCAAATTTGGACAGTCAGAATGGAAACCCTGGGGCGTAGTTGCAGCCAACATTTGAAGGAAATTATATTAAAAAAATGTGCTTTCCAACCAATAAAGATTTCTCACTTGATTTGAATTTTTAAATTTTTTTTTGTTCTGAAAAAATACCTCTAGATCTTGGTCAAAGCCGGAACAATTCATAATTGCGATCTGTACTTTGATTGCAACGATGGATGGACAGACAAAAAATGCACAATGGAATCAGATTAGTTTCCGCAATATAACTTCGAACTTAGTGAAAGGCTTAAAATAAAAAGTTTTTGTCCTGCTAAATTTTAATTTTTAAAATTCCTTAAACCAACACAAATAAAATAATAACAAAGAAGAAACCAAAGACACAGTTTTTAATTAAATTAAAAATTATTTATTTAAAACTTAAAACTTTAAATAAGAAGCATTTTATAATTGTTGTGTGTTTTTTTAGAAACAAAATGTACAATTTCTGATATGATTTGTAGTTGGTTGGTTGCTTGTGGCATGTTTTATGTATTGGTTTTTATTTTTAAGATTTACAAGAAAAATTTTAACAAAATAATATATACTATTAGAAACGGAGGAGAAAGAAACATAATCGAAATTAAAGAGAAACAAAAGTGAAGAGAATTTATAATAATAATAAGGTGTATATTTAAATTTAAAACTTAACAAACTAATATAGAAGAATTCAATTCTTTTTTATTTTCTTGCTTGATATAAATTTTGTTTTCATTTGTTTTTTGTTTGTTAACATATGATTTGTTTGATTAGTTTTTTTTGTTTCGAAATCTTTTGTATTCTATTTTTTTATATGTTTTTTTTATGGTTGCTGCTTTGTTTTTGTTTTCATTGCTTATTTTATAAATATTGCAAAAAAGAAATTATAATTAATTTTAGTTTAATTAAGTGTAGATTTTTTGTTTGTTTATTTCTGTGTTGTGTTTTTTCTGTTTTCGGTTTATTTTTATAGATTCTTATTTAAATCGTTTCTTACTAATGTTCTTTGTTTAGGATTAGTATGTTTTAGTTTTTCGAAAATTACACAATTTTTGTATTTTATTTTTGCATTTCTCACATTTATCGCTTTAATTTATATAATTCTCGTTTACTACTTCATTATTGATTGATAACAAATTGTATGCCTGTTGTAGGGTGATTATGTTGATGATAATCTTAATTGAAACTACTCCAAATACAATACAAGTACGTTTGTGTGTGTGTATATACTTTTAAATTGATCTGTTAATGTAGTTTGTATGTACTCGTGTGTTTACGCAGTTATTGTGGTTACGTTTTTATTTTAAAGATTTTCTGTCGAAATCTGTGTTAATTGTAAAGGTTTTTCGTTTCGTTTTCATTTCTTTTTGTAGTGAATTAACTTTCAATCGGTGTCAATCGGATTTTTTTTGTAAACGCAGCGTACTTTAGATTGAAAGATCTTTTTAAACGCAAACGGGCGCTGATACTAGGCCGATTAGTTAAGGTGCATTTCTTCAATTGCTGTCGGTGTTTTCAAGCATGTCCTCGAGGTCATCATCGTAGTCGGGAAATTGTTCTTGTGTGTGTTGTTGGTCTAGCTCAAGATCATGTTCGAGAGTTTGCTCGATTTCCTGTTCGGTAATGACGGTCACCAATGCTTCAACAGCTTTGCCTATGGCCTCTATAGGGAAAAAAGAACAAAATTTTGTTGTTAATTAAATTCTGATACTCGTATATATAAATATATAAAACATGAAAAAAAACACGTAAAAAGACATTCAGTACGGCTAGGCCGTATATTATGTAACCTCCACCATAACCTCGCTATTGAAATGGGGAAAAATACTTTAACTGAGGTGGTCCACTACACCAGCCCAGTCTTTGTAAAATCCTTACAATAGGCTTTAGTCCGGTAGACGTTTTATTTACAAAACCAATTTGACTAAAAGCGTCTTAGCCAGGTTTTTCATTTACTTTTATAAACTTACATTATCTCTTCTCTTGCCTAAAGCTTACCGATTTAATGAAATCTCGTAAGTGTCGTCTGAGTGGGAGGTACACGACTGGGGCACAAAATACGTATACATATTGCAGAATACACAAATTTATGTGAAATTTATGCATTGGCAGAGTAGTGTTTCAAACAACGCTCGTACACTGTTATTTGTGTGGGAGCTACAAGAAAGGGCGTGGTTAAGGTATTTTATGGTACGCCAGTTAGAGTTTTTTCGTTTTTCTAATTATTCATTGCCACCACAATTGCTTCAATTGTATTTTAATAATTATGCGAATACTAACTGAGGGCAAAGTGGTGACATTGCATAAGGGGCACAAAAAAGGGGGCGTGTCAAACACTCTTTTTATACACTCATACAAAGGAGTTTTAAAAATATTACAAAGTTTACAATTTAAGCGAATTTCAAGCTCTACTCGTATGTTACAAGCTATATGTATTGTAGGCTGTACTTAGAAAGTGTCGTTTGTGAGGCAGGTACCACAAGTGCATGGTTTGTAAATCATATTTTTTAACAAGTATACCTCACTCGTATTACTTTATTCGTAAGTACTGATTTTAAATTACATCGCATGAATATTACAAGGGTTGCTATATATATTTCTGGCCTAGGCAAGACTGAGTGTTGCCTGGCGCCATCTGATATTTCCATTGGAAAAATTGACATTTTTAGCTTAAACGTACTCAGAACGCTAAAAAAATGGAATTAACTCGTGAACATTTTCGTGCGATCATTTTCCACAGCTTTCGACGTGGATTATCACGACAAGATTGCATCGATGAACTTAAATCTTTGTATGGCAATAAAGAGAAATCGTGGCCGAAGCTCGCTCAAAGACGAAGGTCGTCCAAAAACGGTCGTTGTGCCAGAGAACATGCTGTCGTGCGTGAACTGATAACGCAAGATCGCCATGTGACATACCGTGAGATAGAGGCATCCTTGGGAATTTCTTCCACCAGCATACATTCGATATTGCATGAACACCGTTAAAAACGTTTGTTATCGTTGGATCCCGCACAATTTGACAATCGCTCAAAAAAAGGCTCGTGCCGATTGGTGCAAGACGTTTATACGTTCACAGGTAACGAATCATGGATCTATGCGTATAAGCCCAAAACAAAACCGCAATCGGATATGTGGATCTTCGAAGACTAGCCAAATCGAACGAAAGTTGTTCGTTGAAGAAGCACTTCGAAGCAAATGGTCGCCTGTTTCTTCGGCAAAACTGGTCATGTGGCGACTGTTCCACTTGAATGGTACAACATAATTTGTTTGCCTGAAGTCTTCGGAGAAATTCGAAAAACGAACAAGAGAAGACGAATTATTGTGAACAATGACAATGCGAGCTCTCACACATTGGCTCAAATCAGCGCCTTTTTCACCGGCCAGACACACATACGGACGGACAGACATGGCTAGGTCTTCTTAGAATTTACTACACATTTTTAGGCGATCTATAATATCTATAGTGTATAAGATCTCCGATCAATATTTTGATAGATCTTGCTAACTTAACGATAAATTAAGCTACACTCCTATTCTCTGCTATGGTGGAGGGTTCTATAAGAAAATCACTCAATTTTTTTAGGTCACAACAATAACATGCTTAAGATTAGTTTAATTTTTTTCTGAGATTATATAAAATTATAACATTTTAAAATAGTATTAGTTAAAAGTGTTTTTTTTATTATTACGAGTATTGTCGATTTTTCGTTATTGCCTTAACACACAACACTTATAGAAGATTTGAATCATTACCGGTTATTTTTTGGTTATTTTGTAGTTATTTTTTCGTCGTTATTTGAAAACTTTCCGACGAATGGTAATTTAATTATGTTCTGTTGTTGATTAAATCCATATGTTCCATAGCGGCATTAAAAGAAGAAGAATAAAATGGCAGCCATTAAATACAAGTTGAGAAAGAGTTAAGAAATCTTAAATTTGTATTTAAAAACACAGAAACACTGAACAAACATGGAAATGAAATGATAAATGGAATTTAGAATCCAACCAAAAAAACTAACATAAAATTGAACTAAAACTGACCTTGAAGCATGCAAACTCGATCCGCCACTTATGACCAGCGTTTTCGTTTTAATATGAAAAAATATTCTCTTGATAAACCTAATTATAAAATTAAAATTAAAACCTCAAATCACCACATACGAGTATGTATGGAAGTTAAATATCACTCTGGTCGGTTCTTTAATCCCCGCAAGATTAAAGTTCGTCTTAAGTAACTCAGCTATATTCTCATAAAGCAAATCCTTGGCGTAGACATTAATACGAGGGTTGCTTTATATATTTCTGGCCTAGGCAATACTAAGTGTTGCCTGGCGCCATCTGACATTTGCATTGAAAAGTTTGACATTTTTTAGCATAAACGTACTCAGAACGTTTTGACGTACGACCATCATTTGTGTTGTTTACAGTGACTTGATAAAATCAATTTGGCAAATAAAATGGAATTAAGTCGTGAACATTTCGTGCGCTCATTTTTCACAACTATCCACGTGGATTATCACGACAAGAGTGCATTGACGAAGTTAAACCTTTGTATTGCGATAAAGAACCATTCTATAGCACTGTGAAACTGGTTTAATGAATTCAATCGTGGCCGACGCTCGCTCAAAGACGAAGATCGTGAAGGTCGTCCAAAAACGGCCGTTGTGCCAGAGAGAGCGACATAGAGGCATCCTTCCACCAGCATACATTCGATATTGCACGAACACCTGGCCTAAAAATAGTTTGTTCTCGTTGGATCCCGCACAATTTGACAATCGTTAAAAAAAAGGCTCGTGTCAATTGGTGCAAAGTAATTTTGAAAAAATACGATCGCGTTGCTTCAAAAGACGTTTATAAGATCGTCACAGGTGACGAATCATGGATCTTTGCGTATGAACCCGAAACAAAACAGCAATGGACTGTGTGGGTCTTCGAAGACGAGCCAAACCCAACGTAGTTCGTGGAAGAAACACTTCGCAGCAAATGGTCGCCTGTTTGTTCGGCAAAACTGTTCCGCTTGAGCAACGTAGGACGGACAGCCAATTTGTTTGTCTGAAGTCTTCGGGGAAATTCGAAAAACGAACTAGAAAGACGAATAATTGTGCACCATGACAATGCGAGCACTCACACATCAGCTGAAACCAGCGCCTTTTTGACCGGCCAAAACGTCAAATTCACTGGTCGTCCGCCGTACAGCCCTGACTTGGCACCCAATGACTTATTTTTATTCCCGCACATCCCTCACATTTTACCAACTAAATACTCGTTAAATTGCACCAAAAACTAGCAAAAAAAGTAGTTTCAAACGAACATGTTTACAGCAGACTGAAAATGTTAACCAAGTTTTCTGATGGAACTAAATTCAAAATTTTTACCTATGGTTTACAGAACAAACATACTATAGCACTGACCTTTCCAAACAAAATGTCAACAAAATTTCATCGGGCTGATTCCATTAACCTAAATCCGGAACGCAGAAATGTTCCTGTTATAGAAATATCCTTATTAAGTAACAGCAAACGAGATCAAATTCCTATACTAGAATCTAGATGAATCATTTCGTTCTGTGTAGTGCCAGATAACATGCGATAGCACCATCTCATCGAATGAGTATAATTGCGGAATTAACTAAAGAGGCCTTTATTTTAAATATATGCAAATAGGCCTTCTAAAGGATTCAAGAGACATTGCAATACGCTTTTTACTAGGAGGCATGTCAGCAGCCCACTTTACCGCCTTTAGTTAAACTCGCTTAAAGTTCGATACACATTTCGAGTTTGCTTTGTAAAACTGGTCTAGGATAAGGACATTTTTACAACAAAATGGCTGTCGTGGGATTTTGAATGGTTTTGGTGGTCCACCTTGTTGTGATGTTCACTTATACTCGTATATACAAGTAAACCAGGCTCGAATTCATCTTAAAAATTTGCCGGCGGCGTATTTCCGGCTGTTAAGCAAATTAAACAAGAAATATTTAATGAATAAAACATTAAAAACTCTGGAATAGATTACTTAGAAAAAGTATCACTACTAAGTGGCAACCCTTTATTACTAACAAGTGTCTAGGTTTTCCTATTGCATTGAGATCTAAAGAGACCGTATTTTAGTCAACTTTGGTGTGTACAAAAGCTACATAGCTTTGTTCCGATTTTGACAATAAAAATACTTTTATAGCGATGTCCGTCCCTCGGTCCTTCCGTCGGTCCATCTATCGTTGAAATTAAAGTAGAGGTCGATATTGACGCTACTTGTTTTAATACGAGTATCATGCATATATTTTTTTTGGATTTCAGAACCTACATGTTTCCATGTTTTAGAATAGATGCCTTCTAGTTTGAGGTCCTGCAGCTCTAAAAGTTACACATTAAATGAGCGACCAATAATCAACTCTGGTTGAACTGGACCATATCGCTCCATATTTTAGAACCTACAGCTCTAAAAGCCGAAAATTAAGATTTTCAACACTCATATCTGGTGAAATTGAACCATATAGGTTCGTATTTTAGTATAGCCCCGATACAAATGTTTCCGATTTCAGAACCTGCGGTGTAAGAAGCCGCTTAATACATTCCCTGGTTATCCTGGTCTAGGTTACGCGAGTATTTAGCACCACGAAGTGTGTACTTTCCATTTTTGTGTTAACATATGAAGTCCGACCGTGCTCAAGCTCCTCATAGTCGAGTGGTTTAGGGTATCTTTTAGTCAGCCATTCCTGTGCTTTGACTTTTTTATTTGTTTACATTTTTCTACGCAAAATATAATTAGCACGCTAAGAGTCAACTGCAATCGAAATATTTTTCCCGCTTGATATATGGGACACGCATTTGATAGATTTCGATTAAACTTCCAGTCCACATTTATATATAGTCCCCATTCAAAGTCCTTCCCAATTGCAGCTTCTAACGCTGCATAAGTCGACCCCATTTGTTAGAAAATGTAGGTAATTGGTGTACCATAATATACTTTCGCCTTATTTTGGTACGAGTATATATAACATCTCAAATGTGGTTTCTATAGTCTCGTGACTCTTTCAAAACATTTTAATGTTAACTGCTGGAAATGCCATATTTATTTCCAAATTTGACAAAATTTTTAGCTCATAGGTACTCCAAGTGTTTTCCTGGGACATTGCGGAACCCTTAGGCAATTTAAAATGATCTACGTTTCCCCAAATCGATTCACCCTACATCGGAAGAGAAAAAGTTTACAGTTTTAGTTAAAGGAGAATTTTCTAAAATTTGAAATGAACTACGTTTCCCCAAATCGATTCACCCTACATCGGAAGAGAAAAAGTTTACAGTTTTAGTTAAAGGAGAGTTTTCTGAAATTTGAAATAACACCTGTCTGAAACTAGTTTTCAGGGAGAAAAAAATCGGTATGGCCATTCCCCCCCACCCTTATACTGACTCCTCATCTGACACTTACAGTCGACTTAAGAACAATTCATCCTCACTTCGGTTTTTTCTTGGGATTTTCTTAAATTTCAAAACCATTCGTATTATATTGAAGTATTAAAATGTAAGTAACATTTGTCACAGGTACGAGGGCTGCTATATATTTTACTGGCCTAATAATGAAAATGCGAATATTTATCATCAAAAATGGTTTTATTGTTTTTCAAAGTATTCTCCTGCATTATTAATACACTTTTACATGCGCTCAAACCAATTGTCGAAGCACTTTTTCCACTCCGATTGAGACACCTCTGAAACATCGTTTTTGAACGCTTCAACGGCATCTTCTGGCGATGAAAATCGTTGACCACGCATTTTTTTCTTGATGTGCGGGAATAAAAAAAGTCATTGGGTGCCAAGTCAGGGCTGTACGGCGGATGACCCGTCAATTTGACGGTTTTGGCCGGTCAAAAAGGCGCTGGTTTGCGCCGATGTGTGAGAGCTCGCATTGTCATGGTGCACATTGATTCGTCTGAGTCTTCTCTTGTTCGTTTTTCGAATTTCTGCGCAGACTTCAGGCAAACAAATTATGGTGTACCACTCAGAATGACCGTCCGTCCTACGTTGACCAGTTTTGCCGAAGAAACAGGCGACCATTTGCTTCGAAGTGCTTCTTCCAAGAACAACTTTCGTTGGATTTGGCTCGTCTTAGAAGACCCACGCGGTCGCTTTGTTTCGGGCTCATACGCATAGATCCACGATTCGTCACCTGTGACGATCTATAAACGTCTTTTGAAGCACCGCGATCGTATTTTTTCAAAGTTTCTTCGCACCAATTGACACGAGCCTTTTTTTGAGCGATTGTCAAATTGTGCGGGATGCAAAGAGAACGAACTTTTTTACGGCCGGGTGTTCATGCAATATCGAATGTATGCTGGTGGAAGAAATGCCCAAGGATGACTTTATCTCACGGTTTGTCAAATGACGATCTTGCAATATCTGTTCAGGCACGGCATCAATGTTCTCTGGCGCAACGGCCGTTTTTGGACGACCTTCATGATCTTCGTCTTTGAGCGAGCGTCGGCCACGATTGAATTCACTAAACCAGTTTTGCACAGTGCTACAGGATGGTGCTTCATCGCCATACAAGATTTAAGTTCATCGATTTTGCCGTGATAATCCTCGTCGAAAGTTGTAAAAAATGATCGCACGTTTACGGGTTAATTCCATTTTTTTGCCAAATTGAGTTTTTCAAGTCACTGTAAACAATACTAATGATGGTCGTGCGTCAAAACGTTCTGAGAACGTTAATAGTAAAAAATGTCCAATGGAAATGTCAGATGGCGCCAGGCAATACTCAGTGTTGCCTAGGCCAGAAATATATATAGCAACCTTCGTATTATAGAAATTGAAAATAAAATTATTCAAATTAGGTGCGTCCCACATTGCGTTTGCTCTGCTTAGTTCAGAAGTGAAATATTTTTAAACCTTTGCTTAAACTTTAGATCAGGAAAATTTCTCAAACTTTTCTTTATCTAAGTTCTGTTTAGATAATGCATAAATCGAGTTTTTTTTTAATTAAAAAATAAATTTACATGCAATCCAAAGTCAAAAATTAACAACAAAACCAGGTTCAACAAAATCAAACAACAAAAAAACTCAAGTTTTACGAAAACAACAACTCAAAATCAAAGGCAATCAACGTCAAGCGTACCGCTTTGCTGCTGATTATGTTGCAACATACTGCTGTGCGGTGGCGGCGGTGGCCTGCCATCATCCGTGAGATAGGCGCTCATCAAGCCGCCCGGATTGCCAGTGCCCGGAATCATATCCATGCCACCGTTGCCGCTTAATATATTGCGCTGCTGTAAACCATGTAGTTGCGTTTGATTTCCTCCTGGTCCGGCTGCTATCATGTGATGTTTTCCCATACCGCCGCCTACGCCGCCGGCTCCGGTCATAGCCGCTGCATGATGATCATTCATGCCGGGCAACATAATACCCACTAAGGTAAGACGAGTTTTGTTTTTTTTTTTTTTGGTTCGTTATCGCGGTGGCGATGGTGGTGGTATGGAAAGTGTGGTAGATGCATACATGTTGGCACAAGTAAACAAAGGGAAAGAAAACGTGGATGGAAAGAAAACGGCAAAGAGAACAAGATAAACGACATGAGAATAAAGGTTAAATGTGACATACGATTGGAGCAGGTCTACGTATGCGTATAAAATTGAAAATGTTTATTGGTTTGAGTGCACGAGTAACAAATAAGTTGCGATTTTCTATACTCAAAACGAAACGCGCTCAGAATTACCTACTCTTTGAACATTAAAAAAATAAACAATAAGAGTAGCTCCCAGACTGCTTAATAGGAACTGAGCCACTTTTCTTGTAGCAAAATTTGTTCAATTGAAATAAAACTAATTTACTTTAGAGAAAAAATTGCCTAATTCGAAATGAGTAACCTTTTCCAATTTTAAGCAACTGTTATTGTAAAATACTCTTTTTAATTCTTTTGAGTAAAGTATTGCTAAATTAAAATTGAGCTCATTTTCCCATAGAAAGGAAAAGGTCAATTAGCATAAAACAATGCTTACTCTACGAGTACAAACAAATGTTGCTCTCTTCGAGCTAATAACAATTCCTTAAAAATGTAGTGCTCAGTTTTTATCGAGCAATTATTACTATAAAAGAGTATTGGCTAGTTGAAATTGAGCTAACTTTTCTATGGAAAAGTGTTGCTCAATTGAAGTTTAGCAAATTATCCTGTAGGATAGTATGGCTAAATGGGAGCAGGTCAACTTCTAAAAGATTTTGTAAACTTTTTCTACAGAACAGTGTGCTCAGTAGGTATTTTTTCTGTGGAATAGCTTTGCTTAATTTAATTGAGCAACAAATATTTAATAAAGAAATAATTTCTATAGAGAAGTTTTAGAAAAATTGTGCTCAACAGGAATTGAGCAACTATTTTCTACAAAAAAACTTTTTTCAAACTTTCTTTTAGAAAATTAATTGGAATTCAGCAACTCTTTCTGTAGGTAGGGATTGCGCATTTAGAGTTCTGCATTTTTCGAAAAAAAATTGAGTTGAGCAACATGTTCTATAGGAAATGCAAAGGGAGGTATTTCTTATTTAGCTTTGAGCAATATTTTCTACCGAAAAGTATTGATCAACTGGTATTAAGCATTTTTTTATTTAAAAAAATTGTGCTCAACTGGTATTAAATAAAGAAAATTTTTCAATAGTGAAGTTTTAGAAAAAGTGTTCCTAACTGGCAACTTTGTTAACAGAAAAAAAACTGTTCAATTAAATGGAGAATTTACAATTGAGCAATTTTTTGTAGAAAAGGAATAGGAATTGAGCAACTTTTCCTATAGGAAGGTATTACTTAATTACAGTTATGACATTTTTAAAAAAAATTGGAGTTAAGGACAGTACTGCTCTATTGGAATTGAGAATTTTTTTGTTATTATAGGTATTCCCTATTTAGTTTTGAGCAACTTGTTCTACAGAAATGAATTAGATATATGGTAGTGAGCATTTCTTTATTTAGAAAATTTGTGCTCTACCGGAATTGAGCAACATTTTTTTTTCAGAAAATTCCTGCTCAATTAGATTAGCAATTAAACAATTTTTCATTAAGAAAGGCAATTGGAGTTAGGAAATGTTTTCTAAAAAAGACTATTCATCAATTGGAATTGAGACACATTTTGTATAGAGTATACCTCAATTTGACTTTAGCAACATTTCTTATAGGAAATTATTACTAAAATGGAATTGGAAAACTTTACTTAAATTAAAGCAGTGCTCAATTGGATTTAGTAGTGCTCAGTTGGATAAACAATGTAAAATTTAGTGATACCTTTTATCTCAGGAAATTATATTTTAGATTCAAATTGTGACATATATATGTAGAGTAGGGCGTACCTCAAAAAAAAAGTTCGCCGTACACCTTCGAATATGAAGTATTATTGAAAGGTAGTTTCAAAATTTTTTTTTTTATTTTTTTATGCCGAACGTAGGGGTCGCGCTTTTACATTTTTCTATATAACTTCTGCATTTATAAACGGATTTTAAAGTGTGATACATCGATGTTTTTGTCTCGACGAGGCCGATTTTTTTGTCTTTGAAGTCATTGAGCTCAAGCACCCCCTTCTGGTACTTACCCATCATATCTCAGTTGCTACTACCCTAATGTACCACTCTAATATCAGAAAATTAAAGCTCGCGCGGGGTGCTTGAGCTCAATGACTTCAAAGACAAAAAAATCGGCCTCGTCGAGACAAAAACATCGATGTATCACACTTTAAAATCCGTTTATAAATGCAGAAGTTATATAGAAAAATGTAAAAGCGCGACCCCTACGTTCGGCATAAAAAAATAAATTTTTTTTTTTTGAAACTACCTTTCAATAATACTTCATATTCTAAGGTGTACGGCGAACTTTTTTTTTTTACTTGTAACCTGGTACGCTCTAATGTAGAGGAATATATATAAAGAATCAAAATACAATTATGTTATCTCCACTTGATAGATGTGAACTCAAACTTTATAATTTGTTTTTATTATTAAAAAAAATCTAGTTTGATATAATCTAAAAGACGTTAGAGATGAGGTTAACTCGATATTAGTTCGTTAAATGCGCATGTATTTAAAGGAAAATACTGGGATTCCTATGAAATGTGGTAAATTTTAAGAATCAATTGTGTGTAAAATTGCGCCATATTGTTTGATGCAAACCCTAAGTGATTCAATAGACGTGTTTTATTGGTACACGCTTATTAAACGAGTAAGCGGTCCTTAAGGCGATAACTTCAAAGCTTTACGAGACGTTTTTTTTTGTAAAAAAAAAACTTTTGATTTAAAAATATGTAGGAATTTTTTTTTAAAAACTACTATAAACGAGTATTAAGCGAGCTCGGTTAAGCTCGCTAATGTTCTTCTTGAATAATTTTCTTCCCAAAAATTTTATTTATTTAAAACAAACGGGGCTTAGCGCAAATTGTTTATTATTTTATGCGACAAATCGTGTTCAGATTTTTGTAAAATCGTGTGAAGTTATTCCGTTGGCTTAACATTACATTACGGCCAATGATTTCTATAACCCGTAATTGGTTTGTCAGACCTTTTGAGTATTTATGACATAAAATGGGGCAATTGTGGTCGTGTTGTATGGAAAACATTAAAATTTGAAAATGACATGCTTCGATTCTGTTTTTATATTAACATTTACGATGTTGAGAAAAATAATGATTGTCTAAAAGTTAGGAAGTACTGGATTGAAGGATAGGAGCGGGATATAAGGGATTTTTACAACACACATATCAATGAAGGATGGTTTTGAAAATTCATTTGACTTTCACGCAATTATGAGTTTTAATGGATTTTTTTTTATGCGCATGACATAGCGATTATTACCAAAAATAAATGGTAATGATTTCGAAACCATTCTAGGGAATGGGGTTGGGTAGAAATTTGTGGTGGATTTTGGCAGAAGCAAAACGCTTATGGATTTATTAATTTGTTGATATTTTCATAAATTTTGTTAAATTCCAAAGCGATAATAACTACGTTGGTTTTTGTTTCGCAGATTTTTGCATAAAAGAGTAGGCGAAAAATGCAAAAACAATATTTGTATAAGTTTTTCTTGTTACAAAAAACCAAAGAAGCAAAAGAAAAGTCTACTTGAACTCACTTGTGTTTTGGTCATAGTGGCCATTCTGTTGATTCATCTTGGCTGGCGAATCGGTATTCAATTGTGAAGCGGTCACTGAACGGGTCTGCAGGGTATTCGGTTTGGAATTCAAAGCCGAACCGGGTGTACTGACGCCACCGTTGTTGGGTTCATCGAGCAATTGACGCAAACGCTGCAGCTGCGCCTCCAGCTGGCGATTGTGATCCTCAAGGATCTGCATGCGCGCCTCCAGGCGGCCTTTGTGTTGGCGCAAAAGTTTGGCTTCGGCCATCATATCCTTTAAAGTGAACAAAAATTAATACCATTTAGTTGGATGAAATTAAAAAAAAAACAATGTAATCTTACTTGGCCATGTTCTCCCGGGGCATTGCCACCTGCCGATAATGCACCCAGCGAGGAATTGGAATGTTGCATGCCCGTCGAATCATCGGGTGTGGTGCTCTGCTGCTTAGTCATCAGTTGCTGGTATTCGGCCTGTAAATTCGAATTCTCCTCTTCCAGGTCTCGGATGATGGCCTCCAGTTCTTCGCGCTGCTCGGCATCCATGGCCGCCATTACTTGTACCGGTGATTTGGGTGCGGCGCCATTGTTGGTCGGCAAGGCCATGCAATATTGAGCGATCAGCTGATGTTCATCATCGCTGTCCGGCGTGGAATTGGAGCCAGTGCCGCCACCATATTCCACCTGGGCCAAGCGGGTGGCATACATTTCCAGTCTTGAATGCATATCGTTTTGCAGAGTGTGTGTGGTATGTTGAGGACTGGGGGCGGGGCTCTCCAGGGCATCACCCTCCAGGACACTCTGAACGGGCAAATAACCCACACGCGGATGTTTCTTAAAGTATTTGCGTGACTTGAATTTGTTTTTGAGAGCTCGCGTGAAATCGCGAACATCTTCTGTGGATGTGGTCTGGAAAACAAAAACAAGAACGTACAATATCCGTTGCGCAGCATCTGCTGGCCCTCTTGCACTTACCGTTGTACAATATTCATGCATGGGATGACTTAGTTTGTGATTTTTGGCATTACGTCCGAAGAAGAAACACTTTTGGCACATGTCAAAATTGAAGCACTTCAGGCAACGATAACGGAAGCCAACTATTGGATACTCTTTGCATATGTTACATTTGGCCTACAAGTTTCCACAAAATGGAACGAGAGGGGGGAAGAAAAGAAAAACGTTATTTAAGAGTTAACACACACACATAGACACCAAAGTGTTAATTAAGTGCCAAGTACAAGCAACCAAGGCATAGACTGCCTGTGCCAGTAATCGCCTAGGCATATTGGGTGCTGGCATGTTCAAATTTGTAGGGCTGTGGCCAACTTCATTGCCCTCCGACTTACCTGATGTTTAGCAGATTCAGCAGCTGCCAAACGATGTAATACCGGTAGCCAAACTAAACTTTGCGGTTCATGCTGCAGCCAAGCAAGGAAGTGATGTAATTCAATCGTAAGTTCTTGATTGGAATCAATTGCTGCAGCGTCGTTAACAGCAACGTCCGGGCAAGGCAAGCCAAGAAGAAGGTGGGGCGTTCGAGTGAGAGAGGAAGAGACAGGAAGAAATGTTTAAATTGTAATTAGTGTCAATGTGCTAAATGACATGATAACGATAAATGGTTATTTTTGCTGAAGACCAATCTCATGTCCCCTGGGCTAACATAAGGCTTGTGCCACACATCGGAACACATCTTAGGAGAATGGCATATGGAAATCTTTGCGGCTAATGCATATTTGAAAATTAAAGGGGTTTACAAACTTAATTTTAGTTTAATTATACCACAACATGCTTGGAAAGTTAGTTAAAAAATCAAAAAATCAAAGTTAGATAAACAACCCTAAAATAACGCATTAGAGGGTCATGAGTTCAGTAAGTCATTTTGGACTTAAAATAAGCTGGTATATAAAGGCTGGTACTAAGTTAGATGTTTTCTCCTAAAATGTGTCTAACTCCTATTAAAAAAATTACGCAAATTCGCGGCTGAAAAGCTATAAAAAAAGGATTTAACTCAGTGCTGCTTTTTTGGCAACTTTTCAGTTCAAATTTAAAAAAAAATGTGTCTGGCAACATTACATTGCCATTATTTAACATGGAACATTTTTCAACAAGGTGAAAAAAAACTTTATAAAACAATTTTCAAAACTGCAAACAATTAAATGAAGGATGAAAACAAAAAATAAAATTTGAAGTTGTTTTCAATAATGCCAAATCATAATTTGTCAAAAGAGAGCATAGTTGCTGAATGTTTTGTATCATGTGGCCCAAAAAACGTCCCGCATGGGGAAAGGGTCCAAAATGACGGACATTCTTCTGCGCTTAAGGTTCGGCCTGGCCGAAATAAACAACATTTGTACCTTAGTTTCCCATTTTATCATGCATTGCATTTTATTATAATATTTTTGGAATGGAAAACACTTCAAAAATATTGTGCGAAAATTAGAGATAAATCGGGGCAAAGCTAACAAAGATAAAGCAGCCAATAAATCGCTATTATGAACGTTTAATTTCAAATTTTTTAGTATTCAAAACCAAAAAACGGTTTTCCCATAATTCACCCTTTCAAAGTTTATTTTTCGTTCGTGCACCGACAATTCCATGGTACAATAAACAAGGTATAGTCATTAGGCCAACAACAACAAAAATAGTTCGCTAGATTGTCAAAGTCCTTTGAAAGAGAATGCTAAAAATACATTTTTGTGAATGCTGGATAAAGAATTTTTCCCTTACAAACATCAACAAAGGCCATTGTCAATTTAAATTACTACTAGAAAAAAATTAAAATCAGCTGTTAGCATAACTCTACCTTATTTAGTGTACCATTGACAATTTGTTTCGTTTGAGACAAATTTGTTTTATAAAAACAGGTAGATAAAAATTAATGGCATAACATGCTTGTTTGATATGCTTATAACACAGTACGACAGTGGTTGGTACACATGAGAAATGTTAACAGAATATGAAAATAGGCTTAAAATAAAGAAATACGTGTCTCGGCGATTTGCTGTAGCACGTCAGAATTTTGAGAAAATCGATTTTAAAGATTCGAAGGATCGTGGAGGTTCACTTGTAACGTAGTACTATTATAAAAAGTTCTATAAAAACAGAATGGGTGAACCGATTTAAGTGCTTGAGCCAGTTTTGAAAAGGGAATTAAATTTGGATCCGCTAGATGGCGCTTTAATTTTCATGTAAAATTAAAAAATATCCAAAAAATGTACGAAATTCATTAAAAATACAATGTTGTTGATTTGAAATCCAATAACTAAAGTAGAATCTTTTTCGCTGGCCGGGAATTGCTTGATTCAGCGATTTGGGGCTCCGAGCCAGATCAAACTAAAAATATTATTATTCAATTTCAACGAGCTTACAGATCGGGGTTTCTGCAATTAGAAAAAATTAAAACAAGTATTTAAAAACTGTTTTTCCTGGTTTAAGTGACGCCAAAATTAAAGCAGGTAATAAAAATTTAAAGTTTATAATTTATTTTTCAACTAACTTTAATTGATTTTATTTTTATTTTCTTGCAGGTGTATTCGATGGTCCACAGACAAAAATACTAATTCAAAATGATGTATTTAGGAGTTTATTGAATCCTCTTGAAAAACGTGCATGGGATGGTTTCATTGATGTCGTACACAATTTTTTGGGAAATAAGAAAGCGGATAACTACAAAGATATTGTTAAAGAAATTGTTTCAGCTTATGGTGAAATAAAAGTTAACATGTCTTTAAAAATTCATTTTTTGCACAACCATTTAGACTTTTTTCCTTCAAATTTGGGTGATTTAAGCGATGAGCATGGAGAACGCTTCCATAAAGATATTGTTACAATAGAAAATCGTTTCAAAGGAAAAGACATGACTCACATGCTTGCTGAATATTGTTGGAATTTATGCCGTGATACAAAACCTGAAGTTTACACACGAAAAACTAAACGACCAACATTTTTGACACAAAATAATAGTTAAGATATCATAATAATATTTGTATTTTTACATTACATTTACCTTACATTGAATTACATTACATTTTTGGATATTAATTTTTGTATTTTTACATTACATATACCTTACATTGAATTACATTACATTTTTGGATATTTTTTAATTTTACATGAAAATTAAAGCGCCATCTAGGATTTGTTTTTTCAATAAAAACAAATCCAAATTTAATTCCCTTTTCAAAACTGGCTCAAGCACTTAAATCGGTTCACCCATTCTATTTTTATAGAACTTTTTATAATAGTACTACGGTACAAGTGAACCTCCACGGTCCTTCGAATCTTTAAAATCGATTTTCTCAAAATTCTGACGTGCTACAGCAAAACGCCGAGACACGTATTTCTTTATTTTAAGCCTATTTTCATATTCCGTTAACATTTCTCATGTGTACTCAAAAAAAATTGATTTTGTCGTACTGTGTAATAATAACTTTTAAAATTATTTTTGTTTTTTTTTTTATTTCAGAATTTTGTAAATCAACCTTGGGGATTTCAAATGGAACACTTTACAACAGAACAACGATCAGCAATTGTTGATTTTTTTAAAAATAAAGAGTCAATTGTTTTGACGCAGCGGGGTGGGGTTATCGTCGCTGTTTAAATGAGCGTACTGGACCTTCAGAACCAACAATAAACCGCTTGGTTGGAAATTTTCGACATCATGGTACAGTAGGACATCTTCCATGTACCAAAAACCACAAACGAAAATATCCATGGTGTTGTGGATAGTGTGCAGAACATTCCAGAAACATCAACAAGAATACGTTCGGCGCAACTGGGGCTATTGCGGAAAAAGCCGAAAATGACCACAACTTGCGGGATATAATTTTTCATACTTAAGCCAAAAATATTCCCTATTAATATACTATACAACAAAAATTAATAGTAATAATTAACCAATAAATAAAAAAATTATTAAACACTCAAACCACAACAGTAGTTGTGCGCCACCCTGTATACCTAAAATATCTAATTTTGATTGTTTTTTAATTTAAAGTTATGTAATTGTAAAAAAAACTGCCGGTATTTTCAATGCCGCTAATAAATATTGTGGATAGCGCCCCTTCATGAGTATTTTTTCTCGGTGTGTTTTTCTCCAAAATAACAAAAACAATAAAGATTGAAATATTGTGGATAGCGCCCCTCCATGAGTATTTTTTCTCGGCGTGTTTTTCTCCAAAATAACAAAAACAATAACGATTTATAAATTTCAACTACTTGTCGAAACTATAGGATGGGCGACTAAACATTCTTAATTTAAATCGGCTGTAAACAAAAAAGTACTGACAGTTATTCCAATTTTTTCTGGATTTATTGGTTTTACTTTAATATTTTTAATATCATTTAATATTGGAACACCGTCCGAAGCGTTTTCGCTTTTACGAATTTGAAGAATTTTACCGAAAATATCTTATTTTCAGATGAAGCTCATTTACATCGCGGTGGCCATGCTAAAAAGAACAAGTAAAAAATGTTAAGTTTGGCTGTGCCGAGCTTTGGATACCCTCCACCAGATTAGAAAATAAAACCAAATTTTAATTTCGATAGGTCAAGCTTGTGGTGAGTTATCGTCATATTATTTCTCAAAGCCCATGAGACCGTTTGTGTGGAAGGTACCAGTAGGACTTTTCCGATCTCAACAGAATTTGGCGCAGAGGTGTGTTCTATATAAAAATCTTTTATGTAGAAAATTTCATCTCGATAGGTCAAGTCAAGTGAGTTATTGTCATATTATTTTTCAAGGCCCATGAGACCGTTTGTGTGGGAGGTACCAGTAGAGCCTTTGCGATCTTAGCCAAATTTAGCGCAAAAGTCTGTTCTATATATTAATCTTTACGCCGAAAATTTCGTCTCGATAGGTGTCGTGTGTGGTGAGTTATTGTCATATTATTTTTTAGGGCCCATGAGACCGTTAGTGTGGGAGGTACCAGTAGGACTTATGCAATCTCAACCGTGGGAGGTACCAGTAGGACTTTTCCGATCTCAACCGAATTCAGCGTAGAAGTGTGTTGTACATAGAAACCTTGATGTGTAAAATTTCATTTCGATAGGTCAAGTTTGTGGTGAGTTATAGTCATATTATTTTTCAGGGCACATAAGGCCGTTTGTATGGGAGGTACAAGAAATGGTGGCCCAATCTAAACCATTTTTACATAGATGATTGCGCCTATATAGAGATTATTATTTGCAAAATTTCACTGGACGGATATGTCCAAATAAAAAACTAATTTTTATGAGGTAGTGTCAGTTGAGGGTCTCCAACACCAACTTCCCGTAGAGCTATATAGCCCATTTTCAATACCAATTATGCTAGATTAACTACACATGTTTGTGCCCAATTTCAGCTCCCTAGCTGTTTTTATGCAGGCTCTATCTTGTTTTCAACAGACGGACATACGGACAGCCGGACAACATGGCTAGATCGTCTTAGAATTTTACGAGGATCAAGAATATATACACTTTGTTGGGTCTCCGATGATTATTTCAAGGTGTTACAGACAGAATGACAAAACTAATATACCCTCCATTGTATGGTGGAGGGTATAAAAATTGACACATATGGGGTTCAGAGAACCCACATATGACTATTGAGAAGCCAATGCATCCACAACGAGTCCATGTTTGGTGTTGATTTTGGGCTGGCGGCATCGTTGGGCCATTTTTTCTGCAAATGAGCAAGCAGCTGTCGTTACCGTCAATGGTGAACGTTACCGCGCCATGCTCAACAAATTCTTGTTTTTAAGAATTCAAAAGAATGGCATGGACAAGTCGCACATCCAACACTATCATCGACAATCCAACTCTAAATCGAATAACCAGCCGAAATTGTGTTGTCAATTGATCGCCTCTGAGCTGTGATTTGAGTCCTTGGGATTATATTCTGTGGGATGCCATTTGGGATAAATGTTACGCAAAGCATCCAAAGACAATTGAAGAGCTGAAACATGAACTCGAAGTTGACATTGACATTGAAGAGATTCGAAACAAAAGAATCGAAAAACCCCCCAAAAAAAAAACTGGGTTGATCGGATGAGGTACTGCCGATTCAGTTGTAATGTACATATGAATGATATTGTGTTCCATTATTAAATGTTAATGTTCAACCTTTTCAATATAACTAGAAATTTATAAAAAAAAAATCTGTACTTTTTTTACAGCAAAATTATCATTACTTTTTTTACAGCCGATTTAAATTTAAAATGTAAAATCGTCTACCCTAAACATTACTATTAATGCACATAAAATAATCTTGGAAAATCCATATTTATAATATTTATGTTTTTCGCGTAAACGATTTTAGAACTAAAGGTAATTTTTGTGAATTTAAAATAAAATATTTTAGTCTTTTGCATAATTAAATTTTTTGAGGCGAATTCAGTAAAATTTGCGACGAGTTTCAATATATTTTTTTTTTATAAAATTTGCCTTTAAACTTATTGTGAGTTTTTACTTGTAAGAGTGTTTAATAACTAAATTGCAATACTCGTTTATGCTTTAAATTTATAACACTGTCAGCCAGAATAAATCTTAATAACTTATTTTCCTTAATAAAAAAAATTATTCGCTTTTGGATTCACAAAAATGTATATTTCAATATTTGCATTCGCTTTCGTTTACGTCACTTTCGTTACATCCCTTCTAAAAATGTTCTTGGACGCTTCAACGCACCTTTACTATAGCTGTATGAAATCATAAATGTATGACAAACACAACAGAAATTAGAGGCTTTTTTCCAAGGTATTTTTTTTTTCAATTACGAGGGTGGTTCGGAAACTTCTTAGCCTAGCACAAAAAGCGCGGTATAAACAGAAAAAAGTTAAGTGTTTTGGAAACTTCCATCTCTGCTATGAACACATGTTAAATTGTATTTCGATCTGGCAACTCCTTCATATAGAAACAGGTGTTCACAAAAGACGCATCCGCGATTTTTTTACAATGGAAAAATTAGAAATGCGTGGTGTCATTAAATATTTACATAAAAAAGGTTTATCGGGACAAGAAATTCATAATGATATGGTGAATGTGTTAGGTGAAAGTGCTCCTTCATATGCAACAGTAAAAAATTGGGTTGCTGAATTTAAACGTGGTCGTACAAGCATTGAGATGAACCACGTAGTGGACGTCCAAAAACAGCAACAACAACAGAAATTGTAGCCAAAGTGCATGATATGGTATTAAATTATCAACGAATAAAAGTGCGTGAAATAGCTAATATCGTGGGCATCTCAAATGATCGACTCCATTTAATTTTGCATGAAGAACTTCAGATGAAAAAGCTTTCTGCAAGATGGGTGCCGGACTTGTTTACAGTTGACCAAAAACGCATAAGAATGAACATTTCTCAAGCTTGTTTGGATCGTTTTCAGCGAAATAAAATGGATTTTAAGCGTCGTTTCATAACTGTTGATGAGACATGGATCCACCACTATACTCCAGAGACAAAAGAACAATCCAAACAATGGACTGAAGCTGGAGGAAGTGCCCCAAAGAAGGCAAAAACAATTCAATCGGCTGGTAAGGTTATGGCAACGGTTTTTTGGGACTTCAAAGGTATTTTATTGATTGACTATCTGCAAAAGGGTAAAACAATAAATTCAGAGTTCTATTAGAACCTTTCAGATCAATTAAATGTACAAATTCGAAAAAACGTCCTGGCTTACAACACAAAAAAATAATTTTTCATCAAGACAACGCACCAGCGCACAAGAGTGTTTTAACAATTTCTAAAATCAACGAATTAAAGTACGAGTTGCTTGACCACCCACCTTATTCTCCTGATTTAGCTCCCAGTGACTTTTACCTGTTCCCAAATCTAAAAAAAAATCCTTGCTGGCAAGCGTTTTACCTCAAATGAAGATGCAATTACAGTTGTAAACCAATATTTTGAAGACCTTGAGGAAAACTATTTTAATCAAGGAATAGAATTGCTAGATAAGCGTTGGACTAAGTGTATTGAAGTTGCAGGAGATTATATTAAAAAATAAAAATATTGTTGAAAAACTAACTATTCTCTTTCATTGATAGGCTAAGAACTTTCCGAGCCGCCCTCGTACTGTGTGCTGCATGATAGACTGACTCAGTGTCAGTTCAATAATTGCAAAAACTTATTAGTTTGCATTTGCCTAAAAATAGCACATAATTGCTTACTACACGCAGAGAAAAAACATGGTTACTACATGGTCACGGCAATAAAAATATGTTCTCCACAACAAAAGTATGTTCGTCGCCACCATAGCATTGTTAACTGAATTTATTTTTGACAATAGTATAATAGCTGCAATATTTATATTGTTAAAATGTAACAATAGTATTATTGCCAAATTTAAAAATGAAAATATGGTTATAGCAACAATATAAATATGGTTAGTACGACAAAAGTATTGTGTTTTGCATTTTATGTTAACAATGATATGATTACGGCAATCATACTGTATGATTGTAATTTTTCTTCATTTAAATATGCTTTTTAGAGCAAATGTTATTGGTACGGATCTAATGCAATAATAGTACTTTTTTTTATCGAAATTAAAATTTTTTTAACAATCTGTTTTGGCTTTGTTTATCTGAAATATTTTGAATAAAAACGCTTACGTTTATTTAAACTTATTTTTTCTACTGTGAAATAAATCACTCCTAATATTTTGAATTTAATGTATTTTAGAATAATTTTCATAATTCAAATCTGTTGTCGACAACTCAAACAAATTCTATTAAATAATATTGGGGATCATAGTTTAATAGTGTGTGATCATGCTATGGTTGTTGGGATCATAACATGGTTGCGTGTGAATCATACTATGGTTGTGAGGACCATACTATGGTTGTATGTGAAACATACTATGGTTGCGAGGATCATACTATGTTTGTGGATATCATAGTATGGTTGTGGGGATCATAGTATGGTTGTATTTGAATCATACTATTGTTGTGAGGACCATAATATTGTTGTAGCAAAACCATATACCCAACAATAATATTATCCTCTTCGAATATTGTCATCACAACCATACGAGTACCTTTTTTCTGCGTGGAAGTCCGTAACTCTTAAGACGCGACTTCAACCAGGGTTGTCATACGTCCTTGCTTCGGAGGACATGTCCACCTTTTTGATCACTGTCCTCTCGTCCTCTTTATTCTCAAAATAGAGCAATTTGTTTTTCCTTTTGCTACCTATATTCCTTGTAGTTTTATTTATAATTCTTTAGAAAATTATAATGCTAGAACATGCGTTGCGGACATTTTCCAGCTGTATTTTACATACAAAGTTCGTGATTAAACCTAAAATCAATTTGCAAGGTTTTCTCCATTAATGTCGTTAAATAAAAGCCCTTGAAACCAATGCAAATGGGGAAAATGTGTAAAAGCATTTTCCAATATTTTAATATTCTGAGGATTACTTTCGGACTTTACTTTAGTTTCGATGCGAACTTTGAAGAACCTCACACGAGTAGGAGTTTGCACTTTATATGTTTCACTGATTTCAATATTTTTAGGAGCAGTAATCCTTTCCAAAAACGTAATGACGGAAAATAGACACATTTTGAAAACGAATGACTAAGCTAATGCGTTTTTGCTATCTAGTCTAAGTTATTGATGCCTAACCTAAATAACGATAGTTTTCTGATGTTTATTTCGGCCATCGCCACCCATTTTTTTACCCCCAAATAGGATGTTTTTTTTTCTAAAAATTATATTGAATTGGTGATCATAAAAAACTTTGTATTTTTCTATGAATTGTCATTTGTTATTTTTAAAATGTGTAATCCAACGGTCCTAAGGGCTCTTTGTAAATGTCCCTTGATGTCCTCCTTTTTTGACACAAATGTCCTCCTTTATCAGACTGCAACCGATTTGGTGCCACTCCCGATTTGTAATCTTTTAACTAGGCCTAGGTCTTTTAACAAGAACTATTTTCGAAGAAGCCTTATTTTACTATCAAAGTCCTTGGAAGTTTTCACTTACCTTCTTGAGAAATACCAGCTCTCTCTAAGCAGGAACGCACCGAAGGTTCAATATTAGAACCACCAAAGGCAGCGACTTCGCCCAGCTGTCGGGGCACCTAGAATTCCAAAGAAATTGACATTATACCGCCATTATATAAAAAAGCCGCCTCTCTTACCTGTATACAATCATGCAATAGCAAACCCAGTTTCCTTTGATCGATTTTACGCTCGGGATCGGCTATCAAACGGAAGAGATAACGATATTTTTCTTCCAAATGGCCGCGACACAACAGCACCAAGCCCACCTTAAATGAGAGTAATGAAATGCATTTTTCTTTCCAGTTAAGACAAACAGAATCTGGTATCCCACCTTAAAACTTAATACGCGTATCTGACCCGTGCGCTGAGAATCATAGACGTTCAATATCCAATTGATGGCCAAATCTAAGAGTTTGGTCAAATCGATCTTATCCAAGGTCACGAACAACGAATGCAAGACGGTCGTCATATCCGGAATATCGATCAATTTATCATTTTGTGCCCTTAGACCATGCCGATCGAATGACTCTATGGCCGCCGCCATCGGTATGCGATCTAAAGCTAGAGATTTTTGTACAGAGCGCAATTTCATGGCGGTGCGATAAGCAGAAAAGCGGATTTCATTCAGATCGGCTAAGCTCTTCATCAAGTCGATCATGTCGGGATGATCCCAATGGGTGGTTTCACGTTCGTGGCTAAAGAGAGATATGGATAAGGTTAGTTTCATACTTGGTAATATAGAAACTTCTCTTCTTACTCTATATAATAAGGCACATTGGAGGCTGTGGTGGCTCTTTCCCATGGTGGCTTAACACTCTGGCCCAAATTGGGTATTGGTCCAATTGTGCCACTGTTGGAAGTACAGCGACCATCTTCACCGTTTTCCATACTCTGATTGCCGCCGGCATTCAACAGGACCTTTTGGCGTTCATCCATAGCAATGTGCAATAGTTTCATTCTTTAAAGAGAACAGCAAACAAAATATAATCAAAATAGGGTATAAAAGGGAGGACATTTTTAACCGCCCCCACTAACCTTGTATTCAAATCCTCCAGTTTTGAGAGACAATTTGCCGGTACCAACACTTGATTGGCGGTGAAGAAAGACTGCTGCTCATTGCAATCATCGAGTAGGGCTCCCGCTGTGGTCATCTTGTCGCGCAGACGCTGCAAATGCTGCAGTTGCTCGCTGGCTTCGGCGCTGGTGGCGGGCACGACCCATGCGTTGGTGGTGGCCTCGGCCGATGCAATGCGTGAACTTAAATCTTCCAGGACTTTTTGGAATTGACGCATTTTCTGCAAATGAAAAAAAAAAAATACAAATGAATGTGTTATAAGGAACAGAATATAAAAAAAACAAGATTATTTTATTAGGGATTCAAAATTGTATTTATTTATATTAACGCAGGGTGACCAGCTAAGAATAAAATTAAACAATTAGGCGATGAGATATTAAATTAATTCTGGCTTTAATGGCAAGCGACTTGTATGACAATTTGAAGAGAATATCACATCATTCCAATGACCTTCTATGCTTTGCTGTTAGTGTTTCGATAGTTCGGTCCAATTTGTAGAGACTCGCTGCAATATGAGTGGCGTTATTTCGGCTATAGCATCTTAATGCTGGTTTGTTGGTTAGTCTGGGCAAAAACTTGATGTAGTCCGAGAGCAAATAGTCAAGTGGCAGGGCCCATTAATGAGCGCTAGCCGTGCTATAAGCCAGTCGCTAATTTTTTCTTTTATAACTTCGAGCATTGCATCACCTGCGTGACGACTACTCAGACATATGGACGTTTTTGAGCTCTGAAAACAGAAAGTGCCTCATTATTGCTCAGTATGAAGGACCTTCTACGGTAATTGTGTTTTCTTCGTCCTTTCAAAAGAAATAAGCTCCAATGATGCGATGAAGCAGTAATACTGGATCAAGCACTTGTAAACTGTGTTCGCACTAATTAATAAAAACAAAACAAAAATAAAAGAAACAAGTAAAAAAGCCTCAAGCCGGGTCTGGCAGACTATTGAATACACTACCTCAACATTCAGAAGATTCCGCGCCTGTATTTAGAGCTTGAGCAAGGTCAGGTTTAATATCTTAGTTGAAGAGCGGGAAGGGCATACAGAGTTACACGTTCATAACACCCATCTCTGGTGATATTGGACCATACCAGTCTATGTTTTGAGTAGCCCCCATACAAAGATCCCTATAGATTTGAAGGACATACGGCGTGGGGCTATATGCAACACAGACCGGACGATTTTCGCTAGGGATCATTAAAGCTAAATTGTATGTACAGTCCGCATTGTATAAGTACAAAAAATCTGGCTTAAATGATCCACGTCGAAATTGGGCCGGTCTGTGTTACTTATAGCCCCACGCAATATATCCTTCAATCTTTGTATGGGGGCTACTTAAATACGCTCTGTTCGAAATTTGGTTGGAACTCACTGTAAAAGTGGGCTTTTAAAAGTTGCAGGTTCTGAAATCTGGAACGACCTTTAAACGGTGGCTTATCGAAACTTTAGACTTATATAGTTCACATTCACCTGAGTTTATTATTGGTGGTCTTTAACATAAAGGGTGGCTGATGAAAGCCGTTTCCAAAAAAAAATATTACGTTTTTTTTCTATTTAATGAATCTGGTTAATTATTTTTTTTTATTTTGCAGGTCGCCTGACCTTACTGCACCTGACTCTTTCATGTGGGGTTATTGCAAACAGAAAGTCTACAAAGCAAAACCAACCAATTTGAATGGACTAAAGCAAATCCATTCGAGAAACAATTGCGGCTATTCCTGTCTCAACTCTCCAAGCTGTAATAAACAACTTTTTGGTAAGATGTCGCACATGCTTCAACGAGCTGGGGGGCATTTATCTTCCATTAATTTTAAAACTAATTAAGCTATATTTAATAAGCCATATAGAATGAGCTTTGACATGAATAAAAGACTAATGAATTCTTTACACTGAAAAAAAAAGTTTTTTTAGTTTTTTACTGTAGCAATATTCATCAGCCACCCTGTACCATAAAAAAATTTAGCGTGGTCTGTTTAATTTGTGGTTGCTAGATGGAAGGGACCTTAAGAATGAGGTCTATGAACCGATATGGTCTACTTTTACCAAAAATGGGTTTTGGTCATTGGTTATGCTCTAGGTGAAATTTGAGTAGAATGGGATGTAATTTATAGCTGCAAGTTCAAAAATCGAAAAGGACCTTTGCAAGGGGCTGTACATAAAAAAAAGTATCTATAGGGTGGGCGATTTTATATTAAAACTTGAATCAGCTTTAAAAAAAATAACTTTTTCCACATTTCTGGTTTTATTGGAAATTTTGGATTTTGTCATTTAATGACTGCCTCAGCTAGCTTGGCGGTACCTCATCGGATCAACTTAATTTTTCAGTACATTTTCATTTCAATGGCAACTGCGATTTCATGTTTCAATTGTCTCTGAATGCTTTGCGGTATATTTATCCATTATGGCTCCCCACAGAAAATAATCTAAAAGGCTCAAATCACGGCTCCGTGGCAGCCAATTGACATCACAATTTCGGCTGATTATTCGATTTTCAAAAATAGTGCGTAAAGTATAGATGGTTCCATAGACTGTGTGAAGTCTTCCAGGTCATTCACTTAATTTTTGGAGCAAAAATTCGTTGTAAGGTAACGGCAGCTCCTTGCTCATTTTCAAAGAAAAATGCCCCAATGATGCCGCCAGCCTTAAATCCACACTAAACAGTGACTCGTTGCGGATGCTTTGGCTTTTCAATAGTCTCGTGTGGTTTCTCTGAGCCCCTCATGCGGCACTTTTACTTATTGACATAGCCACCGAAATGAAAACACGCTTCACCTGAAAACACGATTTTTGGCTAAAATTCTTCATACCCTGCCAAACAATCTTCAGCCCATTAGGCGTAGCGAAAACGCAACGGATGATGTTCTACAGGGTGTCCGTCGGGAAGGTATACTACTTTGTTTGTTTAAAATTTTTGATTGAATGTAAGAGAGTGGATCTTATTTTGATAAATGTTTTATTTAAAGTCGGCATTTAAGTATGGAATACAATATCAGATAAGTGTCCGTCCGCTTCTGTTAGCCTCACAAATGCGAGCCCTTTTGAGCACATTTTTCATTACATTCTCATACATTTCACGCGTTGTTTCATTAATTTCATCACGAATATTTGGTTTGAGTTGCTCAAACGTTTCTGGTTTGTTTGCATAAACCTTGCTTTTCAGATATCCCCACAAAAAGAAATCCGACCGTGGAGGCCAATCAATATCACCGTTGTGTCAACTTAATCTTAAATGGAAACAAATGCCAATCCTTGTGCAAAATTGTGGCCAAAGTTGTTCTTTGAAGACCAAGCTCCTGAGCACGGCGTCGAATTGAGGTTGATGGATAGTATTAAACACTTTCTTGAGCAGCAGACATGTTTTCATACGATCTTGCAGTAGGTTTTGGTCCATGCTTGGACCCTCTTTCTTTGAAATCATAATTGACACGTTGTTTCTGCCAAAAATTTCACGTAACTTTCTCATCGTCACAGAAATCGATGATTGATTTTGATTAAATATTTTGATAAATGCAGTTAGTTTATCGAATATTTTTCCATAATAAATTTGCCACGTCTCCACTTCACATATGAACTGTCAAGACTAATGTTTACCAAAATGGCGGCAAAACAAAGAAGTATACCTTCCCGGCGGACACCCTGTATTCAACCTTTCCAATAAAACCAGGAATTTGAAAAATTATTAGTACTTTTTTTTACAATCGATTCAAATTTAAAATTTTAAATCGGCCACCCTGTACATCGGCCACTTTCACTAGAGATTATTTTTATTTGGTCATAAAAAAATGCATAGTTGAGTAAAATTTGTTGCTGCTAGAGCTGCAGAACTTTGAAACGGAAGACATCTTAGTGTGGGGGCTAATTGAAAACATAGACCGATATGGGTGAATTTTATCAGGGATGAGTGCTGACGTAATAAATCGCTTTTAGAGCTTTTGTTTCTGAAATCCAAAAAAATCTATGTATAAATTCAAAACATGGACCGAGGTCAATCAATTTTAATAGGGCTCGTCCCTGCTCCAAACCTGAACTATGTCTTAAATTTTATTACTGCGACCTATACTTTGAATGCAACGATAGGTGGACATGTGGTCGGACGGATATCGCTCTATGGAATCAAGTAGTGATTTCCACTCGATCGGTACTTAACATGGGGCCTTTGTTTATTTCAGTAAGGTGTGCATTATCTGTTTGGTGCCGGCAATAAACCATAGGCCCCCGTCTGTGTGCATACGAATTATGTCGTGTACAGCTCACAGATTTAAGAAAGGTCCCCACTTTGGTCGTCAATGAATTGTTGAAGGAAATAAATAGGTAAGTAAGTAATATACTTTTCCTTTTTCCCTAAGCGCGCATTCATTTTTTTCTTGCAGATACAACACTAACAGCGTTGGCAGTAAGTTAATTAAATCATTTTTCTACATTCAATAGAAAATTTGAATGCCGGCATTTTTCTATGCCATCTTACAATGGCTTGGTCGAGGTAATAAAAGTAATTAAATTCCAGTAAGTACGAACGACAAGACTTTATCATAACTTGGGTTGTAACGAATACTCGCATTCGCATATTATTGAACATTCGTATTCGCAAAAACCGAATTTTGGAATATTCGCCATCGCATTCGCAAAAAACAATTTTCAGTGTTCGCTTTAAATAATTGAAATATTGTATTTTGATGTTTCAGCGAAAGGCACTTCAACGAAACAGCTTTTAACTTAAAGTTTCTTCGAATGCTTTTAAATACCTTTTCTTTATTAAAATGTTCCATAGAAACATGGTCTCAAATTTGATCTATGAACGTAGCATATTTCAAATAATGGTTGATCCATCTTGAGATATTTTTTGCAATAGCCTTTTTTCACAGATTTCGTGTGAGTTGTGTTCAACTTTATTTTTTTTCTTTTCAGGATTGTTTGCCATTTCATCATGGAAAGACTTGCACCGAAACAACGCCTCAATATTGTGCAACTGTATAATGGAAATGAGCGTTTGGTGAGAAACTGTTTTCGACCAAAATTATGTTCAGTGATGAGGAGGCACATTGTTGGCTCAACGACAACGTAAATAATTGCCGCATTTTGGCTGAAGAACAACCATAAGAGGTTCAAGAGGTGCCATCATACCCAGAGAAACCACGGTCTGGTGCGGTTTATGGGCTGGTGGAATAATCCGTCCATATTTTTTTAAAAATGATGATGGTCGAAATGTAACCGTGAATGGAGCTCGCTGTCGCGCCTAGATAACTGATTTTTTGCTTCCTGAAATTGAAGCCCTTAATCTTGACGACATTTGGATTTAACAGGACGGCTCCACTTGCCATACAGCTGCTCAAGCAATGGATCTATTAAGAGGCCATTACGAAGAGCAGCCAATTTCACGTTTTGGACCGGTGAATTGGCCGTCTAGATCGTGTAATATCACAGCTATAGACTTTTTTCTTTGGGGCTACGCAAAGTCCAAATTCTATGTTGACAAACCAGCTACGATTCAGGTTTTGGAAGCCAACATTACGCGTGTCATAAAAGCCATACCGGTCGAAATGCTCGAACAAGTCATCCAAAATTGGAACCCCAGAATGGACAACCTGAAGCGTAGTTGCGGCCAACATTTAAAGGAAATTATATTCAAAAAATAAATGGCATAAAATGTCCTTTCGAAGGAACCACAAATATTCCACATTTTATTTAATTTTTTGAATTTTTTATCACTCGATATTTTGGCTGATAACATTTTTCTCTCTTAGGTGGGTTGGGTAACAAAACGGAGGTACATTTTCATGGTAGCCATATCAAAGTGTGTATCGATCTTGCTGAGTTTTAATAATGTTTTTTCTGTGTGCAAAACAACGAAACAAATCTTATTTCACTAAAATCTGATGGAATTTGACGTTGTTATGTTAGTTAGACCTATTAGCCTCTTGAGCAACATTGGCAAGATATTTGAAAAACTAATTTACAACAGGCTCAGTGATTTTACTTCAAGCCATAACATTGTGTCGGATAAGCAATTTGGTTCAAAAAGGAGCACAATACAGTTCATCAAGTCAGCAGGATCAAGAACAAAGTAATTAGAAACAAACGCTCCAGAAAATCCACCGGATTGATACTTTTAGATATAGAGAAGGCGTTTGACACAATGGCCTGGTATACAAGTTAATATCCGTTAATACCCCCATATATACATATATGCAAATATATTGATGATTTCCTGCATAAAAGAACATTCGCAGTATCGCTAAATAATAATAACTCGTCGTTCTGAAACATACCAGCAGGCTTACCCCAAGGCTCAATACTGTCCCCAATTCTTTACTCTATCTATACATCTGATTTCAAGCCTCCAAACGAGGTCGAAGTTACTTATTACGCGGATGACACGGCTCTCATATCATCCAGTAAACTATCAAGTGCCCTGCTGAAGAAGATGGAGCGCAGTCTTATAGCTTGCAATAAATATTTCCGGAAGTGGATAATAAAAATCAATCAACAGAAAACGCAAAGTATAATTTTTCCGTGGAACAAGTCACCAAAACGCATACCATCCAGACAAATATTCTTTGACAATAACTCCATATCTATACAAAATGAGGTCAAATATCTCGGTGTTATTCTGGACAAAAAGTTAACATTCCGTGAACATATCGACAAAACCTGCGAAAAAGCCATAAAATCCTTCTGAGCTCTTTGGCCTCTACTAAACAGACGGTCTTCACTTTCCAACGCAAATAAGAACCTGTTGTATAAATGTGTTATCAGACCCATAATCTCATTTTAAGATGTATATATAATAATAGATTAATAAAATAATAAAGAAAAATAAGACCAAAATTCGGTTGGCAAATTTGTAAAGGGTCTATACTCGTATCAGATAATCGATCGATTATTCCAATATCAGCAGCGACCGTCATCAGCTAAAAACGAAATAATGTCAGAGTTTAATCGAGATCGGTTTATATTTGCGACAAAGTATAGATGGACAAACGGATATGTCTAAGTTAAATTATTAAATTTTTCTGATTTAATACAATTTTTTTCTGCGATTGGGTATTGAAAGCAAAAAAAATATATTCGCTTTTGAAAAGGGTAAGAACTCAAATATTTCAATATTCGCTTTCGCATTTGCAAAACTTTATATTTCCATATTCGCAAATACTTATATTTCAATATTCTCGCAAAAAATACTTATATTTCAATATTCTCGCAAAAAATATTTTTTAAGATATTCTCTCTCGCATTCGCAAAATCCACTTTCGTTACATCCTTATCATAACAACGACATAGGAAGCAGCATTGTGCAAAAAACAAAAAAAAGGCAGCCATAGTTGCCGGCAAAAACAGCTTAAAAGTTGGAAAAATATGCATGTTGTCGGCAACAGGAAGAAACGCAGGCACATGCTCCCTTAGCCAGGCAACAACATTCGCAATTTCGTATTCCACATAAGAAAAAACGGTTGAATGTTAAAATATTTAATTTATATTTCGTTTTTGTTCCTTTTGTCTCGTCTTGTACTTTTGGAATTGCAGTTTCACTATTGTTCTACTTCTTAAATACGCCAGCAACACCACATTTCCGTGTTGAGTCAACTACAGACAACTGCAATGCATCCTTTGCTGCATGTAACTTGAGGCTACTTGAGCAACTGAAAGTAAAGGATTGCCTTGGCGCTCGTATTTACTTAAGAATTCTCACTTTCGTCTTTATTTTATCTTTGAGCAGTATTTGTGATTCTTTTTCTCTTCTGGCGTTTTCTGCATTTTTATATGCATTTCACATAATTAGGAAATGTCTTTTTAATGTCCCATAGATGTCTTCATATACGAGTTTTTTGCTTCTTCTTTGCCATGAAACCTACTTTCAACATCTTCATTTTGGAATGGCTGCAACGAAGAAAGCCACCAACGTTCAGGCAATGCTAAAGCAACAGGATATGGAAACGTTGGCCAGTGATGGCATAAAGGCTCAAGGCAAAGAATGATTTTAATGAAATGGCTAAATGAAAATGTCTTCATTATTAAGCCAAAGTAAAGAAGAGCAAAGAAAAAAAGGAACGAATGCATGAAATGTGAAGGCAGAAGAAGTAAACAAAAGAACCAGCCAAAAGTGCTAGATATGTTAATAAATATTTGGCCGAACACCGGAGGCAAGACTGGCGCAGGAACATAAATGTCGCTTGCACATAGAGGAAGTCACCAGCAACATAAGACTTCATCAAAATGTTGCCCAAGCTAATAAAGTGGGCTATCTGCAGTTGGCCTGCAGTATATGTATGCGGTAATTAGGGCATGTTTAAAGTTCTTTTGGCGATGTCAAAGGAAATGTTATCAAAGCATATGCGGTAGCAGGAAGTGCTGTACATGGGGGTTTCTTAACTAACAACTTTCAACTTTGTAGAACTGACACAGTTTTCAAGTTGAAACTGTGGTTTTTTGTTATGGTCTTAGACAACTTTGGCTTAAAATTCTAGTCCAGAAATTCCAAATATTAATTTCGTTATATAAAAATCTTTTTTAAAACCTACTGGCTTCAGGCTCGAGACCTTTTGTTAGAAGCACCTCCAAAACATGGTCTTTGAACGCTTCAACAGCATCTCCTGGCGACGAAAATCGTTGACCACGCATATTTTTCTTGATGCACGGGAATAAAAATAAGTCATTGGGTGCCATGTTAGGGCTGTACGGCGTATGACCCTTCCATTTGACGTTTTGGCCGGTCAAAGCGGCGCTGGTTTGAGCCGATGTGTGAGAGCTCGAATTGTCATGGTGCACAATGATTCGTCTTCTCATGTTCGTTTTTCGAAAAGAAGAAAAGAAAAAAGTCTAAAGGTGTGCTATCACACAATCTAGGCGGCCAACTCACCGGTCCAAAGCGTGAAATTAGCTGCTCTGAGAAATGACCTCTCCATAGATCCATTGTTTGAGCAGCTGTATGGCAAGTGGCACCGACCAGTTGAAACTAAATGCCCTCAAGATTAAGGGCTTCAATTTCAGGTAGCAAAAAATCCGATATCATGGCGCGATAGTGAGCACCATTCATGGTTACGTTCCGGCCTTCAATATTTTTGAAAAAATATGGACCGATGATTCCACCAGCCCATAAACCGCACTAAACCGTGGTTTACTCTGGGTAAAATTGCACCTCTTGAACTTCTACTGGTTGCTTTTCAGCCCAAATGCAGCAATTTTGTTTATTAGCGTTGCTATTGAGCCAGATATAGGGCTCAACACTGAACAACATTTTGGTCGAAAACAGCGGATCCTCTTCGAGCTTTTCAAGAGCCCAAACGCTGAAGCGGCCACGCGCAGGAACATCGTTAGGCTTAAATTTCTGTACGAGCTGTATTTTGTACGCTTTCAAGCCAAGATCCTTCCGTAAAATGCTCCAAGTTGTTCCATACGACAAACCAAGTTGTTGAGAACGGTGCCGAATCGATCGCTTGGTGCCGCTATGTTTTCAATAGTTCATGCTGGTTGTGGTCTATTAACGTCGAGTATTATCCAATAGTAAAGGTTGGGTTCCAATTTTGGCGATGGTAATCCGAATAGGGTGTTCTGTAAGCCGATTATGTCGACCATAAAAAGGTCTAAGTGCACGAAAAACGTTTCTCACTGAACGCCCATTTCAATAATACAGTGACACAATTTGGAGACGTTGTTGCGGTGTAAGTCTTTCCAAGATGAAATGGCAAACAATAAAACCATTATTGTAAAAATACCTAAATTGATAACACTGTGGAACATTTTTGGGGTTATTGTCTGGGGGGTGAGAAATTCCAAGCCAAAAAAAATTTTTTTTTTGCCAAAATTTTCTTCATAAATTTATTTCTAATTGCAAAAATGTTGATTTGGTAGAGAAACAGTATATTAATGGATTAAAGAAAATGTAATTATTAATTTTTCTCAATTTATTTCAGCAAAATCGAACTAGTCGTTCTCGAGTTATGTGAAACTACGTTTTTGCCAACATTTTACAACTAAGCGAAAAGACATCAAGATAAGGAAAAAATGTAAAAGGTCATAAAAAAAAACTGGCACATACGAACGCAAAACCCTTTGAGGGTTTTAATATACTGACCTAGTACCATCACCCTGACTTGGAATTTCTCACCCCCCAGATTGGCTGTTGTACTGTGTAACCAGTTATATGCATTTTACTGTGGCGACGTCCAATGAAATATTTATGTTTGATTGATTGAAATTGAAGAATTTATTCTTTAAATCAATGAAATTTGTATATCAGTTTCAGGCAGAACTATTTAAGAATCATTCATTACGTTATAACGTCTCAACTCAGCGCTTACATATAAGCTTCTGCATAATTTTGAATTTGAAAAATGTTTCGAAAATTCTTTTGCAGTTTAACATTTTTTCTTTTAAAACTGGCTCATTAACTCCCGGTAAAAGCTTAAAAAACTTCAATAGAGTGCACTACCAATAACTTTAATGAAGTATTGTTCATAAATATGCAAAGTGACAGAAAATGTATTACATTAACATATTTTTTTCGCAATTTCGCTTGCGAATTAACAAAAAAAATAAATAAATAAAATGGGGAAAATAAAAAAAAAAAACATTAACCAACATAATTGCATTAATTCAGAAAAGTGGTTATTGTCACTGTTGATGGGCCTGAAGCTATTGCCATAATTTTTAAGAATTTAAAACAAAAACGGCCTACATGTAACTGAAATCATCACATATAAATTCTCTCGGGGAGATAATAAACACATTGTTGCACATTGAATAAGTGTCACTTGTTACAGCGCAACACAGCAACGCATGAGAGTCGTGCGATTGGAGCCAGACGACGCCCGGGTATGGAGGATGTAAATTTGTCAGGGACCATACACCAATTTTGCTTCCACAAAAAAATACAAACAACCCACAAAGTTACTGTCATAAATCCAGACAAAGAATGCCACATAGACCGAACAATGCGTTGTTTAATTTTTTATTTCATGGAATCCCTTACTCTTACATATTCAGTCGTTGACACGCACACTATCGCAAATACAAACAATGATCGCACACACACAAACACATACAAATGACAACGATTCAAGAGCATACAACATGCAACAATGAACTACGACGCATCTTTGCAACCACATACAACAACGAAATCAGCAACACATTGCTCGTGATGGTAATTACTTATACAGCAGCAGCATCCATAAGCGCGGATGGTACAAAAAGGACATACAGTGACAACGGCAACAGGACAGGACAGCCAGCATAGGAGCAGCAACAACAGCGTTAATTTGTATTGTTGCTACACTTCAATTGTAGCAACAACAGCTACGCGTCAACAACTACCATTGTTTCGTACAATTTATTTACATTTACTTAAACATGTAAATAATGTCATGTCTTTTCTTTTAATACCCACCACCAATGGTATACTAAATTTATCATTCCATTTGCAACACCACGAATTATTGGTCGGAAACCCTTTAAAGTACTCGTATCTTATTGATCGTTGTTAAATCGTGTAAGACGATCTAGCCTTTTTCCTCCGTTCGTCCGCACGTCTGTTGAAAGCACGATAGCGGTCGAACGAATTAACCTAGGATCCTACAATTTTGCATGGTATAAGTTGTTTGAAATTGTAAGTGGGCCAAATTGGACCGGGGTGAAAAAAGTTTCCCTTTAAGGGACTAAAAGTACCTTAATGAAAACTGCACGTTTTTGCTTAACAAATCATATTTTTTTGTGGACAGCCAATGGTTCAAATTGATACTAATAAATGTCACGCACTACATACTTCAAAAAAGAGCACAGTTGGTGAGCATTTTGGATCATGTGGCCCAAAAAAAACGTCCCGCGTAGTAGATTAGTAGTCAGACTGAACATATGTGACGCCCAATATGGAAAGGGACCTAAGGATAAAAACCAGTTTTGTTCAGGAGAGCCATTTTATAGATTAGGTCCCTTTCTATTTGCGCTTAGAATCGTCGACTTCACTTTCGTAAAACGCGCATATCTCTGGGAGGGAACACTTTTGGGGCATGGGATCGGTCTCATTCGAAGCTCAAATGTTGTCCACATCAAAAAAAAGTGAAAAGTTGATGAAAAGTTTTGTTCAGGAGAGCCATTTTAAAGATTCCCTCCCTTTCTATTTGCGTTTAGAATCGTCGACTTCACTTTCATAAAACGCGCATATCTCTGGGAGGGAACACTTTTGGGGCATGGGATCGGTCTCATTCGATGCTCAGTTGTGGTCCACATCAAAAAAAAATTGATTTTTTTACCCTTAGTTCCCTTTCTTTCTCTATGCGCTGTCACATATGGGTACTCAAATTCAATAAAGTATTGCTGCGAATCCAAATACAGAGTAATTTTAAAGTTTTCACTGAGATGCATGCGCCGAAAGAGCCCCAAAAACAGACCATTTTTTATCGCTTTTTAGTTGCGTAGGGCCAGTAGAGTAGATATAAGGTTCGGCCTGGCCGCACTTAACGACGTTTTACTTGCTTTATATGTATTACACACTCACACACACGCATGTACACTCCCAAGTACATAATTGACGGATTACCGGCATACATCATTTCATCATAGCTGACTATGGGCGATGACAGCAGATATGCAACCGACAATAAAAAAATAAATTGCAATAAAGCAACGACTTCAAATTAATGGAAGTTTTTTAATGAAACAATAAATTAATTAAGAATTCCACATAATGGCGCCAAGAGAAACAAAAGTACATGGCTAGGCGATTAAAGTGTTGCCAACTCAAAAATTAATAAAGTCCTACAACATCCCGCTAGTAAGGCATACGGGGCAACTTCTCTCAAATCAGTGAGCTGCGCACCATACAATTCTTATACTCACTTACGGGAACCTACTGTTTAACGCCGGCTCCGCACGGCAAATGCATTTTATAGAGACGTTTTGACATGGCTTAGAGATAAATCTCTTACTCGTATAGTCGGCAGCACTTAGGAGAAAAAATTGTATATGTTCTTAGCAGGGTTGAACCTGGTTTTACTGGCACACACTTTCATCACACTACGGCGGACTACAGTGTTACCAACTTCACGTTGGCAATACTGGCAAACCGTATTGCCAACTATAACAAATTCATACCAAAGGCAAGTGTTTATAATGTTTACAAGCTACCACAAGCGTTTGTACACACAGAGAATAGATTAGTTGCCACAACCGAATGATTGAGGTTGCATGCATTTTGAGTATTTCATCAGTACATGCGAATTTTAGTTGTTGATCTCTCATTTTCGGAAAGTGGAACTGAATTATTGTTGGCTTATACGATGCGACAAAAAACACACTTCACGCATTCTAAAACATACTCGTAGGGTGAGTCATGTCGTTAAAAAAATTGGAAAATATGATGGAAGATTTGTGCGGAAAACCTTGAATTTATTGATTGGTTTTAGGTCAGTAATAATCGAATTATTTTATTTTATTAAAGCCTATTTAAGACCAAATACCGTCAAACAACTCGTTATGATGAGATTTTAGGTATGATCACTTATAATTTGTTGCAACAACAAATTGTTTGCAAAACTGTTGGATGTCACAACCATCAGTTGTGATCAAAGAGTTGTGTGCACAATACGATGATCATATTTATCATCTTGCAGTTTGTCGAACTGATCCATTACGATTATAAACATTTGGTGATTGCAACCGAAATTGTTCTTTAAATACGCAGTTTTTGTAGTTCCAACCGACTTCCAACAAATTTTTTCTCTGTGTGTATCTATGTTTTATAAAACAAAATGGAATTTTAACGTTATAGTGTGATTGCGTTATATTTACCCGAAAAATAACACCCAGATTATGTTCGTAAACCGAGCCATCTCAAGAATGAATAGAATGTCTGTGTATCGCACCTTAAGTCGTTATAAGACTCGGAAACGTCTCATATAATAAGTACATCGTGTGAACCAAGGGTGGTTAAAAAACCATGTTTCATACTTTATTTCATCCACACAATAGCTTTCGAATTCGCCAGATGCAAATCCGATGCACTATTCCATCTAAAAAGCAATGTTAGCGCTGCACAAATAAATACTTCGTTAAGTTCGGTCAGGCCGAACCTTATATACCATCCACCGTAATTACGCTACTGAAGCGCACAAAAAGATCGTCCCTGTTTTTTACCCATGTGGGCGAGCCTTATCTTATCTTAATCTTCAAAATTACTCTACACTTGAATTTGTAGCAAAACTTCCTTTAATTATGTCTATAATGATTATTGATCGCCCGTTTTGAGTCTTCCGGACGTTTTTTGGGCCACATGAGCCAAAACGTTCAGCTACTATGCACTTTTTTGAGTAATTAAGAGCAACCCAACTAAAAGTAACAATTGTCCTTCAGGAAAAAATTTTTAATTTGTTAAGCAAATACTCAAAAAGTTTAATTTTTACCGAGATATATTTAGTACAGGGAAGCGTTTTCCACGCCTGGGCCGATTTCGGCCATTTACAACCCCAAACAGATATCGTCATGTACAATTTTTGTTATCCTAGTTTGAGTCGTTTGGCCGCTATCTTGCGGACGGACAGACATAGCTAGATGGTCTAATGTTTAAATAACGATCAATAATATATATGTGACGCGCAAAATAAAAAGGGACCTAAGGTTAAAAACCAGTTTTGTTCAGGAGAGCCATTTTAAAGATTAGGTCCCTTTCTATTTGCGCTTAGAATCGTCGATTTCACTATCATAAAACGCGAATATCTTTGGGAGGGAACACTTTTGGGCATGGGATCGGTCTCATACGATGCTCAGATGTTGTCCACATCAAAAAAAAGTTAAAAGTTAATGAAAAGTTTTGTTCAGGAGAGCGATTTTAAAAATTAGGTCCCTTTCTATTTGCGCTTAGAATCGTCGATTTCACTTTCATAAAACGCGCATATCTCTGGAAGGGAACACTTTTGTCTCATTCGATGCTCAGATGTTGTCCACATCAAAAAAAGAAGAAAAAAAATGAAAATTGATTTGTTTACCCTTAGATCCCTTTCTCTATGCGCGGTCACATATACTTTATAGGGTCTCCGATCAATATCTCGAAGTGTTACAAACGAAATGATTAATTTAGAATCGGCGGAGATCGGTGGTGCTCTCTTTAAAGGCTTAAACTTCTAGCTGACATCACTGTTTTCGGTGTCAGCTGTTTAATGTTGAGCTTAGTCTACCTTTTTATACCGAATAAAGTGAGAGACTTTCGAAAAGTTTTCACTGAGAAATTACGGCTAAAGCCGGGTGTGCTCAACTGTGAGAAAACGCACAACGCTGTACTCTTTATAAGATTTCGATCCTCTGTTTGGAGCTAGAGAAGGGTCGAAATTAATATGTTACTTCTAGAGCAGAAATTATATATTTCGGGTGCTTTATATAACACAGACTAGCCTAATTTCAGAAAAAACAGACCGGCCCAATAATCACAGGTCGCACAAACAAGTGCTTCATTTGAGCTAGATTGAGTGTAAATACGGCATTTGCAGTAATCGGGAGGGAGCTCTTGAAAAACAGTGAACGATATGGTTCGATTTTACCAGAGCTGGGTGCTGGCCGCTCGTAACGCTCTGTGAAAACTTGGTCCGAATGAGATGTAAAATATCGCTTTCAGAGCTGCTGGTTCTGAAATCGACTAGAACCTTTGTTGGCAGCTAAACGAAAATATAGACCTTTGTGGTCAAGCTCCACATTAAATATTTGGTCGCTCATAACAAACCATGCAAAATTTAAGCGTGGTCGGGTTTAATTTGTAGTTGCAGAACCTCAAATCGGGTGGGGCCTCAGTGAGGCAGCTTAGAGTTCATTCTTGTCCAAACATGAACCTGTACAAATTTTCATAGAAATCGGTTTATGATGGCGACCGGCACTTTAATTACAGTTGATGAACGGACGAACGGACGAACGGACTCCACTAAATAGAATCAGATCGGAGTTCTGTGTTGATCGGTACACTTAACATTGGGTCTATCTTGATTTATTTGAGGTGTTACAAAATCATACTCTGTACCACAATGTGGTGTTGGGTAATAAACATATAAGATGCTTAAGAAACCAACCAAGATATTGAGAAAGCCCTAACACGAAATTGATACATACTTACTCGTATATAACATTTAAATAACATGTAAAGAATTCGGAAAAATAACTTTCGTTAAAATTGAAATCTTTACGTTGCATTCCAAGAAAACACAGAATCCTTGAAAAAAAAAACGAAGGACGAATTAAAATTCGCAGCTAACTTTGATCGAGTTATTTGACAGTTGGAATTCAAAATTGGAGCCCTAGAGTAAAACTGTTTAAGCGCATCTTAAACTTAAAAGATAAAGTCCACTACTGGCTGTGCAAAAAAGCCGACTAAAAACAGGTTTTTGGCACCTTGGAACACTTAGCTAAATTCTGAACTTACCATGATCGAACGAGAGTGATATATTTCGTTGAGCTATTCTATACTTAACGCGCTATGCTTTACTTGAGCTAGATTGAATTTAAAAACTATAGTGGAAGGACTTCAAATCGGAAGGGCCATTTATATGAGGCTTTATCAAATATTGAACCTGTATGATTGCATTTCAGAAGGAATGACTTTCTGGTCCTAATATTGATGTTCCTGTTGCCGTTTTGTTTCAAGGGTTTCAAAGATGTTGGGGGTATTTTTTTACAAACTTCGGCTGTGCACACACCGGAAGGAAATGAACTAGAATTCTTTATATATTTTACACATACAAATACATGCTGTTGTTGTTGTTGTTGTTGTGTTCGGTTGTTATACAACTACAAAGGATGTTAGGTTTGCATTTCCTACTTCTTGTTGCATATAAATTAGCATTAATAGAATGACAGATGCACCTTTCATATGGACGGGGAAAACTATTCGCTTTCTGGTTGTTGTTTTATGTACTGGCAGGTAGGTTCGTATGTGTGTGCGTGTACCATGTATCTGCTATTCCATTTAACTTGGTATTCATCTCCTCGACGCAGTCAGTCAGGGCTTGTACTCCGGCTCACTCCAATTGAATACGAGGACAAACCCAACTAATAGTTTCAAGTTATTTTTACTCCTGTTCTTCTGGTGTTGTTTTGCCTCCTGTCATGTTGAACATTCGAGTTCAGCAGCATGTAAGTACATACTTACAGACAGACAGAGAGGGGGAGATAGGAAGACCTCCCCTTTACAGGCGCTTTGCGGGCAAAAACTAAGGAAAATTGTTGTCAAGTTTGAAATACTTTGGAATGAAAAAAAAAATGAAATGAAATGACGGTGCACAGTGTTTTGAAATGTAACAAATTGGGAATATTGGTAAAAGTTCGTAATCAATTGGAATAAAATATTCATCTGGAGGTAGAGTCCATAAATCAAAGCTTTGACGCCGTAGCAATTTCAAGGTGGCAGAGCAATTTGTGTACCTCGTATCCGTCATAAACCAAAAGGAAAATTTATGAAAAATAAATGCCAAGACCGGGTAGCACAAATAGGTGCTACTTTGGGTTTGAAAAAAATCTTTTGAAAATGGCACTCTCTCGAAAGATGAAAATTGCATCTTACACTTCTCTAATTCTTTACTCGAATTCTCGCTTCTACACACAGAGAACAGTTTAGTTGCCACATACGGTTTTTTTGCCGACCAAATGATTGAGGTTGCTTCAGCTATAAAATTACCATCTGTACAACCGAATGTTGGCGCACTACAGTTGGTGGTAAATAAAACGAGCAGTATCCGTGTTGTTTTCACAATAGAATAGTGAAGAAAGAAAGATTTTTACAGAAAAACCTGATTATTTTTGGGAAAATAAACATTTTAAGATTTTGAGTTAAAACCAACAAGTGCTTTAAATGGTTTATTAGAAATCACCGATATTAGCCCTATTAAACATTGGGGAAGAAAATACATGATAAGGTTTTTCTTTTATAGACCTCTACCTAGTTTGATTAAAACAATTTCTTTAAGATAAATCCAAATAAACGTAATGTCATTAAATTGTAGCTGAGATTACTGTAGCGTTATCTTAGGGGACCTTAAATAACACTGTGCGACAGCCACAATCGGTTTGGGATGAAACCACCGGGGAAAGTTATATCGGTCAAAAAAATGTCATACGTGTCCCAGCGTTTCGTTGGGTCTCATCTAGGAATCGAGATATATCGATTTGAAGTTAGTAAGTATCGTATAGGGGAATTTGTCACATTTTTGGCTCTTTTGCATCGATTTTCATGATTTATGTCTCATTTTGGTCATAGGTTATGTGACTTTACGTGAAAGTAATAGGACTTGACACTTTTTACCGTTTTGGATTTTTTATGAATTAAAAAAAAAAAATTTTAATTTTTAGGAAAAAATAATTTTTTTTTCATACATTTATTTATAATTGCGAAACTGTTGCTTAAGTAGGAAAACGGTTTAAGAGCAGATTAGAGGAATTGTAATTCTTAATTTTTCTAAATTTGTTTCAGCTAAATCGGACGAGTGGTTCTCGAGTTATGTCCAACAAAAGAGCCTAAAACGTGACAAATTCCCCTATACGATACTTACTAACTTCAAATCGATATATCTCGATTCCTAGATGAGACCCAGCGAAACGCTGGAACACGTGTGACTTTTTTTTACCAATATAACTTTCCCCGGTGGTTTCATTCCAAACCGATCACTGACCCTTACCATTTGTCGCAGAGTGTAACATTTCTCACTATATAAGGGTAAAGGTATTATTTCAGAACAAAAAAAATATATAAAAATTCAAATCAAGTGTGGAATCTTTTTTGTAGTTTAAAAGGAAATTTTATGGCATTTATTTTTTTGCATAAAAGTTCCTTCAAATGTTGACCGCAACTACGCCTCAGGGTTTCCATTCTGAGGGTCCAATTTTGAATGACTCGTTCGAGCATTTCGACCGGTATGGATTTAATGACACGCGTAATGTTGGCTTCCAAAACCTGAATCGTATCTCCTTCGTCAGCATAGACTTTGGACTTTACGTAGCCCCAAAGAAAAATGTCTAAAGGTGTGATATCACTCGATCTAGACGGCCAACTCTCCTGTCCAAGGCGTGAAATTAGCTGTTTTTCGAAATAATCTCTCAATAGACCCATTGTTTGAGCAGCTGTATGGCACGTGGCACCGTTCTGTTGAAACCATGTGTAGTCAAGATTACGGGCTTCAATTTCCATTCACGGTACGTTCCGGCCATCATCATTTTTGAAAAAATATGCACCGATGATTCCACCAGCTTATAAACTGCATCAAACCGTGGTTTTCTCTTTGAATAATGGCACCTCTTGAACCTCTTCTTGTTGCTCTTTAGCCCAAATGCGGTAGTTTTATTTATTGACTTTGCCGTTGAGACAGAAATGGGCCTCATCAGTGAACAAAATTTTTGTCGAAAACAGCGGATCTTCCCGTTTCTCACCGAACGCTCAATTACATAATACAGTTGCCAACATTTAAAGGTAATTATTTTTAAAAAATAAACGTCATAAAATGTCCTTACAAATTACGAATAAAAATTCCGCGTTTGATTTTAATTTTTATATTTTTTGTTGTTCTGAAAAAATACCTCTAGGTGGATCACCCTATATATGCACTTCATTCGAAACAACTTGACGTTATCAATATTTATTTAGCCTACTTTCGAACCGAAAATACCTTCACCAATAATAGACCGTCAATACGCTATTATAAATGCTTTGTTGCAATCCCCAATAATTTGTTGCAACAACAAATTTTTTGCTGAACTATTGATTGCCACAGCTACTGGTTATGACAACAACATATTTTTCTGCATTTCATTGTTATGACCGATACTTTGATCATATTTATCATCTAGTGGTATGTCGAACCGAATATTCAATAACGCTTAAAGACATTCGGTGATGACAACAGAAATTTGTCTCTTGCTACGGAATTTCGGTGGTTCTAACCCATTTACAACTGCTGTTTTTTTCTGTTTCGCAAATAAAGTAGCATAAAATGCAAAATCGTTCGGAAAATTTACGAGCCCACCTGCGTATATAAAAAACACATGCGTCGAACGAATCGTAGCGGTATCCAAAAATGATTGTGTTGGCTAGAACCAGTCGGTCGAATGAAAACGAAAGCGCCAGCCAGAGAGGCATAAGACGATATCAAATAAGAACAAAGCGCAGACGCACACAACGGTGGAGGGATCAAGGGGATACAGAGGGCAGAATTGTTGGCATGGGGAATTGAAGAACCAAGTCCAAGAAAAAATGCTTAAAAATCAAACAAATATGTTGAGACCAATAAATTAAAAATTATTTGCGCTGTGCTACAGGGTATTATTGCATTCACCCTAATCGGTCCATGTTTTTGTGGTTTTAAAACCTTCAACTATAACAACCACATATTAGATACGATTACATCAGACCTAATCTCGCATCGGGCATTACGAGCAACCAACACCCTTTTTTAAGATATTTACCCATATCGGTCCCTGCTTTTCGAATAACTGCCACACAAAGGTCATTTCCTATTAAACTTTAATTTTGCCTGGTACACTATGAGCAAATAACACCTTTCTCTGGTTAGTTTTTTCAAGTAGCTCCCATACAAACTTCTCTTCTGGTTTCAGAACCTGCTGCTCTAGACGTGATAAATGTAATTCAAAATGTTGCATACTACATTTTAAACAACCAATAATTATTTTTGACCTAAAAATGGCCATAACTTCGTATGGCCTCCGTATGAAGGTCCTTCCCGATTTCAGAACCTTCAGCTTAAGGAGCACATAAGATTTCGAACAAATTTCACATGGAGCGTTTAGAGCCACCAAGACCCATATCTGGCGAAATTTGACCATATCGGTTTTTGTTTTTAAACAGCAGCCACACAAGAAGCCCTGCCGCTCTAAAGGCCACATTTTAAGCTCAAATTGAGCATGGTGTGTTATGTGCAAAGTATAAATATCCCATTTAAAATTGTGTGAATTTTCCACGGAATATGTTTTTCCAGCTTTAGAAGTAAAAAGATAAAATTGTGTCTAGCTCCAGACATAGGTGTCGTAGAAATAAGTCCATAGAGTCTCATAACGTAAATGTTTTTTCTGCTCTTTAGCTAGTGGTCAGTTCAAAAATATTAAAATTGAATTCAAATAATAACTTTTATGCCCAAATGCTTGTGTTCCGGGTAACGATACTTTATGACTTCCACAAACATGGTTAGTTACAGAAAACTCAAAATTGCTGTGCACCAACTGACGGAGTACCTAAAATACCTTCAACTTTACTTAAAATAAAAAGAACTGAATGTTTTTGGACCAAATATTTTTTAATACATTTATTGATGTATATTGTATCCAAAAAGAGTCTACTTAATTGAAATGTCCGCCTTTTGCCTTTACACACGTCTTAAGTCGGATTGGCCAATCGTCAATAGCTGCACGGACCTCGTCCATTGGAAAACTGGCCACAGCTCGAACCAAAGCAGTCTTAAGAGATCCAAAGTTGGGGTATCTTTTGTGACAAACCTTGTCCTCTAAAACCGTCCACAATTTGTAATCCAATGGGTTCAAATCTGGACTGCCCGAGGGCCACTCTTTAGAGGAAATGAATGCTGGCAAATTGTTTCGAAGCCAGGCCTGGAACGTTTTAGCCTTATGGGCCCGCGCAGAATCCTGCTGGAAAGTCCATGGCTGGTTTTGGAACAGGGAATTGTTAAGAGGCTTCACAACAGCTTCCAAAACGATTTCTTGGTAAACTTAGGCACATGTTTTGACTCCTTGTTCGCAGAAATGCAGGTCATCGTAAGAGACACCTCACCAAACCATGACTGAAGCTGGGTGATGACCCTTTTCCACCCTTGGGATCAGTTCAGATGCTTCCTTAGAAGAGCGCGCATACACTCTATCATTTTGTTTGAACGGTAAAAATTTTTTCATCGGTGAACAAAATTTTTCTGTGCACGTTATCAGCGTGCCTCACCAAAAGACGTTTGTATTTTTCAATCCTATTTTTTTTTAAAGCTGCAGTCAGTAAATGTCTGGTACATCGTTTGAAAGCCCCAAGTCCCAAGTCTTTTTTGATTCGACTCATGGACTTTTGCATGATATTCATCTCAAGGGCCATGATTTTCTGTTTTCGGAGCGGATTTCTGTGAATTCTTGATTTAACGGCTTTGATGACATGCGGTGTTTGAACAGAGCGTGGGCGGCCCGACCAGTGGCGGTCTTTTACATCTGCAGTCTCCTCAAACAGTTTTATGCATCCGTAGACGAACAGTAGGCTAATCCCTAGTGGCCGGAGCGTTTTTAAAATATCGCTTTTTTCATTACACACTTAAAAAGCGCTATTACAGCGATACGGTTCTCATTATCTGACCACTCCATGATGAAAGTTGAAACAATTTTAAAATCCCGTTACAGACTAATAGGCTGTTTCCACTACGGTCGCGTCCGCGTCCACGATTTATCGAAAATTTTTAATAGTGTTTCCATTGTGTTTTGCGTCCACGTTTGCGTCCAAACAGCTGTTTGTGTTTATTTGTTTTTTTTGCGGTGCGAAAAATTTTAATATTTCTGTGTTGTGACATTATCATGGAGTTAAATATTATTTTGCTAACCGCAGTGGAAAATGAGGATCAAATGGTATTGCGCCTAATAGAAATGTGCAGTAGCAGCAGCGCTTTATGTTTATGCTGATAAACAGCTGTTTTAATAGGGATGTGCAATTTGCGGTGTTGCCATTAATAGGTATGGGTGGGTTTCGATTTCAAAAATAATCGAATTTATAGTAAACGCGACTTATCGAAAAACGCGTTCAATATGAACGCGACTTTTTCCCATACCTAACTGCCTATGTTTTTTGTATAGGCTTTAAGGCGCGTTCATTAATTTTTGGACGCGGACGTGGACGCGACCGTAGTGGAAACAGCCTATAACGATATTGAGGTTAGCTTTCAAAACCCATATAAAATTAACGGGGTATGTTCAGTTCTTCTATTGAAGTGGGTGTGTTCAATTTTGTAACAGTATTAATGTCCCTACCAAATAATTATTCGGTTGATAAAGTTTATCGGTTGTGACCACGCATCTGTTATCTGTTTGTAGGTATGAAAGAAACGGAGAATAATTTTTCTCGGAAAAAAACTTCACTTTAAAAAAAGGCAGAAGAGCCCAAACACAACCAAGTCGTATGGCAAATAACCATTTCATATGGACGAGCATATTTGGTTGACGAATGCTGGCGACAAGATAACAATTTACATTCTTTTTTATGTTCTCATTGTGTTTTAAATTATTAATAAAAAAATTTAGGATTCGAAAGTGGGTTTTTTACTCAAAGTTTCCAAACATATAGTGTTTTTTCCCAACTAATTGAATTTTTTGGCAAATATCTTGAAAAAAAATTTACAATTCATTTTTGATTCAATTTAATATGCAAAAAAATATAAAAATAAATCGTTTTTTTCACAAAAAAAAATAAAAATTATGACATTAGACGATCGATTGTGTTTGTTTGACAGGAAAGTTGTGGTCGTGCTCTTAGCCGGCGGACTCACCGAATTTGTTGCCAACCGAATTTTTGTGGTTTCCGGTAAAGAAGTTAAACTGACTGAAAGAGTAGCCCAATGGGCCCGATCTTATTTTTCAATGTACTGTTGTGCTTTTCTAGTGACGTACATTCAAGTTAAAAACTTAGTTGAATTTGATATACCGTCGAACCTAACAATGGATCAATAATTTTCTCATTCTAAAAAGTATTTTTTACAAAATTATGCACATATTAAAATTTAAGTTTTCAGCCACAACAAACAAAAAATTAGGTCGGATCTATCCACTGTCTACCTTCAAAAAATTCTATCACCACAGTCGATCGCTGTCGCAACACTGTGCGACAACGATGGCAAGTAAACGTAAGTTGTAGTAAGTAAAAGGTTTCTTTCTGCAACACATTAAAAATGCTAATTAGAAAGAAAAATAATAAGTTTTATGTTTTCCTTTTCTATTTTGCTGCTGCTTCTGCCAACGAACGTGTATGCAAATAGATGCAAAATGCAGGAAAAATTATGAAAGTTACTTCATTACTGCATTTATTCATGACATTTCGGGTAAAGGGTTTCATTTCTAGGAGGGAACTTTGCTGGAAAAATATGTTAAGAGGCAGGGAATGCATGAAGGAATGAATGATTTTATTAAAAAAAAGAAACGTAATATATTTCCACGAAGTGCTACATCTTGAAACTTGCCATTGAAGAATGTAAAAATTTAACTTTAAAGCGAGTGAGCAATTAATTGCACAGGTATGCTACACAACATTAAGTGGGTTTCCAGCAAGGGGTTATACAGGGGAAATGTGTTAGGGAGTTAAATTGAACTTAACGAAAAAGAAAGCCTTATGGCGGTAAGACTCGGTCAGTGCGTAAAGAGATTTTATCGAACGTAGCTCGTCTGTTTGAACGTAGCTCGTCTGTTTTATACCCTACAGCACACTGTGGTACAAAATATTACGATTTATTGCTGACTTTTTAAGACCTTAAAATAAAGAGGACAAAAACCGAGTTTATTATATCGTCCTATTCCGAATCTCTATCTGATTCTATTTACCGATGGTTGTCCGTCCGTCTGTCCGTATATCTTTCTTTTTATTGTTGTAATCAAAGTACAGGTCTCACAAATGAACTCAAGGGACAAGACAAAGGACAAACTCAATGTAAATTACCACAGTATATGCTTTAATAAAACGAAATGACCTCTCAATAGATCCATTGTTTGAGCAGCTGTATGGCAAGTGGCAGCGTCCTGTTGAAACCAAGTGTCGTCAAGATTACGGGCTTCAATTTCAGGTAGCACAAAGATCGATATCATGGCGCGAGAGCGAGCACCATTCACGTTTACGTTCCGGCCATCATCAATTTTGAAAAAATATGCACCGATGATTCAATTACCTTATGAACCGCACCAAACCATGGTTTTCTTTGGGTATAATGGCACCTCTTGAACCTCTTCTTGTTGCTCTTCAACCCAACTGCGGCAATTTTGTTTATTGACTTTGCCGTTGAGCCAGAAATGGGCCTCATCACTGAACAAAATTTTGGTCGAAAGCCGCGGATCTTCCTGTTTCTCTCCGAACGCACATTTCCATAATGCAGTTGCCAACATTTGAAGGAAATTATTTTCAAAAAATAAACGCCATTAAATGATCTTTTAAATTACCAATAACTTTCCACACTTGATTTGAATTTTTATATTTTTTTTTGTTCTGAAAAAATACCTCTAGGTGGATCAACCATATATCGCTCCCTGCCTCTATGTAGCCCCATATAAAGATCTCTTCCGAAGTGAGAGCCTGTCGTTCAAATTGATCTTGCTTTAATTTAGCACAATGAGTTATAACCAAACCGCCCGCAGCACTACCGTGTTGGTCCTTTTTCGATATGGTAATTTCCAATTTGAGGTTTGGCTATAGGCCAGTGCACAAAATGCGACCCATAAATAACCCGGGTGAAATTGCTCGCCCCACCTGCACTCAAAACAAAGGACCCTTTACGAGATTTCGGAAAAAACAAATTTTTGATTTAAATTTAATGATTCTAAGAAAGAATCCTTTTAAAGAATCAATTAGTGTCATAGATTCCACGAAATGTTTCTTGATATGAAAATAAAAGAAAAACTTTCTAAAGTAACGCAAACATCTTATAATTCTAGAATCATCCCCTCATTTGTTTAAAATTTTATTACGAAATATGTTTGTTTGAAATGTTCTTCAAAAAAACAAAGGGAAAAACTCATTGTTACACCAAACTTTGTTGGCTTTGAAAACCAAGCTGTTTTTAAGAATTTTAAATCTTATTAACAGGAATTTAATACTCCAGAATTCTAACATCTCCCTCCATTACCATATATATGCATATATGACGGTTTATTAGGTTGTCCCTGATTCGCATGTATTGAAATTTTTACCTGTAGAAATTTTAAGGGCATTCTGAAGTAGATGTCATATTTTGTTTTATCATCTAGGGCTGCCTCCGTTTAACTGAACTTTAGCTTAGTTTCCCTTTAAAGGACTTAAAGTGCCTCTATGAAAAAAACACTTTTCGGACATTTGCTCAACACATCGCCATTATGTGTGGATCGTCAGTAAGGACACACTTAACATACCTTTAAAATGGGGTTGTTCTGTGACTTAGTGGCACCAAGAAAGGTTCCGACCATTCGACCATTGTAGTCACAACTATCGAGCAATTTTTAATATAGGCAGGAGGCTACTTTGACTTATCGGTCTCATGGATCTGTAGGGGCCATAAATTATCTCACTTCTATTTCCTTTTCCAATGGCACATCCATTAAATAAGGTTTATATTTGTTTAGTATAACAAATATCAACACTAAGTCATAATACTCTATAAGACAATGTGGTGTAGTCCATAATATATATCTACACTGAAAGGAAAAAATAAGTAATCCGTACTTAAAAGAAGCCGTAGCGGTGTCAAAAGTACGGTAAGTACGGATTTTCTTAAACCAAGGTGAAAATGCTTGATTCAAGTACGGATTTTTGTAGCGTGAAATTCTTAATTTTAGCCATAGTTTAGCCCGACTGGACTTCATTTTAAGCCGAAATGAATCTTATTTTAAGAAAATCATGATTGATTTAATTTCATAAAAGGATTGAATTGAGTCCGAAATGGACTTATATGTAGATCGCTTGGATTTATTTAAGCCCGAATAAATACTTGATTTAATCAGAAAGAGGGATGGATTTAAGGAAGACTGAGATTCAATTGAGCTTACAATATTCTTGTTATAAGAATTTTGGGCTTGATTTAACATCGAATTAGTACTTAATGCGATCCGAAAATAAGCTTGGAGTAAGAATGACAGAAGTTGAAATCATAGCGAAAAGAGATTACTCTAAGAATTCGGATCTTGATTTTAGCTTGAATTCGCACTTGATGTGATCCATAAACAAGATCAATTTAAGTTGTGCCAGCTTGAATTAATCTCAGATACACTTACCTTTCGAATTTCGAACTGAATTTAAGCTCAAAATCGTTCTTAATATAAATTAAAAATATGATAATTTTTGATACAAAAAAGATATGAAAAAAGCTACAAAAAATTTCATTGTTTTAAAAATAAAATAAAACTACAAATTCATATCTATATTTTACTACATTTGATCATCTTTGATAGCAGATTTATGTATACCTACAACGACAATATATTGTCGTCGCTCTAATGTGGAAAACTAGGACGTAGTGTTGGGTATAATAGGCCTTTCAGTATATAGTCGTCATGACATAGACTGTAACTAAAACCGTAGAGAATATGGTACTACAAATATATACATCGCTTATAATTCAAATAAAAATTCCTAAATGAAAATCAAAGATTCATTAGGTGAAAGGTATTATTATAAAGTTGTATCTAGCCCTCTTTACATTTTGTGTTCTGAAGGCGCCTTTAGAAATAATTCAGAGTAAATAAGTCCTGATATGTGTTTAAACAATTTGTTTTAATTCATCAAACTAAGGCACGCCCTAATGTGTATATCCTCCAGATAAGTCGACAAGGAAAAGTAAATAGTTTTATGGTATCTCTCCTTGCTTATAAAGGGAAAAAAATGGCGTCGCCACGAGACGTCATAAGCAAACACCAGGCAGGCTAATAGAAGGGCGGACTTCAAGCAGCATATTGAGCTTATTAAAAACTTCAACAATATGTTAATGGCAGAGCACAAAAAAAATGCACCAACAGAGGGAAACGGAAGCGGCAGATTACTGTTTTAACTATACACAACACAACAACAACAAGTAAAACATAATCCGCTACAACAGCAGTAGTCTAGAACAACAACAAACAACATATATTTATTAAAAAACTCCTAAACTACAGCATACAAAAATAAAGAAAAAACATTATTTAGCTGGTAAATTCTTTCTGGAATATGAAACCATCACCGCCGAGTGAAAAGGAGCTTAATCATGCTAAAGCAGTTGTAGTATCAACCAATTTCAGGTAGGGGAAAAAGTAGCTTTATAAACATTGTTCAAATTAAAAAGAAAAAAAAAACTTAAGTAAATAATCATAATTGAAAATGTGTTTTTTTTTATCTTTTCAAAGGAATCTTTGTATTCGTACTAGTTTATGAAACTCGCATAAGCTGATGCGTTTTCCTCATCCGCTTTCTCCCGATGCCTTTAAAAACTAGCAGGTTAAAGAACTCGGCATATGTACTACGATAGTTATTATATACTGTCACTGACAGATATGACAAAAGCAAAGGTAGAAAAGAAAATTATGAGGCGGAATGCACAAGAGGCTTAAACAAAATCACAGTAGTGCTGTAAGATATTTAAGGACGCTTCCAATAAATGTAGCAATTCAATTTTAAGCTCCTAGTAAATCACAATGCATTGTAGCGAGACGATTTTACATGGCTTAGAGGTTAAACTCTAACTTGTGAAAACGCCAGCATTTACAAGTTAGAGTTTAACCTCTAAGCCATGTAAAATCGTCTCTCTACAATGCAATGAGCTTTACTAGGAGCTTAAACTTGAATTGCTACATCTCATCGGGATTTTATCTTTAATTTAGTTATACACGGCGTTAACGCATACAAAATAATACCGAGGCTTTGGTGTTAACTTTGAAAATATGACGTGGAAGTTCATTTATTCGACTACTGTTTCTGTGGCCGAAATATGACACCCTACACGTAGAAAAAAAGTATGGTTGGGATAATAATATTCGAAGAGCATCATACTATTGCTGGGTATATGGTCGTGGTACGCCAATATTATGATCCTCACACCAATAGTATGATTTAAATACAACCATACAATGATCCTCACAACCATACAATGATTCTCCCAATAATAGTTTGATTTACACATAACCATACTATGATCCCCACAACCAATGTTTGATTTACACATAACCATACTATGATCTTCACAACCATATTAGGATCCTTACAACCATAATATAATCCACTAATATGATCCATTTACACGCAACCATGTTATGATGCCTACAAATTTAGAATGATCACTCACAATTATACTTAGATCACCCAAATTATTTATTGGAATTGGGTAAGTTGTCACTAATAGTTTTGAATTATTAAAATTATTTAATAATACGTTAAATACAATGCAATGTAACATAGTTCTTAAAGGCATATTTAATTGAAGAAAAATTTCAATCATACAGTGTGATTGCCGTTATCATATTATTGTTAACATAAAACCCAAAAACAATATTTTGTCTCACTAACCATATTTATATTGTTGCTTCAACCATATTTTCATTAATAAATTTAGCAATAATACTACTCGTATTGTTACATCCCAACAATATTAATATTGCGGCAATCATACTATTGTCCAAATTAAATTCAAAAAACAATACTCGGGCTGCGACGAACATACTTTTATTGCGAAGAGCATACATATTATTATTGCCGTAGCCATAAAGTAACCATATTATTTTTCTGCGTGTATGCGCCAGCTGTACGCAAGATCGTGCGACATGCTAGTCGAAACATCGACCTTCAAAGCTCCACACCGAATATTTTTTGCTTTTGACATCCATCCGTTTCATTTTCGTTTCTCAATTTGGCTCTTAGAGGAGCTCGAAACGTACAACGATTTGGCTCGAAAGTTATTTGTGTTAACAAGCAAAACTGTCTCATCTGGGAATTGAAAAAACGCACGTGATCTTCGAGAAGTCGATTTATTCTTAGGTGGTAACAATTTGGTGTGGATCGTTGGTAAAATTGACCCATTTTATTTTTTTGAGAATAATGCTAAAAACTTTATTTATGGCATAATTATTTTTTTGCAACCGTAGTTTGCAGACATACCCCTGGACGATTTTTGGTTTCAGTTAATGATGGCGCGCCCTGCCTTATAGGCCACTTTAAAATCAATCTATACAGCATCAAGTTCGTTAATTGTTTTATCAGCCACTTTGGCAATGGCAATTGACCACATCTAAACTGCGATTTAAAGCTGTTTTGTTCTTTTTGGGGTACCGTACGAACTTGCTATATATATTTCTGGCCTACACTTAGTGTTGCCTGGCGCCATCTGACATTTCCATCGGAAAGTTTGACATTTTTAAGCATAAACGTACTCAGAACGTTTTGACGTACGACCATCATTTGTGTTGTTTACAGTGACTTCAAAAAAAAAAAACAATTTGGCAAAAAAATGGAATTAATTCGTGAACATTTTCATGCGAACATTTTTTTTCGACGTGGATTATCACGACAAGAGTGCATCGATGAACTTAAATCTTTGTATGGCGATTAAGCACCTTCCTATAGCACTATGAAAAACAAGTTTAATGAATTTAATCGTGGCCGACGCTCGCTCAAAGACGAAGGTCATCCAAAAACGGCCCTTGTGAATAGGAAAATTGATGCCGTGCGTGAACTGAGAATGCAAGATCGTCATGTAACATACCGTGAATGACATTCTTGGGCATTTCTTCCACCAGCATACTTTCATTGTTGCATGAACACCTGGCCGTAAAAAAGGTTTGTTCTCGTTGGATCCCGCACAATTTGACAATCGCTCAAAAAAAGGCTCGTATCGATTTATGCAAAGAAATTTAAAAAAAATACGATCGCGGTGCTTCAAAATACGTTTATAAGATCGTCACAGGTGATGAATCATGGATCTATGCGTATGAGCACAAACAAAACAGCTATCGACCATGTGGGTCTTCGAAGACGAGCAAAATCCAACGAAAGTTGTTCGTGGAAGAAGCCTTCTTCTTCGGCAAAACTGGTGATGTGACGACTGTTTCGCTTGATCATCGTCGGACGGTCAATTCTGAGTGGAACACCACAATTTGTTTGCCTGAAGTCTTCGGAGAAATTCGAAAAACGAACAAGAGAAGACGGAGTATTGTGCACCATGGCAATGCCAGCTCTTACACATCGGCTCAAACCAGCGCCTTTTTGACCGGCCAAAACGTCGAATTGATGAATCATCCGCCTTACAGCCCTGACTTGGTACCCAATGACTTTTTTTATTCCCGCACATCAAGAAAAAAAACGCGTGGTCAACGGTTTTTGTCGCCAAAAGATGCTGTTGAAGCGTTCAAAAACCATGTTTGGCGGTGTCTCAATCGGAGTGGAAAAAGTGCTTCGACAATTGGTTTGAGCGCATGCAAAAGTGTATAAATCATGTTGGAGAATACTTTGAAAAACAGTAAAAACCATTTTTGATGATATATATTCCCCTTTTTTTATTAGGCCAGAAATATATATATAGCAGCCCTCATAAGTGTTATGCAAACTATCCATTATTGAAAATGTCACCATGATCTTAGAAAATTTGACTGACAGGAATAGATACTGCAACAACAGCCATTACTGATATGGTGCTTCATAAATAATGGGAATGTTTGCCCCTACAAATAAACCAGTAATACGATGAAGAAACTATTTTTTTTTTATCGAATTTGTAAATAACAACTTCGATTTTAACCGTTCTTAATATGCCAACTTGACTAAACTTCACATAAACGTGGAATATTGTTTCGGGTTTTTTTTAAAAAAATTTTCAACGAAAATCAGCTTCTGGGGCAACAAAAAACCGCATATAACCCTCGAAATGACATTACATATGCTTTAGTCTAAAAAAACCGGGATTTTTAGAAAACATGTATTTCTGGTATTTTTTTTTAAAAAGCGGTCTTTTAAAAACGACTATCACGTTTTAGTTTTTTTTTAACACCGGCATTAACCGACATTCTGGTTTTAGCCTAGAAGTAGTTTGGAGAATTGTAAATTTGTAGATTGGATAACACTAGACAGTCGATTAGATTCGAGGAGCATTCGAGCATAATTGGTATATGCACTACTTACCGACAAAGGTATGCGGGCTATTTACAATATTTGAACAAATAATTAAGCATCGCAAAGAAGCGCACAGTAAATGTTGCCAATTCAATAAAGTAATTTGTTGTAGATTTTCTCTATTGCATGTTTTGCTAATGCTTCATTATTTGCCGCAGATTGTGAACAACTCGGTCATACATTTTTTCCATTTCATATTACGTACCTGTAAAGAAAATTAAAAATAAACTTTTATTAGTGAACAAATCTTGGAACTTTATTTAGTTAAGGAAAGTGTAGAAAAATTAAGTTGAGCTGGGCCGCATGGTATATACCCTTTATCATGGATTGAGGTCATAACATGGGAGTCGGAGCACCTACCACCGTTAATATTTTAAATGTGTAGGGAACTTTTTAAAGAGGCTATACAAAAACATGGGTCAATATTGGTCCTTCGTACGAAATTTGGTAGGAATTAGATGCAAAATGTGGCTTTAAGAGCCGTAGGTTCTAAAATGGACCAATATGGTCCAGTTTCACCAACGTTTATTATTGGTTGCTCCTAACGTGTCACGCGACATCTGAGCGTTATTTGTGGCGTAAATGCTACAGGCTCTTCTATCGAAAGGTTGTGGAAGCTATTTAAAAACATGGACCAATATGATTCAATTCCACCAGATTTGGTTGTTGGTCGCTCGTAAAGCTCTGTGCGAAATTTTAGTGGAATCGTATGAAATATAGTAGGTTCTGAGGTGTAGGTTCTGAAATCATTAAAATCTTTGTAGGATATGAAAGCATGGTGCGATGTGAACCAGTTATTCGTCCTTAGCTCAAACTTGAAGACTGTAGCAAGTTTCAGCAACATCGGTTAATAATGGCAACCTGTACTTTGATTACAACGATAGATGGACAGAAGGAAGGACTTAAGTTCTTTCCCATACCACAGTGTGGTGTGGAATATGAGAAGCTATGCTAATTATATCCTGACATAAAGGCTCTGGGGATATAAAGGTATACGAAAAAAGGGCAATTTAATTATAAATACCTATTTAGTACCAATACTAAAAATTTGTACCAAAAAGGGAACAAAAAATCCCCTCGAACGGTCGCTATCAATGCAAACATGCGAATTTAAAAAAGAATAAAATTAAGTACAAAGTGACCCAAATAAAACTATAGAGATTTTTAACTCTTCATAATTGTTTTTTTAAATATTTTTTTTCTTTTTATGTTGATATATGTGACAGCGCATAGAGAAAGGGACCTAAGGGTAAAAAAAACAATTTTCATTTTTTTCCTTTTTTGATGCGGTCAACATCTGGACATCGAATGAGACCGATCCCATGCCCCAAAAGTGTTCCCTCACAGAGATATGCGCGTTTTATGAAAGTGAAGTCGACGATTCTAAGCGCAAATAGAAAGGGACCACATCTTTAAACAAACCAAAACCTGAACAAAACTTTTCATTAACTTTTCACTTTTTTTGATGTGGACACCATCTGAGCATCGAATGAGACCGATCCCATGCTCCAAAAGTGTTCCCTCCCAGAGATATGCGCGTTTTATGAAAGTGTAGTCGACGATTCTGAGCGCAAATAGAAAGGTACCTAATCTTTAAAATGGCTCTCCTGAACAAAACTGGTTTTTAACCTTAGATCCCTTTCTATTTTGCGCGTCAATTATGATGATGTACAGCAAAGCGTCAAAATTGTTGAAATTTATTATTCTTCATTCTTATTATCTCAACGAAATTGTTGTCGTCGGTGTTATGGTTGATAAAGTTATCAGTCCAAAGGAATTTCTCTGTAACCATTTTGGTTAACCCTTCAGTCTTATTTGGGCCACGCTGTATAATTCTGGCTAATGACCATAAGCCACCACCATCAAGCATGAAATAGAGATCCTTGGTTAGTTCGTTTCACCACTCTTGTGCAACAGACACACGGACGAACGGACATGACTAGATCGTCCTAGAAATTTCCTTATATGGTCTCTGATCAATATCTCTTGGTGTTGTCAATAGATTTAAAAATTAAGTGTACCATCCACTACTCGGTAGACTAGATTAATCCATGAGTGTCGAATATGGGTGTTTTTGGGCTTTGACTTACGGGTAATAGTAGAATTTTCACATTTATCTAAATCTGCATTAACTTTTAAGATCTCACAAAATTGTTTTTTAACTATGAAACAAGCAACACAGTTTTTATAGAACAAAGATACATACTACAATAAAACGAGGTCCAACTTAAACGCACGATGTTAATTGTAAATAAAACAAAAAGTTTTTAGGGAATGCTCTTAATACTTTTTCCTGTTATAGTAGGATTTTTGGCAATTATGCGTGAAATAATCTATGGCAAATATTTGTGTGAAATGCGCATTTTGCTTGCTTTGTTGGCATAGCTCTATCCAATGGAACACATTTTCTATATTCTCAATTTCTGGCCACAAGAAGTCCGTTTTCATCTCGCGATAGAAAACATCACGCACTCTCCAACGAGAACAATAATATAAGAATATCTTACGATTAAATAACAATAATTTGGAAGTGTATGGGCTATTTTAAAGCATTAAAATAAATTATAATTATTATGTATATAGCATCTACTTCCGGAATGGGAGGTCATGGATGTGGTGGCGCTTCAGTATTCTTGTTTCGTTGGTATCATCGAGCAATGAAATGGCCAGCGAGTTGCAGTGATCACTTAATCTTTAAAGGTAGTTTTCTGCATACCGTCTTATTTCATCTTTAACCATCGGAATGTTTAAGTCATTATGAATAGTGTTGTTAGATACGAACCACGGTGCTTTAAGTATAGTCCTTAATGTTTTAGACTGATATCTTTGTAAAATAATGATATTCGAATTACCGGCAGTTCCGCAAAGCTGTATACCATATGTCCATACAGGTTTCAGTATGGTCTTGTATATTAGAATTTTATTGTGTATACTTAGTTCAGATTTGGGACGTAATAGCCAATATAAACGCCGGGTTTTTATGTTTAAATGTTCTTTCTTAGCTTCTATGTGTGGTTTCCACGTCAGCCTTCTGTCAATGTGAATCCCCAAGTACTTGACGCTTGGTGATTTTGGAATAACACAATTATTTATTAATAAATTAGGACATTCACCATTTCTCATAGTAAATGTGACGTGCGTAGATTTTTCAGCATTTATTCTGATGTTCCATTTGCTCATCCAGTTTTGAATGTTGTTAAGTTCGTTTTGAACGAAGTACGAAGCTTCTACCGGGCATGAACTTCAGGCTAGTATTGCGGTGTCATCTGCGTATGTCGCTACTAATACATCTTTCGTTGTGGGCATATCGGCAGTAAAAATGGTGTAGAGAACTGGACCCAGTACGCTGCCTTGTGGAACTCCGGCCCCGATTTCATTAATATTGGAATGTTCTTCATTTACTTTGACATAAAAACATCTCTGCGTCAGGTAGGATTTAAGGACCTATGCTCAGGTAGGATTTTTTTAAGTTTGTAAAGCAAACCATCGTGCCAAACTTTGTCGAATGCCAGCTGAACGTCTAAAAATGCTCCGGAACAATATTTCTTGTTTTCCAATGTATCTCTTATATAGGCGATGATACGATGGCATTGCTCAGGGGTACCATGTTTATGTCTGAACCCAAATTGATATCCAGGTATGATATTATTTTTCTCTAGCTCTGGTAGTATTCGTCTTAAAAATATTTTTTCAAATATTTTAGAGAAAGTGGCCAGTAAGCCGATTGGCCTGTAGACATAAAGGTGTGGCTCACAATTAACATCGTGCATTATGGTTGGACCACCTTTTATATGACATTAATTGAATGGTTTGGCTGTACTGGAGGCCTTGACCCATAGTCCAATGTTACATTCGGCCTTAAAAAATAAGGTCCTAGGCCTTACCACCAACAACCATAGTCCCTAATACTGTTCATGCCCTGCTGAAGGGGAAAACATGGTGCAGAGTAAAAAAGCTTCGTTGCGGCCAAACTTGGGAGTTGTCTACTTATTTTCCTTTTCCTTTTTTTCGTTCCGTTTGTTTTTTTAATTAAATTACCCAACTTTGTGACGACTTTTTTCATTTACTACGGCTTAATATTACCTTAAGGTTCTTGCTTTCTTTTATGGACCAGAACGACTCCAAAATAAATGACTTTACACTTGCACTGAGAGATGGTGAAAATTACTGAACAACCATAGAGACCAAAGAAAATTCGCTTGTTTTTATTAAATCCTTTCCAAAGACTTTTTTAATACGCTATCAGTATTAATTCCTCAACTCAACAAGGGAAAGATAGTATATGTTCGGGTAAAATTTCATTTGCAAATGAAAACGGTGCTGTTCTTCCTTTTTGCTAGTACATTTTCACTGCAACCAAGGGAGTATTAAAATATTGGTAAGAAATCTGATAATAAAAAAACTCTTTAACCATGTCTACTTTTTTCTCTCCATAGAAAGGGGCGCTGTTGCTAGGCTAAAAGCCCAAAGTAAGAAAAATCCAAATTACTTTGAAAGTTTATAGATTTTTCCCCTGTTGCCTAGAAAATATTACCGCCTTTTTAAGTAATTACAAAACAAGCTATTGAACCAAGGGAGGAAGGAGGAGGCAGGAGTAAAAACCCAACATAAATAGTTCTACAGCTCTTCTGTTTTTGGCTTTTGCAAACTCCGAACGCCGCTCATGGTTTAGTTCTTTGGCATTCATGTTGATTTTAAGGAGTACTCTATGTTTTGCGGGTAAAATATACGCCGTTTTTTTCTAATCTTTGGAAGAGTTTATCGCCACTAAAAAGTAAGGTGAATAGCGAGAAAAATCTCCGCGGCAATGCCTTAAATTAACAAGGAAAGACATCTTTAAGTATGGCCAGGCCGATCCTTATACACCCACCATCGTCCCTACATTTTTTAAGCGAAAAAAATCAATTTTTTAGGCCCGTGCGACCGTCTCTAATCTCAGCCAAAACTCAAAAATTATTAAATATTTGAATTATTTTTAATTTTTTTTTGTTTAATTTGAGTATGTCCGTTTTGACTCTTAGTGGACCCTTTTCACCATGTGGGACTTATGCAAAAAGTCTAGCAACATTGCCCTTTTTGAGGTATTTGGTCCTACCGTCCTTACTAACATTTTAACCATTCAGTCCGCCCACAAAAAATTGTGATTTGCTAAGAAAATACTCAAAAATGTCTACTTCCTAACGAGGTACCTATAGTCCCTTTAAGGGAAACTTTTTCCCATCTTTGCTGATTTTGCTCATTTACTATCCCAAAGACCTTACGGCCATAAGCCATCATCAGGTAAAACTTAGGATACAAGGTTGATTAGTTTGAACGCTATCGTAAGACAAAAACAGGGACAAATGAACGGAGATGGCTAGATCGTTGGCTAGATTTAACGGCGATCAATAATATACATACATTACAGGGTCGTTAATCAATATTTCGTGGTGTTACAAACGAAATGACATATTTTATATACCATCCATCCTTCGGTGGAGCATATAAATATTTTAATTTAGTGAGAGAAATTCATGCCGATATGTATTTTTTCGTAAATCAGTGTCAGAAAATTTAACCTCATGGAGTGAGAAACCTTTTTGGAAAGCACAGCATTCAAGCGTTGGCAGTTGTAGCTCCTCCATCATAGGATGGCGTGTATATTAACTTTGTAGTTTCATTTGCAACTCCCTTGAAGTATTGGTCAGAGAACCTTTAACGTTGACTCTTGATCGTCTTTTATACATAAGACGATCTAGGCACACCCTTCTGTCCTTCTGTGGAAGCCAAACTGCAGTTCTCTGTATTTAAGCTAGGTGACACCACGAAATATTGATTGACTACCCTGTAATGTATGTATATTATTGTTTGCTCTTAAATCTAGCCAACGATCTAGCCATTTCCGTTCATTTGTCCTTGTTTGTGTTTTGCTTTGTTGCTCTAAAACAGTTGGTGGTAATAATTTGGCGGCTTATTTTATTTTAATTTTTTTTTTTTTTTAAATTTTCCCAACACAAGGATCGCATCGACCTCTGACAAAATTCCCATAATTGTGGTATTATGTTTTTTTTTGCTTTTCTAGTTTAAAGGGTCTTTCTTTAAATGCTTTCTATATTTAAATTTTAATAGAACAGCCAGCGTATGGGTTATCATCGTTTAAAAAGTTCTATAGGACTTTTTAAATTGCATGGCTATATCCATGCCATTATGTATGGAACATCAGAACATCGTAAAAACCTCACTGGATGCCGAGCATTCGCAATGTCCAACATCCTATAATTATAAGTATTGTGGCAAATAAAAACATTTTGGCATGAGGGCGGCAGTTGTTTGTGGCCAATTTACAGAATTTTCATTTTAAGAACGTGTCATAGACCGATGCCCAAAAAACACCGATTTAAAAAAATTGTTTTATTTTTCTATGGTGATTTTGCAAAATAGACTAAATAAATTACAGCCTACAATAAAAATAAATGACGCTGGAATGGGCACATGCTCCGTACATCATTAGCGATTTCGCCAGCAACGTTATAGACTGGAATCTCCACGGCCACTCGAGAATATCAGCGCTTTCCTGGAGGCGACAAATCGTGGCAGAGATAGACAAGTGAGATAATGCTGGGAGTGTAGTGATGGCGGTGGTAGCGCTAATTAAATGTATTTATTAAGGTCCTGTAAGGACTACGATTTAAAGCACTGTAGAGCACAGTAAGGGAAAATGTGAAAACTTTTTGTTAATAAATGCATAGTTGTTAATTGGTTCGTCCAAATGAAATGACATTTCTCAGCGTCTTGGTAAAAGGGGTTCGAGCTCATATTGTAAAGATCAAAAATGGGAATTTACTTAAAAATTGGTACATTTTTGGTCAATTTGTCGCCTAAGCAGTCCAACGGTATTGGCCGAGCATAAGTAAAAGTAGTCAGAGGTGTTGCTAAGGGAATTCATTTGTATTACCAGTTGGGTATGATCAGTATTATGAGCGACCTCTTATACCGGTTGTCCAGAAGCTAGAGCATCCACTACCAAATTGTAAGGACGCAAGTTCGAACCTCAGAATGTTTAATTTATCAACTTTATTACTTTTTTTTATATATTTTGAAAACAATTGGTAAACGTTACCAAAATTTTAAAAAATATTTACTGCACCTGAGGTTTGAACTCAAATCCTTCAACTTTCTAAACGAATGTTGTACTTACAATGCTAAAGACATCGATTTCCTTTGATGGCAAATGTAATATATGAAATGGTCATTATTTCGCGGAATATTTTTGGGTTTCGATACAAGTGCCATAAAGTTTATTTATGTAACTGCTTACTTGTTCTTTTTGTAACTCATATGTTAACCTTTGGCGAGTTAAAGCTAGCTTGGTTATTACTCGCTTATAGTATTTCTTGAACAACATTCTTTCTACAAGTTTTCAAATCAAACGATTTATGATGCATTAAACCAATCAGGGTGATTCATTCACGACTTTCATGAAATGAGCCAAGGAATACGCTGGTGAAATTTGTCCAGTCAAGCATGAATCAGCCTGTACGAGTATAAAGAAAATGTTTCAAAAATATTTCGTAAAGTTTTGAAGTACAGGGTGTCCGCCGGGAAGGTACACAACTTTGTTTTGCCGCCATTTTGGTAAACATTAGCCTTGACAGTTCATATTTGGCAGTCGCAAAGCAAGGACCTGGCAAATTTATTATGCAGAAATATTCGATAAATCGTTTAACATTTTATCAAAATCAATCATCGATTACTGTGACAATGAGAAAGTTACGTGAAATTTTTGTGAGAAACAACTTGTCAACAAAACGCACTATTTATTGTGTACTCGTAGTGAATGATTTCGAAGAAAAGGGATCTACAGCTGATAGGCCCTAGCATGGACCACAATGTACTGCAAGATCGGCTGAAAACATTACTGCTGCTCAAGAAAGTGTTCAAAACAATCCATCAACCTCAATTCGACGCCTTGCTGAATGTAATGAAAAATGTGCTCAAAAGGGCTCGCATTTGTGAGGCTAACAGAGGCGGACATTTATCTGATATGGTATTCCATACATAATGACCGACATTAAATAAAACATATATCAATATAAGATCCATATTGTTTCATTTAATCACAAATTATAAACAAAGTAATATACCTTCCCGGCGGACACCCTGTACCAATTGAATACGCCTATTATTTTAAATTTAAGATTAGAATGAATCACTTAAGCACCTGTTTTAAAAATATTAAGTTTTTGTAATTTGTATATATAAAAATTGGGACTTCACCTCACAATCGAAATGCGTTTTCGAAAGCATCGCCCTTAAACTCATAATCTCTTTAAGCATATTTAGTAAACATATAATTTTAAAAAATATAATAGAAAAGAATATTACCCACCTCTTTTTCATCTCTTAATATGCCCACGACCTGTAAAAACATACGTTCAGCATCATTTTCCGGATTATAGTTCGAATAGGTATCATCGACCAGCGTTATATTGCCGCAACAATAAAAGTCATCCGACGAAAACACGGAATCTCTAAAGTTTTGCACTTCACTGTAGTTGGCCGGCGGCACTTCATGTTTATATTCATTGTTGGCCATTGACAAACGCTTAGGCTCTTCAGCAGCATGTAGCGGAGACGACTGATGATGTTGCTGCAACATTTGTGTATGTACTGCAGCATTGTGGGGTTCCATGTGTATAGAGACATTCGAGTGAGAATTCTTTATGCTCAGGTCTTTTGACAAACTGTGAGTGCTGGAGGCACTACTCAGTTGGGAGTAACTCAAACTCAGCTGGCTACTCTCGGCGGCCGAAGTGCGACTGCAGTCTTGCTCAAGTTCAGTGCCACCAGTGCCACTGTCGCCACTCTGCGAACTGGCCGAATGGCCAATATGCTTCGATTTCAGGCAATTGATGTTGGTGTTGGACTTTTGATGTTCCATGATGTGATCTTGCATGCGACCGGGCAATTTGAGGGGCGGCAACATTACGTTGAAATTTACCTCACGTGAATCGGTGTGAGTGGTAGAGCGACTGCCCGTGCTGCTAATGCTGCTGCGACTACGTCGCTTCATAGAGACAAAGGGGGAGAGCAGGCGGCGGCGTTGTGTGCTCAACGAGGGTGTTAAGGTGCGACGCGCGGCTGCATAGATTTCCTCCTCATCATCGCCGTCCTCATTGTCCAAAGCGGCCGCCGCGGCGGCCGCCAAAGTGTGCGGTGGCTTGGCATAACGCTCCAATGACCTTGATTTGAATTCTTCCCGATGTGGCGGATAGTGAAGACGTTCTTCGTGGCGCTTATTGAGACCACGGCCTCGGTCAGCAGCGCCTTCGTGGCAATTGTTGGTTTTATGCTTTTTATAACTGCCACCACTGGAACGTCCACTGGTGCTGCCACCACCCGATACGGGACGATATGGTGTCTTGCTGATGTCCCGCATAATGTGTGTATTTTCTATGATGTTGCTGCCGATGTTGTGGTCCATGTTCATACCGCCACCAATACTACCACCACTGCTACCAAGCATGTCGTTGGCTATAATGGCATTTGCATGTTCCACAGATGATGAGCCTGATGTTCTACACGGTGAAGAGGCAAATAAACGCATTGTGTCATAAGGTTCTCGAGTCCAATGTGACCAGTTGGAGAAATTGCGGGTGGGGGGGGGGGGTGGTCAGGACCCGATACAAACAGCCAGTCACGGGGAGTTTAGTGCTGCCCTAAAGCCTGCGATGCGGTGCGTTTAAAATGTTTGCTATTTTATGATACGTTCTATGGATGCTGCTGTTTTTGGATTTCCTGTTTAAATTACCCGGTTTTTATGTTTATGCTCGTCGTACTGGCAATTATTTGTTAGACCCTTAGGGTTTTCGGCTGTAAATACTACTTCCCCCTTGACAACAACACTAAACAAACTATGTTGCTGGGTAAGTTGTTGTTGTTGTTGTACGATATCGTCGTTGTACAGTGCCACTGGTTATCGGCAGTTGCACTAGTTAAATGTTGTTGGCTTCTGTTGCCGTTGCTGTTCCTGCTGCTGTAGTTGTAGTGTTAATCACAGGTTTTATGTGTGCACACACACAAAAGTTATTAATTTTCAAAATAGTTTTTTCTTATATTAAAAAGTCGTACTACTGGTTTTGTTGTATTTGAGTTTCCTTTTGCGTTCGGCATATATTCACAATCACATTCACATTTATTCATTTCTTTATTTATTCATTCTAAATAGAGCGTGGCTAGAGCGAAAAACAGGATATATATATTTTTAATTATGGAACCATTTTTCCCCCTAAAGATGACGGATGCATTTTTTTACGCTTAGCATGGCAGCAATTTAATCATTTTAATGTAAAATTTGCATTGTTTGCAGCTGGTTTTTGGATGTGTTGAATTTTTTGTAATTTAATGTTTTAGCAACACTTTTTATGGCTTTTTAATAAATCAAATTTAGTTTTTGACCAGTTTGCCATAGTGTTAAGTTTAGTTTATTTCACTTTATTTTCAAAAAAATTTAAAAGATTATTTCACATTGAATAACGATAATGATGAAGGCGTCAATTGTTTGTTTATGCGTTTTTTTTCAAGTTTCAAGGGAGATTTTTAAATCGACTTGCTAAGCGAATGTTTATTTATAGCCTACGAGAGAGATGCATTTTTTAACATGTCTCAAGACTAGCCTACTTAACAGACCTACTTAAATGGAAATTGTAGTAACTTATGGAATACTATATAGATTTTTGCATTTTTTTTCTCAAAATTTAGTAGCGGCAAATCATAAAAAATCGTAAACATTTTATTTCTCTTTCAACATAATCCACAAACATATTTTTATTTTTTTTTATTGAATAGGGGATCAATCTAGAGGTATTTTTGCAGAACAAAAAAAAATATAAAAATTCAAATCAAGTGTGAAATCTTTACTGGTAATTTAAAAGGACATTTTATGCATTTATTTTTTAAATATAATTTCCTTCAAATATTTTTTTGTTCTGATGGATCACCCTATATTTATGGTTTATTGTCTTCATTTTTCAGAATCTTAATATGTAACAAAATAGGTTAAAGTGAGTGGGTTCCAAAAACATTTTTAGTCAACAAAACACATAGTAATAATATTAAATTAGAAAACATAAAAACAATATCATACGAGTATTACCCAAGTATATTTAGTAAACATTTAAATTTGGAAACTAAAGAAAGGAAAAAAAACAAAAATACTAAATGTTTTAGTATCATCTACTGTTTTCTTTTTTAACCATTGACGGAAAGGCAGTAGCATTTCGTTGTGGAGCAAAGTGAATCGCTTTACACTTCAACAATGTAGTGACAGAATGCAAAACTATTTCTGAAGAATGCAAAACTATTTCTGCTGTGAAGATTTTTTTAGCCTTGCCTGCTGTACGCCGGTATGTGCAATACGTTAAAGAGTCTGGCAAGATAGTGGAAAACACTCACGGTCTGCGTGGTCTAATGGTGTGCATTGGCGAGAATGTAGCTGTCACAGTCGAAAGTGTGCGACTCAGTCCGGGTTTATGGACTCGCCATCGATCTCAAATGCTTAACATCTGTGTATGAGTATATTTTGGTTCCCAATCTGTATACAACACAAATATGCCATAATTTACTAAAAAACAAAAAAAAAGATAAATTTTTCGTTTTAGGAAACAACCAAGATGTTTTCAAAAATCATAACTTGTTTTTCGAAGACACCCTTATTTTTCACGACGACCCATACTTTAGTATCCCACGACGACCCATACTTTAGTATGGGTCGTCGTGGGATGGGTCTAAAGTATTTTAAACCCAAAACACGGCCATATTTATCCAAATATGTAAAATTTCTTCAACAAAAGAATATCGTCTTCGGGAAACCCTACTTAAATTAATTCAAAGTACTGAAATTTTGTAGGACATAAATATACTCAAAATGCCCGCTAAGGAATCGCTTTTTCACTTTTCTCGAAGGGACGAAAGGGACAGGCCAAACTTTGATATGAGAAATCAAAATGTTCCATACGATTACACTTAAGACAAAAACATCCTCGAACTATAAAAAATAGCTGAGACTTACTATTTTACTCAACAAAGTCATTCGTCATATAAACCAATAATAGTCGTGTTTTAATTTCATGCCGGTTAAAAAAAAAACTTTTTATTTTAAAAATTTTTAATTTGAAGGGAAATAATTATTCAACAACGTTGAACCAATTTGCTTAGTTCGTTACAGACCAGCTTAAGTTTTTTTTTATTTTTTTTATTAATTTAAAAGCTTTTGAACCGAACAATTTTCCAACATTTTTGATAATAATTTGAACTTTTGCCTTGTCGAGGTTTTAGGCTGATTTTTCGCTTGTCATTTAAAACAGGACGAATGTGAGGACAAAAATTATTTGTTGTTTGTTTGTAAGTACTGTAAATACTCGGGGCAAATACTTCAAAGGAAAAGCATAATGGACAAAGTCGCTAAAAATTAAACTCGGGCAAATACTTTAAAGGGAATAACTTCGAGCAATTGAAAAAAGGCTAAAAATTTAATCTAACGCATTAAGCACTGCATGCCCACTGCCAAAGTCGATGCGTTCTTTAGAATTATATGCAAATTCGATATCTTCCTTCGTTGATATTAAAGGAAGGAAAATCATAATGGACAAAGTCGCTAAAAATTAAACTCGGGCAAATACTTTAAAGGGAATAACTTCGAGCAATTGAAAAAAGGCTAAAAATTTAATCTAACGCATTAAGCACTGCATGCCCACTGCCAAAGTCGATGCGGTCTTTAGAATTATATGCAAATTCGATATCTTCCTTCGTTGATTTTAAATTAACATTTCTTTTCTATACTTTCTCAACCGAATACCCTGCACATGTCGACATCCATATAATCCAATAAAAGTAAATTTTCGTGTTCACTTTCTTAAATTTCTTATAAGTCTATTTATCAGACGTGCTCACAGACCGGGAAAATCTCCTTAAATCCGGCTACACTGCAAGCCCACTGCCAAAGTCGATGCGGTCTTTAGAATTATATGCAAATTCGATATCTTCCTTCGTTGATATTAAAGGAAGGAAAAGCATAATGGACAAAATCGCTAAAAATTAAACTCGGGGCAAATACTTTAAAGGGAATAACTTCGAGCAATGGAAAAAAGCTAAAAATTTAATCAAACGCTACAAGCACTGCGAGCCCACTGCCAAAGTCGATGCGGTCTTAAGAATTATATGCAAATTCGATATCTTCCTTCGTTGATATTAAATTTACATTTCTTTTCTAAACTTTCTCAACCGAATACCCTGCACATGTCGACATCCATATAATACAATAAAAGTAAATTTTCGTGTTCACTTTCTTATATTTCTTATAAGTCTATTTATCAGACGTGCTCACAGACTGGGAAAATCTCCTTAAATCCGGCTACCGATTTTTTCCCGAAAAAAGTTAACTTTTGTGTCCACTTTTTAAGTTTTCTAAAAGCCTATTAAGAAACAAAGAGAAATTTCTCTCAATCAGATATACTCACAGACCTACTCCTTAAAGCCGCCTTCGAACGGCAATTGCATTTAAGACTTAATATTTAATATGGTATTTTATTAAATCCGCAAGCATTAACGTTATGAAAATCGAGTCGCTGAAAAAATTTATTTCTTGAATGTTCTTTAATTTCGAGTTTACTTGTGTAAAAGTCGTGCACACTAGCGATCACAGCACAGCGGTGCGCATTTTTACCTACGCCCTGTTTTTCTTACTCGGACGTTTTATTTGATTCCTTTTAAAAACGAACAATAATTCTTTAACGTAAATTTGGTTTTTTGTAGCATTATTTTAACATTTAAAATTATTAAAAATTTTGCAAATTCGTCAGACTTACTGAAACGCCATATATTTTTCCTTTGCTAAGGATGTTTTTTTCGGCTCAGATGAGTTTTTTTATGATAACAGGCTAATTCACTTCTTTCTATATTGAAATTCTCCGATTAAGTATAGCTCATGTGCAATTGAATAACTGTAGGTGTCATCAGTGCATTTTTCTCTCGCAATTGCTGCCACCTAGCGCCTAAACAATCAGCATTATAAATGTTGTTGGAGCTTGTGTATTGTAATTTGATTTTTTCGTGTTTCTAATCCATAACTTTTCAAATTAAAATATAAATATTATGCCATTTGCAGTTTTTGGAAACTTTTGGCGAAACTATTTTGAAAATCGAAATTTTTAAGGTTTAAGGGGATTTCATAGAGTTGGTGTTATTGATTTCGTTTCGTTTTGTTAGTAACGTTTAAACAAAAGAAAAGAAACCATCTTAAAAAAACCAACAGCACGGACAGATGAAATGAAAGTGAAATTTTTACCTGAACAATTTAATACCGATGATGACTTTTAGAGTTTGTATTTGCGGCACGTAAAATACAATAAAAACCAGCAATTACAAATTGCATTTAAAGCTAAAGGGGAAACGGACGGGTGTGTGCTGATATATAAATATATATATCATCCGATATTTGCATAAGAGAAAATGTTCGTTTATTTCGGTTTTCGGTGTGTAATATTTTTGTTGTTGTCAATTTATTGTCCATTCAGTCGGTGTTCATTCAATGAATATCAATGATGCCGTGCAATGACAAAAGCACAAATTAATGAAAACGCCTTGTTTTTTTTGAGCTAATTCAGTTAAGTCATAGAAATTTTTTAACATCATTTTGAAAAGGCCTTTTTAGTCTTCTCTGTGCTAAAACTTTTAATGATTTTGTAATTCGAGTTTCGACTTGCTGACTTTTCTTTGCCGACTCGAAATTTTATATATTCATAAGATATTTTTGGTTTAAATAAAATCAATTTTAATTCAAAAACTGAACCAGGCAACGAAAATCCGATTTGCTTATAATAGAATGGCCCTACGCAGTATGTTTTATACTCGTACATCACGAAAAAAATAAATGTTTTTTTTATATTAACAAAAATATTAATAGTATATGTGTAGATTAATATTTTGATATATTAAAACCGGAATGACAAATTTTGTATATACTTTATCCTATAGTGAAAATCATAGAGACGATATTTCGGTTATTTGTGTCCTCAATTTAAATTTTAATCCCAACGCATCTGAAAATGTACTTATTTCTCTTCATGTACTGGGGCGACCGCAAAACTAACTGGCCTGGCACATTTTCTGTTTTACTAGCAACTTTTTTGTTTTGTTTTTTAAAAGCAATCTTTTATAAGTCATCTGTCAAAATTTCCGAAATATTTAATGATTAATGAAGTAAACAAGTTTTATAATTTTTGAAAAATGGAAAATAAAGAGTTTCGTGCGGTAATTAAACACTTTTATATTAAAGGTTATACGCCACAATTAATCAAAGATGAATTGGATTCTGTTCATGGTGATAATTCACCATCATACTCCACCGTGAAATCCTGGGTTCAACAATTTAAAATGGGTCGTTCAAGCACGGAAGATGAACAACGCTCTGGAAGACTGCTACTTCTATTGAAAACATTAGAAAAATATTTAATGAAGTGACTAAAGATAGACGAATAAAGCTCAGAGAACTTGCTGATATTGTTAAAATACACGAAAAACAAGTTTGGAGTATTTTACATGATGAACTCCACATGAAAAAGCTATCCGCAAGTAGGGTGCCACGATTGTTGACTTTGCCCCAAAAAATCGACCAATTCCGAGGAGCTTTTAGCGATTTATCAGCGTAATTCAATAGAGTTATTGCGCCGATTCATAACTGTTGATGAAACATGGATCCATCACTACATCCCAGAATGCAAAGAACAGTCAAAACAATGGATAGAAGTTGGTAAAAGTGGTCCAAGAAGGCGAAAACTGTTAAGTCAGCAGGAAAAGTAATGGCCACAGTATTTTGGGATGCAAGGGGTATAATATTTATTGATTATCTTGAGAAAGGAAAAACTATTAATAGTGAATATTATTGTGCGTTATTGGATCGGTTGAGTGAAGAAATCAAGATAAAACGACCGCATTTAAAAAAAAAAGGTCTTTTTCATCAAGATAATGCTCCTTCACACACTGCATTTTTAACTCAACAAAAACTGGACGAATTACGATTTGAAATTGCTCCGCATCCACCAGATATAGCTACTTCTGATTATTTTTTGTTTCCAAATTTAAAAAAAATTCTCGGTGGCAAAAAATTTTCGTCCAATAGCGAGGTTATTGCTGAAACTGAGGCATATTTTGAAGGTCTTGAAAAATCTTATTTTTCGGATGGAATTAAAAAACTTGAAAAACGTTTGATGGAGTGTATTGAGTTGGAAGGAGATTATGTTGAAAAATAAATAATAATAATTCCAAAAAAAACGGTTCTTTTTATGTTAGGCCAGTCGCCCTATGTGTAGATTAATATTTTGATATATTGAAACCGGAATGACCAATTTTGTACTTCATCCTATAGTGAAAAGCATAGAAATGATATTTCGGTTATTTGTGTCCTTAATTTCAATTTTAATCCCCACACATCTGAAGATCTACGTATTTCTCTTCATGTATTCACATCATTATTTAAAATTTTCCTTTACCCTCGCAATGACTACGTCTCAATTAGAAATGAAAAATCTAATGCTAAGCTGATTAAGCGTCAGTGACAATGCTTAAATATGCCATTCTACCGCCACTTCTACAGCACCTCATCTCCTATTTAAGAAGTTTCAAGTATGTATCTGACTTAAGATGATTCTTGTGGTGGTGTAGAGTATCTCATACTCATTCCATCTAGAGCCACTGCTGACGAAGTGTTTTGTTACGAGGTGCTGCTGGTGGGGTGTCAACTGAGGCGAGGAGCCCCACGAGCAATTTTTCATTTTTTCTTAGCCAAATTATTTAAAACGGTGGGGAGAAATGAAATAAAATTATGTGTGAATAATTATTTTAATGGTGATTGAGGCGGGCTATGTATGCGCTGCGCTGGTGATTGTGATGAAGATGCTGGGAATCACGATGACGATGGTGACGGTGTTTGTCGGTGATAATGAAATATTGAAAAACACCACAGAACGAATGAAATTGAGGAATAAAAGAAATAAACATTTTTGTGTGTCATTTATTATTTTTAAAACTCTCTTAACTTAATTAACCAACCACATGAAGTATTGTTGGAGGGTGATAAACAAAAGCTCTAACAACACTGTTGAAAAAAATTAAATTTCACATCATTTTTGTACAATTTAAATTACAATTGGAAAATAAATTTCGAGCGTTTATTAGCTCTCAGCATGAATATGGTAAGGGATCTATTAAAAACAAAAAATATCATTTACCAGAAATATTGAAAATATTCATATAATAAAATAGTTCAAAAGTGTTGTTAGTCTTAAAACTGAAAGGTTTCGTCCCAAATATAAACGGAGAGTCCCAGACTGTCAATAGGAGATATCACGGATCCGTTGTTTAATTATTTTTTTTATTTAAGATTATTGTAGTACAATATTTGCATTAAGAGTTGTTTGAGAGTAGTTTGATGGTTAGTGTGCACGACTATTATGCAAGTAAACCGAAGTTCAACTTTGGGTAGGCCCATTAAACGATTTTGCAGCGGCGGAAATTAATTTCTTAACGAGTAAGCAATTTATTTCTAAGCCATGCAAAAACTTATCTATAAAATGCATTATCCGTTTGGAGCCGGCATTAGACAATATGTCGCGCTCAATGAGAATAAAAATAATATATTTTGTGTGCATCAAAACTTGCTATACCCCTTTATAAGATTTATTTGTTGAAAAATCATATTGATTAAACCCATAAAACTGTTATTATTATACTTATGTAAAACGAAATATTGGAAGAATAAAATTGAAATTGAAATTAAAAGGAACTTGGACAAAAAAATTCCCCCTTTTCTCTTAATGGAATGCTAAGGGACTTAGGTATGTAAGTACTGTTGCATCTAAAACTATAGCAAGAGCCGTGATCATTTGTGGCTTCAAGAGTGGTAAGGCCTCAAATCCGATGAGACCAGTGTAAAAAAGCTACATCAGCACATGCAACGATATGGACAAATTTCAATAGCGATCGTCATTGACCCGTGATTTGTATCAAAATGCCCTCTCATTTGAACTAATAAAAATTATATTATGTCCATGATATCTATATGGAAAGAACTTGCCAAGGAGAATATACAGGGTGAGGGATGAAAGCCGCTACCAAAAAAAAATTAAAAACTTTTTTTTCTATTTAATGAATCTGGTACATTTTTATTATTTTGCAGACTGATTTTAAGATTAAGCAAAAATGGATAACTTGGACACAAAAAAAGAATTTGGATTGTCCGCCTCTATCACACACGGGAGTCCGTAGTTTCGGTTCAAAGAGAGTATAGGCGCACCGAGCAGATGGACCTGTTAAAAATTTTGCCAAGCATGGGACAGTCAACAGAAGACCTTACCATCGAAACCCTTCAGTTCGGACGGAAGAAACAATAGCTTATGTAGCTGCAGCCGTACAAAACAATCCAAGAGTTTCGACAAAAAGCATATCTGCTCAAATGGGTATAAGCAGACAGTCATTGCAGTCAATTATGCACGAAGATTTGGACTTAGATTCCCATATAAAATTGAAATGGCCAACAAACTGAACGCAGCAGACTTAACGAATTGCTTGGAATTTAGCCAGAAGATGTTTCAAATGGTGGAAGAGGAAGGAATTATGTCTGACAAGAAAATTTGTCGAATATAGTAGAGTGCTTTCAACCCACAGTTACTCCATAAGACGGAATTGCATCTACTTCGTGTCACAGTGTGGTGTGCAGTTTCATCACGCTGCATTGTCGGGTCCTACTTCACTGAAGAAAACGGTCACACCGTTACGGTTACTGGAGACCGTTGCATGAGAAAGTTGAGAGAGTTTTTCTAACCAGAATTACGCCGAATAAGATTTTTAAACTCTGTGTGGTTTTAGAAAGATGGTGCAACTCCTCACATAACCCGGCCTATTATGACAGAATTGCTACGATAATTTCCCAATAAGCTGATATCCAGAAACTCCACATTCCCAGGTCCCTAACCTTACTGCACCTGACTTTTTCTTGTGGGGTTATTGCAAACAGGAAGTCTACAAAGCAAAACCAACAAATTTGAATGAACTAAAGCAAATCCATTCGAGAAACAATTGCAGCTATTCTTGTTTCAACTCTCCAAGCAGTAATAAAAAACTTTTTGGGTCAGGGACAAGGAGCATGGGGGGAGCACTTAAATTTCATTATTTTAAAAACTAATTAAGCTATATCTAAGAAAATTGAATGAGCTTTAACATGAATTAAAGAAAAATTAATTCCATACTCTGAAAAAAAAGTTATTTGAGTTTCTTAATTTAGCAATATTCATCAGCCACCCTGTACATGAGGTTAGTTACTTCCCGTGTAGCCAATGAACATTCCTTTGAAGCGTTGAAATACGTTAATTGTACGTGCAACCACCAAGATTTGGTTGGCAAACAATTCGGTTGTGGCAAAACATCTGTTGGTACATATGGTTATAATATCAGAGTTCATGTGTTGCTGGTTATATGAATTAATGTTTCTTGAGGTGGGAGAAAAAATTACATAGTGTGGAAAAAACTATGGCTGATCGAAAAAAAACAAGTAAAACTTCGTTAAGTATGGCTAGGCCGAATTTTATACAGGTTGAGCAAATACTCAAAAACTTTACATTTTTCCGAGACACCTTTAGTCTCTTCAAATTTTAGGGTCCTAGTCTAATTCGTTTGCCATAAAAATAATCTGTTAAAAAAAACGCCTTTTATATGTTGAACATTTCTTTATATTTCCACTTCCTTGCCTATAGGGGTTTACGAGGATTGCTATTTATATTTCAGATCCTGACAATACTAGTGTTCCCAGATGCAAACTTCCATTGGAAACCTAGGCATTTTTTAGCATAACTTCACTAAGAACATTTTGTTATTTGAGGGCGAATTGTTTGGCCAAAAAATGGAATTATCCCGTGAACATGTGCGTGCGATAATTTTTTTAAATTTTTTTAACAAAAGTATTTAAATCAACTTGTTTCGACTTTTGGCGATGAAGCACCATCAAAAACCACTGTTAATCGCTGGTACCAAGCGTTCAGTCTCGGACGCAGTTCGCTCCAGGAATTAAATTTCGTGAAGGACGTCCAACTTCGGTCACTTTGCCAGATGATGCTGTGCCTGAACAGATTAAGCAAGACCGACATGTGACATACCGTGGGATTGAGGCATCCTTGGGCTTGAGTATGACAAGCATCAATAAGATATTGCATTTTTATTAGGCCGTGAAAAAAAATTGTTCTCGTTGGATCTCACATAATTTGACGCATGCTCAAAAAAGGCTCGTTTTGATTGGTGCAAAGAGATGTTGAAAAAGTATAACTGCGGTAGCTCAAAGGCAGCGTACTCGTATAACAATGTCACAGCTGACGAATTATGGATCTATGCATATGACGAATCATGGATCTATGCATATGAACCCGAAACAAAACAGAAATCGACCGTATGGGTCTTTCAAGACAAGCCAAATCCAACAAAAGTTGTTCGTGGAAGAAGGACATCGAAGCATATGACGTTTTTCATTTCCCGAAGCAGCTGTTGACGCGTTCAAAAATCAAGGTTTGTAGGTGTCCCAATCGGAGTGGAAAAAGAGCTTCGAAAATTGGTTTGTGCGCATGCAAAAGTGTATTGATCTTAAAGGAGAATATTTTGAAAAACAATAAAACCATTTCCAATGATAAATTATTGTGTTTTTATTGCCGGACCAAATATATAAATAGCAACCCTCGTACTCAAAAAGTTAACATTTTTCTGAGACACCTTTAGTGACTTCAAATTTTAGGGTCCTAGTGTAATTCGTTCGGCATAAGAATAATCTGTTAAAAACGCCTTTGATATGTTGTTCAGTTCTTTATATTGTCACTCCCTTGCCTAAAGGGTTTTACCGACTTTCCATCTCATCCAGTCGACAACATGTTGTGTTTTTAATGAACACGCTGGTGATCAATTTTTTTCTCTCTCTCTCTCTCACACTCGAGTGGTACTGTAAAGAATTCGGTCGAAATTAATGCATAACCATAATCATAAAAAATAATAATCTCAATCCAATATGAAATCGATTTTTTTAATCCCTTCCACATGACCTGATGGGGGGTATTGCAGATTTCCAAAAAAAACAAAAAACGCAGGCACGGATTCAATGGGACTTAACCCAAAATTGTACCGAAGGAGAAGAAGAAAAAACAAACAATTCATTTTGAAAGTGAGGATTTTTAGGGTGTTTTTTGCTTTATCCAAAAAATTAAATCAAAAAAAGAGACGTGCCCTGCTGCTGTATTCTCATGCCTATGTGAAGATGACTGGGCTGACTGTGTACGCGTGTAATCTCTGTATATGTATAAGTACGAGTATGTATGCCAAATTGGATTGTTATTGTTGGTGAAAACAACAACAACGAGGAAAAAAACAAAAATACAAGAAATTTGTTTGTAATTAATTTGCTCACGTCCGTATTGTGTTAAGACGTGACATTGCCATCATTCTTATTTTGTATCATTCGTGGTGTTCTGCTTTATATTAAGCATCCCAACCGTAATTCAGTTCCATACACCACACTGCCAGACAGCATTCGTCAGAATTGTATTCAAATCTCTTTAGACCCTTCAAAACAAAAAAAAAACACCAACGAAGCGCAAAATAACGCAATAACTCCATGTAAAATAGATTTTAAATTAAGAGTGCTGGTATTATTGAATAAAGTGCGCTACACAGCAACAAAAAAAAACGCATGTGCTTATAGCACAGATTCACGCACTCTGCCACTCCGTCACTAGCTTGACGTTCCACGTAAACGCCCGGTGTGGTCTGTCTGCTGATTGTAGGGTCTAGATAAAACGATTAAATGCGATCACGCACGCAGACACGCATGCTGTGGCTGGAAAAGCAAATAGCAGATTAACCAGACCCGTTTACCCTACCCAACTAGAAAGATTTTGATTTGTGTTATATGGTCTGTAGCGGTCTTTCGTTTTTATGTAATTGTACAGCAAAAACAAATGAATATTTTGCTACATTTTTTCTGTTTCTATTTCCAGGCACATATTTAATCTCATAGTTATTAACATAGGCCAGAGTGCTTTAAAATATTGGACATTCGTGTTTAGCAAAACTAGGGCCACATTCTCTAACATGTCACGACATTTTCGATTTTAACCTTCGCCTTACCAATTCCCCGCCGGATGACCTTTTTGGGGTATTTCTTTTATAACTGCTTTTGATTCCACGCTTGATTTGAATTTTTATATAAGTATATTTTTGTTTTTGTTTTGAAAAAATACCTCTAGATGGATCATCCTTTATAAATAACACTTGGAGAATAAATAATGGAGAGATTCACTAGCTCATTTTCATTTGAATGGCTTTGGCTAGGTTATGGGGTTCTGAAAATCCAAGAGCCATTCATCAACGCCAATTTCACCCCATTAGGTGTACAGTAAAACCCTGCATGAACATCGTTTTCACACACCCGAACACATTCTTTTGTTTACAAAAGCGTAAATGTGCTCATTCTAGCGATAAGAGTATCGTACACACAACCATTCCTCTTAGCAAGTAGCATCGGGAATGAAACAGAATGGTACCGAGACGACAGAGTTCGGGTATGAACGAGTTGTAAGGTGATCGGGTAAAAGGTCTTTAGAGACAACCACAACTACTCGAATACTGAGATGTATTAATAAGACTATTTGAGAAAAAATCTATTTCCATGAGCGTAACATATGATGAGCGTAGCAAATGATGTTTTTGCTTTGATTTCTCTGGAATGTAGAATAGGGCGACAATTAAATGAATTTCATGCTCTTCGTGTGAAGAATTGGAGTTAAATTAAACTGCAAGTTAGTTATCATCGTATAAAAATAGTTTCATCAAATTTAAGTTATTGCAAATAAAACAAATGTTACAGATTTAGTATAAAACAAATGTTCAGACTATATTTATTATTATTTACTTACAAAAAAAAATGGATTTGAAAGCTAAAATATTTTTAAATATTAATAATAATATTAATTATTTCTTCTTAATAATTATTTACTTCATCAATTTCCATTTTTTTTTCTCAGTTAAACTTATTTAAGAAGAATATATTTAGATACATATATATTTTTTTGTTTACACCTTGCTCACCCTTGTTGATTTCTTAAATGACTGAAAGCTTATGATACCCACAACCATTCATAATTTACCGTATACCATTCAAAGACTTCTTATGTATTCAAATGCCTTTTACAGTCTCGAATATTTATTGAGAACAATATTGTGTTCTCTTAACAGAATTGAGACGAATAGAGTAGTTAAGAGAGCAGAGAACCATACAACATTCATTCGAAGAGCAAGCAACCTCGTCTCGATTCATTTCATTGTTTACACTATTCGGGACAGTGGTACTGGTACAATGACTAAATGAATGTATTGTAAACCAGAGTGTGTTCATGCATGTTTCTAGTGTACAGTATGGTGTGCGATCACATCTGCAAATATCATTAGGCCTTATTTCTGTTGAAAATGTACTGTTTGTTGTTTCAATACAAATACTTCACATAGGAGGCTTTGCTTTTTGTAAAATTGTAGTATAGATAAATAATATGGTTTTTCTGTCATTACTGTGAAAATTGTTCTGGAAATAAAACGTTTGTCATTTTTGTTCCTTTTTATATAAAATCCGGATTTGAATTATTCTCAAGATTTCGTGTGCGAGGAGTAACAGAAAAACCAACAGGTTATGGGCCCAGGACGAGCTAAAAGCGGAATATAAAGAATAATCAAGAATCAAGAAATTTAAGATGAGTTCAATGTTTCAGATCGAAAAGCTGAATTCCGGCAATTATGATACATGGAATGTGCAGATGAAAAGTGTGCTAATCCATAATGAGTTATGGGGCGTCGTTTCTGGGGATTCAATAAAACCAAATGGTCCGGATGAGTTACGAAGATTTACGACTCAGGATGAAAAGGCTTTGGCAACTATAATGTTAAGTATTCAATCTTCTCAGATTAATAACATAAGAAATTGCAAGTCATCGTCGGAAGCATGGATCAAGCTGAGGGATATACACGTTCCTAGTGGACCCGCTAGAAAGGTATCCTTGTTTAGACAACTGCTGCAAATGAAAATGGATGGCGAGGAAAATGTTGTAAAATTCTTAGACTCATTTTTTGCCTTAGTGGAGAAACTATCCGAGGTCAGTGTGGATATACACGACGAATTATTAGTTATAATTCTTTTGGCAAGCCTACCGCAATCTTACGAGAATTTTGTAATAGCAATCGAGACTAGGGATGTGTTGCCTTCTATGACCATGCTGAAAATCAAACTTATGGAAGAAGCAGAACGACGACTGTCCATACGAAAGCAGTCAGAAAACGACGAATCCCAACAAGCGTATGGAGCATATGGAAGAAAAAATAGGTATCCGAAAGCAGAACAAGAACGTTATGGCGAACTCAAAGGGCGATGTTATAATTGCGGTCGTCGTGGTCACTATAAAGCAGAATGTAAGGAAGGATCTAGAACATCATATAGTAAGTCAATGCATTCGGTTCTAGGAGGATTTGCAATGGCTACGTATCCTTTGACAGTGAACACTTGGTGCGTTGATAGTGGAGCGACATCCCACATATGTTGTAAGCGGAACTTGTTTACGGAATATAGGAAATGTAAAGAGACAATTAGGTTAGTTGGAGACCATATTGTTGAGTCCGAAGGTCGGGGTGAAGTGACTATTAGGACTGGGAATTTTGTCGTAGAATTGCATAATGTGATGTTTGTTCCTAAAATGATGGGCAATTTCATATCGGTGCCAACGGCGGTCCAAAACGGCGTCAAAGTAGTATTCGATTTCAAACAAGTATTTTTTGAGGACAAAGAAGGCCGTGTTATACTAAAAGGTATAAAAGAAGGTAACTTATTCATTCTGAATATGGAGCAGAATTATAGCTTGAAATCAATGACGTCGGCAACAAATGCCGAGAAATGGCATCAGCGATACGGGCACCTGAACTATCAGACATTACGAGAATTGTCGTCGAAGAAGTTAGTTTTTGGCTTAAAACTAGATGAAGTCCCACCGGGACTTGACTGCAAGACATGCATGAAGAGCAAGATTACTTCTAAACCATTTTCTTCCTCTGAACAACAGTCTGAGAATTTACTTGCTATTATTCACTCAGATGTTTGCGGACCAATGAATGTAAGATCCATTGGGGGATCCCGTTATTTTGTTACATTTATTGATGACATGTCAAGATTTGTATTTGTTTACTGCATTAAGGAGAAAAGCCAAGTGTTGGAAAAGTTTAAAATTTTCAAGGCTATGGCAGAAAAACAAACAAACAGTAAAATTTTGGTACTCCGAAGTGATAATGGCGGCGAATATGTGAGTAAGGAATTCGACCAATTTTTAACGGATAATGGGATTAAAAGACAGTTGACTGTTCCGCATACACCACAGCAAAACGGTGTGGCCGAGAGAGCCAACAGAACCTTGGTAGAAATGGCTCGCAGTATGATCGTACATGCTGAACTAGGGGAACATTTCTGGGCAGAGGCAGTGTCAACAGCCGCGTATATTCGGAACCGCTCATTGACGAGAACAAATGCAGAGATAACTCCAATCGAATTGTGGTCTGGTAAAAGACCCTCAGTGGGCTATTTTAGAATTTTTGGATCATTGGCCATCGCTTTGGATAAAACAGAGAGCAGAAAATTTCGCCCAAAGGGAAAGGAATACACTATGGTTGGTTATTCAGACGAAACCAAAGGATATCGGTTGTATGATAGAACGCTAAAGAAAATTGTTGTCAAAAGAGATGTAATATTTGTGGAAAAGGAATTCGGAGACAAGGTAGACTACTGCAATACGAATGATGTGCTGATGGAATTAAGGACTGGGGACGAGATGGGGATAATAGACCAGAGCGCGGTGACACAATCAATTACATTAGAAGGATTGGATAATGTGTGTGAAGAAGATGTACGTGATGCAGAAGAAACAAATGTATTAGACGAGGAACCTGTTATTGCCGATGATACTTCTTGTGGCTCAAATGTGATACAGATTGTTGGAAGAGGCAGACCAAGAATAATAAGAACAGGTAAGCCGGGCAGACCGAAAAAACAATACAATGTGCTAAATTCATTGGCAGAATATGATATAAAAGTTCCTGAAAATGAAATGGCAGCAACGACGGGGCCCTTTGCCGAACAATGGAAGAAGTCAATGAGAGAAGAATATGATTCCTTAATCGCGAACAACACTTGGTCCATGGTACAATTACCTGAAAATCAGAAAGCCATTGGATGTAAATGGGTATATTCTTTAAAGAAAGATGAAAAAGGTAATGTGGAACGTTTCAAGTCCAGGTTAGTGGCAAAGGGATGCAGCCAGAAATATGGTGTTAACTATGAAGAAACCTTCTCCCCGGTTGTAAGATATGAAAATTTGAGATTTCTGATGGCAATTGCGGTTGAGCATGAGTTACACATGCATCAAATGGATATTACTAGCGCATACCTAAATGGGGATTTACCTGACGAAGTATATATGAATCAACCCAAGTATTTTGAGGACAAGAATCGGCCGAATCATGTATTAAAGTTGCAAAAATCCCTTTATGGTCTTAAACAATCGGGAAGGGCATGGAATTCAAAATTGGACGGCGTGTTGAATGAAATGGGGTTTGTTTCATGTCCTAGTGAGCCATGTATTTACACAAGACACGTTTCCGGGAAACTTAATTTTATAGCAGTTTACGTTGATGACTTGCTGATTCTTTCATTCGACAAAACCGAATTAGAAATAATTAAGTTGCAGATTGCATCAAGATTTAAGGCTGTTGATAAAGGACCACTTCATTACTTTCTTGGTATGGAAATTGAAAGAACGGGAGAGACAGGTGAAATAACATTATGCCAGCAAAAATACATTTGCGATTTAGTAGAAGAGTACCAGATGCATCAATGTAAACCGGCGTCGACTCCATTAAATGAAGGCTTTCAAATAAAATGTCCAGACAATAAATGTACAAGAATAGATAGAACTTCATACCAGTCAAAAATAGGGGCACTAATGTATCTGGCATTAACTACAAGAGCTGACATTCTACACTCCGTCTGTAAGTTGTCCCAACGCAATGCAGAGCCCCACATCGAACATGAAACCGCAGTGAAACATATTTTAAGATATTTATCAAAGACGAGGAATCTAAAATTACGATATCATAAAACGGAAGCGCCAGTTCAAGGATATGTTGATGCCGATTGGGGTGGCGATCCCACAGAGCGCAAATCATATGGTGGATACTGTTTTTTCTATGGTGGGAGTATTTTTTCATGGGCATCAAAGAAGCAGGATACAGTGGCATTAAGTTCAACGGAAGCTGAGTATATTGCCCTTTGTTTTGCTGCTAAGGAAGCTGAGTATCTAAATAAGCTTAGTATGGAGCTGGGAATAACAACATCAAAATTTCCCATTGTCCTTAATGGGGATAATCAAAGCGCGCAAAAGTTAATAAAAAATCCCGTCTACCACGCTCGTAGTAAACATATAGACATTAAGTACCATTACATTCGAGATGTATACAAAAATAATCACATAGAATTGAATTATGTGCCAACTGAAGACATGGTAGCAGATATTTTTACCAAAAACTTAGGAAGGGTTAAACACAATAAGTTTCTTAATATGATGGGTTTGAATTGAAATATTATATACATTATATTTTTGTAAAAGTATTTGTATTGAGGGATAGTGTTGAAAATGTACTGTTTGTTGTTTCAATACAAATACTTCACATAGGAGGCTTTGCTTTTTGTAAAATTGTAGTATAGATAAATAATATGGTTTTTCTGTCATTACTGTGAAAATTGTTCTGGAAATAAAACGTTTGTCATTTTTGTTCCTTTTTATATAAAATCCGGATTTGAATTATTCTCAAGATTTCGTGTGCGAGGAGTAACAGAAAAACCAACAATTTCTTCGAGAAGGTATATGGAGGTACTGTAACCATAAAATAGAGAGCGGTATCGGTTTATGATTAAACATTTTTAACGTCCTGCTCTTGAAAACAGACCTCAGATGTGGTTTGAGAAGGACGAAACTACTGCCTACACTTCCCGAGACACAAAGGCACTTTTACGTAAAATTTTTGTAGTGCGATTAATATCCAGAAATTTGAAAATTATTTGGCCAGAGCGATCGCCAGATTTGTCAGCACCTGACTATTTTCTTTGGGGTAATTTGAAAGAGCTAGTATGTATGAACAATCTCGAGACAATACTTCAACCCAAGGCCAACATTGTTGTAGAAATTCGAACGTTACACCCACAAATTTTGAAAGATGGTATGGAAACTGCTTTAAAATGAGCCTATCATTGCGAAGCAGAAAAAGGGGTTCATAAAAAAATACAACATAATATGTTACATAAGGTGATCCATCTAGAGGTATTTTGGCAGAACAAAAAAATATATACAATTTCAAATCAAGTGTGGAATCTTGATTGGTAATTTAAAAGGACATTTTATGGCATTTATTTTTTGCAAATAATTACCTTCAAATGTTGGCAACTGTATTATGGAAATGAGCGTTCGGTGAGAAACGGGAAGATCTGCTGTTTTCGACCAAATTTTTGTTCAGTGATGAGGCCCATTTTTGGCTCAACGGCAAAGTCAATAAACTAAATTGCCGCATTTGGGCTGTAGAGCAACATAAAGAGGTTCATGAGGTGCCATTATACCCAGAGAAAACCACGGTTTGGTGTGGTTTATAAGCTGGTGGAATTATCGGTGCATATTTTTTCAAAAATCATGATGGCCGGAACGTAACCGTGAATGGTGTTCGCTATCGCGCCATGATATCGATCTTTATCCTAACTGAAATTTAAGCCCGTAATATTGACGACACTTGGTTTCAGCAGGACGGTGTCACTTGCCATGCATTTGCTCAAACAATGGATCTATTGAGGGGTCATTTTGAAAAGCAGCTAATCTCACGTTTTGGACAGGTGAGTTGACCGACTAGATCGTGTGAAATGATGATGGCCGCCTAGATCAAGTGAAATGATGATAGCCGGAACGTAACCGTGAATGGTGCTCCCTATCGCGCCATGATATCGATCTTTATCCTAACTGAAATTTAAGCCCGTAATATTGACGACACTAGGTTTCAACAGGACGGTGTCACTTGCCATGCATTTGCTCAAACAATGGATCTATTGAGTGGTCATTTTGAAAAGCAGCTAATTTCACGTTTTGGACAGGTGAGTTGGCCGCCTAGATCATGTGATATCACACCTTCAGACATTTTTCTTTGGGGTTACGTAAAGTCCAAAGACTATGCTGACAAACCAGCTACGATTCAGGTTTTGGAAGCCAACATTTCGCGTGTCATTAAAGCCATACCGGTCGAAATGCTCGAATGAGTCATCCAAAATTGGACGCTCAGAATGGAAACCCTGAGGCGTAGTTGCGGCCAACATTTGAAGGAAATTTGTTCTTTGAGTGATTTGAGTTTTTGTAAAAGTGTGACACGATAAATAATGTGACTACTTTGAGGGTACCTATTTTAACACCATCCGTCTTCTTATTGACACCTTTTTGCAAATGTATCGTATGTTACATAAACGAAACTTTACAGGAGAAGGATTTATTTGATTTTCTTCGGTTTGGGTGGTAATGTCGCAGCCAATTTTCAAGACATACCCTGAGGCGTAGTTGTGGCTTACATTTGAAGGAAATTATATTCAAAAAATAAATGCCATAAAATGTCTTTTCAAAGTACAAATAAAGATTCCATACTTGATTTAAATTTTTATTTTTTTTTATACTGAAATAATACTTCTAGATGGATCACCCTATATAATCTGAGAAAAATTAAACAAAAAAAAAATATATGTGAAAAAGTTATTAAAGTTTTTAACCCCATGGTAACTTCTGGCCCACTCTGTATTACGAAAAATATAATGAAAATCGTCTGGCAAAAAAACGATGCAAACGCACAGAACTCAAAATATCTTGAGCGCAAAATCAAAATAGTTGGTCACAGGTTTGATATTCAAGGAAAAACCCTATATATGTGATGTTTGGAAACTGCTACATCTTATGAATGCTGCCAGTTACAGCCGAAGTATTTTAGTAATCGCTCTTAAACAAATCATTTACAACTGTTCTTGAGGCACTAAATACATATCGATCTCTACATTTGAAGATACAAAGCAGCTAACGAATACTTTTTAAGGGCAGCAGAAAAAGAATGAGCCTAAAAGGGTCTACCAAAATTTAGTTGCCCCTTAAGTCGAAATAGTTTCCTCAGTCTACTTGTAATATTTGTAACTACCTTCAATGGCAAAAGGTCATTATTAATGCTTTGAGGTCCATAAACAAAATATGCTTCATTTCGTCATAACACTAGAGGGCATGTAATTGCCAAACAAATAACCAAATTAACACCAGATCTCATACAGGCACTACTGACATAACGCTTAGGAGAAAATTTTGTTAATCCAATAAGTAAATAACGACAGCACAAACGTTAAGTAAACAACAGTTTCAATCACATTCCAGCTGATACCGACAGATAGGCGAAGGAAGGGTTCAAACGGTTGAGCGGACAGACAATAAAAACACGCACAAATACGAGTATTTATTATTTGTTGTCAGCCACTTAATTAGTTACTTATGTCATGTCTCACGCATTAAGCCACGGTCGTCGGTCGTCTCGCCAGCGTTCTCTGCCCTCGAAAGGTCCAAGTGTCATAACAACTGCCGTTATGTCAATTACATATTTAACATTTCGAGATATGATATTTTTTTGTATGTTTTTGGAAATTGCTACGCATTCAACGAGCGCAAGAAAACATAATGTCATTCTGCGTTATGTAGACATTGAACGCAACGAACAATTTAATTGTCAAAGTGACTGTATTTATTTTCGACTTGTTTCGTCTTCCAATACGCCCCCTCCCCCACCGGCCTTGCTGTTTAGTTAGCAGCTTCGTTACTGAGCAGTAGTGAAGGTACTGTGCCTGATGTGGAAAACTGCGTGGTGGACAGACGAAAGAAAGAGAGAATTTCACGAATAAATGCAACTCTGCATAGTTAATGAGTTACATTGTTGAGCGCACGGCAAAGCACAACAATGAGGCCGAAACTCTTTTTGTACAACTACTACAGCAACACGAAATTAAGTAATACCTGTGCGGTGTTGTTGTTTTCGTTTTTATTTCTTGACAAATCCCACAGTGCGTTTATCCATCGTGTGTGAGTGTGTGCATTTATGTGAGGACTGTGGCAAGTGCCGGAGTGGGGAGTGTCAAACGATAAGAATGTTTTAACCAGGGATCGAAAATACGAGTAACAGTTATTTTCTCCTTCAGTGAAAAGTACGCTTTTGTTTCATAAATCATAACTTTTTTTAGACAGACAATGGTTATTGTTTGTTGAGATGCACTAAATACTTTTAAAAAAGGGGCATAGTTGCTACTTATAGACTTTTTGGTTCATGTGCACCAAAAAACGTGCCGCATGGTCAAAACGGGCTATTTACGAGGGCGTTTCGGAGAGTTCTTAGCCTATCAATGAAAGAGAAAAGCTAGTTTTTCAAAAATATTTTTATTTTTCAATATAATCTCCTGAAACTTCAATACACTTAGTCCAACACTTATCTATCCCTTGATTAAAATAGTTTTCCTCAAGGTCTTCAAAATAGTGGTTTAAAACTGTAATTGCATCTTCATTTGAGGTAAAACGCTTGCCAGCAAGGAATTTTTTTAGATTTGGGAACAGGTTAAAGTCACTGGGAGCTAAATCAGGAGAATAAGGTGGGTGGTCGAGCAACTCGTACTTTATTTCGTTGATTTTAGCCATTGTTAAAACACTCTTGTGCGCTGGTGCGTTGTCTTGATGAAAAATTATTTTTTTGTGTTGTAGGCCAGGACGTTTTTCTCGAATTTGTACATTTAATTGATCTAAAAGGTTGCAATAGTACTCTGAATTTATTGTTGTACCCTTTTGCAGATAGTCAATCAATAAAATACCTTTGAAGTCCCAAAAAACCGTTGCAATAACCTTACCAGCCGATTGAATTGATTTTGCCTTCTTTGGTGCACTTCCTCCAGCTTCAGTCCATTGTTTGGATTGTTCTTTTGTCTCTGGAGTATAGTGGTGGATCCATGTCTCATCAACAGTTATGAAACGACGCTTAAAATCCATTTTATTTCGCTGAAAACGATCCAAACAAGCTTGAGAAATGTTCATTCTTATGCGTTTTTGGTCGACTGTTAACAAGTCCGGCACCCATATTGCAGAAAGCTTTTTCATCTGTAGTTCTTCATGCAAAATTAAATGGACTCGATCATTTGAGATGCCCATGATATTAGCTATTTCACGCACTTTTATTCGTCGATCATTTAATACCATATCATGCACTTTGGCTACAATTTCTGTTGTTGTTGCTGTTTTTGGACGTCCACTACGTGGTTCATCTTCAATGCTTGTACGACCACGTTTAAATTCAGCAACCCAATTTTTTACTGTTGCATATGAAGGAGCACTTTCACCTAACACATTTACCATATCATTATGAATTTCTTGTCTCGAAAAACTTTTTTTATGTAAATATATTATGTAATAATGACACCACGCATTTCTAATTCTCCATTGTAAAAAAGTCGCGGATGCGTCTTTTGTGAACACCTGTTTCTATATGAAGGAGTTGCCAGATCGAAGAAAAATTTAACATGTGTTCATAGCAGATATGGAAGTTTCCAAAACACTTAACTTTTGTATAGGCTAGGCTAAGAAGTTTCTCAACCGCCCTCGTATAGTCAATATAGGCATATGTGACGCGCAAAATAGAAAGGTTCCTAAGGTTAAAAACCAGTTTTGTTCAGGAGAGCCATTTTAAAGATTAGCTCCCTTTCTATTTGCGCTTAGAATCGTCGACTTCACGACCACGTTTAAATTCAGCAACCCAATTTTTTACTGTTGCATATGAAGGAGCACTTTCACCTAACACATTTACCATATCATTATGAATTTCTTGTCTCGAAAAACTTTTTTTATGTAAATATATTATGTAATAATGACACCACGCATTTCTAATTCTCCATTGTAAAAAAGTCGCGGATGCGTCTTTTGTGAACACCTGTTTCTATATGAAGGAGTTGCCAGATCGAAGAAAAATTTAACATGTGTTCATAGCAGATATGGAAGTTTCCAAAACACTTAACTTTTTTATAGGCTAGGCTAAGAAGTTTCTCAACCGCCCTCGTATAGTCAATATAGGCATATGTGACGCGCAAAATAGAAAGGTTCCTAAGGTTAAAAACCAGTTTTGTTCAGGAGAGCCATTTTAAAGATTAGCTCCCTTTCTATTTGCGCTTAGAATCGTCGACTTCACGTTCATAAAACGCGCATATCTCTGGGAGGGAACACTTTTGGGGCATGGGATCGGTCTCATTCGATGTTCAGATGTTGTCCACATCAAAAAAGAAAAAAAAAATGAAAAATGATTTTTTTACCCTTAGGTCCCTTTCTCTATGTCACATATGTTTACAGCCTTTATTCGAAAAACGTATTTATGCAAGTTTCATTAAGATCGGCCAAAACTTTCGACCTGTTCTATGAAAACATGCTTTAGATAGACAGTACACGGACTGGGGGACTGGACATATCGATTCAACTGCTGACTCTGCGTCGAGCGAGCGGTATATTAAAAGGTAGGCCCAGCTTAAATATTTGTCATATTTACACAATTCGTACTTGAAAATTATGAAATTTCTTCGTCTTTACATACAAGAACTAAAAAAACTGAAGAACCCTATAGCTAAAAACCGAGTAAACCTACAAGTCGGACTTTAGCTATTTTTGAAAAAACCGACTGTCAGGTTTGGACAAAAAAAACCGGAACGTCGGTTTTCGTTTTTGGACACTCTAAAATTTATATTGTCTTTGTCTAAATTCTAAACTTGTTGTCATTCCAAAAAACAACGTTGACAGCTTTGAACTTAAAAGGACGTCTAAAGCTTATGAGGACATCTGTCAAATGTCAAAAAACACACAATCAGTTTTCTTTACAGGCACCGGCGGAAAAAGATAGGTACGCCTGTAAGCTTGGCAAGATTCTTGTTTTTTTTTGCTCTCTTACTCGCATTTCATTGTTAAGGTAATTAAAAGTTTTATCTAAATTGGGGATAATTAAAATTTCGTCACAAACAAACAACAACAACAAAGCCAACCAAAGGGAGGAGAGAGAGGTTAAGTTACCCGAAACACAGGCAAACTGGGAAAATAAGCTACACTCACTAAGTTGTAAAAGTAATTGTTAAATGTTGCAAAGTTTTTTATTTTCGTTTTTCGTTCCTTCCCCCTTCTCAAGTGGTTGGCAAGTGTTGCGCTGGCAGTTAAAATTAGACGATTATTGCTTTTGCAAATTAAAGAGGGCCGACACGAGTCAGAATTTAATGTAAGGGATTATTATTCTGGTGAACCTTTGAAACGCAATTCCAAAACTCTCTTACCTACTGCTTATGGAAAGTACTCGTATCAAGCAAGATTTTTTCTGCTAAACAGTTTTCTATGCTAAATATTTAACGTAAAACGTAAAGTTAACCTGTTGTTTTGGCTGACTTGCGTCCGTTTGCCTTTCAGCTAACTATCAATACATTTAACTACACATGTTTACGCATGTATTTGTTTACATAGTTTCAAATCATATCAACCGCATTTTAAAATGATTTATCAGAACTAAAAACAGCCACAAATTATTCGTGCATACATTCAATCATTGGCATTTTAAATAAACATTTTGTGTAAAGTTTTAGACGTTTTTAATTTAAATTAAGCATTCTTCTGTTGTTGTTGTTGGGTTGGTTGGTTGGTTGTTGGGTTACAAACACCCAGACCCCGTAAAGCCACTGACTGCAATGATAGGCCATTATGCTAATACGTTACATAATATGTTTGTTTAAATACAACAACAAAAACAAGCAGCTTCTACAACAACAGCGCCATGACACGCTGCTTAAAAGGGTCTTTTTAAATTTTCAGGTTTTATTGTTTAAGTGCCGCCACCCACCCCTCCCATTTTTTTCGTTGCAAGTGAATTGAAAATTTTGGTTGATTTTTTTTTTGGGGTGGTCGATTTAATTGATGACTAGTCAAGTTTGAGGTGACAGTTTGATTCTGTTTTATTCATTGTTTGCCTTAAGCCATTTTTCTTTTTTATTCATTTAAACTGTTTAGCGTTTGCTTTTCAGTGGTTGGAGTTTTATTTTCATGGGGTTTGGTCTCGTCAATCGTTGTCAGAGACAACAGGTGTTTGTTTTTCTCATAGCCTTATTTAATTCAATTAAATAGTGGACAAAGTGGGAAAGAAGGGATTGTATGTTAGAGCCGGTAACTTCTCCATAACAAGAAAACCCCGGAACTCAGTAACACCAAGGGACCGTTTAAATAGTTTCCTATGTCCACCTCAAGTCAGAGTCCACCTTAGTCGCCAGAGTATTTAATACCATGTCTATATTACCACAATAGTTAGCTAAGTACAAGGGCCTGTGCGAATAGTAGTTGAGTTTTTGGTTTTTAAATTGATTTACTTCGATTAAGGAAATAGGTTAATGTAGACGACTATACTTCAAGTAAACTTAGGTAAAAAATCAGCCAGAAACATCGAAAAAAAAAACAATTTGCAGCGACGGGTTTTATCCGCGAAGATAAGAAAAAGGTAAGAAATTAATATCTCAGATAGCTAAAAACTTCTCTATTTTAAGAAATACATTAGCCGTTTGGAGACGCCATTAAACAGAAAGTCTGGTCGTGTGAAGCTCACTCATTTGAGAGAAGTTCCAAGTTTGTTAAAAGGGTAAAATAATAAGCGGCGAATATTAAGCCAACTTATTGGACCGATTTAATGAGGATTTAAAAAAACTACTCTATATGGCCAGGAAAAAAGTTCTTTTTCATCAACATAATGCACGGGTGCACACGTATGCATTCTCGTATTGTTATCTCATCGTCATATTCTCCGGATTAAGCCCACAGTGACTTTTTCCAAACCTAAAGAAATGGCTCGGTAAAAGAGATTCAGCACCAAAGATGAAACGGATAGAAATTAAAAATCTAGTCAAAACGGTTATTTAATAGCCAAAAGATATCCTTCTTCTTGGGCCCTTATGTCCTTCCCTAATCTTAGCCAAAACTTTAATATTGCTCTATATTTGACTAGAAGTCAAATAAAAGAATATTATTCTACGAATTCAAATATAGAGTAATTTTACAGTCTTCACTGAGATTAGGGAAGGCTGTAAGGGCCCAAAAAAACGGATATTTTTTTGACTTTTCAATGCCCGTTTTGACTGCGTGGAACGTCTTTTGGCCCACATGAGCAAAAAATTTCCAAAAATTTGTTTGCTTTTTTATAACGATTTAAAATAATCACCTTAGCGGGGTTTAAGCATTTTTTTTCGCTTGTCAACTAAGGCACCCCTATTGTTAAAATCGAATCGGACCTTGCCAAATTTCGTTTTAATTTGAAGGGCTAATAAGAAATTAGACAAACCTAGAAACAAGAGAAATAAATCAAAATATTTGAAAAATATAAAGTGAATTCGTATGATCTACCCACAGGGTGGCCCAAATAAGAATGAAGGTTTAAACATATGCATAATTTTATTTTTATATTTTTTATGATGGCTACATAAGATGAGCAGCAACTCAGCAAAATGTTTAATCTTATTATTATCGTCGTCATTTTAATGTCAGAACATCACCCAACAGAATAGGGATAAGAATCAGAATCCTAGGATATTACATTAGCGTTAATTTCACCCCTCCAGATATACAGTGTGATGCAATGTGATGGTCTATTTTTTTTTTTTGAAAATGAGCAGGATCAACTAGCATTAACGGGGTTCTGTGTGCGACAATGATTGAACATTTTGTTGCTTCCACAAGTTGGGAATAAGCCTGACATATGCTTTCATTAAGATGGAACTACTGTGCAGACAGCAGAAGTCACAATGGAAATTTTTCGTAACATTTTTGGCGAACCCTTCAGCCCTATTTGGGTCATGCAATATATAAAGCTTTAAGAGTCTTTTAGCCTTGCAAGGCTCCAAAATTACAAATACTGGTTTTGCCAGAACATCACATTTCACAGAGTTACTGATTTATGCTTAACGGTTTTATTTCAAAAATAAGTGCTGGAAATTTTTTTAATCAACCTAAAGCAGCGGAAAAAACCCTTAACGCAAGTGGTATTTACGAAAACGTGTAAGAATGACAAAACGTCAGCCGCCTGAACTATGTAAGCGCCATTTATGTTGCACTTACACACTGGGCGTATAATAATTCATGAAGCATAGGACAACATGATCAAGTAGCGTATGGAGCACATGCGGCAAGGGCTAGAGAACGGGCAGAAACAATAATCTTTTCCAGCGCATCCAAGCTGACCTTCTATGGCTTAACAATCGAATGGAGAGAACAAACAAGAAGAGAAGAAATAAACAAAAAACACAACGTATCGTATGTAATATTCAGAAAACGCCAAAGAAAAAGTACAAAAAACCAACAACTAAAAACGTGTAGAAAAATATGTGGTACGCGACGCTTAAGATGCGCCAAAATAACTCGTTTTCGTAACGAATTTTACACGTTTTAGATTCTTGTTGTTGTTGACTTTGGTTATTTTTTTTCTTCGTTTCCATATGACAACAACAAGCCCAAATGCGAGCATTACTTTAGCTAGACTCTTCTGAAGTATGTACATTTTCGGTACGACAGCGGTGTGATAAATAAAGGGAAACAAAAAAGAGCCGAAGGTTTGTAGCTATTGTTCTTCGATTATTCACTATGCTTTTAAACTCTTTTAGATGCTATTCTAGAACTACCAAGTTTTTAGAATATTCCAAGAGTGGCTCACCGCTATGAGTTAAGGATCTTGAATGAAGCCAAAATAAATTGTAAAAAGAGTCTCAGTGTTGAATCAGAAGAGACTGCTTGCTGTGTACATAGCAGATCTGCCAAAGTAACAAGCACCATTAATGGTTGCAGAGGTTTTCGTAAGTTTTCGTTTTAACCTCAAAGTTCCTTCAGTGTGACCAACCAAAAATAAAAAAAATCTAGTAATAATCTAGTCAAAACTGGTATTTAATAGCCAAAAGATATTCCTCTTCTTGGGCCCTTATGTCCTTCCCTTACAGACTTTCCTTATCTCAGCCAAAACTTTAAAATTGCTCTATGTTTGACTAGTAGTCAAATAAAAGAAAATCTTTCTACGAATTCAAATACGAGTATAGAGCAATTTTGCAGTCTTGGCTGAGATTAGGAAAGTCTGTAAGGACCGAAGAAAACGCATATTTGTGGCTTTTGAATGCCCGTTTTGACTGCTCGGAACGTCTTTTGGCCCACATGAGCAAAAAACTCCAGCAACTAAGCACTTTTTTAGAGTTTTTAGTGCATCCTAACAAATAATACAGGTATTTTTTCAGAACAAAAAATATATAAATTCAAATCAAATGTGAAATCTTTATTGGTAATTTGAGAGGACATTTTTTGGCATTTATTTTTTGAATATAATTTCCTTTAAATGTTGGCCGCAACTTCGCCGCAGGGTTTTCATTTCTGAGGGTCCAATTTTGGATGACTCGTTCGACCGGTATGGCTTCAATGACACTCGTAATGTTGGCTTCCAAAACCTGAATCGTAGCTGGTTTATCAGCGTAGACTTTGGACTTTCCGTAACGCCAAAGAAATATGTCTAAAGGTGTGATATCACTCGATCTAGGCGGCCAACTCACCTGTCCCAAACGTGAAATTAGCTGCTTTTCAAAATGACCTTTCAATAGATCCATTGTTTGAGCAGCTGTATGACAAGTGGCACAGTTCTGTTAAAACCAAGTGTCTTTAAGATTACGGGCTTCAATTTTAGTTGGCATAAAGACCGATATCTTGGCGCGATAGCGAGCACCATTCACGGTTACGTTTCGGCCATCATCATTTTTGAAAAAATATCGACCGATGATTCCACCAGCTTATAAACCGCACCAAACCATGATTTTCGCTGGTTAAAATGGCACCTCTTGAACCTCTTCTTGTTGCTCTTCAGCCCAAATGCGGCAATTTTGTTGTTGTTGTTGTAGCGGCACATAGTGCCCTTGGCCGAAGAATTCCTTCTTCGGGTCGATCCGGTGCATAGAACCGGCTGTCGTGGGATCGAATTTTGTTTATTGACTTTGCCGTTGAGCCAGAAATGGGACTCTTCACTGAACAAAAGAGCTTACTTCCAAAATACAGTTGGCAACATTTAAAGGTAATAATTTTCAAAAAATAAATGCCATGAAAATTCCTTTTAAATTACCAATAAAGATTCCAAACTTGATTTGAATTTTTATATTTTTTTTTTGTTCTGAAAAAATACCTCTAGATGGATCACCTTATACTTATTTCAACCATTGCCCGCCCACAAAAAGTTATGATTTGTTAAGCAAATACTTAAATAAAATTGACTTTTTACCGAGGTACCGTAAGTTCCTTGAAGGGAAACTTTTTCCCCTTCCGCCACTTTGGCCAATTCACAATCCCAAACAGCTAATTTCCATAAGGCATCATAATGCGAAATTTCTAGATCCTAGGTTGAATTGTTTACGTGCTATCGTGCTTTCGTGCAGACGACGAGGAGACTGACGGACATGACTAGATTGTTGTAGAATTTTACGACGATCAAAAATAAATGAAGTAGCGTTATAAAAACGTCTCAACCCAAAAAACTGTAGGTCCGTATTAAACATTCTGAGCCTCCCATATTGGCCTCCCATATATCCGATGACATGCCCACTATTTATGTTGATTTTCTGAAGGAGATGGCATATTCTATTTTTGTTCTCTAGGGGTTTTTCCCATAAACTGAAAGTTAGCTAAAAAGATTATCGATCAAAAACGTTATAAACCATTAATTGTCAACCTCTATGAAATTTTATCATAACGAAATTAGCCATAAAAATTGTCCACTCTTGTTCCACATACACAGGTACATTCCGATTTCAAGTCTTCACGCTGTGAACGTTACTGAATTAATCTGACGGTTGACAAATTTCATACAGATGACTGCATAGCAAGGTGGCAAGAGTTCTATAAAGGCGGCTCTACCTGACTGTAGACCAGGTCAAGATTATATATCCCCCATCAAAGATTTCGATCTAATACTTATATAAACATTTTGTCAAGGGGCGTGGAACTGGCCCTTTCTAACAGGGTGTGCTTCTTTCCATACCGACATCATAAAAACCACATACTATCTCTAACAGTTCATAAGGTATTGTCTAGTTATGTTAAAGGTAATTGATTTCTCAAGAGGTTAACTTAGTCCTTGTGTGGGGACAAATGTTACATTTTGCCCGATCAAGCTCATTTTCAATACCAACCGTTTCTATTCCTTAACATATTTTTCTGCAAAATTTCCGAAACCCAGCGTTAATAGTGCAGCCCGTATTTTAACACAGACGAACATGGCTAGATCAACTTAGAATTTTAATGCAATTCAACGAACAGTAGTTTGAGCTGTTGCAAGCGGAATGACAAAGTCAATATACGTTTTCCTACTTTCCTTTGATGGAGGGAATAAAAGCATGATAAGCTCGGTTAGTGTTTAACTAAAGTTAGTGGCAAAAGCCATACTCGACTGATTGTGCGGCCCTCGTTAGCAATACATACATGTCTCACAAGCTGAGTGCACTTGAAAATCAACTGAACCGAACTGAACTGAAGGCAGCGAGAAATGTAATCATGTTACAACATATTGTGGCACGTCTGGTTCTTTAGCAGCAGCTCTGCAAAATATAAAGCGTAGCCTTGCTGCCGACTGTTGTTTCTGATATTTCGATGGGGCTTTAACACTGACTCACAACACACCAGCAACATCTAAACTCCATGAAGGAATACTCTACTGATCCAAAGATATAAAAAAAAGAAGCGAAAAACCCCAGCAACGCCATTGGAAAACATCGAGCAAAAAAGGTAAAACTACAAGTTCTACTTAAAAGTTTAGCTATGCACATCAAGTGCTGCAAAAAACCAAAGCCATATTTTTTTTACTCATAGCTTCCCTGTCCGTGGTGATTTCATAGGTGGCTGGGCTGTTGTTGAGAATGTTTTATTTTTTTTTGTGTTCAATAATCGGCCCCAAGAATTTTACGGCTAAAAATAGTCTCTACTCATGCTGCGTTAATGTGGTCATTTAATGTTGAAATGTTATATGTGAGTTGGCATAAAATGAAACATAATTTGCCCCATCATTTCTCGTCTCGTTTGTGACTCTTCCTTGTGACTCAGAACTCGTTTCTGGTGTTTGGTCATGGTATTTCTGTACGTAGTTTACCTTTCGGCTGGTTCTGCTAGCCTGTATGACCTCTGAAAGAACGGGGAATTTATGGGACAAGGACGGGGTATGTGATGACATTGCAATACATTAACATTTTACTGATATTTTAATTAAAAGATTTTCTGCAGGGAAGGCAAAAAAAAAGATTAAGGCAACTTACATTACGGAAAACGGTGACCGCCCACCGAAGATATTACAGACAAATATTTTGAAATTGCCAGGGTTGTGAGGAATTTAAATTTCTTGAAGGGTTAATTAACCCGAGCCATTAAAGCTGGTTCTGAACAACATATTATCCAGCAATTAAGGGAGAACTTTTATTAATTATTAACATTTTTGTAAATTTGAACATCATTTCCTTTTGAGACTTACTTCCCTTATGTTTCCATTACAAAACAGGTAAAAAAATTAGTTCGAAGGAATGATTATCATATAACCTAAGACACTCTATTATTCAGAAGATTTGCGACTTTGCCAGAAATTTGAGCAAGGTCGCATCTAATAAGTGACTTCTAAAGCAGTAGGGCATTTAGGTCCAATTTCACTAGGAATAGTCCTAGGTCGCACTCAACAATCGTTGTTTTATTTCAGTTAGATGAAAATTAAAATGTATCCTTTATATTGGCAGGACTTCAATTAGTAAATGCCGTAGAGTTTATGTTTCGAGCAGGCGTTAAACTTTAGATCCTTGTAAGTTAGTAAAAGAACTATATCGTGTTTATGAGGATTTACACATTTTTCCTCCATGTGATGTTGAGGGAATTAGATAAGTACTCGGAAATGTCATTTGTATGTGGACTATATGAAAAGATGGACCAATACCCAAAAGCATCAATATGCTTGGCTATTAGTGTTTCTTCCCTGACTTTTTTTGGGAAAGGGTGGAAAAATTCAAATTTCCGGAATGACAAAATCCCGGAAGAGAAAACTTAATTGGGAGATTTCTCGCAATTATATTTTATGAAGCTACGTCAATTCATTAGCCCAACAACATTTAAAATGCTATTGCCCATATAACGTCGAAGATTATAGAAGGAGTCAACAAAATGTGCACCAATCGCTTGAAGCACTTTCTGCCAACCCTTTACTTACATGGGGCCATTTGATATTCCATGCATAATGACATGAAGGTAGCTTCAAAATAAACCCAGAATAAATTTAAAATCTAATACAGCTTTTGTTTACTTTAGTTTTCTTTTCCTATCGTTCTTATCTAGTCTCCAAGTACCCCTTGGCGTATGAGTATTATTAATTCGGACACATTTTACCTAAACGATTCATAAAATTTTTACAAATTATAGTTTCCAATAAACGCACACAGATTTTGCAACCTAACACTTTGCTCTATAACTGATAATTACTAGAAATTTCCTGAGGTTTTTTTCAATACCGGAAATTCATTAAAAGAATTTCGACATTTACCAACAATTACGCTTTCGGAACTTGTTTGTGCCACTTCCGCTCTCGATACTTTTGAGTTGGTATAGTTTGAGCTAGTGCTTTGCGTGCTCTATTTATCACGCCCATTATTTTTTATTACAGTCTTATCATATACATTTTAACATTAAATTTTACCTTGTAACTATTTTTTAGACCACCCTTACCCACTTATTTAGTATTCTTTGGCTTCGTTGTCAAGCATGTGTTCACCATACCGGCTGGCGGTGTGTTTCACTGTTTGGCGCTGTCAGTCGCTATGTGTGCGCTTAGAACAAATTTGCTGCAAATGCGCTTCAAACGCCCACCTAATGGTTCTAGCCCTTGTACTTTAGCGTCTGTCGGTTTCGTTCATTTTTTTTCATCTTTTATTTTGTTGTGTTGTTCCATGTTGTAGTTTTGTTGTACTCAGACACAAATTACATTTCCTCTATGATGTCGCATGGTGCGGCAAACGGTAACAACGAGCAATATCAAATTTACAACAAACACATTTGTTCGTAATTGTAACACTTACTACAGCTGTTGTTGTATTTTGTAACAATGCAACAATGGTGATAACACAATTGCTATACCCGCCCACACACGCCGACCCTTGGGTTGCGCACAAATGCAAGAACAGAATAGAGCATAAAGTTTAGTTACAAATACACTTCATTGTGCAACATGCGCTCTAGGTAAAAATCGGAGGAAATGGGAAAATTAAATTGAAAAACCTTACACAATTTGGCTGTAAATACATCAAGTATGCGCAGAATATGAAATGCACAAACATGTGTTCGTATGCAAAGTATGTGCCGTATGAACAAAAGTAAGTGTTAACAAGTTTTTCCTCCCTATATATAACGTCTCAAATACTGTACATTAGGGATACAACCAATTTTTTGGCATAGTACCATGAGGTCAACCATGTCCTAGTAACCACGAAAATCATAATCTTTTGTAATTTTTCTGGAAAAAGTTCACGCACCAATTGGTTTTTCTAAACAGCTGAATTTTATCCAATATTGTTCGGAGAGTCTTGAGAAATTAAAATCAAACGCGACCAATTTAAAAACGTACAAAAATGACTGACATTCAGTTCTGAGTATGTTTGCTCTTTTATACAGAATTGAATGTAAGCAAAGGCTATTATGTTTATTAATTATTCTTAACTTCACAGTAGAAAGTAAATGAGTTATTTTCTAAGGTAATATATAAGAATACATTTATATAATTTATATATTGTTGCAAGTTGTTATGTTTGCATATTTCCAACAACACTTAAAGCACTGACTTGAAATAACGATGAAAAAAACACCTTAATTTTCTTTTATAAAAGACTTTATTTGTTTCTTTTGTTTAATGTTCTCTTATCGCTTGCTATTTCACATGTGTCTGAACAAGCCAAAAGTTAAAGCTAGCTTGCATAGAATTTAAAAGCTCAATTCTTATTGGCCAATAGCAACTTAACGAATTAATAACAAAACTTCGTTAAGTGGGGATTTGGATCTCCTAGGCTCATTGGTCAATTATCAACAGGCTGCCACCTGCGATAAATGTTGCAAGTGTTAGTAAACGAATTAACTATTAGCATTATGAGAGATTATTCGTTACACATTTTTATTTTTTTTCGTTAAAAAAGGTTAAAGATGCGTTTTGGTTTGCTGGAAAAATCTCTTACCATCTGTAAATATTAATGCAATTTCATACTTAAGTTTTTTTTTTATTTTAAATAAACATATTATTAAGTTTTCTTAACCAAAAAGAAAATTAAAATTTTTCAAAACTTCATCGCGGTTGGTGCGTGAACTTTTTTGACCTTAGCGAAAAAATAAATATACGTTCCCTTATAGTTTTTTATGCTCTATTGGACTGTGCTATGCCAATTTTGATATTTTAAAAAATTGTTAAAAAGTTGTATCCCTACTGTACATATGTTATTTGAGTATGATACGAGTATAAAAAAACACATCAAACTCAATTTACAATTACTGGGATGGAATAGAAAATTTCTGGAAAAGAAATAGTTGACACGCAAACGGAAGTGTCATCTTCACATAATACACATAAGGGCAACAAGCAAAAAATCGCAGCAGAAGTTCTTCTTAAAATTTTTCAACAAAAATCTATATAAGTTTTTGTTACAAGATTATAATCTTGTGAGTAAAATTAATATATTCAATAGAGGCTGTTTAATGTTGCCATTAATTTGTAATTTAAATTTTGTTTTTATGTTTTATAGTTTCCGAGATATTTGAAGGTTTCTTCTCAAGTCTTAATTAATATCAATCATACGTACCAAAGCACATAATATGAAGAATAGCCATTAGGTACGAACAAAGTTGCCGTACCACTAAAAGTAATTGTAAACAGGTTCTTTCTCTCCCTATAAAACATCTCCAATATTGTACATATATTCTATGAGAATGGGCTCAAAAATGCATCAAAATAAATAAATACTGACTGACTGAAGTATAGAAAATTTACAAAAAGAATAAAACACAAATAACAATAGTGAACAAACGCACACATAAAGATGAGAATCATTTAAGGAGTTTAAGATACATTTTCTCAAAAATACTTCAACGAAACGAGTTTGTGCTACATAAATACATAAGCTAGAGTGTTGACTATAAATTATATTCAAATTGTTCCGCTTTTATTTAATAGGTTAGAAGATATTTAACTTTTTTCATTAAAAAGTCTTAATTAATATCAATCATGCGCATAATTTGAAAAATATAATATTTATAATTTATTAGCCTTCATGTGCCTAGAAATAAAGTTAGACTCTATACGATTTCACCACAAAAAGGTTGAACGAAGTAGCTGGTAAAATAGTATCTCTTGGCTCGCCCAAGTCTGCAGCAAGTTTTTATAATTCGATTTGTTGTCTTTACGACCTGCTAGAAGTTTGTGTCTATACCAATATTGAGCATTCAGTGTCGGTAACTAACAAAAATAAGATTGCAAAGATTTTGTCCTGAACTAAACAGGAACATAACGAAAAATTTATGGTCAGGCCTCTCAAAGAAGGTCTAGACGAGGCACTGTAATGTTAGAGCAACGACTAGAAACTCGTTGGTAGCAGAAGTACTACCGCTTTGGGGCGAATGTGAAGGAGAGCAATATGTGCATATCTGAAAGAGTTGCGTATTTGTTAGATTTTGTAATTTGACCGTCGTGCTGCAACTGCGGCTTCCTGTAGTCTTTGTATAGTAATCAGAGACTTTGTGCAGGTCATTATTTTGAAAAATTATTTAAAGTAAAATATTTTTTAAAATAAGCGAGAATATCTCGAAATCATTCTTATTAACATCAAACATACGTACAATTGTACTGGAAATAAAACGGGGCCTGATACCTACACTATTGAAGTACATATCAAAGCCGGTCTAAGTTTTCTAATGTATCTAATTGTGGCCCATATATTCTGAACTATTTTTTTGGTGCACGTCTTTATCTTTCTCCATCAAATACTTGTTGTAATATTTACGAATTTCGTTAAAACCCTGCTTATTAATATTAAGCATACGCACTATGGTCCATAACGTAAGCATTCATTTTTAAAAGGTTTACTGCAAAGTAATTATGTTCTTGTTAACTAGTATACAATATGCCAGCGTCCATTCTAAAATTTTTTGCATTTCACATTAAACTAGGAGCAAAAAACCATTGTCTGCAATTAATGATTGATAAGACAAATAGTGTATTCGTTTAAATTGCTTTTTTCCATCATTATTACACTAACTTTGCACAAGGGAAAAACAAAAAATTAGAAGAATTGCATATCAATTTGCCTTAGCTTCATGCAGGTTCTATTGCTCCACCCACGCATGCAGACGGAGGAATAGTCACAATGTTTTATGCACCGTTGTTTATGGAAAATTGCGATTGGAAAGAATCAGCATTAGTGTATAAGTACAAAATAAAATCAATTGCTTTTTCTACGGCACTTTAACATGGCATGTCGAATCCTTAACATATTTACTGTTTTGCAAAAGTTCGTAAATATAGGATTATTAGAAGCAAATGATGTGCTTGTATGAACAATGCTATAACGTGTAATGATAGTCTATGTCTGTATGAGTTAAAAGCTTAAAATCTTAGCTAAATTTTCGAATTTAAGTTGTTTGTTTTTGGCCGATCGTTCCGAAGATATTAAGATTTTGCTACAAGTACCTCTTAATTAATATTAATCATACGCCACCACTGAACAACTGTAATTACATGAATTTACCATGGAGATTACATTCTTTTTGGTAAATTTTTTATAAAATACATTTAAAACACCAGTAAAATTTCACCTGCCCTTATGCAAAATCCAACTAGTGGCCGCTGTTAAATGTAATTAGAGACCAACAGACAAACAAAATTGAATTTCGAATTAATTACGAAGTGCTCACTGAACCTTGGCCAAGAATACGCGAGAATTCGATCCTTTAAGGGTTTGCAAACATACGCTACAATTATTTTTAATGTATAACAGCATACGAGGTGGATAGGGAAATCACACATTGCATTTCACTTCAGTGTGCATGTACGAGTAACAACGAAATCGCATAAAAAACATTTGCAAGAAAACAAGATTTCATATCTTATTTTGCAAACGGAGTGGAAAGTTAAGGGCTCAATGATAACGGGATTAATGAAGTTAGTAAGGAGATGAATTCACTACTATAACATTGGTGGCTGCCACCAGCATTGCCCTGTCTGTTGTTGTTGTTAGCAGCAATGTTGCGACTGATGGTGATTTTAACGACGACGTTGTCAATGATGATATTTCCATGGTCATGGCATGTATTCATGGCTATGGTGACTTAAGCTTCTTCATAGTTAAAGTCGATGAAATATTTGCAAATTATCCCTATTCTCGAAATCGCTTGTGCATCCGGAAACTTTAATGCGTTCATAAAAACCCCCATCTGAATGAGATTTCTTTGGCGCGAAATGTTTTTAGTCCTGGTGGATTTATTCAGTTTCTGTTTAAATCGCTATGGTCATGGCTTTACTTTTTTTCTCTCTTTTCCGACATAATGAGGCAATTCAAGCGGATTTTATGATTGTAGCAAATACGAGTATAGATATAAAAAATGGTAAATGTTCAGATGCTTTAAAAAGCCAGGCAAACCGAAACGAATGCAGCATTATAATTATTTTTACTTTGCTTTATTTTTGCCTTTTTATGATTGAAGAGAAATGGGGATTTTCTACTAGAGATTTTCTTTTAATTAAACATTTTATGATTATTAAATGAAAATATGAAAAAACCTTTACTTGTGCATAAAGCAAAGACCATGGAAAAAACGTATATGAGAGAATGGTTTTAAAATTAAATTAAAGAAAATTCTTCAAAATACTTATTAGAAGGACGAACATGAACTAAGGACAAACGAAATCAAATTGTTGCGGCTACTAGAAGATATATGCTTAGTAGGCGATTATAATAAACACTCTGCCCTAATTAGGTTGAGAGCTACGCCAGTTTTTCTAAAAATACTTTTCAATTTATATTAATCATACGCACCATTCGTGTAGAAAGTATTTTATCAAAAAAATTCGTATACACTGAAGGAATTCTTTAAGGTTTGGCTTTAACAACAGTAAACCCATAATATTGTCTTTTAGCTAAGCAAAATATGGTTGTTATAAATGATTAAAGCTTTTGTTAGATGTTCGTGTGCCTCTCAGTATGCGAACAATGTTTTAATTAGTCAAATATAATTTACTACAATTTTTTCCTTTGACTTTTAAAATTACTTAAAAATATAAAGGGAAAGCATTAATACATATGATATGTAAACATAAAAACTTATTTTTTTGACTTTCCCGTAAAGGAACCAATGGAGAATATCTATGATATTATGACGATTTAATTAATGATTTGGCGGGAGAATTAAATTAATATTTCAGATACCGCTTTATAGAATGGTATTTACAAAATAAACACATTGGGCGTATGATTGATATTAATTTAAAAACATTATTAGTGCAAAGGCTTTATTTCTAGTAGGGACTATTCTAAAACAGACATACATATTTCGATCGAAAGCTATTACATGTCCCTTCATACTGTTCACTGCGGACCTCACAGGCGACAAGGCTTTCTGAGGAAATTTAGACAAAAATTAAAAGCTTTTACATGAGTAACAATAAAATATAAATGTTTTGCTTGATTAATACAAATAAAATGAAAGGTATAAAGGAGCGATTGTGCATCTTTTTTAGTCATTTGACAAAGTATCTTTGGAAGATATAAGAAAAAGGGGTACCAAAGGCAAGGGAATAGACTAAGACCTACAGTAAACAACAAATTTACTTTAGAGCAACGGAGAGTATGATTGATTTTAATATAAAATATCTGGAATAGAAACCCGTAGTAATTAATTGCAAATGCCCCCCTATAGTGAAGACATACCCAATCAAATAGTTAAATGTTTACAACAAGCGCGAGTACTGAACCCTAAGAACAAAGAATTTAATTTTACATATTCAGATGAGTACACAAGAGTCAGATGCATAAAGATTCCTTGCAGAATCCAGTTAAACCTTAAGGTATAGTTTGACACAATGGAATAGAGGCTGGCCAATTTTTACCTACGATTGATAATAATTGGCCAGTTATACCAAATAACAACAGAGGTTAACCACTCATGCTAATCATAAGCTAGACATAGGCTGTCCATGTCGTTAAGTGCAGACCAATTACACTCTGCGACAAATGGTAAGGGTCAGTGATCGGTTTGGAATGAAACCACCGGGGAAAGTTATATTGGTAAAAAAAAAGTCATACGTGTTCCAGCGTTTCGCTGGGTCTCATCTAGGAATCGAGATATATCGATTTGAAGTTAGTAAGTATCGTATAGGGGAATTTGTCACGTTTTAGGCTCTTTTGTTTGACATAACTCGAGAACCACTCGTCCGATTTAGCTGAAACAAATTTAGAAAAATTAAGAATTACAATTCCTCTAATCTGTTCTTAAACCGTTTTCCTACTTAAGCAACAGTTTCGCAATTATAAATAAATGTATGAAAAAATAAAAAAAAAAAAAAAATTTCTTCATGCGCTTATTTTTAACTTGGAAACTATTACTTGTAAAGGAAAATAATATATGAACAGATTAAGGGAATTGTAATTCTTGGTTTTTTAAAATTTATTTCAGCTAAATCGGACGAGTGGTTCTCAAGTTATGTCAAACAAAAGAGCCAAAAACGTGACAAATTCCCCTATACGATACTTACTAACTTCAAATCGATATATCTCGATTCCTAGATGAGACCCAACGAAACGCTGGGACACGTATGACCTTTTTTTGACCGATATAACTTTCCCCGGTGGTTTCATCCCAAACCGATTGTGGCTGTCGCACAGTGTTACCGGTATATAAGCAATAGTTTAGGAACGCAGAGAAAAATAATATGTAAGTATTTAGTATTTAGTCAAAATTGAAGGGAATTTAACTTGGCAATAAAAGAGCATTGAGGCGTATGATTAATATTAATTTAACAACATTTACCGTTAAATCTCCTAAACAAACCACAGAGATGAAGCACAAATGCCAATCTAAGGCTAAAAGTAAAGAAGTTTTCTGTTGAATATCAGAAAAATTTTTTAAACTTTTAAATCATTGGAAAAGGATAACAACAGCAAAAATGTATTGCTTAAGAATCCCGTCAACATTTAAGGCACAGTTAAAAGACTGAACTTGACAATACCGGCAAACTTGGACGTATGATTTATATTTATTAAACGAAACTCAAAATTAAATCCATACATCTTCTGAACAGCTAACTGCAGGGATGAACCACATAAGTGCGGCTTAAAGACCGATTCTTTTATACCTTTAGTTGACCAACAATAACATGTATACGATGCTGCAAAAGAATAAGTCAATTCTGAGGCACCGTTTAAAGAATTAACTTGTCCGTAAGGAACATAAGGGTATATAATAAATATTAATTTAACAACATTTAGAGTTAAAGCGACACATTTCCCGAACAGTTACCCACAGAGTTGAACCTCATACGCCAATATGAAGCTAAGAGACAGGCAATGAAGGGACACACGGGCGTATAATTAATATTAATTTAACAATATTTAGAGTTAAAGCGACACATTCCTCGAATAGAAATCCACAGAGTTGAACCTCAAAAGCCAATATAACGCTAAGACACAGGCCTTCTATGTCGTTCAGTGTAAAACACATAGGAAATTAGGACTTCCAGTGAGGTGAGCACAAAACGTTCCAAAAGTTTGTAAAAAAAATCTTTAAAACAATTTAATGTCTTGGTATTATAGGCTTAGAAATCGCGTATTTCTCTTTGTATAGTTTGCTTAGGATTTTTTCAAACTATGTGACGAAAACAAAATCCTACCTTAAGTGTTACATTTTACTTGCGTATTACTGAAAAACCTCACACATTGTTGGCCTTGCTTTGAATCACTTTTAATGTAATATAAAGTCGTTGTCGAAAAATATTCCTTTATTTCTTTCTCACATGAATTGCTTTTCTAATTAACCTAATTAACCCTTTAATCATGAACTCTATTGAACCCTTATAATTTTCTTTGGCGTCGTGCCAATTTCCTTTTGGCCGAACAATAGAAGCCATCACCATGAACCCAGTATATATATGGCTCATTCATGTGGTTAACCATGCACTATTTAAAAGCCCTATATAGAAAGCCAATCGGTATAATTGCTTGGTTGGCTGCCGAACTTGTGAAAGGGCATTTGAGAACATAAAGAAGTACGTTTCATCTTCCTTAGGGCGGAGGCGAAGTTAGGGTTGCAAATAGGTCAATCCAAATTACGAGAGAATGATATTTTTTATGATGCATTGCTACAAGTGCAGAAATCGTAGACATATTTTTGAAAGCGGTTTAGAAATTTGAGTATTTTGTTTCCCTAAGGAATGCTGAGGGAAGTTAGAACGTGCTTCTGGTAACTGTGCGTTTAAGTTTTACCTTAAGAGTTGCTGCATTCACACAGATGAGTTTCTGCTAAACCCTTAAGCCTTTAATTAACACCCTTTTAAGTCGTCACTCGTTGGTACCGCCTTTGTGCGGAGGTGAACAATTAATCACACGCCACACGATATCATAACACTTTGCCTTTTAATTATTTTAATAACTTATTTAGTGCCCCCTTTGTAACCGGAAGAGCACAGCAGCAGCAATATTCTGCGGCCAACAACAACAACGCAAAGTATTTCGTTCGGTTTATTATGCAGTTGGTTTCAGGGAAATTTATTAATAGGTTTTGTCGTTGCTCTGGCTTCGCCTGACAGACGGAAGAAACGTGATCGACCGACTGTCAGGAGGTGTTGGTTAATTGGGCGTTGTTGCGGAGCACAAAACACTCTTACTTTTCATACTCATATTCAGCGTTACACTGATCCAAAAAACATTTAGGTCGAAAGTCTTTTACGTTTTACTTTTAACAGCTTTAGTTGTTGGTTGCTGTTGGTACGTTGGCCCGAACGCCGTTCTGCATGTGGCCAAGGAGAAACATCGCACCAGTTCCGCTTTTGTTATTGTTGTTTTGTAGCTTCTGGCCAAAAGCAAACGCAAAAAGGTTGGAAAATAAACTTTGCCATTTGGGCCAAAAATTGGCCATTTCGCCGGAGCAGAGGTAAAAGTTGGTTTAATTTAAACGCAATTTTCGTGAAACCAAATGGGCACACAGACATATCTTCTACTAGACAAACATTTTCTAGGGTTTGTTTTAACAGTTCAGGGTAAAAAGGAAAGGAAATTTGTCAAGCCAGAAAAAGTCCAAGCAGATATGAACTGATGCGTAGGAGTTTCATATTCAGGTGAACTATACGTGATTGAGCTCATCTTAATAAAGGATAACATGCAAATTGGGTATACTTTTGTATGTTTTTTTTTAGAATAAAAAGTTTAAGAAATGCGACGAACTGGGTAAAATGATTAATATTTTTAATATAAAGAATCTGGAGCGTATGATTAATATTAATTAAGAAGTAACTATCGCAAGTGGGCGAAAAGGCGACACAAGTTAGGGTCTAACATTTAAGTATGTTAAAAAAGCAGAGGAGTAAGCACTCGCTAGCTGGCCAATCAGTGTGTTGCTACAAGACACAACCTCTTGATAAACTTCTCCAAAAAGCATTAAAGTACATTTCAGACGTGACCAACATTTAGAATAGATACATTTGACTGGCAACTAAGAAATATGGTAAAGGCATGCAGAGAAATGTACTCAGGTTATCAAATGACAGTTTATAATGGATTTCCATGTATGCTTCATTTTAACTTTGTACTTTTTTATGTAAAACTAAAAGCCACATTCTCTAGTAACTTGCTAGAAGTTGCAGTAACAGAAGCGCTTAGGAATTTTATCGATGCATCATCCCATTTAGAAACAAAAGAAAACTTCTCTCAATTTAGTAAGCTGTGCACGATATCCTTATGCTCACAGAACCGGCCCTTTTACTGTTAAGCTCCGAACGGCTAATGTATTTCATAGAGAAGCATTAGAATGCCTAAGAGAATGATTTCTACTTGTTAAATCATCGTCACCTAGCTAGTGAAAACCCGCCGCTGAAAAGTTGTTAGATATTTGTACCACCATGGATTTACTTCCATGAAAATCGCTTACACTCCACGGCAGCCTTACTACACAGCTATGCAAATCCTGCAACGTTAGCTACAATTTAAGTAGATGATAGTCGTTCATTGGCCTTGTATAAAAAACGGTCAAGCTTTTATCGTAAACAATGACACCAATCGATTGAGTGGTCAATATGAATTTGAAAACGAGATTTTAATAGGGTTGAGAACATTTGAATTAGGTTCCCGCAACCAAATTGGATTCGAAGTGATAACCGATCCATTTAAATAAAGCCCCTATTAATAATGACTTTTTGTTAAACACCATGGCGTATTATTAACATTAACTGAGAGTTTGTTTTACAATAATTGAAATATCGCCATAACCAAGCAAACAAGACTTTTGTACAGAAACGATAGGTAAATTTTTGTTCGGTTAGGATCAGTCTAGTAGTACATTTTACCATATTTAAATACATTCTTATAGCCCATATTAGTTATGAACAAATCATAAGGCACCATGGCGTATGATTGATTTTAATTCTGAGATAGTGTAAGAATATTGGCAATATCTTCACAATCATTAAAGCTTTGGCAATGCTTTTGTAGTTAAATGCAAGTTACATTTTTGTGCTGTCAGTAAGTCATGAAGTTCAGTAGTCACTTTAAGTTGACAATATTACAGATTCTTAAAACACTGAACAGGTATAAACGGCTCGAAACCTCTGGCATCTACATTTTAAACCCCCTTCAATGTTTTATAGCAAAAGTCCAAAATAAACAAACGATCTGAACAGATTCTTAAAATATATAAAATATATCTCATAGCTCCTAATAATAATGAACAAATAATTATTTAAGACAATTTGGCTTATGATTGTTATTAATTATGGTTGTATCGCTCCAACCAAGCAAGGTAGAGAGTAACAAAAGCTTAGTAGGCGTCCTACCAGTAAATCATAGATTCCACTTACTTTGTCATATTACCACAATACTTGTAAAGTATAGATTGATTTAGAAATTGTTTAGTATAGGCATTAGATTTTATGACTCCTAATAAGACACATTACTTATATAGAGAATATTCTTAGGGATTCCGAAAAATGGTTCAGAACCCTTGTGTTAGGTTTATACCTTTCCTTGACACTTTCATGCTATTAGCGCATTTCAAAATTATTCCAAAAAACATTAAAAACTGTAATTCTGGTGCTAACGCAGGATGCGATAGAAGAATAAATTCTTTCCATACATATTCCCCAGGAAATTTGCAGTCATAAGTAACGGAGTAAATACCCCACACCCACCTACTTTTTATTCAATCGTGCTGGAAAATATTAAAATTATTGAACCTTGCAAAAACCACTTGTAATTGTCACTGTTTGCTTTTCTGTTGCGTGAAGCGGAAGAAGGAAAATTAATTTCGTTAAAATGTTTTAACAGTTTTTCTCTCTATCACTGGTTTTTAAATAACATGAAAATTGTTGGCCCTGCCATTCATTCGAGCCGGCAACGGCACAAGGGGAAATATATTTTGTGCGCCGGTTTTGGTTGATCTGTCGTTGGATTTATTTTCCCAGCACACACATTGTCATTGGATTGACAATCAATGGACCGCGATACCGGTCGTCGGTATCACCATGCACACGATTGCTTTAGTTGGGGAAATACAAAAAAAAAACATAAAGTATTGGTCTGAAAAGAGCATTTGATATGCGAGACGTTGAGTTTTTTGTTTTTGTCTTATTTTGGTTCACTTTAAACTGGGCTGTTTTTTTGTTGTTGCTGTTTGGTCTTTTATGCTTTTCATTTGGCCTCACCCAGAAAATTGTATCGTGACATATGAATTACAATTACAATTGATGTAAATTTCTTAAATAGTGCGTATTTATTTCATGCTTAGCAAAAAAAAATTGATTGTTGTGTCGTACTTAAACTATGAATCATTTTTGAATGGCCATTGCCTATTGCAAGATATAATCTATCGTAGACGGTAACTTGAACGGAAACGTAGCTAGCATGATGAATATGGCATTGCAACTATGATATCCATTCAAGCTCCGATCGCCCCAGTGTTAAACAGGTTCGAAAAAATAAAAAAAACACAAGAGCACCGTAATATTTAAAAATATTTTGGAATACAAAGAGTGTAACGCTCTGCCCCTATGAGTATAAAATTTTATATAAATTAGCAATAGCAAAACCAACTAATGAAAACTGATGAAAAGATTTTTCAATAAAAAATGAAGTGAGTTCAAAACAACGAACTTTTTCCTATAGCTTCATTTAGACAAGAAACGGATTTCTCCAAAGAGAAGAAAGCCTGGTATGTTAGATTCAATTACATTTTAAATTTTTAGTAAAGGGTGTTTTTTATTGAGGTATAGAACTTCGAATTGAAATAAAACACATGAAAATCGTTTTAATGTCCATCAATTTGGCTTTATTGGAAGGATAATTTTATGCCATTAATGTTTAAATATGATTTCGGGCATGTGGCCGCCGCGGCTGGCTCGAATAAAGCCAATTCTACAGGTCCAATTTTCAACCACTTTTTCGAGCATATGGGTATGTTGGCAATAACGCCACGAATGTTGGCTTCCAAGTCCCCTAACGTTTCTGGTTTGTTGGCGTAGACGAGCGACTTCACATATCCCCAAAGAAAATAATCCAATGGTGTCAAATCACACGATCTTGGTGGCCAATTGACAGGTCCATTCCGCGAAATTATGCGCTCATCGAATGTTTCCTTCAATAATTCGATTGTGACGTGCGCTGTGTGGCATGTAGCGCCGTCTTGTTGGAACCACAACTCATCCACATTCATGCCATCCAATTCGGGAACAAAATAGTCGGTTATCATGGCTCTATACCGGTCTCCATTAACGGTAACTGTGTCTCCAGCATTATTTCGGAAGAAGTATGGCCCAATGACTCCACCAGCCCATAGAGCACACCAAACAGTCAGTTTTTGTGGATGTAATGGCGTCTCAAGGGTCTCATGTGGATTCTCTTCACTCCAAATGCGGCAATTTTGCTTGTTGACGTAGCCATTCAACCAAAAATGAGCCTCATCACTGAACAAAATTTTGTGATGAAAATCAGCATCGAGATGAATCTCATTTTCGGCCCATTTTGCAAGCGTTGTTCTTTTGTCAACCTGACAGCTGACAAAATGGCCGCCAGTTAAAAAAGTGATGCCAACTTAAAGTTCTATACCCCAATAAAAAACACCCTTTATAAATTTCAATAATCTTCAATAATCTCAAAATTAAAATTAATTACATGCCACATCATGCGGAATATTAAAAAAATTGATTTTACAGAAATCGTTAGATTTTTGCCAACAATCATTTTTCGTTTACAAAAATTAATAATTTTAATACCAAATTCTAAAAAAAAATAAAATTTTTAAATGAGGTAGCTTTAGTCCCTTAATGGCAAAACAATCTTTCACTGGACCGATTTTAAGCATTTCTACTTCTAGGTTATGACCATAAGCCAACATCAGAATTTTAGGCTCCTGCTCATTTCGTTTGACCGCTAACTTGCATTCTACAGACGAATGGATGGTCGGACAAGGCTTGATTTTCTTTAAAAGTTTACAAGTATCAAACAACTTAATACTTTTTAGAATTCATGCCATCCATGGAGGGTATAACAATGCGAAGTCATCAAAATTGCAGACGAGATTTTATTGAAACAAATTTCAGTGTAATTATTAAAATACAGACTACACTAAACTGATATTTTACTTCTCATAAAGGACTGCCTTTAATTATAGTTTAAGCTTTTAGTTTTAAGTTACAATATTGACCCCATAAAGGATATAATACTAGTACAGCCGCATTTCTTCTAAATACATCTAAATAATATCAATCATACGCCACATGTTACATACATTTTTCTACGAGCCTACATTATCAATTAAACGCCACAATATATTAAAATTATTGTGTTATCAGTGTTAAAATTCAATTTAAGATTTTGTGTGTAAAAAAAAGTGTCCACATTTCCGGAATACTAGAACAATATTTGTGGTTTTGAAGCAAAAATATTTTGCTGTCGTCATGTTGAGTTTTAATTTGGAAATATGTTTCTTCTGGCCACTTCTAAATCAGTAAGCTACGCACGATATATATTTTTGTAGGCTCCTTGTCTGCGACTTAATGCTAGATACACACGAGACTACCGTTGGATCAGTACAACCATGGTGAAGCAAATGCTGCTTCTGGTGTAGCCACGAAATCACTATGTTGTGAGCAAAAAAAAAATTGCTGTAACACATGGCCCTCAACGGCTGCCTTGTGTTTACTTAGCATAATAGCTAATTCAATTTATAGAGAAGGTCTTACATGGCTAATTGATTAAGACCTTACTGCATACGTTTTTATTAGAGACTGGGAACTTGTATCACAGTCTTTAACCACCACATTACGCCCACGCAAACCTAGTGAGTTTAGAAAATTTTAAACTTATTTGATTTTCCGTTTGGACATTAACTTTAGCTCCTTCTGAGTTACATAGAAACTTCTTGGTATTTGCTGTTGCCCGCACACTTGCCCTAAGTGCACCAGAATATATGATCAAGTAAAAATACTCAAGTCTAAGCTTTTTAAAGTTGTTCTCTATTTTATAACTTTTTGACTCCTAATGTAATTTGTAGTAATATTACAAATTATAAATTTGGTTTTAAAAACGAAAATGAATCTAAAAATTGTGTAAATATAAAAAAAATTCTCCCAACAAGCATAATAGTATCAACTATAAATATAATGTCTAACTGCCTAAAAAACTAGAAAATAATGTGAATTCTGTGAAACCTCAGCTTTTGTTTGCATTTACATCTGTTGTTCTATCATTTATAGTCTCCGAGAACTTTCACATTTTCTGGCAATAATTCATAATAAATATTAATCATACGCCACATGTGCCAACAATTTTGAATTCATTAATTTGCCTAACCATAATATTGAAATATTATAAAAAATTGCCTTCAATGCCAATACGAAATCCATTTAAAAATGTGTTTAAAATTTCTATTGAATTTTAATGTTTATTATTTTAAATTAACAAATAATTATCAACACGGCATACTGTTTATATTATTTTCACTTGAACTTGCTACTAGTGTAGAGGTGATAAGCGTTTTCAGTTGTTTACACGGTATGTGCCCTGACATCACGTTCATAGTTCTGTAAAGTTAAGAGCACTTGAGGCTTTAAACAGTTTTTGTAATGCATTGGATAATTGCTAAGACACCACCTCACCGATGCAACCTCTGAGTCTTGTCACCGCTTCCGCCGCGGTGTAGGCTTATCATCTTACCAACAGAAGTTCTGTTGTTTTTGGGGTTTTTTGTTAGTGGTAGTCTTTGCGTTCTTCGTTCTTTTGAAAAATATATGAAACGTGCAAATTTCCACGAATTGTGTTTAAGAAATAACGAAAACAAAAACAAAGTATAAACAATTGTTGATGAGTGGTCGCTGTTGTTGTTGGCTTTTACTTTTGGTAAAGATAAACATTATAGCAATTTCATTTGGATAAATATTTATTTTTCAGCAGCATAAATATACAACGATTTTGTCGGCGTAGGGGGTGGGCTGCGCAAATTTGTTTTCGGCCGAAAATATTGCGGCGCGGGTGATGGCCATGGCCGTGGCGGTGTCCGGGTAATTGGTGTTTTGCGGGCCGGGGGTTTTAGTCAAATCTAAACATTTATTGAGTGTATTTGTTTAGAACCCATTGCTATTCAATTTAATGACCATTAAGTGTAAAAATTGTTTTTGTTTCTCGGTCTGTTGTTGTGTAAACAACAATTTTGGATCTTTAACATATTGAAATGGGCAGTTAAATATCTCATGAAGTGAAATTCCACTCATCGAGTGTTTTAAATAATTAAGGGCGAGACGATTGACAAGGTTGTTAATAAATAAGTTGAGAGGGAGTTAAGGTCAGACAAACTAAATTGCAAAGCATAGAGAAGAATTTGGGACTCATTAACTTAACTTTGCATTTGAGATATTAGACAGGTGAAAAATCTTACATCTACTATCAAAATCATTCAGAAACTGGAAAGTGGACAGCATGGAAAATAGCCCTTTGCAAAGAAGAATGAAAATAAAAGATTGGGTGATATAAAACGGGCTCAAAACCTGTCAATTTTATCATTTGCTCTTAGTTTTTATTTCAAGTGTAAACCTTATAGCTATGGATATATACTTATAACTAAATTATTTCAATAACTTCATAATTAATATCAATCATACGCTACCGGTTACAAGACATAAAGGATTCACAAAAAAGTTGGCAAGAATCACTCAATTTAATTCACTAATCTCTTCAGTTACAACAAACCTATTTTGAATATCTACTTTCTTAAAGAAGTTGGTTGGAGTGCTTGGTTAAGTGCTTTATAAATTAGCTCGAAGGGATAACATTTCGTAAATTAACTCATCTGGAGGGCTAAAGTAGCTGTAATAAACTTAAGGAAAATAGAAGTTTGTCCTAAATTCCCGGTCCCACTATACTTTTGCACGCGATTTCTACTTGTCGAAAAGGGTGATCCATATCATTGCACTTAAAGCGTTGAATCTTTTGAGTTATAATTTTTCAATACTTTTTTTGTGGATTACGATCGGCGACTTAAAACCATTTAAACATTGTTCCTTTTATCGCCAAAATCACTCGTCCACACAGTCTGCAACGTTTTTTGGTATCATTATGGTGCACATGCGTATACCAATTTAACACTTACTCTTCCGCATGTGGCAGCATATCATTGTTTGTAAACTAAACGGTCTCTAATTCCTTTCATTCTATGTATTGGACCAATCAATTTACCCAGAAAACAACTCCAGACCATTATAGGACTGGAAACCGTGCTTTTCGGTACATTTTGAAAAGCGTGAATTTTGTCGTTGGTCTGTAGGCCGACGCACGTTTTCCTAGGTCATTCGATATTTTAAACTTGAATGTGAATTCGTCAGAAAAGAGCTAGATTTTCCAAGGAGCAGTAGTCCCCTTAGCATTAATCCTTACAGACTCCGACATAGCTCGTATATTCTTTGGAAAAGTAGTTGTTTTCTTGCTCTTCCATTTTAAAATGACCTGTGTAAAGTATTTAAGTGTAGATCACTTTAAAAAGACCTTTCTGAGATACAAAATCAAATTTTGTATGATCCAAATTATTTGCTTTCTTTACGTTTGCTGATTTTTTATGATCGAAATTATTTGCTTTCTTTACGTTTGCTGATTTTCCTATCTCATCTGTGCATAGTATTCAGCGAACCAGGCTGAATAAAGGCTTCATATTTCGGAACATAACGCTGGTTGTAATGCATGTCAAGGATTTACCTCTATTCAAATCACTTTTGAAATTTTATTTGTATTGCGCCGAATGCTTGTATTGCGGCATTTTAAATTTTCACATTGGGAGAATTTTACGGAGATTATTAACGATCAGCAAGTACTGCAAGACAACTGCAGTAAGTGTGTAAAAACTCTCCTGATGCTACCTAAATCATATTATATTTTTAAAAAAGGCGCTTGTTTTTTTAAAAAAAAACTGGGTGTGTACTTTAGTTTTGTAATTGCGACAAACGACTACCTTTGCGCCCAAAAAGGTTTTTTTGTTAAAGAATGAAGTATCAATATAATTATTTTTGTTACAGTTAGTGAATAATACGTATCAATTCATTGGGCAATAAGCACTATTCATAATCACACTTCATTGTTAATAGACGTTAAAAACACTAGATTACAGTTTTGGTCCAGAGTTCTCAATAATTTTTTTCTATAGATTAGGGCCTCCTAAACACGAAATTATATTTTAAAAAATTTTCCTCTGATGGAATTTTTTAACGATTTTTTTTTTGAGATTTCCCAGCTATACAGAACCATTTTTATAAACTATAGCTTGTTTTGCTCGAGAAAGTCCAAACTTAATGCTCAATTTATTTACATATTTTTATATTTTTGTTTTTATTTTTTTTTATTCAGTTTTTTCACAAAAAATTCAAATTTTAAATTTTAAATGCCTCAAGGGTCAAAAAAATTGAACTGATTTTCATAACTGGTATAAAAAGGGTTTAGTTAAGCTTATGTCCTTTCATTTGAGACCGCTCTTGTAATAGCGTTTGGGAACTATTGTCCAAAAATCTGAGACATCTTATAAAAAAATCGTAAAATAAATTCCAAAACTTCTACGAGGGCGGTTCGGAAACTTCTTAGCCTAGCACAAAAAGCGCGGTATAAACAGAAAAAAGTTAAGTGTTTTGGAAACTTCCATCTCTGCTATGAACACATGTTAAATTTTGTTTTTATCTGGCAACTCCTTCATATAGAAACAGGTGTTCACAAAAGACGCATCCGCGATTTTTTTACAATGGAAAATTAGAAATGCGTGGTGTCATTAAATTTTTACATAAAAAAGGTTTATCGGGACAAGAAATTCATAATGATATGGTGAATGTGTTAGGTGAAAGTGCTCCTTCATATGCAACAGTAAAATATTGGGTTGCTGAATTTAAATGTGGTCGTACAAGCATTGAAGATGAACCACGTAGTGGACGTCCAAAAACAGCAACAACAACAGAAATTGTAGCCAAAGTGCATCATATGGTATTAAATGATCGACGAATAAAAGTGCGTGAAATAGCTAATATCATGGGCATCTCAAATGATCGAGTCCATTTAATTTTGCATGAAGAACTACAGATGAAAAAGCTTTCTGCAAGATGGGTGCCGGACTTGTTAACAGTCGACCAAAAACGCATAAAAATGAACATTTCTCAAGCTTGGTTGGATCGTTTTCAGCGTAATAAAATGGATTTTAAGCGTCGTTTCATAACTGTTGATGTGACATGGATCCACCACTATACTCCAGAGACAAAAGAACAATCCAAACAATGGACTGAAGCTGGAGGAAGTGCCCCAAAGAAGGCAAAAACAATTCAATCGGCTGGTAAGGTTATGGCAACAGTTTTTTGGGATTTTAAAGGTATTTTATTGATTGACTATCTGCAAAAGGGTAAAACAATAAATTCAGAGTACAAATTCGAGAAAAACGTCCTGGCTTACAACACAAAAAAATAATTTTTCATCAAGACAACGCACCAGCGCACAAGAGTGTTTTAACAATGGCTAAAATCAACGAAATAAAGTACGAGTTGCTCGACCACCCACCTGATTCTCCTGATTTAGCTCCCAGTGACTTTTACCTGTTCCCAAATCTAAAAAAATTCCTTGCTGGCCAGCGTTTTACCTCAAATGAAGATGCTATTACAGTTGTAAACCACTATTTTGAAGACCTTGAGGAAAACTATTTTAATCAAGGGATCGAATTGCTAGATAAGCGTTGGACTAAGAGTATTGAAGTTTCAGGAGATTATATTGAAAAATAAAAATATTTTTGAAAAACTAACTATTCTCTTTCATTGATAGGCTAAAAACTTTCCGAACCGCCCTCGTATCTTGAAAACTAATCTGGGAAAAGTTTTTAAAATTTATTTTCGTGTTTAGGAGGCCTAAATCTATAGGAAAAAAATATTTAGAACTCTGGACCGGGCAAAAATTATAACTTGTAAACTAGTGAAATAAACACTTTTACAATTTTTTTTACTAAATGTAAACCGGCTGCATGCCGTCGTGCCACAGTTTTGTTCGGCACAGTATCTACACATATATGAGTGCTCACATCAAAACTGTGTGATTGAAATGTCGTTATGATTAGTTCGTGTTTCAGAGCCACCGCACAGCACAGGACACAGGACAATATATAAAAATCCGGAATTATTTGAGAAAATCCTTTTTGCTTCGCACCCGCAAATTATCGCATAATTATTTGTATAGCATTTGCACTTCACATAAACATGCGCCAAAACAATTGAGAAAAGGCCCATAACGAGAAACAAAGAAATATGAAAAACCGCATCAATATTCATAAAAGCACGCGTCAAATTGTCCATTTGCCATTAGTTATAAACACAAGCACACACACACATGAACACATAGGCAGTCATTAAATATTCCACCCACACATTTATGGTCATAACTGAATCCGCACCATAGCATCGGCCATCCATGAAACTACTGCCGTACTTGTATGCCTATATTGCTCGTATGAATTTGTTAGATACAAATCATTGGAACGGCTCATAGAGCAGTGTTGGTTGGCGGGCGCTTTGGACGGGATAGGAACAAAAACCACCAGCCCCCAACCCCTCTCTTTATCTAATGAAAGGCTGTAAAATTCAATTGTTAAACATCAACAGCGTGGCGGTGGCGGCAAACTTTACAACAAAATGCAAAAACGCCAAATGCAAAATGAAAAACCGCCAACAAAATGGTTAACCACAAATTATCACGGGCTTTTAGGTTTTCCAATGAAACCACGGCGAACATCCACCATTCGCTACCAACAGCCACAACAACAACATATATATTTATTTATACTTATATATAAAGAAAACAACAACATCCACATGAGCTCAACTACATCCAGATAGCAAATGATTAGTGTAACATTTCCTTTTCATTTGCTTAACACAATTGCGCTCTACAGCCATTCGCATCTAAACTGTTGGCGATTTGTTGGCCTAATTGGTATTAACGCTCTTGCCTCATAGAAAAGAGTGTAGAAAGTGTGTTGGAATTACTTGGGATTCACCACAAAAAAGGGTTTTTTGTGGTCTGAGCAGTTTAGAAAGGTTTTGTGGTTGGCCATTTAAGTTTAAACTTTTTTGAGAGAATCATTAAAGAAAAACCACACAAAAGGCATTGGGAATGAAAAGTAATCTGATACTTGGCCGCCAGAGCCATCTGTTGATCGCAGTAAGCGCCACCTGTCCCGCATGGTAATTAAATGTTAAGTGTTTGTTGGTGCTCTAGGAAAACAGTTAGTGTTGTTTGTTCTTTTAGCGGCTCACACCATTTGTCTATGGTTTCTATCGTTTTCACTCAGCTACATGCCTTTTTGACTCATTTTTATATTCGTCTAAGCTTCTGTTTAGTTTTTCGCGTGATCTACCTATCATCTTATTTTTAGTCAATCTTTGAGTACGTTTGATTTTGCATTCCTTCTTCTCGTTTTTAATCGGCTATTTATCTTTAGTCCTTCTACTCACTGTACGTCTATCCCTTAGTTCATCTGCCCTTTTGACGTTTATAGCCACATTTTTTCGCCTAGCCGATCGCTGCTTCTGAGTATATCCGTCCAATTATCCCTCCGTCTATCTTGAATATGTCTTCCGTGCAGCCCGTCTGCCTTCCTGCCGGTTTGCTTGTTTTCGTAGTCTACCCTCACATTTGTTCTACACCTCTTCTTTTTGTCTGTTGATCTGTTTCCTTTCCTGTTTTCGGCTGCCTTCCTGCCGGTTTGCTTGTTTTTGTAGTCTACCCTCACGTTTATTCTACACCTCTTCTTTTTGTCTGTCCTTCTGAGTTTCCGTTTGCATAAATTTTTCATCATTTCTTCTATCCTGTAGTTTATTTATCTGCCCCTACATCCACCTATTTTTCAGGCGTCTGCCCTGCCATTCGTCTGCCGTTGGCTCACCGAACCTTACGTTCATCTGAACTCTGTAAGTTCGACCATCCGTCTGAACGTCTGATTATCCTTTTTTATGTTAATCTGCTGAGCGCCTATCTTTCTCTCCGTCTGTCCATGGTCTGTCCCAGCCATTTATGATGTCCGATCAGAGGCACACATTAGTGATATTGCGATTATGGCTGTCAATGCATTTAAAGTTATTTGTTTATCGCTCTGTTTGTCCTTGCCGCAAGTCCTTAAGTCTGTCCTCCATATGTGACAGCGCATAGAGAAAGGGACCTAAGGGTAAAAAATCAATTTTCATCTGAGCATTGAATGAGACCAATCCCATGCCCCAAAAGTGTTCCCTCCCAGAAATATGCGCGTTTTATGAAAGTGAAGTCGACGATTCTACACCAAAGATCCTTGGATCCCAAAACTCCTTGGATCCCAAAACTTGCATAATATGCCCTATGATCATAAGCCCATCGGGATTGTAAGTGGTTCCAGGAGGAAAATATATCCCTTTAAGTGACTAAAGGTACCTTGGTAAATATAGCACTTTTTTGGACGGACAAGGTTTAAATTGGGTACTGTTAGCTGGGATGCTCTTAATACCGCAAGAACAGCATAATTGCTGGATGTTTTTTGCTTGTGTGGCCAAAGAACGTCCCACATGGTCAAAATGGGCGATCACTAGCCAATAGGGACACTTGGGTACTAAAATTAAAGAAAATGTTGCCCCGAATCAAAGTAGAACGTAATTTTGAAGATTTGGCTGAAATTAAGGATGGACGCACAGATTAAGGAGGCCTAAAAACGGATCATTTTTGCAGGGTATACATATCAGGTTCGTCGAACTTAACGATGCGTTTTCTTGTTATACCCTACGCTACACTTTGTATTATCCATTAATGCTGACGTTTGTAGCACCTTTAAGGTATAGAGATAGACCCCAAGTTAGGTATACTTATCGACTCAGAATCATTATCTCATTTCATGTCCGTCCGCCTGTCCGACGGTTCATCTACCGTTGCATTAAAAACTCAGGTGACAATTATGAACCGATTTCTATGAAACATGGTACATGTACTTGTTACAGTTTGGGCCAAGGATGAAGGCCCTTGATCGTTATTGGTTCAGGATTTTTCCTGATATTACAATCCACAGTTCTAACAGCCACATATTACATTCGAATCCGATTCTGAATTTCGTACAGAGCGTTATGAACTACCAACACCCACCCATCTCTGTTGAATTTTCATCACATCGGTTCAGGATTTTTCTTGATATTAAAATCTACTGCTCTAACAGCCACATATAACATTCGAATGCAATTCTGAATTTCGTACAGAGCTTTACGAACATGAATTTGTTGAATTTGGTTCGCATCGGTCAATGTTGTCGAATTGCGCCCACACAAAAGTCCCTTCTAATTTGAAAATTTACAGCTCCAAAAGCCACTTATTAAATCAGGTCTATTAACTCTAAGGAAATTAGACCCTGTAGGTCCGGACCATTACGTTCGACCCTGCTAAAGCATCACAGAGCCGCGTTATCCTCTTAATCCAAAGGAATGTCGAATTGGCCACGCTTGACAAAGCCTTTAATTATAGAGAGGGTCTGGTCTATCGACCGCCATTCTGTTACTTTGTTCAACTGTATCCTTGATATGCTTATCTCTTCTCCTGTCCGTTCGCATATGATTATTTATAAAGAATAGTATATGTGAAAGAAAGAATTTCTTGTTCTCTTCTCACTGATTTCCTCTTTCACGTCCTTCGTGGCAGGGGTTCCTACCAGTCGTCTATTTTACAGTCCAATTGTCTTCTGTCGGTTTGTTTCTTATTTTGTGAACGTCAGACCTGACAGCTGCCATTCTCGTAGATTTTACGTCATCCGCCTATTTTCATTCCTTTTGTCCACATACTTTTTGAGCCCTGTTCTCTTTTGTACATGTATGGCCTTTTGACCGCCGTACTTTAATTTTGATCGCCTGCTCCTTCCATAGCCTGTTTCTCGTTAATATTTCTGTCTGATAGAATTTTGGTTTATTCACTTATCCCCATGCTCAACCTTAAGTCCATCCCACAATTTGTCAGTCCAACTGTCTTTGATGCATCTATTCCTGCGCTTGTCTGACTTTTTTGACCATACGTCGAATCGTTCTGCCTTCTTCTGTCTCTTGTGCGTATCATTTTGTCAGTCATGGATGTATTTTTGTCAGTCCATCTGTTTTTTTGCATCTATCCCTGCGCTTGTCCGACTTTCAAACGTTGACCATGCGTCGAATCGTTCTACCTACTTCTTTCTCTTGCACACATCATTTTGTCAGTCCTGGATGTATTTTTGTCATTACTTTTGTCTGTCCTCCCGCTGTCCTCTCGTCCGCTCTTCAGCACATCTTTTTGGTCGTCCCTCGGCCTGCCTCAGCCTCTTGATACATACGTAGATCTCTCAATCTGTCTATTTTGGGCTTGAATATAATATATCTTCAATTTTTTGCCTCTCTTCGGGCACTTAATATTGAAATTAAAGATTTTCTGTACACAGTTCATCTGCTCATCTGTATATGAGTATTGAATTTTAAGAACTCAGGATTGAACATTTGGTGGACAATTTTCGAAGATAAACGTGATCGAAGAATATTGATCTCTGTCTCTATTTATTTGGATTTAAAATTAAAAAAAAACCTCTTGAGGTTCTGGAATTTTCAGAAATAAATGAAAACCTAACTGGTGAGAAACAAAACATAATTCGCCAAAATATCGAGATACCGAATACATATCAAAGATTCGTCTCATAATTGGCCCAAAGTTAATCCGCATAGTTTCTTAAGCCATTTGAGGAAGTCTGTCAATGCTTGCCGTGGTAATTATTTAAAACTGTTGTTCTTGCTTTTCGACTCACATCAAACAAGAATGCTTTCGGCTAACTAAACCTCAATATCCAAGTTTGCCCTAGAGTATGGAATTTTCTTCGCCCACTGCTAATTTTTTTCCTTGGAAGAAAAAAGGTAAAATGCAACCAATAACCCACTGACACATTGACTAAATTTGTGTGTACTTTTATTGGGACGAAATGCAGATTGAAGGAGCTGTAGTGACAGCCAAGGCGGCAAAAATCCAATTCAATTCATAAATTTTAATTTTAAACGCCGCGAAAATGTTTGTGGTGTTTTGCATACAATCAACCACAAAAAAAAATAAAAGAAGAGAAGAGAAAAAAACCCAACAAATCGGAAACTAGGCAACCCGCTAACCAACCAGTCGGACATAACAACCTGGATTGGCAATCTACCGAGATTCGAGAGCAAACTGAAAATACTGAAACCTAAACACATACCGACTAACACCGAAATAAAAGGAAATGAATGAACACACAAAAAAGAAGTAATGGGTGTAAAAACTAAAGCAACCGCCGAACTTAGTAAGCTGAAAGCTTTTAAAATTATTAAAACCAAATCCCGCTTGAATTTTGCCAGATTTTGCCATTGCTATTGCAGCACATAACATACAGACTGTTTTCCAAACAGGAAAGTTTAGCATTAAATTTGTAACAAATTCAAAAGCAAACCATACCAAAAAAAACGAAAAAAATGTGCATGAATGAACAAATAAATTTCTCAATTTGCCATTTAGACAAACGAGCAGGCCAACAAACAGCAAGAGGTTTAGGCCAAAAGTTTTCCGGCTCGTAACACGAAACTAAAAGAAAAACAAATCAAATTTTCAATAGTGGAAAATCCTTGATAGCGGTTTCGAAATTCTCTCATAAGAAAAACTTCTTCGTAATGAATAAAACATCGAGCCAATAAACTCTACCACGCACCCCTCGTTAACACACACACACACTCTCAGATTTCAAGTGCTTGCCTTGTTCGATTTCGGTTGAATTGTGAAACTGTAACAGTGTATCCATGAGTCCGTGTCTATCCAATACTGTGAGTCAGTTGCTGTATCTCTTGTTTTATGCCTTAAAGCTTTAAGTAACCATTTTCAATTGCAATTACTTTATGAAGCGTAGGAGCGATAAGATCGAACATTAAGGAAGACATATTCGATTTCCCAATCAACGCGAGGAGAAAATTGTTATTTTCATCCAGACCGGCCAGACCAGGCCATCCATTGGATATGTACGAAAGGCAAACTATCCAATCACCAGCACAGCCATATTTTGTTATAGCAAATCATCCCCAAAGTACAAATGGTGCCAAACGAGCAAACACAAAAATTGTAACACATGTCATGTGGAGAATTGCTTTTAATTTTAAACCATTAATTGAGACTTGATTGTTTTTCATTATTTTTAGAGAACATTTTCGAATATGTGTCATTTTCATAAATACTCAAAATTTGTTATTTTCATATGGTCTTTTGTTCATTGGAGAGACTTCTTCACCGGCCTTTCAGCTAGAACTCGGCGAGGACTTTCTCTTGCAACAGTAAGCTTTTAAGCCTTTTCAACAAATGTGACAACGAATCTAGGAAGCGATTACTCTGGATATCCGACTTGAGATTATGGGCACAGATTGTCCAAACCACACTAGGGAATAGTACACCTATCGGGAAAACAACGAAGATCCTGTGGGCGATCCGGATGAACGCAGGACAAGAGCATTGCTTAACTTGGCCAAAAGGATAAGAATGTGCGTCCTTAAAAGACACAGACTTTCGAGCGAATCTACCTACAATGGGAACAGTAAATAGCCTACGAGGTATGCGAAGAGGGTGACGAAACGTAAGAACATTTCCCTTTGACACTGACTAGCTTTCTAAGACTTTAGACAGAGGTTCATAAAGAATGACTCTTTACCAGACTTGACCTAGATAAGGGGCTTAGAATGGAAGACACTTAAGGGCTAAAAGAGTATCAAAAGTACAGTGAAATCTCTAATTTCTAAATAAAATTCTCTCATGGCTGAACCATAAAGTAATAAGTAATAAGATCTCACAACAGGCCGATTACTAGCTTAGGTGTATGTCCTAGACCTGCGGCGGACGAACTCTAATGGATTTCCATTGAAATATTTAAGACTTTTTAAAAATCATCGTTCATTTCCATGGAAATCTCACTTTTCAGACGCTGCTTTGATTTAAGGTAGAACCTGCTTAGATTAAATGTAGAACCTACAGAGACGTTTTCAGATAAGGAAGAGAGACAAACGGAAAAATACAAGCGGCCAACTGTTGTGACCATTTCTGATAAGAAGGAGAAATGTGTAGCCAGACAGAAATACAAAAGCGGACTAGCTTCATAAAAAGTGGTTGAATCATTGACACAAGGTTCAAGGTTGCTTGGCCAGTAGGCAAATAATAGAAATCCGCCCTTAGCCGGTAAAAATTCTATTTGCTGCAACTAATTTGCGTCTTTTGTATCGTATGGTGGATAGTTTGCCTTTTGAGAAAATAATTGCTAGCGATCATAAGCTATTGAGCAATAGATAGGTGGCTGAAACTTTGCAAAAATATGTGGTAATGTACAGAAACGTTTGGGCCGGACGGGGCAACAGGTAAAGGGTTTCCTTACATGAGGACCTCAGAAAAAATCGGTATATTCACGCAGAAAAAAAGTATGGTTGGGATGACAATATTCGAAGAGGATCATACTATTGTTGGGTATATGGTTGTGGCACAACAATATTATGATCCTCACAACAATAGTATGATTCACACTCAACCATACAATGATCTCTACAACCATACTATGATCCTCACAACCATAGAATGATTCACACTCAACCATACTATTATCTCCACAACCATATTATGATCCTCACAACCATAGTATTTTTCTCATACAACTATAGTATGATCTGCGCAACCATAGTATGATTCACACGCAACCATACTATTATCCCTACAACCATAGTATAATTCACTCAACCATACTAAGGTTCCCATTATGGTTTGGGTAATGTTGTTATTCAAAAATAGAGCTGTTCAAGCAAGTTATATTAAATTACATTACAATAAGTTAACAGTCAGAACTGAGCCCATGTTTTTATTGAACATTTCATTCAAGAATCAAAAATATATATTCCAACGGCAGTCGAAAATATTTTTAGTTCCCAGCAGGCTTGAATGCTACTTCAACATCCGTAGACCCCAAGTGATGAATGTGATTCAACCATGATCAATGGCTATATACATAAGTGCAGGCTATATACTTAGCTGCATACTTAACGAGAACCAGTCGGTATTAGAGTATTTCATCGAACAAAGTAAACACAATGAAAATCCCTCGAACTACCTTTCGATTGTTGTTGTTTTTTTTAATGGACAAAAACCATTCACTGTATCGTGTGTGTTTTTTTTGGTATATCAAAAAAACTTACGCGCACACATACACACTCGTACATGCTCTATAAAACCGGTTTTGTTATGTTCAGAGTCGCAACCATACTGTATGATTGCCGTAATGATATTATTGTAAACGTAAATTTTAAACAACAATACTTGTGCAGCACTAACCATGTTTATATGGTTACTACAACCATATTTTTATTTCTAAATTTGGCAATAATTCTATTGTTAGATTTCAACAATAGTAATATTGTCGCAATCATACTGTTGTCAAAATGAAATTGAAAAACACAATACTATGGTTGCGGCGAGCATGCTTTTATTGTAGAGAACATATTATTGTTGCGGTGACCATAGTGTAACCATATCTTTTCTCTGCGCGTGGTAGAAATTAAGGGTTTTGTTTTCCTATTATATGGCGTTTTATCATACATCAACTCCAATCGTTACAAAAATCTCAAATTATGTCGAGTTCGGACAGGTAATACTCGTATTTGTAGGGTACATTTGTCGTATTGGCGTTTAAAGACCACAGATGAGCACCGCAATATTTAAACTGTGCTGCTCTTGAATACCAGAGGCCCGAGAAGGTTTATGAGGCTTACAATTTATACCATCTCAGAACAAGTCAGTGAGGTATTCGACGCTTTTATCAACCTTCACGTTGCGGCAGTTACAACTGTAGGCATAAGCTCTTATTCAAAGTATGCCTGCAGAACCAGCTATCAAACCGAGCCAAGGTATCAGGTCTACTTACTTAGATATACCGATATGGGAAGTAAAAATGTCGAACGATTTAGTTCGCATCTGGGCCAGATTTTCCTCCTAGTCCCGCATGTCCTGACCTTAGCCCTTCATTTGTTTGCTTGTCTAAGAGCTTCAAGTTCAAGAAAAATATTGATATGGATATAAGGAACCTTAAACAATTTAGATCACATCTATATACCGATATGGGAAGTAAGAATGTCGAACGATTTAGTTCGCATCTGGGCCAGATTTTCCTGCTAATCCCACATGTCCTGGCCTTAGCCCTTTATTTGTTTGCTTGTCTAAGAGCTTCAAGTTCAAGAAAAATATCGATATGGATATAAGGAACCTCAAACGATTTCGATTACATCTAGGCTAAGTTTGGCCTGGCCATCCGGCTTGTCCTGGCACTAGCCCTTCTTTCATTCGTTAGCCTATGAACTTCTAATTTGAGATTGCATGTTCAAAGAGGACCTACATTGACATGTTTCCCATCGAGTTCTATAATTAGTCAACTTTTCGGTCCTGTCATTCCGTGGAATTTTCCTATGTCCCATACTCCAAAATACCTGAACATAAAACTACTTGACCATTTGGTTAAGATATTCGGCTCTTGAATAAAGGATAACAAATTATAGAGAGTTCAGCCTAAATACCACATGATAGGTTGATACCGATAGATGACGTGTCGTCCGAGCAACGCCAGAATGTAAACTTGAGAGACGTTTTTATGATCTGGTAGTCGAATGGATAGATCCAATCCTAGTTTTTTGAGTTAATTACTGAACGTACCTAGTTTGGAAGCCATGCGCCCGACCGTATGAGTTCTATCCATAGTGTGGATTTTTTCATGCACCTTTTATTGTTTTGAAATTCAAACGACTTTAATTGAAACGCCATCATTTGGAATCCTACGCGCAGTCGCAGAAGAGCACGACCTACACATACGTGGATGAAACAAGTCGACTTCTAAGCGGTAAACATGAAGAGAAGGTGCTAGAAAATAAAACTCCTTGCTCTCATAGTAGCGATAGAAACACATAGTGGTCCAACCATAACGCACGATGTTAAGTATGAGGCACACCTTAACGTCAAGTTTTTTGCCAAACTGAATGTTTGACAAATTTAACCATAGAGAGGTATAGAATTGAGCCAATTGTTGAAGCCTTTTACGAAAATGGACGTTCAAATCAAAATGCATTTCGTGGACTTCGTGATTTATTGGGTCAGCAAAATCGGCCAAATGTGTCCACGTTAACAAGCAGAATTCCCTCATTTCGACTAAGGAGATTCCACGACAGATGGCTGAAAAGCCAATGCATCCACAAAGAGTGACTGTTTGGTGCGTTTTAAAGGATGGCGACGTCATCGGACCAAACTTCTTCGAAAATGAGGTTGGCCAAGCAGTTAACGTGAATGGTGTTCGCTATGATAATGGACTTTTTGTGGCTAGAAATTGAGTATATGGACCAGGACGATATGTGGTTCCAACAGGATAATGCCACTTGTATCACAGCCATTGAAACAAGGGCTCTTTCGCTTCTTTCTTTGGGATATTTATTGGAAAAAATGTGCGTCAATAAGCCGAGAACATTTCAAAAGATAAAGAATGGGACAGATCAGCTCATTGACGACATTGAAGCTACATTATGCCTCAGTGCAGTTGAAAATATGGACCAACGGATAGTTATACAACCAAAGCCGAGGCGAGCATTTAGTCGATATTTTGTTTTACACATACGCAATTATAGATTCTTTTGTCTTTTTTTAAAATATTAAGATAAATCTTTGAGAATTTTTTGTTTTATTTTAAATTAATATCGTGCGTTTTTGTTGGACCAAACTTTATGCATGTAATCGTTTTTAGTTTATCATGCTACGATTCTAGTGCGAGGTTATTTGAGGAGGATTGTAATGATTTTATTGCAGGTTGATTATTAAAGTATATGTTGACATCGGCAATTGTTCATTTGGTAAACGAAAAGTATTAGCTCACCCATCAGTATCGATACCAAAAATAGTGGAATTAAACCAAAATTTACGCCTTATGCGCAGTTGCAGCTTTTTTAAAGAGTCTAAAGGTATTGACTCAATTCTTCGTAGATTTAAGCGAGTTTTTTTTAAAGCATCCTAAAAATTAGAAAAATGTTTCAAAGAAAAATATGAGATGCTTTTGAATTCACTAGGTATCGATAAATGGGTCTTGGATCGAATAGTATCGAATAGTAAAGTGTCAAGTAAAACATTTACTAATAATGGGTGATCCAAGTAGAGATACTTTTTTCAATAGCCTTTTTTTGACAGATCTCGTGTGAGTCGTGTCATGCTGTCATGTTATTTTTGTTTTATATTGTTTGGCATTCCATCATGGAAAGCCTAACGCCTGAACAACGTTTACAAATCGTTCAACTTTATTACGAAAATTCACGTTCTGTGAGGACTGTGTTTCGTGCACTTCGTTCAACCTACTGAGCGTACTATTCGCAACACCATCACCCATCTTGAGACCCAGCATTCATTATTGGCTAATATTCGACCGAATAGACCACGTCCAGCACGCAGTGAAGAAAATGTAGCGGCCGTAGCTGAGAGCGTACACCAACCAACATCGTGGAGAGTCGATTCGGCGCCGTTCGCAGCCACTCGTTCTGACCTATGGAACGACTTGGCGCATTTTACGTCGAGATCTTAAACTGAAAGCGTACAAAATACAGCTTGTGTAAGAACTGAAGCCGCCCGACGTTCCCAAGCGACATCTCTTCGCTCTGTGGGCTCTTGAAAAGTTCCAAAACGATACGACGTTTTCGAGCCAAATTTTGTTCAGCGATGAGGCCTATTTCTGGCTCAATGGGTATGTTTAGGACCAAGTGCAATCAGAAGAGTTTAAGGAGCTACCACTTCATCGACAACGGTTTGGTGTGGTTTGTGGGCCGGTAGAATCATCGGTCCATATTTTTTCAAAAATTATTATGAGACATTCAAAAATTATTATGAGAACGTAACCGTCAATGGCGACCGATATCGTGCCATGATAACGTGATATCGGCGACATTTGGTTTCAACAAGACGGCGCCACTTCCCACACATCGCATCAATCAATGGATTTATTGAGAGAACACTTCGGTAAGCAGATAATTTCACATTTTCGGCCGGTCAATTGGCCACCAAGATTGTGTGATATCACACCGTTAGACTTTGTCCTGTGGGCATATGTAAAGCCTAAGGTTTATGCGGACAAACCCTCGAAATGGATCAGGCGTTATGTTGAAAAATAAGAATACTGTTCACGAATTTCTACAACTGCCTGTCCAGCATCTCCTCCTCCTCCCGAGGTGGAATGTTTGTGTTAAGCTTCTGTGTTACTACTCTTAACTTTTGGAGAGTTATTTGGAAAACTATTAGCACATTATTGGATAGATAACTGCAAAGGGAATGCCATAACCGATTTACAGGGAAAATACCCATAGCGTTTCTATGGTCTTTTTGAAGAGCCAGATGGCGTTACTAATCCTAACTATCCATAATGTTGAGTTTAAATGTATATTATTTCCAAAGTGATGACACATCCTGTAGGGACATTTGCTTTGTCATTGTAGGAAATTCAAGTGTCGAAATTCGACAATTCGTAGTAAAAACTACAAGTATCAAAAAGAACATTTTTTTAAATCTATAAAATTAGAAAAAACCCTGTTTCGCTTACTGACACTCTTTACGGATCTAAAACTTAAATCCCAATGTCACTGCCGACACACTTAATTACATTCTAAACTTCATCCATGTTATCGCAAAATATCCTTCATCAAAAGGATTAAAAACACGAAACCGTAGTAATTACGCTCTGTCGAGGCAACAACGTTCTTCGTTCACATTTTCATTACTGCTCCTATCCAAATGGGGAGTTTTCTTTTTTTTTTGTTTTGTTTCATTTCGTTCTTTGTTATTTTGTTTTGTTAATCTTTTACGGAATTTATGTCAATCATTTTGCCCACATATGTATGTTGGCATGGATGTTCACATGGATGTTTATTTACTGTTAATTGTACATCATTTCCAGTTGTGGCGTGCCATTGGCGCTGTGCCAAAGTGGGTTTTTACTCCGATTACTTTAGCAAAAAAAATTTAATGAAATGATAAGCGATAGACAGCAGAAAAAAACAACTAAAATGGAGGTAGTATGGACGGACCGACAGTCGTCTGGTGAGAGTAGAGTCAGGCTAGCATATGCTTGGATAACTGCTATTTTTGGTCTATAGAAACGCAATGGTGAAGTTCACATTTATATAATATCCTCATCTGTAGGAAAGAAGATATGCATTGAAGATTTGTCAATATCTTTGCTACGAACTCAATTATTCTTGCAAGCTTCTTCGGAAAAAATGTACTTTTCTCTTTATTTTTACTAAGAAAATTGTCATACGTCGGAAGATCATCCCACAATCTATCCTAACGATTGCTTATTTTGCAGTCCATTTGGGCCTTATTTAAACATGGGCTTTACATTTAAACAAATCGGTAAATTAATGGCATGGTTGGCTCCTTTTTAAGGGGCCGGTTTCTTGGTTCAATGGGCGTGAGGAAATTGTATTGCCTTTAAGTATCCATTCGAGGGTTGGTATATGTGACGCGCAAAATAGAAAGGAACCTAAGGGTAAAAACCAGTTTTGTTCAGGAGAGCCATTTTAAAGATTTAAATACGTGTATCTTTGGTGTACCATCACTTTCATAAAACGCGCATATCTCTGGGAGGGAACACTTACGGAGCATGAGATCGGTCTCGCTCGATGCTCAGAGGTTGTCCACAACAAAAAAAAGTAAAAATTGATATTTTTACCCTTAGGTCCCTTTCTCTAAGCGCTGTCACATATACATTTATGGCCTAGCGCCTGGCGCCATCTGACATTTCCATTGGAAAGTTTGACATTTTTGAGCATAACCGTACTCAGAACGTTTTGACGTACGACCATCATTTGTGTTGCTTACAGTGACTTGAAAAAATCAATTTGACTAAAAAAAATGGAATTAACTCGTAAACATTTTCGTGCGATCATTTTTCACAACTTTCGACGTGGATTATCACAACAAGAGTGCATCGATGAACGAACCTTCATCTTTGTAGGGCGATGAAGCACCATCCTATAGAACTGTGAAAACTGGTTTAATGAAAACGCTCGCTCAAAGACAAAGGTCGTGAAGGTCGTCCAAAAACGGCCGTTGTGCCAGAGAACATTAATGCCGTGCGTGAACTGATAATGCACGATCGTCAAGTGACATACCGTGAGATAGAGGCATCCTTGGGCATTTTTCTCACAAGCATACATCCGATATTGCATGAACACACCTGGCCGTAAAAGGGTTTGTTCTCGTTGAATTCCGCACAATTTGACAATCGCTCAAAAACAGGCTCGTGTCGATTGGTGCAAAGAAATTTTGAAAAAAATATAATCGCGGTTCTTCAAAAGACGTTTACAAGATCGTCACAGGTGACGAATCAAGAATCTATGCGTATGAGCCTGAAACAAAAAAGCAATCGACCGTGTGGGGCTTCAAAAACGAGCCAAATCCAACGAAAGTTGTTCGGCAGAACTAGTCATGTGGCGACTGGTAAAAATAAATTTTGAAAAAATCCGATCGCGGTGCTTTAAAAGACACAGATGACGAATCATGGATCTATGCGTATGAGCCCGAAACAAAACAGCTATCGACCGTGCGGGACTTTGCAGACGAGCCAAAACCAACAAAAGTTGTTCGTGAAAGTAGAACTTCGAAGCAAATGGTCACCTGTTTCTTCGGCAAAACTGGTCAAAACTGGACGGTCAATTCTGAGTGGTAAACAATTGCTTTTAATCTGTAACCAAAAAAACCTATGTTTTGGACTCTATTGTGCTTAAAAAATAGCCAGACTGTTAGACATCTAACAAATTTACGACGATCTATTAGATTTATTAATTTTAGTTTCTCACGTTTTTTTATATTTTACGTATGTTTAAGTAATTTACTTAACACAAATCTCTGTTGTTGACAACATAACCTAATCCTTATAAAGGGTGTTTTTTATTGAGGTATAGAACTTCGAATTGAAATAAAACACAAGAAAATCGTTTTAATGTCCATCAATTTGGCTTTATTGGAAGGATAATTTTATGCCATTAATGTTAAAATATGATTTCGGGCATGTGGCCGCCGCGGCCGCTTGTTGACGTAGCCATTCAACCAAAAATGAGCCTCATCACTGAACAAAATTTTGTGATGAAAATCAGCATCGAGATGAATCTCATTTTCGGCCCATTTTGCAAGCGTTGTTCTTTTGTCAACCTGTTCATGATGAAATGGCAAATCAAACTAAATATTAATCACTTGACAGCTGACAAAATGGCCGCCAGTTAAAAAAGTGATGCCAACTTAAAGTTTTATACCCCAATAAAAAACACCCTTTACATAATTTTTCGGTTTATAGTACAGTTGAGAGGGATCATACTATGGTTGTAGCGATCTTAACATGTTTGCGTGTGAATCGTACTACGGTTGCGAGGATTGTACTATTGTTGTATTTAAACATACTAAGGTTGTTGGGATCGTAATATGATTGTGGAGATCATAGCATGGTTGAGTGTGAATCATAAAGTGGTTGTGGGAATCATAGTATGGCTTTATATGAATCACACTATTGTTGTGAGAACTAAGTTAGTTATCTTAAAAGAGTCCGTCCCAAAAGAAATTATAAGTAAAACAAAATAATTACACTTTTGGTTGTTCCTAATCGTTTTTGCGATTTTTGTAGCAGTCTGCAGCCATAAATTATTATAGCGAAATATTCTAATGTTAGGATCACCAATAAACGAGATTTGGTTACTGCAAAGAGTTTAATTGTTGTCACCAAGTATTATAGGTACTAAAGTACATGTTCAGCATAATTTGTTGGTTGCCATAACCACAGGCAGTGGTAACTTATAGTTTTACTGAATTCGGTTGTTATAGCCTGTGGCTGTGAGTACCATATTTTGCTATGTCGAACAATGTTACCATCAAAACCCTAAAATTTTAGTGTTGCCAACATAAAGAGTTTCAATCCAACCTAATTTATGTAGTTCGGACCGATTTCTTACTGAGTTTTTCTCTGTCTGTACTACGAGTATAAAATGATAAATTCAGAGTGTGCTGAGGGTATCATATAGTCGGCCCCTTCCGACTTTTCTCACTTTTTATTATTATCGATGTGAATGTATTCACCCGAGATACGGGCAATTATACATAAGTAAATAGGTGACAGCGCATAGAAAAAGGGACCTTAGGGTAAAAAAAATCAATTTTCACTTTTTTTTTGATGTGGACAACATCTGAGCATCGAATGAGACCGATCCCATGCCCCAAAAGTGCGCGTTTTATGAAAGTGAAGGTACACCAAAGACACACGTATTTAAATCCTTAAAATGGCTCTCCTGAACAAAACTGGTGTTTTACCCTTAGGTCCCCTACTATTTTGCGCGTCACATATGTTGTTATTTGATATATATGTATCTATATATATATATATATATGTGTGTGTGTTGGACTTTAAATTGTAACAAATAAACAAATCACTGTCAAACGTTGCCCCCACCCCCCACCTATGACAACAACAAATATTTAAATGCTATAAATAAATGCCAACAAACAAAGTCATCAGTAGGTTCCAGCATGTGCAGACACAGCCATCCTCATCGCATTGCCTTGCGCTGCAAATACCAGCGAGGAGAAGAAATCAACTCGAATATCACGCAAGTGGAAAATGATGGCGGCCGCACATGCGTGTACGCCACCAAAGCCAGCAACCAGAGACGCTAGCGATGCTTAAAGCTTTGCAACAGTAGCCAGCCGTCCATTTCGTTGGGTAATTGTCACTGGACACACTGTGCAAACGAAAGCATTTAAAATGCGCAACACGGCAGCATGAGGAAACTCGTAACTGAACTGAACTCTGACGGGACCATTGGCTTTTCGTGCGGCTAACTGAATAGGCCTGCATGCACGGGCAGCGGGACGGTGAGATATGCAGACGGGTGGACAGACAGATGGACGGCCAGACGGACAAGCGAATCTCTGTAGATTGGTAGGCATGTGTGAAATGTTCGTTACTACGTTTATAAGACATGATTAATTTTCGGGGTATGTTGAGATGTTTGTCTATTTCTTTACAATTCGTCTGTAAGACTGAAATTTGAGTATTATTAACAAATAGTGTTATGGGTTTTCTATTTTTTTCCCCAAACTGCACTGCTTTCTTTAGTCTGGTGCATGATAGAGACTATGTCAACCATACCAATAACAAAGTGTTTATTTATCTCTTTCCTTTCCATTTTGCATGTTAGACATGGTGGCTAATTTCACTTTTTTTCGTTTTGAACTATAGTTTTATGATAATATTTAACATCGTCAGACACAACAGCTATGATTTTAAAACACATTTGTTGAATAGTTTTGAGTTTTTCTAATATTTTGTTTTTGGCAATTTATTGTTAGGGAAGTTTGTTGTTGGCGGCGTATACTCGTAAACCTGTTGCCTTGGTTGCTGTCTTTTATTTTCCTTGTTTTGCCTTTGGCGTTTCGATAAATATCGCAAGTGTTGAGAAAAGTGGTTTTATGTGTAAAATTAAAATTAATTGAAAAACTACAACATTGAAAATTTACGCAAGTTTTCTGCCGCTCCGACTCTTGCGTTCGGGTGTTGTGTTAACAATTTCCTTTATGTTTTTTTCGCTTTTACCTGTTCGCCACAATTTATGATAGAGCAAAGATAACATAATAATTAAAAACTGTTGCAGAGTTTTGAAAAAAAAAACGTGTTGACTGAAGTCAATGGGGAGAACAGAGATAGAGACCCATAATTGGGCCAATACACGTCTGTCGAAAGTCAGAGAAAAGTTAAGCATAGATTTAAGAAGCATATGTGACGCGCAAAATAGAGAGGGGCCAAAGGTTAAAAACCAGTTTTGTTCAGGAGAGCCGTTTTAAAGATTAGGTCCCTTTCTATTTGCGCTTAGAATCGTCGCAACGCGCATATCTCTGGGAGGGAACACTTTTGGGGCATGGGATCGGTCTCATTCGATGCTCAGATGTTGTACACATCAAAAAAAGAAGAAAGAAGTGAAAATTGATTTTTTTTACCCTCAGGTCCCTTTCACTATGCGCTGTCACATATGGTCACGGCAACAATAGCACGCAAGTGGATCATAATATGGTTGTGAAGATAATAGTATGGTTGAATGTGAATCATACTATGGTTGTGGAGATCATAGTATGGTTGAGTGTGAATCATACTATGGTTGTGGAGATCATAGTATGGTTGAATGTGAATCATACTATTGTT